>OX336388.2:53188906-54406722 GCA_946902985.2 Meconema thalassinum | reverse complement strand
GTGGGTGTGGGTAATGGAGTACAAATTTGTAAGGAGATCTGAGCACACTGTAGCTCACCTGGTGATGACGTGCTGGAGCTGGAGCTGGAAGTGGAGCTGCAGAGCCGTCGGCTGCGACAGATATTTGGTGCCCTCGGGCCCTTCCTTTTAAGAGTTCCCGAGCTGCTGACTCGGCGTGTCTTCATTGTTGGTGTTCCAGATTCCGGTGATAGTGTGTTTATGTATGTGTTACGTAAGCTTGGCTGTCAGCTAGACTACTGCGCATGCTTGTGTTAAGGAAGTATATGAGGCTCATGGCTTGGCCTGTAGGGGTAGTTTCTGTAGGGTGATAGGGTGTGTTGGAGTTTCAGGTCCTAGGGTCGTATCGACCCTGGGGCTGAACAATACCTCTTCGGCCTGCAGATCGAGTCCCCGCGATCTGGATCGAGCGTTAGGTGTGTCTTCTCTCTTTTCCTTCTTCTTCTTCCTCTTTCTACTTCCTGGTCCTCCTCTTCTTCGCTGGTCCTGTGTAGATGTGGATGTCGTGTGGTTGTGTCCACCTGTCTGCTTGGTGATGTGAGGTTAGAGTGTGCCCATAGAGGGTGGGTATAGGGTGTAAAACATTATTTTTACATGTGTAAATAGCACTAACAATCATAAGGTATGAACATCATTTCAAATAACAGCGTATCATAGGAGAAGAGTTGGAATACAATTTCACAAGTAGGGGAAAAAGAACACCGCTGGAGCTAAGCATGCTCCGTCGCTGTGGTTGCAGCGGGATGAAAAAATTGCCCTCGTGTGAGGTGTGAATGTAACATGAAAATATAGGGATAGTGAAGAGAAAAGCAAAATAAATGTCTTGAGGTGTACTTACTGGTTGAATATAATGTTTTTATTGATGGAGGTGAAATAAGACATTTTTACAAATTTTAATTTAGAAGAATGGAAAGGAAAGAAAAAGAGTATACATCGTGTTATTGGTGTGCTATGTAATATATATATACGCTTGTATATTGGTGTTGTGTATATGGCTTAATTTTTACAATGTTACAATTTTATAATATCTGTACAGTTGTCTTATAAAATAAAATACTAATCTATGCTTACTACTACCTTATCTCGCTCATGAGCCTGGTACCTTTTCTTCACTCTCTATGCCTTTTTTAGCTCTCGTTTTGCTACTCCTTCTCCCTTCGTTTGCTCTTTCCGTTGTAGCCGCTGTTTAGTGGTCATTCCACTAATGCCTATTCACCTATCGTGCATTTTCCCCCGTGGGTGGAAAAAATTGCACTTTGGCGGCGAGGGAAAGCGCTTACAACTTCTGCGCCGCCCCTGGCCACCGTGGGTTGCTCATTATTCAGCGTGTTCTAATTTTGTGTGCCCCAGTGGCGTCCTGTGTCCCACGACACTTTATGTTGCTGGTGCGTCGCCGTCACCTTATCGGCGCGACTGAAATGTGACAAAGTGTATTTGTTTGATCTTAGAGAGAGTGTGTTATTTTGTGTGTGTGAATGATATATTTACAAAAGGTATGTACACTCCGTTGTGGACCTGTGGATGAAATAAATTATTATTGTCCAGGCGGGGTGGCGTGTGTTATGTCGCCACTCGGGTAATCTGTAATAGAGCATATATTTCATATCCATTACACCCTTTATCGGTGCCTGCCGATATCATCTGTCATTGGCATCTAATACTATTTTATTTTATCTTATGCCGGCTAGAGTCTATCTTAGGCTAACTAATTTTACCTATATGGCGCAGTCTAAGTCAAACCTAATTTAAGGCGTTCTTATGTTAGCATGCTCTAATTCTACCCTTTGTACGTATGTGTATCTGTGTGTCGTCTCAGTGTGCATCATCTATGTAGAGTGTGGGTGTTTTCGTGACGTCACCTTTACCTAAAGACAGTCATGATTATCTGCGCTCCCACGATGCTGCAGTGGTGGAGCTCTTTGCTGAAATATAGAAACATTTTAGTAATATGCCCTTGGCCAAACACTATTGTGCGTACATATCGCGCAGCGCTGTTTAAGGGTCGGCTTGAATGGTGCCACCGCCCTTGACACCTCTTCGGACGTCTCGTGCATTGCTGAGGTCGGTCAGCTTCGGTTGTTGTACCGTTGATATTATTATATTTGTCGCTTTGTCGGTCTTACCCTGGTAACGCTTAGTTGTCAGGCGCCGAACACTCTATGTCCCGTTCGCATCGCATATGCCCGTTTTCCTTAACGTGTTATCGGTCTTACCCTTGTAACGCTTAGTTGCCATGTGCCGAACGCTCTATATGTGTGAAAGTGTACTTAACCTAGGTTTTCATTAATTAAATCTACAAAAAACAATTTTTTACATGCCGAAATGGTCCTTAATCTAGTGCCGAAATGCGTTGTTGCTACTGTTTTGCAACAGTGCTTATTAAATTTGCTTAAATCTAAGTTGCCAACCAAATGAAACTGCCTTATGTACTATAATTTTGATCGTAACGATCGCCTGGGGCAGGTCTCCCTCTCCAGGGCACCACCCGTGTGTATTTTGTTAACACCGGTTGTTTCCAAAACCACCAGGCCAAAGGCCCTTTTAGATTCCGTTCCCTTAAGTCTAATTGTCGACTTCACCCTTAATAATTAATGTGTTCGTGTGTGAAGGTCTGTGTAATTGTGTTGCTAAAAGTAGCAAACACCTTCGCGCGGATATCCATGATCATTTGCCGGTATCGGAATATATGGCTTATAGCCGCCTTATTTATCATTCATATTTATTAATGAGTTGCCCAGGCCCCTCTGGGAGCTCGCTGCATTCCCCATGTACATCTCTGGGGGCTCGCTGCTCTTCCCATTTAAGCTCCGGGGACTCGCTGTCCTCCATTTACGTGGGCACGGAACCGAATGATCGCATTCATTCCATATACATTATTTATTATTCATTATTTATTATTCATTTACATCTTCACCCCATATTCCGGAATGAGGACTTGCGTGGCCAAGGATTGGTCCCGCTGAACCCCGGTCCACTTCTTCACTTCACACGAATGGAAGACTAGTTCCCCGCCATAGGAACTCTACTTAGGTTACAGACTAACTAACAGTCTAGTCTAGTTGGTCGTCAGGGTCTGTGCCAACGTCCCCGGCCCTGCCTCTCAGCATCCCTTTACGTCGTCATGACGTAGTATACCTGTCACCACCTTGTGTGACCTCAGATTCCTTTTTTATTCTTATTAGGGGAAGTGTAATTCTGTATAGTGTAGCAATTAGTGTGATTTGGTAAATTTCTAGTGTCCTGGTGTAATTTGGTAAAGTTTTAGTGTTTTGGGGTTGTAGAGAATTCTAAACGCAGTGCCTGCTTTAGGCCGTTCAGTGCCTTTCGGATTTCCCGCGCTGATGCTTTGTTATGTTTTGTTGACAAGTTAGTAGGACCATGGACTCTGGGGTTCCTTGCTAATGGGGCCCAATGGGGTGTTATTTATGATGTAAGGGTTGAAACGTGGTAAGGAAGGGTTACAGCATCGTTGGACTCCATGTTTATGGTGGCCGAGATTCGTTGATGCTATTAGGATGTTTATACTGTGAGTGGATGGGGTGGGTTTTCCCAAGTGTCCAAAATTGAAAATTTTGCATGCAGGTATGCTAAAAATATAACCCTTGGTGTTTGGTTGGGATATCTCATGCATCGAGATGGATTTGAGCGCATGTCTGCTCTCAATTGAGGAAAATGGGCCTGGTAGGGTGTAATAGGTTTATGTCTTCTGCATGCAGGATTATTTACTGAAATATTGGTTAGTATATCACTGTGCCTCATCTCTATATAGAGATGTGCATATGGCGCTAAATATTGGTGTCCGAACCACCTCTAATATTCAGGTGGGGCAGTATGGCACAGGGTGCAGTTGACCTTGACTTGTGAAAAGCCGGAATGTCTAATCAACCCCTATGTATAATTTTAATGTAGTGTATAAGTGTTTAAGTGTATGTGTGTGTTTGTGTGAGTTTGTATTAGGTATTAGGATGAATGGAAGGGAGGGTCTGAGGATGTTTTGCCCGTAGGCTATACTATGGCCATCCTGATGGCGTTATCTGCCTTTGCTCCTGTTATGGTAGTGGGATTTGCGCTCGCTGATCGTCTGTGCCGTTGAGATGCCATACAGCACCTAGTGTTTACAAAAATATCCGTCGGTATCTGTCGTGGGACTATCATCCCCTACGTTCTGTGACATATATCTGTTCCCTAGGTAACGCCTTCTTGCTTTCCTGTTAACGCTAGGTCTAGTGACGACTGTACCGCTCACGGTTTGATCTACTCCTATGTGTATAATGTGGCTGGAGTGTAGTTGTGCCCTTAGGCCTGTCTATCGGGCCTTAAATGTATCCATGTCCTTTATATATCTATTGTATCCTACCCCCTATGTCTCTGTAACAACAATGTGTTTTGTGATTATAGGCATATATATCATAATTGCCTTCGTGACTCGAAAAAGAGAAAAAAAATATTAGGAGGGGGGGAGGGTTGTTCCTCCACGGAATCTGTGTGTACTCACCCTTAATTAGTCTGTGTATTTGTGTGGAATTGCCTTGCTACCCCTAAGCGCTGGGCGCATGTGGGAGGGAGGCAGCCGTGGCCTCAGTTCGCAGCGCGCTTTGTGCACGAGGCTTCCTGCCAGCTCAGCTCTCGCCTGCGCGTGCCTTGTCACCTGAGCGGGTTTATCTATGTCGCGTGGGCTACCTGCCACACGCCGTCTAGTGTTCACTATTACAGCTGTATGCATGTTCAAAGCTTATCACTGGTTGGCCTGAAATAATGTAAACTCCCAAATCAAATCGGGTCTGTAATAGATGTGAAATATTTTAGGTAAAACCTAACGTAGTATCGTCCTCACTTCCTGTGTAAACATCCATGTTGCCAGTGTATGGCTTCCTGCTATTCTTTCCTCTATCGTCAGCATGTTTGTGTATTGTTGTGCCGGCTCGCAAACAGTGAGTGTCGTCACGCAAGAATGCGCCATGCGTGTGTCGCGCGCTATTTCCTATATTTTGGTTGACCGTACTTTGTGTACTTAATTTCTTCAGCCCGTGCGGGAAGAATAACAAAACGTGCTGTCACCCGATGTCCGTGTGTCGCGCGCTATTTCATATATTTTGGTTGACCGTACTTTGTGTACATAGGGAAGAATAACAAAACGTGCTGTCACCCGATGTCCGTGTGTCGCCATATGTTTGTTTTGAAAAGAGCAATGTGTTAAACTGTGGCATTCCTGTCACTAAGCTTGTTTTGGAACTTGCTTCCGTAAATTCTCTGCTTAATGCAATTATCTATTATTTACTTCCAGAGAGTCCACTTGGCCTGTACCCGGGGTAATCTAACTGCCCCTTTACTGAATGTACATAATTTTCGCCTTTGGAATGTGGTGTTACCAAGCTTTTGTGTCAGTGTATGCCTGGTCCCAAAATATTCCCCGTGTTCGTAGAATATGTCTGTGTAGGTGTATTTTTTGTGTGAAAGCGTGTGTTTGCCCTAGGATGTCTATTTCTGGGCCGTTTTACGGAATCTGTCCTTCCTAATTTGTTTACACTGTGTCATTTTACCTATCGTCTCCTCTTTCGGAGCGTATCTTGACCTATTTCTGGGGCATTACTAAGTGTCCCGCGCTAATTCCTCATTCCGTCTAGTGTTGAAATGTGGTATTCCCACCTTTTGTGTTAATGTTTGTTGGGGTCGTTTATAGAGTCCCAGTGTTTCTGAAATGTGTCCTGTACATACCTATCTTTGTGTCGCTGTTTGTGTGAGTTTATGCTCTTGCTGTTCTGTGACCTGTGAACCTGAATTGGTTGCTCTTCAGTCGGTCAACTTCTCCCCTTGTTATTTGTTGGGCCACCCGTTCTTAGCTATCATGCGGGCCCTATATTACGTACCCCTACTGTGTGTGACTGTGTGGCCTCTGGTATCGTAGTACGCAACTAAGTGTCATTGGGTAACTTGTCTTAGTTCCGCCTACTCTATCGGAGATTGTAGATTGCCTCTTCTGTTTGCGTTGTATGACTGTGTATTTCCTAGATATGTGGCCTTGATGCGCCCTGCCAATGTGTGCCTTATGCCTTACTTCGGGACCTTCATTTCGGTAATTTCCGTCCCGTGGCGTGTATAGTGTGTGTGAGACGCGCGTGTCAGTGTCCATTAGTGTAAGTGTTCTGTGTACTCTTGAACGTCCCTCGTCCTTGGATTTCGGGCGTTTCGGTTGGAAAGAGTATTTTGTGGTCTCGGATTGGCCTGGTGTTCCTTTTGTGTCCCCTATTGGTAGTCCCGGGGTCGCTAGTGCCCTAACCAGATTATTATAACGAGTACCATGAAGCAGGCCTACGCACGTGTAAATATGCCCTGTGTATATTGTCTGTGCGAATTTTGGTTACCCCTGGTCTTGATTTGTGATCGTAATGCGGTCTCGAATCTATAATGAATGATTCTCTGACGACCGTAATGCTACCGTAAGTGTAGTCCGGTTCTAGGTTAGGCTGTCTTACAGTGTTATAACGCGTGTAGTACTGACTTTGCACAGTATCGGGTTACCTATGCGATAACACCGCGAGCCAAGAGATTGCTTCCTGCCTGCTATTGACATGTCAAATGTCCAGTACTCATGTTCTGCATTTGCGTGCGTTGCTCCGCCAGTCGTCCATACTAATGGTAATATGTTTTTGCCCCGTGTACTTTGTGTATGTATCAACCCTTGTCCTGTCTATGTAATGACGCTACGTGCACGGTGAGAGTTGTGTGCTTTGCTCCAACCCTCTCCCGAATGCCTTGTAAAAGATCCTGCGTCTACTTAAATTACCGCGTCCTATTTCTGTGTTCTACTGTGTTTGGTGCATGTATGCCAGTTGAGTATGGTGTCTCTGTCCGAGTAGCTCATGCGTTTATGTACTTGTACCTCCTGGCCTCTAGTATCGTGTCTTGAAGCTACATGTCGGTGTCTCTATTCCCTGTAATTTGGTTGGGCCCTCGTAGTTTGTGTTTGCGGGCGTGCCTCTCTCTCTGTATGTCCCCGTGTCAATTTATGTATTCCCTGTATGTAAAAGAACCTACCCGTGTGTACGTTTGTGAGTGACATTAGAGTATTTTATGTATCAACCCTGGTGTCTATTTAAGGCATTTACATAATGATGATATGCAAGTACATGCACATACAATATAAACCCCTTTGTGCATGCATGACCCTAAACATACGGGATACAGTGCGTATATGGGGGGCTATGGTTTTTATGTGATTGTGTACTTTATGTTGTTTGTGAGATGTCGTCCATGTCGTCTATCACTGTGTCTATGGCCATGGCTTCAATTTTACTATGCCATGTGATTTTCCTTTTTCCTAGGCCGCTTTCCGTTATTGTAAGAGTGGGTTTTTCACTGTTGGATGTTGTTATCCCCTCCCGAGCACTATTGCCCGAAGGGGTGATTGTGCTCGTCCTGAAATGACGGCATAGACCTCTGCCCTCCATTGGGGTGGGTCCCCACTGCCTTCCTGCGTGTTTTTCAGTAGAGTGAGCCTGGGCCTACGTTCATCGTGGTGCCTGTTTATCGGCCTAGGTGTGCTGGCGTCTGAAGGGCTGCATTGACCTCGCACCACCCTATCCGTGTCTGTGGGGGTGTGTGTCCTACTATCTACCTGGCCTCGTGGTGTGGGTGGTAAAACTTCCCTTATGCCCCGTGTAGTCTGTGTTCGAGGCTGGATAGTGCGTAAAGGCGTGTGTGTTGCACCCTGGGGAGTTGCAAGCAACACCCTTCTGCTTATTTGCACTGGGGGTGCATATGTTAGTGTCCACCTCCATTCTGGCGAAATCGCCCTCTGAACTGGCGGTAGGGGTCGTGTAATTGTCTGTGCATATGTAGTGTTGGAGATCGGCGTGGCATGCTCCTGTTTACGAGTCATGCCCTTCTCCTCCCCCTCTGTGTTACGTGCTAAGGGGTTTGGTGTTACCTGACGCCTTTGTTCTGACCCACTGGCCTTCTGAAATGGCGCGGTGCCTTGCGTAGGAGTATTTAAATGCCCCTTAAGTGTGTTGGAGCCTAGCCTGGTCGTCTTCTGAACTATGGCCACGGCGGACTCCTTCCCCTGTGCTTTGCCATGTGTGTGTGTAGGTATGGGCGTATTTTGCTGTGGCAAGTCCTCTGTATCGTCTGCCCATGATATGGGGTCCTCTATGTCCCTCTTTGTGCGAGTTTGTGTCTCTTGATGGATTGGCAGCAACTCCCTCTCGTATATTTGTTCTGAGGGGGTTGGTGTGAGTTTCGCCACTCGGTCTGGCAAAATTGCCTCTCGAACCGGAGCTGCGGGATGTGTGTCTGTATGTAAGTGTCCCTTCAGTGTATTGGAGCCTAGCCTGGTCGTTTTCTGAATTATGGCCACGGCGGATTCCTTCCTCTGTGTTCTAGTAGGTATAGAGATGGACATCTGTGCGAATTGCTGTGTTAGCGTGTTTATGTCGATATCCTCCCTTGGTTTCACTGGCGGCCCTGCTGCGAACTGAAATATGGCGTTATTGGCCTGGAGTTCGCGATAGTCATCCCAAATTTGGGCATACTGCCTGTTAAGGCGTATGGCCTGCTCAGCGACTTTTGTCCCACAAGTCCCTACGAGTTTATGTTGTTCCCTAAGCGCATCATATTGCTGGAACATGACATCGTGTTGACAGTGTAGTCTCCAATGGGAGCGATTCAGTTGTCTACGAAGAGTGGGAACTTTGACTCTCATTTTCTTATTTTGAGCCATTCTCCTCGGCCGGACAAGTGCCTTAATCACGCGAATGTACTGTGCGTGGAGGAGCTGTTGGTATTTCTGCAGGTAATCCTGCCTTGTCGCGAAAACCTTGTGCCAGGCAATTAAGTCCTGGTACTCCCCAATGTTATTGAGCATGGCTAATCGGTAAAGGGGGGGGGGGCATTTTGATTTATATATGTGTTAAATAAGTGTGTGTCACTTTTAGCGTGTTAAATTTGAGGATTCAACCTAGGGAGGGTGGGCGGGCTAAGAATTTCCCCCTATATTCGCAGAGGAGAAAAAATAAATGCGTACTTTAAAAAAATTATATTTTTGCTTGGCTGCTTAGGTACTTTTTACCGATCTACCACGAGGGCTCGTTGTATGAGTCCCTACCCTTAATTTGCGTGGTACCCGGCCTCCACCAATTTGTTCTATCCCGGTTTTAGGGGATGGGATGAACAAGGGTGTGTGGATGTACAATTTAGGGCTGGTTTCCGAAAAGGTGCAGTTTCCCGTAAATGGGGGAGACCGCTAGTGTAAGTGTCTGTTATGGGACGTAATGTGATGGGGGTGCGATCCTATAGGGTGCGTTTAATCGTTAAGGGATGTATGATTATAAAAGGAGCTATTAACTTAGATTAGCAATTAAATGTGAGCGAGCAAGAGCGAACTCACTTGCAAAGTCGGCACTTGGCCGCTAGCTGGCTGGCTGCTGTGCGAAGACAATGGAGTGCCTGACGATGCAATTCCTGGCGATCACGGTCAGGGGCAATTAGGAATAAGAGCAGGTTGGGAGTAAGGATGTAAAGACAAGTGAAATGAGTACAAATGTGTGTGTTTACTGACCAAGTATTTATTTAGTCAGTTATGGTGATCTGATGCCCCTTTATTGATGGACAGGTGTAGTACAATGAGTTACAATATAAGTGTGGTTGTGGGTAATGGAGTACTAAGTTAATTCATTAGTTTGGACCCTAAGTTTGTTCTATAAACAACGAGGTATAGCACTCATAGGGGTAAACAATTATACAACAACAGAGCTCTACGACACGATGGTACACTTGTTTTTATTTTATTTTTACATTGTATGTACATTTGTTTTTTATTTTATTTTTAATATTATTGTTATACGGTACTCCCGGTGTCAACATTTTTCTGCCGTGTTACTTGTCCATATTTATTCCACTGTATTCCTTACATGCACACTCTTTTTTCTTTCCTCTCTTCCTAATACACGATGTTCAAATGCTCTATTCACTCCTATCAATAAAAACGATGCATATTCTTCCAAACTTTTAACCCTCACATAGCATTTTTTTATCCTTTTCTTCTTTAACACTGTAGTACATTGTATTTCTCATTTCCAACTTGTTTATTTTTTCTCTTCGTAACACTTATAGCAACACATGTTCCATTGCCATAATGTCTTGTACTGCTTATGTAAATATATATATATATATTGTGACGTATTACGACTTCGATATCGCTATGTAAAAATTATGATCTAAACAATATATAACATTGTTCCACCCTTCAACCCTACCTACCCAAAGTACACGGCTACGACAACTACACATAAATCGACACTTGCCAGACTGCAACACTTCCCACATACCCCTACATCTACACGCCTAGGAGAAGAAAATAATCTGTTAGGATACAGATTTAGCCGGGAAGGAGGATTGTCATACCTTGAGGCTCCGCACAGGGCACAGTTAATACATCTAATAACATCCACAACAGCTACAACCACTACCCTCTATCGGCCATCTATCTAAAACACTTCAGCCCCTATCTCTACCCTGAGCCACCTAGGGAAGCAACATGTACCAACTATTTCATCATTAATACCAAACACAAGCTGCTAGCTACTAAAATAGAGCAGGTATTTTCTAACTCTTAGTCAGCAGAATCATCCAGTATAAAATAACTCACACCTCAAAGGCTCGTTGTATTTTCTGCTGACGACACCGCGCTAGTGCCAGCGGAAGCTCTGGACGCCGACCACCGAATACAAGTAAGTGTACGAACGGGTAATCCAACTGTTATTTCCTATCCATAAAATACCCCTGTAATACTTGTAATCGCCTTCATCTTGCATTGTAACTTGTGGGCTTTTGCACTACATTTAATTGGAGAAGTCTACTCACTTCTCCAAAGTGATTTTTGTAATCTTCCACATTCCATCACAACTAGCCTCTTGTCTATTTTTATTGTACGCTCACCTTTTGCCCATGCGACTCAGATCCTGTTGAGTCATCGCTGTTAATAACCTGCTCGGCCACATCGCTTTGTGGACAGCACGTCTCCAGGCATAGAGCAAGCTATTGTCCGTCTAGCGACCGTGCGCTTTCTCAAAATTGTTTAGCACTCGCTTTTACTTAGAAAGTAGCCCGCTTTTAATCCCCGACTAGGAGGACCTCCACCCCCCGTAGGTGACACATACACACACACCTTACAACTTAGTTAGAGCCCATAAAAGCTACAACAATATTTAGTATTTGGACTTCGTAAATATTTTTGAATTTAGATTTGATTTTTATTCTTCGACGAGCGAGATTTTATTGAGGTGGATAGGTACTAGTTTTTGTGTGCAATTAGATATTTCGCTAATATTTGATGGGAGATGTGCTTAACCGACCGTATTTTTGTAGGAAGTAGGAATTAGATAGTGTCCTTATAAGTGTGCAAGACTTGATTTTATATTGGTTCTTATTAGAACATTAAGGTAATGTGAGATTGACATTGTATAACAGGACAATATTATGATTGTCAGTTTTTAAACGAAATAATTGAGATTTCTTGAGTATCAGACGATAACAGCTGATCACGTAATATTACGCAGAAGTCAATTTGAAATGCGACAGAAACTCAATAAAGGTTTTGTTAAATACTAAAACGAACAGTAAGGACTATACTTGTACAAATGGTACATTTAAAGCATTTTGCAGATTGTATTAGAATGTGGAGAGAGAATTTAAGCATTGTTGATTGCAACGATTATGAACGACAAGCAGGGAGGTAATATTATTAATTTGTAATGATGAATGTTGAAGTACTGCAAGTATGTGAAACTTGTCTTACGTAGGAGATATTCTGCAGATTTTTAATTGTTGGAAGAGCGCATTGTTGTAATAATGGAGCATGAAAGAACGTATTTTATATTGGAAAGTGGATTCCAAACGATCATTTTGACGATGGGAATGTTTGTAACAGAGTTAATAAGTGTAAAGTTGTTGTTTTTGAATTTTCGTGCCAGCTTAAAGGTGAAGCAATATTTTGGGAACTGAATCTTGTGGAGACGATCTATTCCACATGTGTCTGTATTACAGCATATGAGAAAGCTGTATAAGATAAAGATGCGTTAATCTGACGTTTAAAGGCGACTATAGAAGGTCATGTGTCTGTATTGCAGTGTATGAGGAAGCTGTATAAGACAAAAATGCGTTAATCTGAAGTTTAAAGGCGACTATCGAAGGTCATGTGTCTGTATTACAGAGTATGAGGAAGCTGCATAAGATAAAGATGCGTTAATCTGATGTTTAAAGGCGACTATAGAAGGTCATGAGTCTGTATTACAGTATATGAGGATGCTGTATAAGATAAAGATGCGTTAATCTGATGTTTAAAGGCGACTATAGAAGGTCATGTGTCTATATTACAGTGTATGAGGAAGCTGTATAAAATAAAGATGTGTTAATGTGACGTTTAAAGGCGACTATAGAAGGTCATGTGTCTGTATTACAGTGTATGAGGAAGCTGTATAAGATAAAGATGCGTTAATCTGATGTTTAAAGGCGACTATAGAAGGTCATGTGTCCGTATTACAGTATATGAGGAAGCTGTATAAGATAAAGATGCGTTAATCTGATGTTTAAAGGCGACTATAGAAGGTCATGTGTCTGTATTACAGTATATGAAGAAGCTGTATAAGATAAAGATGCATTAATCTGATGTGTAAAGCGACTATAGAAGGTCATGTGTCTGTATTACAGTATATGAGGAAGCTGTATAAGATAAAGATGCGTTGATCTGATGTTTAAAGGCGACTATAGAAGGTCATGTGTCTGTATTACAGTATATGAGGAAGCTGTATAATATAATGATGCGTCTATCTGATGTTTAAAGGCGACTATAGAAGGTCATGTGTCTATATTACATTGTATGAGGAAGCTGTATAAAATAAAGATGTGTTAATGTGATATTTAAAGGCGACTATAGAAGGTCATGTGTCTGTATTACAGTGTATGAGGAAGCTGTATAAGATAAAGATGCGTTAATCTGATGTTTAAAGGCGACTATAGAAGGTCATGTGTCCGTATTACAGTATATGAGGAAGCTGTATAAGATAAAGATGCGTTAATCTGATGTTTAAAGGCGACTATAGAAGGTCATGTGTCTGTATTACAGTATATGAAGAAGCTGTATAAGATAAAGATGCATTAATCTGATGTGTAAAGCGACTATAGAAGGTCATGTGTCTGTATTACAGTATATGAGGAAGCTGTATAAGATAAAGATGCGTTGATCTGATGTTTAAAGGCGACTATAGAAGGTCATGTGTCTGTATTACAGTATATGAGGAAGCTGTATAAGATAATGATGCGTCTATCTGATGTTTAAAGGCGACTATAGAAGGTCATGTGTCTATATTACATTGTATGAGGAAGCTGTATAAGATAAAGATGCGTTAATGTGATGTTTAAAGGCGACTATAGAAGGTCATGTGTCTGTATTACAGTGTATGAGGAAGCTGTATAAGATAAAGATGCGTTAATCTGATGTTTAAAGGCGACTATAGAAGGTCATGTGTCCGTATTACAGTATATGAGGAAGCTGTATAAGATAAAGATGCGTTAATCTGATGTTTAAAGGCGACTATAGAAGGTCATGTGTCTGTATTACAGTATATGAGGAAGCTGTATAAGATAAAGATGCGTTAATCTGATGTTTAAAGCGACTATAGAAGGTCATGTATCTGTATTACAGTATATGAGGAAGCTGTATAAGATGAAGATGCGTCTATCTGATGTTTAAAAGTGACTATAGAAGGAAGCTGTATAATATAAAGATGTGTTAATGTGATGTTTAAAGGCGACTATAGAAGGTCATGTGTCTGTATTACAGTGTATGAGGAAGCTGTATAAGATAAAGATGCGTTAATCTGATGTTTAAAGGCGACTATAGAAGGTCATGTGTCCGTATTACAGTATATGAGGAAGCTGTATAAGATAAAGATGCGTTAATTTGATGTTTAAAGGCGACTATAGAAGGTCATGTGTCCGTATTACAGTATATGAGGAAGCTGTATAAGATAAAGATGCGTTAATCTGATGTTTAAAGGCGACTATAGAAGGTCATGTGTCTGTATTACAGTATATGAAGAAGCTGTATAAGATAAAGATGCGTTAATCTAATGTTTAAAGCGACTATAGAAGGTCATGGGTCTGTATTACAGTATATGAGGAAGCTGTATAAGATAAAGATGCGTTGATCTGATGTTTAAAGGCGACTATAGAAGGTCATGTGTCTGTATTACAGTATATGAGGAAGCTGTATAAGATAATGATGCGTCTATCTGATGTTTAAAGGCGACTATAGAAGGTCATGTGTCTATATTACAGTGTATGAGGAAGCTGTATAAGATAAAGATGCGTTAATGTGATGTTTAAAGGCGACTATAGAAGGTCATGTGTCTGTATTACAATGTATGAGGAAGCTGTATAAGATAAAGATGCGTTTATCTGATGTTTAAAGGCGACTATAGAAGGTCATGTGTCTGTATTACAGTGTATGAGGAAGCTGTATAAGATAAAGATGCGTTTTTCTGATGTTTAAAGGCGACTATAGAAGGTCATGTGTCCGTATTACAGTATATGAGGAAGCTGTATAAGAGAAAGATGCGTTAATCTGATGTTTAAAGGCGACTATAGAAGGTCATGTGTCTGTATTACAGTATATGAGGAAGCTGTATAAGATAAAGATGCGTTAATCTGATGTTTAAAGCGACTATAGAAGGTCATGTGTCTGTATTACAGTATATGAGGAAGCTGTATAAGATGAAGATGCGTCTATCTGATGTTTAAAAGCGACTATAGAAAGTCATGTGTCTGTATTACAGTATATGAGGAAGCTGTATAAGATAAAGATGCGATAATCTGATGTTTAAAGGCGACTATAAAAGGTCATGTGTCTGTATTACACTATATGAGGAACCTGTATAAGATAAAGATGCGTTAATCTGATGTTTATGGGCGTTTATAGAAGGTCATGTGTCTCTATTTCAGTATATCAGGAATCTGTATTAGATAAAGATGCGTTAGTATGATGTTTAAAGGCGATTATAGAAGGTCATGTGTCTGTATTACAGTATATGAGGAATCGGTATAAGATAAAGATGCGTTAATCTGATGTTTAAAGGAGACTATAGAAGGTCATGTATTTGTATTACACTATTATGAGGAAGCTGTATAAGATAAAGGTGCGTTAATCTGATGTTTAAAGGCGACTATAGTAGGTCATGTATCGACAAAAAACGCACGAATTAGGAAATTGCATTGAAGCAATATTTCATTGTTATTATTATTATTATTATTATTATTATTTTCTTTATCGAGAGCTAGATTATTAAAGCATGAGCTAGACTTTGTCGAACGGCCATGACTAACACTAATACGACGAACACAAGCAAGGTAATGTAAGTAGGTGGTTCTCGTTTTTCATAAACTACTGTTTTTTTTCTTCTTCTAAAAGTTCAAGGACGATTTCTGCCAGTTAAACTCGCAGACAGACAGACAGACAATACTACGAGTTAGATATTGTTAAAATGTTGTAGATAAATTGTAAATAGTTAAAAGAGATTGGAAACGATAACAACTGATCGTGTAAATACTGTTATAGAGATAGAATGGAGTCTCGTGGTGTATGGAGTAATTGTGTTAGTTTTGATGAACCGAACTAATTGTATTATTTTAATTTAGGGGTTGTATTTCATTTTGGAAATGCAGATGGCATTCAGGAGAGTGGATTCTTCATATTTATTTTATTTTAATAGTGAAGTTAAAGGTTTAATTCATCCAATTATTTAATTTTGTCGTTGTTTGAGGACGGGAGTGTCCTTACTTAAATTAGGATTTGTAATGTTTTATATTAATAAATCGTAAGACACGAGAGTTTCGTCTGTTCACCGTTTTATAGAAACCAAGCGATATTTATGCCTAATAATTATGGTGAGGTCATGCTGTGGAATTAAGAACAGGCGCCCAATTTATCTCATTTGCCCCGAGGAGCGCAGGTTTCTCACTCTACCATTGATGGATAAAGTCCTAATTCCGTAGCGTAACGTCTTTGTCTTATGTGTCACGACTCATCCCATGTATTAGGCATTTCCTTCGGTGGTTTACCTAGCTGGGGCCACGAAGAAGCTGCGATCTGCCCATCTGGATACTGGTAGGTGGTTTACCTAGCTGGGGCCACGAAGAAGCTGCGATCCGCCCATCTGGATACTGGTAGGTGGTTTACCTAGCTGGGGACACGAAGAAGCTGCGATCCGCCCATCTGGATAATATTATTATTATTATATATTTATTTACCATAAATCGTACACGAAGTATGGAAGGCCTAGTGAAAAAGGGCAAGCCCCACATACATATTTCATGCTTCACAGGCACAGCTTACATCTACATTTGTTTTAACAATATTTACAAGTTTTACAAAGATATTTGCAGTATTTACATATTTAGAATATTGACATAGTACATTTTCCTGTTCACTCACTCTCTCACGCACGCACTTTCATAACCTCAATCACTCGATACATGCATTCATTCATTCCATTCAGATACTCATTCATTCAGCGAGACAATCAATCACTCATACATACGTTTATTTATACAATGTACCTTTTTACGTACGACTTGAATTTCCGAAGTGGCAAGATCTTGGCATCCCCTGGCAGCGCGTTCCATAACCGCGCAGAGCGGCCGTAGAAACCTGTCAGGTAAGCATTGCTACGTGCGAAGGGCGGAACGAGGGTTACACCTCGTCCTCTCCGAACTGAGTGATATGCCAATGACAGTCGGCAAAAAGGGTCAATATTAATGGAACCTGTAAGGGATTTTTTAAGAAAAATTAGATCAATTTGTTTGGCTGTTGCCTCTATAGATGGAAATTTTGACAAAGGGGAAGGGGAATAACGAGCTATTAGCCTTTCTGCGCGGCGCTGTACACGCTGGAGCTTGTTCATGTTTTCCGCTGTAGTGGGATGCCAGGCAGGTAAGCCGTACGTTAATATTGGACGGACCATGCATGTGTAAGCCATCCTGAAGGCTCTAGGTTTACAACCTCTCATGTTTCTGTACAAGAAACCCAGAACTTTGGTGGCCTTACATCTTGCCACTTCACTTTGAATGTTCCAATTCAGGGTGTCGGAGATTGTTACCCCTAATAGCTTTAAGTTTGTGCACTGTGGGATGACACTGTTCATAATTTTGTATTCATTCTCAATGGGTTTTTGTGACCTGGTTATTCTTATGTATTTACATTTTTGTACATTTATATTTAAATTATTCACAGAACACCACAGCGATAAGTTGTCCAGATCTGATTTAAGACGGAGGGAATCTTCTTCACATTTAATGCCCCTGTATAGCACGGTGTCATCTGCATATAGTGACATTGATGAGGTGACACAGCCAGGAAGATCAAGCACATATATAGTGAAGAGAAGAGGTCCGATCACAGAGCCCTGAATCACTCCAGAAGTAACTTGAGCAGCCTGCGATCGAGCTCCTCCGTACACCACACACTGTGTTCGACCCTCTAGGAATGACCTCACCCATGCATGTAAGCTACCCCGTATGTTAAACTGCTGTAGCTTTAACAAAAGTCTTTCATGAGACACTTGATCGAAGACCTTAGCCCAATCCAGTGCAATACAGTCCACTTGTTTCACTTCTGGCTGATTCAAGTAGAACTGAAACTCATCAATGACTTTTGTCAATAGAGTAGTGCAAGAACGACCCGGAAGAAAACCGTGCTGATTTGGATCGAGCAGATTGTTCTCCCGTAAGAATTCCAGCACACTGTTTGCTACTAGCCGCTCCATACATTTACAAATTATAGATGTTAGACACACCGATCTGTAATTTGCAACATCTTCTCTGTCACCTTGCTTATATATTGGCACCACGTTAGCACATTTCCACCCACACGGAACAGAACCTTGGTTGATAGACAGGTTGAATAACGCACACAGAGAGGGCGCTAATGCTTCCGTGCACTGCAGCAGGATCCGTCCGGGAACATCATCTGGGCCGGTCGCCGCATGTGGTCTAATCTTCCGTAGGCTCTGAATCACCTCAGTTGTTGTGAAGTACAGTTTGGAGAGTGGGAGGGGTGGAAGTGATGACCTTGGCAGAAGCAGGTTCATGGTCATACCCGGCTTAGAAAAGTTCTGCATGAAACTGTCACTGAACGCTGTTGCAATATCTTGGGGTGCACTTAGGAATTTACCGTTACAGTGAAATGAGGCTGGCGCAGCGGTGCCGCGTCTTCTGGACAAAAATTTCCACATTTCACTGGTGCTGCTTATTTTGTGAATATAATTGTCGTATGTTTCGCGAATTAATTTCTTTGTTTGGTTCCTGATGTTCTTGTATTTTTCCCACGTGATGTCGGTTGAGCAACTTTTCCATTTCTTGTATAAAACGTTCCTTTTCCTAATCATTTTAATGACTTCCTTCGTCACCCAAGGAGAATTTTTCTTCCCACTAATGGTTATTTTCGGTATAGCTATATCCACACATTCAAAGAAACAATTTCGCCAGGCGTGCCACACTGAGTGGATGTCGCTGGTGTCCAGAATACATGGGGTGGGAAGGTGTTTGAGGAATAAAGATGATAGCAGTTTCCAGTCTGCCTTTTTGTAATTGTATACTGTCCTCACTGTGCTCTTGCTGCGTGGTTTGTTGTAATGCAATGTGGTAAAGATGGCTGCGTGATCACTGAAACCGGGTATGACTTCAGCTTTCTGTACGGAGGAAGGAAGGCTTGTGAGGAATAGGTCTATTGTGGAGCGTGTAGTTTGTGTTATTAATTGGTCAAGGAATAAATCGTAGAATGCGGTAAGGAATTCATTAGCAATGGGATCCTTGGGAGTGGGAGGAGAGTTTTGCCAGTCTATTTCTAAATTAAAATCGCCTGTTATGTAAATGGCCTTGTATTTGTGCTGGATGTATTGTACACGACGGAGGGACTCCAATAGTTCATCATTGATGTGCCGAGTTGAATTTGGAGCACTGTATACAGAGCCTATTAGAAATGTATTGTTTGCACACGTGAATTCCACCCACACAGCCTCAGCATCAGTTTCAAGCTCCCGTTGGCGAACAGGCCTTAACTCAGGTTTCATGGCTATTAGTACCCCTCCCCCTGATGTCCAGGTTCGATCTTTGCGGAACATGGTGTATGTTACCGGAAATATTTCTGGGTCGTTAGTGGATTTTTTCAGCCATGTCTCCCCTGAACACACAATTGACGGATTAAGTGCTGTGAGACAAGAACGCAGGTCCGGTTGTTTGGAGGGACATGTTACACTTCGAGCATTGAAGGAAAAAATGGACAATGCTTTGCCATCCGAGGGTGTTACGTCACTATCTACACTATTTGCACTCTGTGTCGATGTAATAAAAAATGAGTTAGAGAACTGAGGTAAAGAACAGTTCCAACACAGCCACGATTGTTTCCCAGAGGTGATTATTTTGTGTTTTGAAGCACTGATTTTTGCACAAGTTCTGTGCGCTTGAGAGTGGCTAGATGTACATGTCACAAATAACTGATTCACACGACCCTTCGAATCACAAATTATACACACCTTATTCGGCCCTGGGTTCATCTCCACATCTCCACTGAGAGCCACAGACAGCACCACGAGATGTAATAATGTAGCGGGCGGTCTGGCAACCCCGCGCAGTGCTGGGCGCCCTCTGCCTGCTGCCGTGACTATCAGCCCCTCGCTTCCACACCATGTGAGAGAAGATATATTGAGTTTACAAACTACCATGCGGTGTTCCTTCAGGTCCGACTTCACACACGAGTCTTCAATTGTTAAAGAATGATCGAGGATCTTTTTCGAGGCACCCACTGAACTTTTTACTAGGTAGAACACGAGGAAAAGTTGGAGCACTCTAACTGCTACACACCTGCTGGCCGCCATATTGGTAGGTGGTTTTAAAAGGGCACAATCTTTATATATATAATTCTTCGACACGTGTGTATGTGACTGAACTCCTCCTAAACGACTGAACCGATGTTGATGGAATTTGGTATGTATATTAGGGTGGGTCCATGTATGGTTTAGATTCACAATCTGACCCGGTAGGTGGAATGAACACAATTTTAGAACCACAATTTACACACAATTTTAGAACCACAATATACAGTCAAAAACAGTCGTCATGGAAACCACTAGCCTTGGCCTTCGTGAAAGCTGATGTCTTTGGACGGTTTGTCTCTGAACGTTAGAGCCACCTGGTCGCATCCTGTGCAACTACCGCCATTACATACACTTCGCCCGTGGCGAAAAGTTGTGTTATATACCAAAGGTGGCAGTGATGTCGAATTCTACTGTTTGTCTCTGCATGATAGAGTGTTTCAAAGTCCCGTATGCGTTCATATACCATTCATCCGATTGCCATGAAACTTGGGTGATATGTTGAGTGAGCTCCAGGGAAGGTGTTTGGCTTAGTAAATCCATTTTACAATAGGTAGCGCACGAATAGATTCAACAAATGAGCGACGACGCGCGAAGAGTTTCAAAAAGGTCCCGTATGCGTTCAAATACCATTCGTCCGATAATGATGAAACCTGGGTGAGATGTTGTGTACACTCCAGGGAAGGCTTCTGGCTTAGTAAATCAATTTCACATTAGGTAGCGCACGACTAGATTCAACAAATGAGTGACGACGCGCGAAGCGTTTCATCAAAATCCCGTATAAGTTTATATTCCATTCATAGATTGAGATGAAACTTTGATGAGTTGTTGTGTACACTTAAGTGAAGGCTTCTAACTTAGTGATCCATTTCACAGGAGGTTGCGCAAGAGTAGATTCAACAAATGAGCGGCGACGTGCGAAGCGTTTCAACAAAGTCCCGTATGCGTTCAAATACCATTCGTCCGATAGCGATGAAACTTGGGTGAGATGTTGTGTACACTTACGTGAGGGTTTCTAACTTAGTAAATCCATTTTACAATAGGTAACTCACGAGTAGATTCAACAAATGAGCAACGACGCGCGAACTTTTTCAAAGTCCCGAATGCGTTCATATACCATTCATCCGATTGCAATGAAACTTGGTTGAGATGTTGTGTACACTTACGAGAGGGTTTCTAACTTAGTAATCCATTTCACAGGAGGTTTCGCACGAGTAGATTCAACAAATGAGCGACGACGCGCGAAGCGTTTCAATAAGGTCCCGTATGCGTTCAAATACCATTCGTCCGATTACGATGAAACTTGGGTGAGATGTTGTGTACACCCTTCGGAAGGTTTCTGGCTTAATAAATCCATTTTACAATAGGTAGCGCACGAGTAGATTCAACAAATGTGTGACGGCACGTGAATCATTTCAACAAAGTACCGTATGCGTCCATATACCATTTATCCGATTGCGATGAAACTTTGGTGAATTGTTGTGTACACTCCAGGAAATGTTTCTGTCTTAGTAAATCCAGTTTTTAATAAGTAGCGCACGAGTAGATAAAACAAATGATCGACGGCACGCGAATCGTTTCCACAATGTCCCGTATGCGGTATTCTATATCATTCATCCGATTGCGATCAAACCTTGGTGAATCATTGAGTACACGCCAGAGAAGGTTTCAGGCTTAGTAAATCTATTTTACAATAGGTAGCGCATGAGTAGATTCAACAAATGAGTGACGGCACGCGAATCGTTTAAAGAAAATCACTTATGCGTTCATATGTCATTCCTCCGATTCCAATGAAACTTTGATGAGTTGTTGTGTACACGCCAGGGAAGGTATTCAACTTGGTAAAGCCATTTTACAATATCAGTAGCGCACGAGTAGATGTAACAAATGAGTGACGACGCGCGAAGCGTTCCAACAAAATCCTGTATGCGTTCATAGACTATTCATCGATTGCGATGAGTTGTTGTGTACACTTACGTGAAGCTTTCTAACTTAGTAAATCCATTTCACAGTTGGTAGAGCACGAGTAGATTCAACAAATGAGTGACAGCGCACGAATCATTTAAACCAAATCCCGTATGCGTTAAATGCCATTTATCCGTTTGCGATGACACTTTGGAGAGTTATTTAGCACGCTCCAACGAATGTTTCTAAATTAGTTAATTCAATTCACGATAGTTTAGAGGCAGTTAACAGAAATTGAAAAAAATATTGTGTATCCAAAAGCACTTCAAGAATCAAAGTTACAACACTTTCTTTGATTGGCAGGACGTCTGCCGGGTCAGCTACAATGCTACGAGTTAGATATTGTAAAAATGTTGTAGATAAATTTTAAATATTTAAAAGAGATTGGAAACGATAACAACTGATCGTGTAAATACTGTTATAGAGATAGAATGGAGTCTCGTGATGTATGGAGTAATTGTGTTAGTTTTGATGAACCGAACTAATGGTATTATTTTAATTTAGGGGTTGTATTTCATTTTGGAAATGCAGATGGCATTCAGAATATTGGATTCTTCATATTTATTTTATTTTAATAGTGAAGTTAAAGGTTTAATTCATCCAATTATTTAATTTTGTCGTTGTTTGAGGACGGGAGTGTCCTTACTTAAATTAGGATTTGTAATGTTTTATATTAATAAATCGTAAGACACGAGAGTTTCGTCTGTTCACCGTTTTATAGAAACCAAGCGATATTGATGCCTAATAATTATGGCGAGGTCATGCTCTGGAATTACGAACAGGCGCCAAATTTATCTCATTTGCCCCGAGGAGCGCAGGTTTCTCACTCTACCATTGATGGATAAAGTCCTAATTCCGTAGCGTAACGTCTTTGTCTTATGTGTCACGACTCATCCCATGTATCAGGCATTTCCTTCGGAGGTTTACCTAGCTGGGGCCACGAAGAATCTGCGATCTGCCCATCTGGATACTGGTAGGTGGTTTACCTAGCTGGGGCCACGAAGAAGTTGCGATTCGCCCATCTGGATACTGGTAGGTGGTTTACCTAGCTGGGGCCACGAAGAAGCTGCGATCCGCCCATCTGGATATTGGTAGGTGGTTTTAAAAGGGCACAATATTAATATATAAATCGTTCATGAATTCGATACCAAATGAAGGAAAGAAAGAAGAGCAGGAAATATGAGAATATACCGGTATTGAATATATGGAATGAATTATCATTTTGCCACTTACCTCGCTAGTAAATCTTTCAACTGCCGCATTTGTCGTCATTCAATCGATGCTTGACATTTCACCTTTCCGCTATGACAAATAACCTAAATAGAAATAATATTAATCATAGTGATAATAATAATGATAAACTTGAGTAATCTGATGTGTAGCACAAACAGATCAGCCAAATCCTGACACAAACGCGTTGGTTAGTGCCAAGAAGCAAACTGCTGAATTAACTCTGTTAGGGGGAATTTAGTTTTCGTTTGTTGGTATAAAGCCTCGCCTTTACAGGGCTCTGCACGCTCCCTAATAGCTGTCGTCCGCCTGCTTTAGACTATGGAGCCTGGTATCGAGGCACAGAAGATGCTACTGCTGGAAGTCGTACGATTATTATTCTGTGGTTTCCAGAACAAATGGTACATTCAATCACGTCACTCATTCAACATGGTTAATAATTGCAAACATTTATCAATGCGTGACAAATGTTAATTACACCATACACCCCTCCACCCACTGTATCAGATATTTGCAAACAATTACTGAAAGAATGGCTTCAAATATTAGATGCGTGTCTACCTGATCCTCTGTCGGGATATCAGCATCAGCGGTAGTTTGTCTTACTGAACCTTTTTATCTGCATAGCAGGACCCGGCCGTCCTTTTGCCTTGACTCCGAACTTTTAGAAATGTGACCTTCCTTTCCGACATGAGTAACACAGCTTAACCCTGGAGTGGTCGCGTGGTCTACATGTGTACTCCACTCGCGTGAAAACAAACACTGCTTTAAAACTTATTGCGCCACGTAGCTGACACTCCGTGTACTTTAAGATGGATAGTTGACCCATGTGCTCAGTGCTGCGCTAATATCAGTTGCGCGTGGTTATGTCACAGGTGCCCTGTAAAGTCCGTGGTCTACACTGGTATGCCGTGCGACCAATTATGTAAGTTTTTTTTTGCTAGAGACTAAATCTACATTGTGCATTTATTTTGCTTTTAATATTGACATTGGCTTAACATAATCGTTAATAAGTATTTTTACGCTATTTTGTCGGGGAATTTTTATTTTTTTCCTTCTTCAGGAAATCGTGGAGGTTAGGCAAGCGGCTCTAATCGCAGCGTGGTTGGAAGAAGCCGATAGTCAGACAGATGATTATGACGAACATTCAAGTTCAGACGAGGATGAAGACTATCTTGAGAAACAGATCACCGATTCTGAATCCGAGCAATAAATGCCTGGTGATTGATAACGAAACAGAACAAAGGAAATCTGAAATCATTACGTACTATAGCCTAATAGTACTAAAAATGGTGTTGATGTCTTCTGTCTATGACGAGTCCAGAAACTCAAGAGTAGGGGCATGGTGGCGCAGCGGTCAAGCTGTTGGCCTCTCACCAAGGTGGACTGGGTTCGATTCCCGGTCAATACATATGAGATTTTAAAAGTGAAATGCCATGTCCTGTGGTTCGGATTCCACGTAAAAAGGAGGTCCGGTGGCTCATAATCACAAGATTCACGGTCACGTAAAATTACAATCTTCTTTTCAGAAACTCAAGAAGATGGCCTGTAACTCTTTTCTATGATCTAATCAACCTCAGTGCTCTCAACGCGCTTTGCATACATACAGCAAACAAAAGCTATGAATCCGCTTACCGTCGTGACTTTCTTATCAGCCTGTCTCAGGCTATGACGAAACCATTGGCTCATAGCAGGTCGCAGGAAAACGCGTTGCTAAGTAGTCTAACGTTCACAATAAAACATTTTCTAGGCCTTCCGCAAGTTGAAACTCAGTCATCTGCACCAGGGCCCATGCGAAGGAATTATTTCGGTCGATGCCACAATTGCGGTATAGCACGTAATAAAAGCACTCCAAAAGTGTGTAATTCGTGCAATAAATTAATTTGTCCGGAGCATTCTAAATCTGTATGTTTGTCCTGCTCAGAAAACACTGATTAGATTTTAATAATTCTGTGCACTTTTTTTTGCCTACTTTTCACATTTTGCAAACATGAGGAAAAAGTAGACTTATGAGATCGGGCAAATGTGTGCCTGTCTGTCCTTCCGTCTGTCTGTCCTTCTGTCTGTTTGGCTGTGAGTGTGTCCCCCTATCAACTCCTAAACGGCTGCAGCAATCAAAACAAAGTTTGATAGGAGTAAAGATCTATACCTGAATATCTCATGGCCATATTTGAAAATAATGTCAGTGCTACCAACTGCTGAAAAATCGCAATTGAAATTTGAGCTCCATGTTGAATATCTTGGAAGGTATGAATGGGAGCTATTTCAAAATTGGCACACTTATAGATAATAATATTGCAGTTTAATTTCCAGGAGGCCATATACGGCATTGTTGCCAAAATGATTATAAGCCTGCTGATAGGTCCAAATTTTAAATGTATATAACTTCTACACTATCAATTGGATTTCAACCAAATTTCATATGCGCTATGTGTACATAAACAGATACGACTGAGCGTATTCTTAGGAGCCACCAGGGCTGCCAACTGTTAATAAATGCTCTCAACTTTTTTTTAAATCCAAATATCCATATATCAGAAAGTATGCAAGCCGACAGCTTTAAACTATGCACACGTATAGTACCTGACATTCTATATTAATTTGGAGTAACTTATATGCGTCAGTGCTACCAACATGATTCTAAACCTGCTGAGAGGTCCAACTTTAAATACATGTAACTTCTATACTATCATTTGGATTTCAACCAAATTTCGTGTGTGCTATGTGTACCATAACAGATATGACTATGCCGATTCTTAAGAGTAACCAGGGCTGCCAACTGATAATAAATACTGTCTCTATTTTTGTTACCCTAATATCAATAT
Organism: Meconema thalassinum; assembly: GCA_946902985.2. NCBI lineage: Eukaryota > Metazoa > Arthropoda > Insecta > Orthoptera > Tettigoniidae > Meconema > Meconema thalassinum. Next base: position 54,380,762 of record OX336388.2, on the reverse strand, counting down.
ATCAGAAAGTATGCAAGCCAATAGCTCTAAACTTTGCACACGTATAGTACCTGGCATTCTAGAGTAAATAATATAGGCCTACGGCAGTGCTGCCAACATGATTCTAAGCCTGCTGATAGGTCCAATTTTAAAATGCATGTAACTTCTATACTAACTAATGAATTTTATTAAAAATTGACACAACAATAGGTCATATTATTTCAGATTATTTCTGACCAATACATGTATGTTATTGTTGCCAACATGATTTTACGCGCACTGCTAGATCCAAATCTGCATGTAACGTCCATGTTATCCATTGCACTTCAACCAAATTTTGTATTCTGTACCTTAAGAGATGGAACTAAGAATATATTCAGTCACCAGGGCTGCCAACTGTAGTTCTCTATTAGGCTACATTATGCCAGGTATACAGTATTTCGAACAAATTAGAGATTTCGATATTACCAACTTCATTTCGTCATTATTCTAGATAGATCCATATAGATTAATCATTGGCATGAATCTTAAATTTTAAGAAAAGTAAGCTCTTTAGTTCGTCACGGAACTTATTGTTTTTATCTCAACTTCTGTAAACCTTGTGATTTTTTCGTAAGAAATGGCTGACTATTTGTTTCAGTATATTTTGATAAGAAAATAATATCTTTATGTTATGTTGATTATAATTAATAATAATTACATAGTTAATACGACTTATAAACAAATAAACGCAATTGTAAAATTAAATATATTATTTTATGAATATTTAAAATGGCATACCTATGTAGACCATGCGACCACTCGCGTCACTATTAGGTACGCGACCACTGCAGGGTTTATATATAAATGCACTCTGTGAGGGTCCCTAGGATATTTAAGTCGTGCCCTGTGTCAAAGTGATGATAAATTAAAGTATACATAAAAGCACGTACTACGGTATCCCTCGGGAGTTCGCCTATGCGGTGTTAACACTTGCAACGACTTATGTTGCAACACTGTACTAAGATTGCTCAACCTTTCAGTTGTCTTTCGTATTCTTAGACAACAATCACCGCTACTAGAATGCTCTAGTATGGACACGCTACCAGTAGTATTTGAATTATGACACACTTGTCGTTACATTTCTAGTCAAAATCGTATTTACCAGCACTAATCTACCTATACAGAGACGCTTCAAAATAGCAAGATATCATCCTACACTGATCAAAAATCTGCTTTCATATGTCAATCATAAAACCGTGTTTCTTGCTAGGAAATGTCGGAAAATATTCTGAAGAGTTTATCCTGAATTCCTTTGTGAGTATATAAAGACAGCCATTCTACAGTGTTGCCACATTAACAATTAATATTGTATCTTTAGTCGTGAACATAAAATAAAGACAGCCTTGAAGCCATTCAACAGTTTTGCCACATTAACAATTAATATTGTGTCTTTCAGTCGGCCAACCTAAGAATCATTCCAATTACTGTAAAATGTGAAAAGAAACTGTAATTAATTACAAAGGATTAAGATTTTTACATATTATTGAGGACTATTCAAGAAGAAAACTAAGAGATTTCATGTTTTTCTCGTCAAAGGAGCATCATCAAATCCAAATATACAAGACAAATAGCTCTACAAAACACCATCAAACCTGCAGTGACTGCCCTCTCTAAACAAAATACAAGAAAACCTGTTAGGAAACGTGGTGAGTGTGGTAACTATTACTGAAACATATTACGGCATTAAGTTGAACTAACGTTCTGTGTGTAGAAGTGTGAATAAGACTCAAGACAGTGTTTGCAGCCCAGTAATGTTCTGTGTGTAGAAATGTGAATAAGACTCAAGTCAGTGTTTGCAGCCCAGTAACGTTCTGTGTGTAGAAGTGTGAATGAGACCCAAGTCTGTGTTTGGAGCCCAGTAACGTTCTGTGTGTACAAGTGTCAATAAGACCCAAGTGTGTGAAAAGAACTATTCATTTTACTATCGCAAATCTTAGATATGACTCTACCATCAACAAATATAGTATTGTTCCCACAAACTAATCTACCTTCGTAGATTATAGATTCTCGCCGCTATGGATTAGCCCTTATGGTGCCGATATATCGGCAGAGGGAGCATCTGATAAAAATGCCACTGGCCGATCTATGTATTTTTTTTTATTTCCATACACACAGCGATTTAACTATAGTAACGAAGACAACGCGGAAACCATTCCTTATCTCGACAAGTTTAAGTTCCATGAATAACTGAATTTATAATAGGTATTCTTTGAACATCCTGCAGTCAACTGACATCCCGTGTGCGTTATCTTCCGAAGTATAAGCTTATTAATATACGTGGTGATAAATATGGCTAGCTCCTTCAGCGAAGGGGACATAAATACGGTTTTAGTGCTAAGTGAAGTGTGTGAATTTTCTATTGATGGCGACGGCTTTGATTTTACTGACGAAAATCCTCCTAATGCCGGAGGACTGTAAACGTATATCACTGTAGAAATTGATCGTACTCAATACCTATTTGATAGAATAACTCTATGCTTGCGATATTTATAAACAATTAAATAAATATTAACTTTTGAACCCACGCAACGAATAAGGGACTCCACGCCACCTTGGTCTGTTTTGAGATTATGATGGAAATAGGTACCTGGTCGCATGTAGCAGGAAATGACGTGTTAAACGTGCACACAAGTGCCTCCTATGGGTATATATTTGCAGTTGAAATGCCACGTGCGTGGAAGAAGGACTCTGGTATTCCAAGACGGAGTCTTCAGGAAGTTGGAGACCTCTCCGTCAGCTAGCAAACGTGACAATATCGGCCGTAGACGTAAAAGGAATATGCAAAAGTGGAAAGATTACAATAGAAAGATATTGAATGATGCTGGGGAAGCATATGAAAATCTTCATGGATGTATAATTCCAGAAAAAATACAACCAGAAGAGGTGAGTAGAAAAAGGACCTTCGTGTTTTCACCTGTGTGTCTGCATGCCAGAATTTGTTATAAATAGGTCTGAATTTTGGAATGAGACATTTGAATACATACCTGTTAATAATGTAGAGATTATTGTTTTATTTAGGGAGTGGGGGCATCGTTATTATCAGCCCGTGTACTTGAGTGTGTGAGCTGTCTTATAATCTGCGTTTTTGTGGTGATTGCCAGGGTGTATTTGTGTTTGCGGGGCTAGAATATGTGGGAATGTGAATTTGGCATGTTAGGTAGGCTATCATCCAGATATTTGTTTGGTGTAGAAATGGGAAAATACACAAGACCATTTTTAGGAGGTGCCTGGAATCTACTCCTCGGTTATCCTCACAATATTAAGTGTACTTTGTTCAACACTCGTATCAGGATTTAAATTCTCAATTACATCACGGAGATTTAACTCGAGTCTTCTAAAAAAAGGGCAGTTACTACACTCACCCCTAAACCACTCACAGCTACTGTAGAGAACAAGTGGCTCGTAATGTCTTAGTGTGATATATTCCACGATAATCGATGTCCTGTTTGCCATAAGGATCAACCCGCAAAAATTAAACTTTTCAGGGGGAAGACACCATAGTACAACCTTGTCCCCTAATGTTCTAATTTATATAAATTTAGTGTAATATCCTCAGTTCTGTGAGACCTGCACCTAAGGTTACAGATTCGAACCCCAGCTCTACGATGGAGGATCTTTAATGCTGGTATAAGATTTGGAGCGCAGGGACGTAGGTAGCCAAGGGGTGCTAAAAATTGCTAGGGCACACGCATCCATCTCCTCCTCACTCTTCAGCGCGCTCTCAATGTTGTGGGGGAATAATCGAGAGAATGTTTTAAAATATTCAAAAAACATGTACTTTTAGAGATCCAAGTCTGTGTTTGCAGCCCACTAACGTTCTGTGTGTAGAAGTGTGAATGAGATCCAAGTGTGTATTTGCAGCCCAATAACGTTCTGTGTGTAGAAGTGTGAATGAGACCCAAGTCTGTGTTTGCAGCTCACTGACGTTCTGTGCGTAGGCGTGTGAATGAGACCCAAGTCTGTGTTTGCAGCCCACTAACGTTCTGTGTGTAGAAGTGTGAATGAGACCCAAGTCTGTGTTTGCAGCCCACTAACGTTCTGTGTGTAGAAGTGTGAATGAGATCCAAGACTGTGTTTGCAGCCCACTAACGTTCTGTGTGTAGAAGTGTGAACGAGACCCAAGTCTGTGTTTGCAGCCCAGTAACGTTCTGTGTGTAGAAGTGTGAATGAGACCCAAGTCTGTGTTTGCAGCCCAGTAACGTTCTGTGTGTAGAATTGTGAATGAGACCCAAGTGTGTATTTGCAGCCCAATAACATTCTGTGTGTAGAAGTGTGAATGAGATCGAAGTCTGAGTATGCAGCCCACTAATGTTCTGTGAGTACACGTGTGAATGAGACCCAAGTCTGTGTTTGCAGCCCAGTAACGTTCTGTGTGTAGAAGTGTGAATGAGACCCAAGTCTGTGTTTGCAGCCCAGTAACGTTCTGTGTGTAGAAGTGTGAATGAGACCCAAGTCTGTGTTTGGAGCCCATTAACGTTCTGTGTGAAGTAGTGTGAATGAGACCCAAGTCTGTGTTTGCAGCCCACTAACGTTCTGTGTGTAGAAGTGTGAATAAGACTCAAGACAGTGTTTGCAGCCCAGTAATGTTCTGTGTGAAGAAATGTGAATAAGACTCAAGTCAGTGTTTGCAGCCCAGTAACGTTCTGTGTGTAGAAGTGTGAATGAGACCCAAGTCTGTGTTTGGAGCCCAGTAACGTTCTGTGTGTACAAGTTTCAATAAGACCCAAGTCTGTGTTAGCAGCCCAGTAACGTTCTGTGTGTAGAAGTGTGAATGAGACCCAAGTCTGTGTTTGCAGCCGACTAACGTCCTGTGTGTAGAAGTGTGCAAGAGACCCAAGTCTGTGTTTGCAGCCCAGTAACGTTCTGTGTGTAGAAGTATGAATGAGACCCAAGGCTATGTTTGCAGCCCACTAACGTTCTGTGTGTAGAAATGTGGATGAGACACAAGTCTGTGTTTGCATCCCACTAACGTTCTGGATGTAGAAGTGTGAATGAGACCCAAGTCTGTGTTTGCAGCCCACTAACGTTCTGTGTGTAGAAGTGTGAATGAGACCCAAGTCTGTGTTTGCAGCCCACTATCGTTCTGTGTGTAAAAGTGAGAATGAGACCCAAGTCTGTGTTTGCAGCCCAGTAACGTTCTGTGTGTAGAAGTGTGAATGAGACCCTAGTCAGTGTTTGCAGCCCACTAACGTACTGTGTGTAAAAGTGTGAATGAGACCCAAGTCTGTGTTTGCAGCCCACTAACGATCTATGTGTAGAAGTGTGAATGAGACCCAAGTCAGTGTTTGCAGCCCACTAACGTTCTGTGTGTAGAAGTGTGAATGAGACCCAAGTCTGTGTTTGAAGCCCACTTACGTTCTGTGTGTAGAAGTGTGAATGAGATCCAAGACTGTGTTTGCAGCCCACTAACGTTCTGTGTGTAGAAGTGTGAACGAGACACAAGTCTGCGTTTGCAGCCCACTAACGTTCTGTGTGTAGAAGTGTGAATGAGACCCAAGTCTGTGTTTGCAGCCCATTAACGTTCTGTGTGTAGCAGTGTGAATGAGACCCAAGTCTGTGTTTGCAGCCCATTAACGTTCTGTGTGAAGTAGTGTGAATGAGACCCAAGTCTGTGTTTGCAGCCCACTAACGTTCTGTGTGTAGAAGTGTGAATAAGACTCAAGTCAGTGTTTGCAGTCCACTAACGTTCTGTGTGTAGAAGTGTGAATGGGACCCAAGTCAGTGTTTACAGCCCAGTTACGTTCTGTATGTAGAAGTGTAAATGAGAAACAAGTCTGTGTGTAGAAGTGTGAATGAGACCCAAGTCTGTGTTTGCAGCCCATTAACGTTCTGTGTGAAGTAGTGTGATTGAGACCCGAGTCTGTGTTTGCAGCCCACTAACGTTCTGTGTGTAGAAGTGTGAATAAGACTCAAGACGGTGTTTGCAGCCCAGTAACGTTCTATGTGTAGAAGTGTGAATGAGACCCAAGTCTGTGTTTGCAGCCCAGTAACGTTCTGTGTGTAGAAGTGTGAATGACACCCAAGTCTGTGTTTGCAGCCCACTAACGTTCTGTGTGTAGAAGTGTGAATGAGACCCAACTAAGTGTTTGCAGCCCACTAACGTTCTATGTGTAGAAGTGTGTATGAGACCCAAGTCTGAGCTTGCAGCCCACTAACGTTCTGTGTGTAGAAGTGTGAATGAGACCCTAGTCAGTGTTTGCAGCCCACTAACGTTCTGTGTGTAGAAGTGTGAATGAGGCCCAATTCTGTGTTTGCAGCACAGTAACCTTCTGTGTGTAGAAGTGTGAATGAGACCCAAGTCTGTGTTTGCAGCCCACTAACGTTCTGTGTGTACAAGTGTGAATAAGACCCAAGTCTGTGTTTGCAGCCCAGTAACGTTCTGTGGGTAGAAGTGTGAATGAGACCCAAGTCTGTGTTTGCAGCCCACTAACGTCCTGTGTGTAGAATTGTACATGAGACCCAAGTCTGTGTTTGCAGCCCACTAACGTTCTGTGTGTAGAAGTGTGAATGAGACCCAAGTCTATGTTTGCAGCCCACTAACGTTCTGAGTGTAGAAATGTGGATGAGACCCTAGTCAGTGTTTGCAGCCACTAACGTTCTGTGTGTAGAAGTGTGAATGAGGACCAATTCTGTGTTTGCAGCACAGTAACCTTCTGAGTGTAGAAGTGTTAATGAGACCCAAGTCTGTGTTTGCAGCCCAGTAACGTTCTGTGTGTACAAGTGTGAATGAGACCCAGTCTGTGTTTGCAGCCCAGTAACGTTCTGTGTGTACAAGTGTGAATGAGACCCAAGTCATTGTTTGCAGCCCAGTAACGTTCTGTGTGTAGAAGTGTGAATGAGACCCAAGTCTGTGTTTGCAGCCCACTAAAGTTCTGTGTGTACAAGTGTGAATGAGATCCTCTGCAAGATGTATCTTTTCACATCATTCGGTGTAGTCATAGGTTTCATTATCGCCACGCTTATAAGGAAGGCTTCATTTGAATGTGGTAACCCGTTGAAATCCCACCTAGCTCATTATCTGATGCCCAAATGACTCACTTATTCCAAATTATCTTTGTCAATCTTCACTCTTCCTAAATCATGTCAGTAATATGATTGTGTTTCTTCCCACCCAGTAGACGAAAGCCACTCTAGGATTGTTACAATAGGTCTGGAAAAGAAAGAGAACTACATTTAAGTTGTTCCCCAAGACTAACTTGAGCGTCCCCTCCGCACCCCTCGGTAGCATGCTGAGCTTCTATGCCCAAGATCGTGGCTTCAAACCCGGCCGAAGTCGTCGGATTTTTAAGAGCGTTAAATTTCTCTCATTACGCCCTCATTTGGAGGGGAATTAAAGCCGGCGGTCTCATGTCATAGATTTATGGCATGTAAAAAACCTTCCACTAACTACAATTGTGTGAAGACAAATTTGTAGGTTAGTTTTGATTAACGCTCTGTAGCTCCAACGTTCGTAGCCGGGTGCCAGTTGCAGTGGCATCTAATTGCCAATTTTGCGGCTAGGTGTCGTTGACGGTAGCATTTGGTAGCAAAAATTGGGAACTACCTGAAATTGATCGTCTGCAGTCCTTACTTAAATTAAAACAGATAACACACACTAATAGAGCCATCAGAATTAATACCGGTTGTCAGACAGATTCCACACACACCCAAAGTACACGGGGCAACATGACCGCGTTGCTGCAGCACCTAAACTCAGGATCCATCCAAGCAGTGTTTTGTCCGCCTCGTTCCGTAGTGGAAAGCATTCTTGGCTGTCACCCTGGAGGTCAGAGTTCGATTCCCGGCCCTGTCATGAAATTTAATTCTGGTCTGAAGGCTGATACGGAGTACACTCAATATCTTGAGGCAGAATTGAGAAGAGACTAGTTCAATTCCCATCCCAGTCATCCTGGACGTGGTTTTCCGTGACTTCCCACTTCTACTCCAGGAAAATGCCAGGATGGTACCTAACTTAAGGCCTCGGCCGCTTCCTACCCAATTCGTACCTCAGTAACAGATACACATACTAGTACTGACATCACAGTGACACACACCCAAATACACGTGGCTACATGACCGCAATGTCGCAAAGCCTTTAAAAGAATCAACAACAACTACAACAACTAAGATCAGTGTGCGTATTAATATAGCTATTACCATCCGTTCAGTGGAATAAGGACTCCAGTCACAAGAAATGCATGCTGTCAACGAGTGGGCTCCGAGACAACAAAACCTGTTACGGGGGTCCATCTTCCTATTTTATGGACAAAAATATGCCTAGATCTATTTTCAGTTGTCACTGAAGCACCACACAAGTAAACTACAATGTTTATATATTAGGGATCACTCGTATAAAATTTCGACGAAATTCACTTAATAGCGCTTTCAAACAACAAAAACGTACTTTACACAAAACTACAAAAATGGCGCGGAGTCCTTTATTCGTTGCGCGTTTTCATTTCTTTCACAAAAGATACTATTTAGATTGTGTAGGCTTTCATATTTATACTAAAAACTCCAATTATTTTCTTTCTCACGGGATTATTTTTACAGATTATATTAACACCCAAATGAAGGGAATTGTATGTATTTAGCTTCAAGTTCCTGAATAGTTTATTTATCTGCTAGAAAAAAAACACACTATCTTAAAATATAGGTGGGAGGTAAATTGTAACACTTGTAATATCACTAAGCTTGGATTGGTAATATTAGCATATTCACTTATTAATTGCTTGGCATCAAAAGGGATTACATGACTCTCATCAAATCTGCTACAGAGGTATGGGTAAAGGTGTTTCTTCAAATGTTCCAACAATTTTGGTTTGGCATATTGTACATTGTCTTCTCACGACTATGGGTACATGAGTATCACTTCTCACCAGTATGGGTAAACATGTGTCTCTTCAAATTACCTTTCTCTCTAAATTTTACTTAGCAAATACTGCATGAGAAGGGCTTCTCCCCAGTATGGGTTAACATGTGTCCCTTCAAACTGCCAATATGACTAAATTTGCCTTCGCATATGCTACATGGGAAGGGCTTCTCCCCAGTATGGGTTAACACGTGAGCCTTCAAATGACCTTTCCGTCTAAATTTTACTTTGCAAATACTGCACGAGAAGGGCTTCTCATCAGTATGGGTTAACATGTGTCTTTTCAGAATACCATTCACACTAAATTTGGCTTCGCATGTGCTACACGAGAAAGGTTTCTCCCCTGTATGGGTTAACATGTGTCTCTTCAAATTACTTTTCAGACTAAATTTGGCTTCGCATGTGCTACACGAGAAGGGCTTTTCGGCGGTATGGGTTAACATGTGTATCTTCAAACTACTTTTCAGACTAAATTTGGCTTCGCAAGTACTACACGAGTGTCGCTTCTCCCCAGTATGGGTTAACATGTGCGTCTTCAAATGAACTTTCTGTGTAAATTTTACTTTGCAAATACTACACGAGAAGGGTTTCTCCCCAGTATGGGTTAACATGTGTGCCTTCAAATGACCTTTCTGTCGAAATTTAATTTTGCAATTACTGCATGAGAAGGGCTTCTCCCCAGTATGGGTTAACATGTGTCTCTTCAAACGTCTCAAACTAAAATTGGCTTTGCAAGTGCTACACGAATATCGCTTCTCCCCAGTGTGGGTTAACAGCTTGGTCGACAAATTTTCTTGATTTGTAATATTTCTTTCTGATACAGTGCTGGTATTCGGTCCTCTGGTATTACATAAAGGGTATATCTTCCTTACAGCAGGATCCGAAGTATCAGGACATCCCAGCCTGAAACCGTTGGTATTAATACAATCCAGTGCGATCATAAATATGTTGAATTATCTGAGAATGGTGAATAATACTTTCAAAATACAGAGATCTGACTTATAAAATGATAATTGGACCAACATTCATTAAATCACTACCAAGAATACTGTCCTTACCTAATACCTGGAACTCATCTCAGTTTTAATATTCAATGCTATGTTTTTCATACAGTCAAAATATTTTCAAATACTTATATACTAAGTAAACAAAATGGTGCGTCACAACGGAGTATTTGGAGTCATAGGTTTCCTTGATAAATATGAAATCCTTATCTAGTTCAAAAGTTCTGATTATACATGGAAATGGCAAATTATTTCCAGACACATTTTGTTTGCCAAAAGTCAACTTTGTCCTTGATCATTTATATCATTGAAATTATTGAATGGTTACGGAAATTGTGTGCTAATTCATACTAGCAGTGCAAGTGTTCAACTTATTTTACACCACATTGTGCCGATTTAACAACATGGATGTTTGGGGATATGACTATTTAATACAATCTGGATAACTGAAATCCATCTGACTTAGGAAGTGCGTGCTTGTAGAGGTGACAGAATAATCCATATTATATTCCCTACAGAATAGCCATGCTGGCATTTGGATTAAGGTGGGAATTTTGGATATGCAAATCATGTGATTTCGAAACCATATGGGCTTTTATGCTTCACTCTTGAATACATCGCGGATGAATGGTTATTTAGGGCTACATAAATTATGTGGAGTTGAGTGAATAGCTTAAGGTCCAAGAAAATATCAGATACTACATATATATCGGTGGCTTGTTATAATATACAGAAAGTGGTAACTCGGTAACATTAATCACTCCATATAGCGAACATTTATCCAACTCTTGGCTCACCACAATGTGACTCCTGTCTGACCACGTACTGTAGCTGGGAACATACAATAAGCAATTTTCCCCCCAACGATTCAATATCTCAACCTCCTATTTAGACGTCAACAAATACACACTTCGTACACTGTTCGATGTTACACTCTATGTTTCCAAATATCTGACATAAGTATCTCAGAGGTTTGTAAAACCTGGCACAATATCCTAAAAGTAATGAAATAGAATAAGAGATTTCACTTCTTGCACAGATCAATGAATTTGCTTAAATAAATCCGTAAACGCGCGTGCAAAAGTGGCTGAGCTTTCGCACGGGCGGCGTATTTGTTGAGTGACGTCACTCATTCTTGAGATTACCATTCTATCTCCGCAGAACTTACACACCCTACATCTGAAGGAATTCGTTTAAAATAAATTATTATTGGTTATCCCCTAGAGTTCTTGTCCTTGACCCGTCCTTCAATAACAACTGTAAGGTTTCATAACCACTCGTCAGACTCATTTACCCTCCCCCACTCGTCCTAATACCCTTCATTAAGTACTATATTTAATCTTTCAATCACCACTATTTTCCTACAACACCACAATCAAATATTTCTATTCCTATATATTCTGTATCAAAAACAATCCAAGTATCGCATCCATATAGCGCCAAGCTCCAGGTAATGGCTTCAAAAATGACTTTTTAATACCTAGATCTATATTTAATTTAAACATATGTCGACCCAAGCTTTATATCGTATTTGCTTTGTCCATTCTGCGCCCAAGTTGGATTCACCAACGTCTTTTAGTGTTTTAACAGCCAATCGATTTCAATATTTTTATTTTAAATCTTCCTGCTGCATTCCGTTTATTCTGTTTCAAATACAATGATTTTATTATGAAAACTCTCCTCAACACCTCGTACACACCGTTTAGAAACATGATAAAATTTTCTGGTGAGAGGCCCAGATAACATTGTCGTTAGTAAGTCACCGAGTCGAAATTACTTTATCTTCGTCCTCTAGTCTCCTTCAAATTTATTTGACATTTTCTTCGTTACTTGCCGTATGTATAGATTGAAAAGTACGAATGATAAAATGCAGTCTTACCAATTATCGTTCCAAATTGCAGTTTCTCTCTCATGTCTATCGAATCTAATAAATACCAGCTGGTTGTAGACACACTCAGAATCCTGAATTGTATACCGAAACTTTTCAAACCGGCAAACAATATCTCCAATGAACATTATACACACCTTTATTTGTACTAAATATGCCAAGAACGTTTTTGCTCTCATTCTTTACTCTATCAAGAACATTCTAATACTTAATACAACTATCCTTGTTCCTCTGATTCTTGTTCACTGAACTTGTTTTACCTATTTCGGCTGTCATCCAATCCATCTGTTTCATCATCGTCATCAGCTTCTAAAGGCTAAAAGCCTTGTCGTTGCAGCCATTTCTTACGGTCTTCAGCGGTCCTCTTCACATTGGCATACGAGTCACCTTCCATCTCCTTGACAATGTTCTTGAGATACGATTGTCTTGGTCGTCCCCTTTGTTTTTTTCCGAAGTTTTTCCTTAAAAAATTACCTGGAGGAGAGTGTCATGCTTAAGTATGTGTCCCATGGATTTTTCATTCCTTTACTTGATGGTGTTCAACAGGCATCGATTCTCCTGAATTTGGTTCAGAACAAGGTCATTTGTCCTTCCTTCCATCCAGCTTGTTCTGGTCATTCGTCTCCAAAACCACATTTAAGCTGCCTCAAGTTTTGATCCTTCTCCTTTCGCAAGTGTCCATGTTTCACAACCATAGGTCAACACACTCCAAAGAAAGGTCTTGAGAAATGACTTCCTTATCTTCAAGTTGAGGAGGCCATTGAGCAGCAAATTCTTCATATTTTGAAAGGCTTTCTTCGCCAACGCTATTCTTTTCTTAATTTCTGAGATACATCTATTGTCATAATTAATCACACACCCAAATAGCAAAATTCCGTTACTTGTTCAATGGCACTATCACTTAACATTATATTAACTTAAATTGGTTGTTTCTTTCTATCAACTGCCATTAATTATGTCTTCCGAGAATTAAATCTTAGCCCGAATTTTCCTAAGGATTTCTGAAAAACTTTTAACATGCAGAGTTTGCTAAAATTGCAATATCATCTGCAAAGCGAATGCTATGTACCTGTAACCCAATACATCTTAATCCTTTTGTTTTCTCTTAATGTATTTACTGCAGCTTCTATATAGATATTAAAAAGAAATGATGATAGAGTACAACCCTGCCTTACACCTCTTCTTATTTCTGCTTCTCTTTTATTGTCATCAACTGTTATTTCGGTAGTTTGATTTTTATATAAGTTCAGAATAAGGCGCCTGGCTTTCCAGTCAATCCCGACATTGGCAAATAAAAGAAATAAGGTTTTCCCATTGACATTATCAAATGCTTTTTCTATATCAATGAATACTATATAGGTCTTTTGGTTAACTTCCAGTCTTCTTTCTAAAATCTGACGTAATGCAAGGATAGCTTCCCTAGTCCCTTTCCTTGTTCTAAATCCATACTGATCACTATCCAGATGTTGTTCATTTTTATTGCTTAATCTTTGATGATGATCAATACAATCTTTCATGCATGTGAAAGAATGGCTAAAGTTCTATAATTAGAACATTCAAAAGCATTTCCTTTCTTGGGTAGTGTGCTTGTTCAAATTTTAATAAAATCAGGAGGTACAATTCCGTCCTCATAGCATTTAGTAATTATTTGAAAAAGGTATTCTTTAATGCTTACATCACAACATTTTAAGAGCTCTGCAGGAATGTTATCTACACCAGTTGCTTTATTTCCATTCAGTTTAGTGAGTGCTGCATAAAACCCTGCTTTAGTTCTAGTTGGACCTATATCATATTCTTCAATTAGTTCTTCATCTTCTATATAAATACTATTGTCAGTAATATCTGGTCCATCATACAAATCTTCAAGGTATTCCTTCCATCGCTCACATACCTTTTCATTTTCTAACAATAGCTGAGTTGCTACGATGCATAGGGGCTGAAGATCTGGGCAGTTTATTTTGCTTATTATTACTTTGGATCTTTGACAGGTATGTGAAGGGTTATCGAACAGTATGCCGTTGTCTCTATACTGATGAAAGCAGGAGCTGACAGATTGTAAGTTTCTCCTACAATGAGTGTGATGACTAACGCTTCTAAGTTTTTATTAGAAGGTTAAACAAATGCTGATGATGAAGAAATTGAAGAAATTTATGATCAAATAGAAGAATTGTATGACATAGTGAAGGCGAATTCAAACATTTCTGGCGTAGTTGGAAGTATGCTGAGCGTCTATGCCCAAGATCGCGAGTTCAAACCTGTCGGAATTTTTAAGAGCGTTAAAATCCATCAATATGCCTTCCTTCGGAGGGGAAGTAAAGCCGGCGGTCCCATGTCATAGATTTATGGCATGTTACAGAATCTTACACTAATTACACCTGTGTAAAGCTAAATTATAGGTTAAGCACTTGACTAATGCTCTTAGGTTCCAACGTTCGTCACCAGGAGCCGACTGCGGTGGCATCTGGTAAACTAGATCTGACCTAGTGGTCGTTAACAGTGGCGTTTGGCGGCAAAAGTATTAACTACTTGAAAAAAAATGAATGTCTGCAGTCCTTATTTGAATTGAAAACAGACAAAACTAACAAATACAACCATCACAATTAACACCGGTTGTCAGCCAGATTTTACAGACACCCTAAGTAAGCGGAGCTACATGACCGCGTTGTCGCAGCCCCTAAACTAAGGAACCAACCAGGCTAACTATCTTCTCTCAAATACTTCCAGACAGAGAGATTTCCGAACAATAATTCGTGGGCAAGTGAAGAGTTAAGTTAATACCAATAATGTATCAACTTTGACGAGACAAGCAGTAAAATGCGAGATATATCTGACGTTGCAAACAAAACTTATTCGTATCCAAAACATTCAGTTTGCATACACGAAAGTTAAATAACATATTTCCTCATATGTTGTACACTTACTCCTTTGGATGATTTCCACTTGCTGCACTTTCCCCATCCTGGATTTCTTCTTTCATGTCCTAGGAATAAAGTGAATTGATTAATTATTTTATTTATTTGGCATCATTAATACTTTTTACACAAACAGCAAACTATGTAATTGTAAATCACGGCAGAGTTGAAGTGAAGCATTACACAGATGTGGTTATGTCTTCCCTAGTTCTAAAACTTATAATACACAATCTCCTCAAGATAACAAAATGCTGACTCACTGCCTTAATGGAAGTAATCGCTTTAGGGATTCAGGACAAATGAATGTATTTTTACTTTTTTAACTGGGAGGCTTTAAGAGGCGTTAGGATCTAACACATCCACCTATCATTAAGTAAAAAGCGACTATATCCTCAATATTAGTACCATCCCATCTTTCGAGAATGAAGGTCAGACATCTTACATTTACAATATCATACAACACATTTCTCACAAACCACTGCAATTAAAGCAAAATAAAAAAGAATTTAGCGTAAGTACATAAATTATATGCCTCTAGAGGGAATTTATTGTGGAGTTTGTTGCTGCTACACAATGATAGTAATATCAAGCATTATAAGTCTACTGGTGAACGGTAGCACATAGTTTGCAAGGTAGGTACAAGCCAGGGAAGAAATTGGAGTAACTTATTAATATTGTCACACGTCATTTAGAATGCTTTCAATAAGGGATTCCAGGCATCTTTGGTATTAATTGACATACAGAAATTTATGAATGCAAGTTTGAAACTTATATATTGAATCCACGCTTTATAGTTACAGCCTTAGAACAGAAAAAAGGCTGAGCTAATTTCAACCATTACAGAGCTTAAATGTGCCAGGCCATGTGATTACTGTCAGAAGATGACTGGGCAAGATACCTACCAACAAAAATACTTGAAATGCTTGTTCATGGTTCCTCATTTTCAACTCCAGGTCAACGTTAGGACGGGAACACTTAACAGACCATGTTCGCTTCCTTCCGACTCCTAATCATATTTTAATAATACCAATCCCCATTAACAACTCTTATAGGCTGAACAAAAGGGCGAACGGCTGTAAAAACCACTGCCACATATAAGTTCAAAATTCATTTCACCTCCTCCCTAACACCGCAGAAATAGGAATATTAAGAGATAGAAGAGAAATAACTTTAAGAAATGTGGTAAGAAGGAGGGTTTCTTCAGAACGTACCATAAGTTAAAATAAGTGGACTTAAGAATTAACAATTACTTTCTTCGTATGATTTTAGCTAATTCTCCTACTTTTATCTCATATCTTTAATTATTTAATAAATATTCACTAAAGATCAAGTGCTTGTTATAGCAATGCTCACGATTGGGATGGAGGTATTCACGGTCATAAGTTAAAACAATCCCAGCATGTGCCTGTAAGGCAACTCATAGCCCCATGAGTGGATCTCTGAGGGGAATACAGAAATCCTAATGCAATTGGGTTATTCTGACCTTAAGTCCACAGTGGGTACCGAATGCAACCATATGTTAGCTTCACATATTATAACTAAGGTGCATCCCCCATTAGCTCAGTGATCAGAACAACATAATACTTTGTCGGTGGTCCCAGGTGGATTAGATATCTCAGTTCTTCATCCTTACTTCAAAACGGCTCGTACTCTCTGTATTATACAAAAGCTAACAGATAAGCTCTTCTGTTTGCCATCAATACAGTAGTGAAAATAAAACTCCTAATCCCGAAATGCTATTGGGTGATAAGGAGATGTCATGTCTTGTAAGGACGCATGAAGGTGCTTAACTCTTCCAGATATGAAGATGTTATTTCTGATTCGATACGTGGAACGATGTCCGGAATAGGACAGTCTGCGTTCTTAATATCCCTAACATGGTCCATATGACTTGTTTCACAAATATATTTCCCTCAGCATAGGTAGAATTATGTGTTACACATGACTTGTAAACTTGCACTGAAGAAATCAAGGAATAAATAATATACTGAAGTTAATTCAACTACGCATTCATAGAGTTTTCTTATGTCAACAGATACATGGCAAAGACAAAAAAGTTTGTAAAGTTCAAATCAGAATTCATTTCAGTTCCTACACATATGCCAAGTGTTGGCCTAGCAGATTACCACTAGCATTGAGTGTGTATGTGTGTGGAGACTTAGTGGCATTGGTGCAGTAACATACTGTTAATATATAACGTTAATATCTTTCATAATAATCAAGCAAAGTTGATGAATGTTGTGTAAATAAATATTGCATAGTATGTTGTGCGTTTTACTGTATGGAGTTCCTAAAGCAATATTGATCTGAAGAATACTCAAGGTAGGGACAAATTTAATGAACTAATAATACTTGACATCTTATCAGGATTGTTAGGCAATGTATTAAAAGTATGGAATATGAATATAAATATTTTTTTACAACACTGGGCCTCGGTCTATTAAGTTTCCTTCTTCTTCAACAGTCCGTAACAATATAAATATCATAATCACATGTAATTCATTTCAGGTTATTCTTCGAGAGATATGCAGGAATCCTGACCTTCTGGATGATTAATTACCCAAATTCTTTCATAATGGAAGGTAACCACTAACTTTGACTGTTTAGTAACGTCTGTAGTTTCACAATGGAAGGTAACAACTAGCTGTGACTGTTTAGTAACGTCTGTAATTTCATAACGGAAGGTAACAACTAACTGTGACTGTTTAGTAACGTCTGTAGTTTCACAATGGAAGGTAACAACTAGCTGTGACTCTTTAGTAACGTCTGTAGTTTCATAATGGAAGGTCACAACTAGCAGTGACTGTTTACTAACGTCTGTAGTTTCATAATGGAAGGTAACAACTAGCTGTGACTGTTTAGTAACGTCTGTAGTTTCACAATGGAAGGTAACAACTAGCTGTGACTGTTTAGTAACGTCTCTAGTTTCACAATGGAAGGTAACAACTAGCAGTGACTGATTAGTAACATCTGTAGTTTCATAATGGAAGGTAACGACTAGCTGTGACTGTTTAGTAACGTCTGTAGTTTCATAATAGAAGGTAACAACTAGCAGTGACTGTTTAGTAACGTCTGTAGTTTCATAAAGGAAGGTAACATCTAGCTGTGACTGTCTAGTAACGTCTGTAGTTTCATAATGGAAGGTAACAACTAGATGTGACTGTTTAGTAACGTCAGTAGTTTCACAATGGAAGGTAACAACTAGCTGTGACTGTTTAGTAACGTCTGTAGTTTCACAATGGAAGGTAACAACTAGCTGTGACTGTTTAGTAACGTCTCTAGTTTCACAATGGAAGGTAACAACTAGCAGTGACTGATTAGTAACATCTGTAGTTTCATAATGGAAGGTAACAACTAGCTGTGACTGTTTAGTAACGTCTGTAGTTTCATAATGGAAGGTAACAACTAGCAGTGACTGTTTAGTAACGTCTGTAGTTTCATAAAGGAAGGTAACATCTAGCTGTGACTGTCTAGTAACGTCTGTAGTTTCATAATGGAAGGTAACAATTAGATGTGACTGTTTAGTAACGTCAGTAGTTTCACAATGGAAGGTAACAACTAGCTGTGACTGTTTAGTAACGTCTCTAGTTTCACAATGGAAGGTAACAACTAGCAGCGACTGTTTAGCAACGTCTGTAGTTTCATAATGGAAGGTAACAACTAGCTGTGACTGTTTAGTAATGTCTGTAGTTTCACAATGGGAGGTAACAACTAGCTGTGACTGTTTAGTAACGTCTGTAGTTTCATTATGGAAGGTTACAACTAGCTGTGACTGTTTAGTAACGACTGTAGTTTCATAATGGAAGGTAACAACTAGCTATAACGGTTTAGTAACGTCTGTAGTTTCATAATGGAAGGTAACAACTGGCTGTTACTGGTTAGTAATATCTGTAGTTTCATAATGGTAGGTAACAACTAGCGGCGACTGTTTAGTAATGTCTGTAGTTTCACAATGGAAGGTAACAACTAGCTGTGATTGATTAGTAACATCTGTAGTTTCACAATGGAAGGTAACAACTAGCTGTGACTGTTTAGTAACGTCTGTAGATTCATAATGGAAGGTAACAACAAGCTGTGACTGTTTAGTAACGTCTGTAGTTTCATAATGGAAGGTAACAACTAGCTGTGACAGTTTAGTAACATCTGTAGTTTCACAATGGAAGTTAAAAACTAGCTGTGACTGTTTAGTAACATCTATAGTTTGATAATGGAAGGTAACAACTAGCTGTGACTGTTTAGTAACGTCTGTAGTTTCTTCTATGCTGATGATGGGTGTTGCTTTTAGGGGCGGAACAGCGAGGTCATCTACTCTATCTCCCATGACGGCCACAAACCAAGCTTTCTTGTTATTATTGAGGTTTTTGCATAATATTTACAGATTCCCAAGGTGTTTTATGCATGCCTTAATCTTACATCCACAAACCTTAACGTAAATGTTGTAAACAGACCAATTGAAGTGACTGTTATACACACTATTGTTTTATCCACCAGCCTGTTGGGTTATGGCTACAACAGGTGTTTGCCCATCTTATTGGGTTATTGCCACATGTCCAACCAATGAGAATGATGTCTTTACCAACAATCCAACAAATTCATTTTTACAGAGCCCTACTAACAAAATAGCTAACACACAATTGATATTTCACTCACAACTACAACAAATTCACACGTTACACGCTTTTAGAAAGTAACGTTCTTCACACTTGTTTAGAAATTCCGAATGGATATTAGAATAAATATATATCAAAAGAGCTAGAATAGTCAACCAAACCTCGAAGATAGTCCACTCCAGCAAGATCAAACGTTTGATGAAAGGTGGCTCTATCAAGATGCACAAGATGTAAATAATCATCACAGATTTTAAATGACAATATGGCTTTAGACACCTTCTTTCATACTTATTATATTACACGCAAGTTATATATTTTCATGTATCTCAGCTCATGCGCAGTACGAAGAGGCCCTACAAGCAATGCAGCACATCATTGACCCCAGGATAAAGGCAACAAACAACACAAAGATGGTGAGATTGAAGTTTCCGCCTTTGCATCAGATTACCAGCAGTGTATGGGGATAATGAAGCAATCTACTGATAACATGGTCAGTACCATAACACAGGGCTCTGTGGCCATTTCACTCACATCAGTTGCAAATACAAAACTAACTTCATGGAATACTTGTTTTTAATAGGAAGAAAGCTTCTAGTTTTACGTTTTTCCATTAATCTAGCGACAATGAGTCACGGGACCTCCATTTTTAAGAGGAATCACAACCACACGTCATGATACTTCACTCTCAAGGAACTAACAAGAAACCTAGTCATTTGTGATAGACTGTTCCCTTTTTCCATTTGTGAAGTTATTGGTATTGTTCTGTGTAATTGGTTCACTGCATGGCATACCATGCCCAGTTAAAGGACAGAAAATGGCCTGGATCATCTGAGAAAGGCTGTCTTCCTAAAAATTTCAACATTATTTACTAGCAGCCTCAATATTGCATTCATAGGTTGGTACGCCATTTTCGTATAGAAGTTATGCAGAAATTAATAAATGTATCACTGTATTCAGGCGAGGTAGTCTGAAGTTTTAGAAACTATTTCTGTGTCGCGGAATTTGAAGCGAGATTTGAATATATCAACCACACTTGCTGGAGGAACATCAGATATCTCTATATGAGTATCTCTTAAATATTATGATCTACAAACTTTCAATACAAAATTGGAGAAGCAAATCATGAATGGAATTTGATGATTTGCAACAACCGAACACTAGATATTAAAAATCCAAAGAAGGCCCCTGGAATTACTACAATTACATTAAGGTTTCGTATTACTTCCTAAATTTTTGATCAGTGCAAATGATTCCCTCACAAACGTATCATGAAACCTTTGAATATATCAGACACACTTGCTGGAGGATCATCAAATATCATTAAGCATATAACATGACTTAGCAACCAAAAAAGCTACTCTCAAGATAATTAGGCGCTTACAACTCTCGATGAAGATGGTGTTTCCTTCTTGACGAATGGGACTATCTCTGCAGTCACTTTCTCATGGATAGTAACTTCCTTGTAGTCTGCAGTACCTTCCATGATATGTGCTCCCTACAGAGAAACACCAATGTGTTAAAAATGTACCTTATGAGGCAAAAGAAATATATTTTGTACACACGTAAGCACGATAGACATTCATCTAATTCTATATGTCTCGGATTAGTTCTCAACTCAATGAATAATTTTAAGTAATTTGATAAGGTTAGAATAGCAACCCTGAAGCTGAAATTTTGATGCATTAAGTGCTCATTATCTGACTTTAAGTGCTCATTAGCTGGCTTTAGGTGCTCATTAGCTGACTTGAACATCATTTATATTTTTCTGACTTATACTTTCAAGGTTTTGAATGTTTTATAAGACAAAAATACAATAGAATACCTTACCTATTACTTACGATGTATATGTAGCTATCAGAACACAAAATACTTTATTTCTCAGAATCCAATACTTCCATGTAGCTACAGTGTTATACATTCACCAATAAAATTGATACATTTGTCTTTCATTTTAAGAAAATTCAAATAGGTGTCTGATTCAAGATGAAAATAAACACGAGCTTCAATATGAAAAACATACTTGCATTTCTGAACCTTTCTCAAGAACGATTTCCAAAAATCAGTAACTGTCAACATTAAATGATGATATGATAACCTACAGTCGCATATCATGTGATCGTGTGGTCATGGAGTTAAAGACAATTCAAGATCTCAATACCCAGTCTCCGAGTTCCACTAGCACACACTTACTAATATGCCAAGGATTATTCGAAGTTCCTACCTAATTTAGCTGCACGACTTAACCTTACAAGTGATGCAAGTTTTGCCATAATTATTCAAGGTTGTTTCAAAAAGGACAATAATTAACCACTTCAAAATTGAAGCCTGCCCTACAAGAACGTTGTATATCATATTTATTACATTTTCAGTATTAAATGAAAACTACTTGTGCCTAATCTAATACCGAGATATGTTAAATACAGGTCTATACAGTCTCTTTTCCAACACTAAAGGAATATATTTCTCTTAAATGGCAGTATATAGGACTCACCATGATTTTAGTGCAGTTTCCTTGCAAGAAAGTTGTATATCACAACAGACCTAGAACGTTGTATATCACAAACCATTTTCTATGGCTAAAAATTAAGAAAACTAATCCTCAGATTCATAATTATATGGAATGGAATATTGAATTGCTTACAAGGCTCCAGCTGTTTAGATTTTTTTGGGACAGAAACACATACACTCACATGGACAAAAGGTGATTTCATAAGCCTACTTGTTTTTCATAATTGAAAATAGGCTAAAAGAATTCTGTGATAATCAAGGGATTACATTGAAATTGCAGCAGCATTATAATCATTACACGTTCCTGGAAGTGCTATGCTGCCACCCAGCTGATTGATATACAACGTCCTTCTCTTGCATGACTTGAACTGCATGCCCAGAAGTTGCTGCATAAGCTTTTCCACAATTCTTCAGTCGCTTTCGCACATTGTTATTCCACTGAAATTGATTTATCTTCCTTTTCCTGCTCTTCGCGACACATTCAAATTGCCAACATCCGCCATCTTTGTTGATATACAACTTTCTTGCAGGGAAGCCACCTTTTGAGCCCAACATTTTCTGTCAATTTTTTTCAAATTGATTAATTTTAAATTTGCAAAGTGTCGGTGTGATGATATCCAACCTTCTTAACCGAAAATCTCAACATGCTCAATTTCTGATAATACAACGTTCTTGTAGGAAAGCCTTCATAGACATGTGACGAAATAATAAATAAACAGCCCAAGGGAGCGATTTCACTCACTTGCCCCATTCCTTATGAGGTGTTAATTATAATCAACTATGTATTACTTAAAGTCAATATTTAGAACATTGTGACCTTCTTGAGCGTGGAATAGGATAAGGAACTGTGTAGTAGCATACCGAAAGTTCACAGAGTAAAATTTAAAAAAAAAAAAAAAAAAAACATCTGTTACAATAATCTTGTTAATAAAGCCCTGTCATAGGGCCCCTACCTAGGGTTACTAGGTGAAAATGGTCAACGGTCTCAAAGGCGGAAGAGGAAACAAAGTATTTCCCAACGGCAGAGAGAGCGGAAGAACCTAGTGGAGTAAACCACGAAAAAACAATCATTTCGGACTCACAATCCGATCTTACTTTGGAAGATAATTCCTCCCCTAACAAATCACAACTTTATTTGCAGAATGGAAAGTCCGCTGAAAGAAAGCACTACCCCAGGTGGTAGCTCGAAAGAGAAATCCGCCATTGCGTTATGCAATGCATCGGGACCTAGGGTTCTGGGGAGTCCCAACAACTGCAACAAAGACGAGTCGGAGCGTCTTGAAATACCTTCCAAGCTGAGATTTAAACATAAGTATTTCATTGGGACCATAAATGTTAACTCGCTCCTCAAAGTAGGAAAGCAAAAAGAACTTGAAAAGCTTTTAGACAAGAATCAAATCCAGATCCTAGCTGTGCAAGAGACCAGATTCTTAGACAAGAATGTTGTGGACACTGAACACTACAGAGTATTTAAAGGAAAGCCAGCAATAAAAATAATGGGAAATATGCCTCTACTAGGGACTGCCTTTTACGTAAACAAAAAGATAGTGACTAGTGTCACAGAATTCACATCGAAATCAGAAAGGCTATCGCTACTTACATTCAAGTGTAAAAACAAGAAGTACACGCTTATCAACTGCCATGCTCCCATTAATGAAGACAACAAAAAGAATCCACAGAAGGTGGACGATTTCTGGGATCTCTTAGACACTGAAATCTTGCAGATACCCGAGAAAAACATAAAAATTCACCTGGGAGATTTTAATGCACAAATAGGAAAAGAAAGAAAATACAGGGACATCGTGGGAGATTACCCAGCGCATAGGAGGACAAACAGAAATGGGGAAAGGCTCATAAGACTCTGCAGAGCATTCCAGTTTAGAATAATGTCAACAAATTTCAGGAAACTCCCAAGAAAAGCGAAAACCTGGGTATCCCCAAATCCAAATTTAGGGGAATTCCAACTGGACCATGTAGCGATATCAAGGAAAAACGCAAAAGAGGTAATGAATGTCAAGGTGATTAGAAACTGTGACTTCGATTCAGACCACTACCTTTCCAAAGCCAAAATCCGCTTCCTTCCGCTACGACAAAAGAGAGACCCACCTAGAATAACCAAATATAACATGAGCAAATTGAATATTTCCCACGATATTGTTAAGAACTTTAGGGAAGAAATCCGCAGCACCAAAAAGGAAAGTTGGCAACAACTCTGTACAGGAATCAATGACGCCGCAAAGAAGACACTGGGGTTGGCAAAGAGGAAAAGAGAAATCTGGTGGAACGAACACTGCGATGTAGCTCTCAGTAAGACGTCTGAGGAATGGAGAAGATGGAAATCTTCTGGAAAAAGGGAACACTTGGAACAATTCAGACAACAGAGGAAAGAAACATCCAGAATTTTCCGTAGGACCAAGCGATCTTTTGAAGCAGCACAGTTAGAAAATCTTCAGAGCAACTTCGTTAAACACAACTCCAGAGACTTTTACCAGACATTCAAAAACAAACTTAAGGGTTACCAAGCCCCAAGTATGAGTTTTAGAAATGAGCAGGGAAAAATTGGACTGAACAACCATGAAAACAGCGAAATTCTAGCTGGATACTTTCAAGATCTTTTGAACTGTCCAACCCCCACTTCTAGATTAGAAATAGCAGACTCACCAGCAAACTCAAAAGAGGATGCACCACCAACAAAAGAAGAGATCAGGGATGTCATCAAGAACCTAAAGAACAACAAAGCAAGTGGAGAAGATTCGATAACAGCAGAAATGATTAAATGGGCTGAGCCAGAAATTCTAGACGACCTTCACAGAATCCGTGGTGCAGTCTGGGAAACCGAGAAAATTCCAGAAGAATGGAAAACAGCGCTGATCCATCCGCTCCACAAGAAAGGGGATAAGCAAGACGTGAACAACTACAGAGGTGTGTCCCTCCTTTCAATTGCTTATAAAATTCTCTCCAAGATTCTTCTAAACAGAATAGAAGATACGCTGGACAAACAACTAGGCGAGTACCAAGGAGGGTTTAGGAAAGGACGCTCCTGTGTTGAACAGATCTTCAACTTGAAATCAATAATCCGTCACAGACTGCTGAGTAATAAGAAAATTGTGGTATCCTTCATAGACTTTAAAAAGGCATTTGATTCAGTGGACAGAGAGACCTTAGACAGGATCCTAAGGGAATTTGGAATCAAAACCAAACTAGCAAATATAGTCAAAGAGACCCTAACAAACACAACTTCCAGGGTGAAGTTCATGGGAGAGCTTTCTCGGCCGTTCGAAATTAAGACAGGAGTCAGGCAAGGGGATGGCCTATCACCAATCCTTTTCAACTGTGTCCTAGAGAAGGTTGTGAGAATTTGGAACTCGGAATTGGAGAGTCGAGGAATAAACCCAATCTGCCTCGGGAGGAAGTCGGTAGGAATTAAAGTCAACTGCCTGGCGTTTGCAGATGATTTTGCAGTACTATCGGAAACCACGGAAGAAGCAGTCATACAAATCAACCTCTTGGAAAAGATCGCTAGCCAAACAGGACTAAGGATATCAGTTGAAAAGACAAAATTTATGACAAATGACAAACATGGGCCAAAGTTCCTTGACACGGAGATAGGACGGATTGAAAGGGTAAAAAAGTTCAAGTACCTAGGAGAGACTATACAGGAGAATGGGTTAGAAAAAGCAGCTGTTGGAGATCGAATTATAAAAATGGAAAGAGCGTATGGATTAACAAAAAATATCTACAACAAAAAGTGCATCTCCTAGAATGCCAAAATAAGGCATTATAACACTGTCGTAAAAACAGAGTGCCTCTTTGCCAGTGAATGCCTCTCGATGAACTATAGCCTCGAAAAGCTAGAAGTCATGGAAAGGAGAATTCTTAGAAAAATCATGGGTGCAGTTCAGACTGAAGATGGATGGAGACTGAGAAGCAACGGAGAAGTCTACCAGAACGTGGAAAGAATCTCCGCGTCTATGCGGAAGAGAAGGCTGATATTCCTCGGACATCTCTATAGAATGAACGACCATAGATTAACTAAACAAATATTCGACTATCTCTGGAAGAAAAAGACCACCACAACATGGATTAAGGAAGTTAGGAAAGATTTAGAAAAGTTAAACATCACAGAATCTCAAATGCCAGAAAGAAATGTATTTAAGAGCAAAGTGAACAATCTGGAAGGGTTTCAAGATGAAGGAAGACCTAAGAGAAGTGGACGAACTTGGACAGAAGACCAAAGAAAAAATGCAAGTGAACGCATGAAGGAATATTGGAGACAGAGGAAACTCCAGGCAAAGAATAAGAAAAAGAAATAAAGTTGTTGCGTGATCCTAAGTGGTCAATTCGCGTGAAAAAAAAGCATATAAAAATGACTTGAAAAGCATCATAGAATTGAAGAGATGTGTATATTGAATAAGTTAGCTTGATGTGTATTTGCCAGATATTGTAGAGAGAAACTTTGGAAATATGCGTGACGAAGTTTTTATAAAATGTTGAGAACTACATAATTTTGAACAAATTTGAGAATTATCCAAAGTAGGAAATAATGTACACAATCACCTGGCAATCAAGTTCTTCTTTAACAAGTGCACTCTGAGTTATGAATCTTGCAGTTTCAAAAGCATCATCAGGTTCTTCAATTTTCATCCCCACCGGCCTATCAGACGGTGGCTGCTCATTCAAATCCTGAGAAGTAACAAACAAGCATGACTATATGTAAAAGTTGGAGAATAAGAGCTAATGATGATAATAGTAATAATAATACTAGCAATAGCAAGAAACTGTTACAAAACATTACCAAGCACGTAGTTACGTCATAAACATGCGGAAGAGGCCCTAGAAATAAAACTTCTAACAGATTACTTCCATGACCTTTTATCCTCCTGAAGAACAATTGTTAATAATAATAATAATCATTATTATGAATTTGAAGTATAAAAAGAAACTATTTACTCTGATCATCATTAACTTTAATTAAAGTTAAGTTTCAACCTGACAGACCCAAAGTCAGAACATTTAAAATATCCTCGAATCGATCTGGAATATTTTAAAACCAAATTCAAACAATCTCCTTGCAAATATCACGAACCGAAATTCAGTCATTTAGATGGCATTAGAAGATACACTATTGGGAGTTTCCGGATTATTGGGGCTCTTCCTCGAAAACGTTAAGACAGATGGTTGAACAAGACCTGCGATAAGGCCATAGACCTTCTAATTCAAACCTTTCAAAGGTACAGTTACAATGAAATAGAATCAAAATTGGCGTGAATTCTTCAAAGACCAGAAAGAAGCCTCGAGAATCATCAGATCTGAAAATCACACATACATAAAAAACAGTACGAGGAACTGTTACAGAACATTTGCTGACGAACCATCACACAACCAAGCACCTAGTTTATAACTTACAACATCCGGATGAGGCCCTGAAATAAAAAGGAAAACTGCAAACTTGTCACAGATTACTTCCATGACCTTTGAACCTACGATCCTTCTGAAGAACAAATCTGACTTGAGAAACGGATTCCTAATCCAGATTCAGAACTCCCTTCATTAGAAGAAATCAAGCAAGTAACCGTAAACTAAACTTAAAAATAACAAAGCTCAAAAGAAAACTGAAATATTGAAATTAACAGGTGAAAGCCTAACTAAAAATGTCAAGTAACTCTCGTAGATATATGGAGAAAATTCCCTAAGACAGGAATTGCAATCTAGTTCACCCACTTATTTAAGAAGGGGAAAGAACGTACATTAATACCTATGAAGAAATATCCTCTCTATCACTCGCGTACAACATTCTCTCTAAAGCATTATTTACGAGACTTGAAATCAAAACTCATCAACTAATTGGCGAATAACAGGCATGATTCATAAATGACAGGTCGTGTACAGAATAAATTCACAATCTCAAATCATCTTGCAAATTCATAAAGCCAGGCAAACAACGCTCACTTTGGAGACTTCAGGAAAGTGGACGATTCAGTAGACCTACACACACTGACAGCCATAACGTCAATAACTTAGTTAAATTTAAGTGAACATTCTGATCGTAATCATATTAGCAAAGACTTCAACAAGGAGATGGGCTATATCCAAAAATGTTCAATAGTGTCTTTGAATAACAGTCCTGGACGGGGTAGGAGGGGAGGGGGGGAGGAGGGAGGAGGGAGAGAAGGGGGAGGGGAGGAAAGGGGGGGGGGACAAAAGAAATAACTATTGGTCGACGACTCAAAAATAAAATTCATCTGGAGTGTTTGGCATTCGCAGATGATCAAGCTATTCTTTCCAACAATAGACAAGAGGCAGTTCAGGTCCTTGAAAGACTTCACTAAATTGCAGCTAAGACCGGACTCCAAATGCTTCGACGAAACCGCTCGTCATCTAGACAGGAAACCTCTCAAGACTAAATAAATTCAAACCCCACGGCATAGACGTGCTCATTGCACCGTGCACCACGGCCTTGATGGCAGCTGCAGCAATTCTGTTTCAATCCCACTGCCAGTACCCATCCTGAGTGATTTTTCCCTGCGTTATCCACACTCCCTCCAGGCAAATGACGGGATAATATTTTACTTCACGATTGAATTGTGACGCAAACAAAGAGAGAATTTCAACATTCCAGAAGGCCTATACTTATAGATGTATTTAAAAAATCAACATCCAAGACATAATAGCACAGTAATCAAACCCGAAGCTCTATATGGCTCAGAGACATTGATCATTGAAGGTAAGGACATTGAGAAACAAGAAAGGAAAATATTTCGGTAAATCCTTGGTCCAGTCTGATCAGAAGGAATCCGGGAGAAACCAAAGGCTTGGCAAATTTTTCAGCATTCTGAAAAGATCACTGACACTTTCAGGAAAAGGCATTTTAAGTTTTACGGTAACATTCTCAGAATGAAAAATCGCAGGATCACCAAAAGATTCTCAACCTTGCTCTATCAATGGAAGTCAAGAACCAGTGGCTTAGTGAAATAGAAAAAGAACTTCAAGAAATTGGAATCACAGAAGAAATTATATAAGATGGACCCCAGTTTAAAACAGTAATTAACAACCACCATTTTGCTGAGAAAATGAATGCAAGGACCAATAAATCAAGGAATGAAGAACGGAGGTGTTAATATTATTATTAGGAAAATTAAAAGCAAACATTACAGATTCAGATTACTATTTGGTAGGGGGCCGATAACCTAGATGTTAGACACCTCAAAACAAGAATTATAACCATCACAATTTGGTAGTATTAAGTAAATGACATAATTGCTATTAATTATGCTACACAAAGATTTGTCATGCCCATCAGTAATGGTACACAATATATGGAACAAAAATACAGCTTACAATCTCAGGGAATTCTTCTGGTTCACATTTGATAGATGGTTGGCCCTCCATAATGTTGAGGAATCTAAAACATAGGCTAATTAAGTAACTTAATATACTTTAAATATTAGGATACACTGCAACAAGGTCAGGATATATTTGTCATTTACACACAGAACAGTTTAATGGTATATTCCAATACCCTTCCAGGAATTATTCTTGTGTTTTGCTCTATATTCTTTAAATGTATGCAACCGTACATAAAATGGATTTTCTATCTACGTCAGGGCTTTGAGGATGATTAATTGATATCCCTGTAATGTCTACCCCTCCGGAACATTCCAGAAGTGTTTCCTTCTTAGCAGTGGCGTACCGACGAGGGGGGTTCAGAGCTGAACCCCCCCCCCCCCGGATATATTCCTTTACTTGAATCTATATATTGTCCCATCTATCACCTGTTTTACGGCATCGCTCTTTAGGCGTTTTAACTCCCGCATACACCTTAGATGCGGTCACGTTCCTCACTTAATAAATGCCCTGCACTCTACTCGCAGTGTTGGAGCTACCCATGGATCAGTTTTGCTGTTAAAGTGTGCGATCGGTAAGGCTATTCACGTCGCTTCGGGTTGCTTTAATTGTGTGTGCCCGTTTCCTTATAGATAATTCAGTAAAAGAGGAGTTTCTGCAATTTATTCCAATTAATGATACAGATAAAATAACCAAGATAGGCAGATTTTGAGAGCCAATAGGAATAGCAGTAGGAACACAGAGAGCAAAACGTTCTTTTTCTCTCACATAATATCAATATTTTAAGCAACCACGTCACTATGGTCATGATTATACCACTGCATCGTTTCAGTCTCAATATTTAGTTACTGTTGTCCATATTTTTTTAGAATTGCTTTTCATTCTTTTTATTGTGTCGAAAAAATGAGACCTAAAATATTTTTCATGCAAAGAGAGCGGTTATTTAATTGTTGTTTTTTATGAATATTAATCAAAGTATCATTTTAATTATGATGATGACTGTCGTTTTAAGGGGAGGAACAGCAAGGTCATCTGTCCCTGTAATATCGGTGATGTACACAATTACCATATGATATTAATGACCCCCCCCCCCCCCCAGAAGGAAATCCTGCGTACGCCACTGCTTCTTAGTAACCAATAAAAAAGTGGTGGTGTAGATCGCTGCTTCAAGGGGCCTAACTATTTGGTACTGATATGGAATGAATAGCCTTATTTTGGTAAGAACCTTCCACATGAAATGTTTGTTTCATCACAAATTATAAACGTCCAGGAGGTGTTTGTGTGTGTATCATATGAACAGTGCTAGATTGTCTAAATAGGACTGGGGATTCAGAGAGACAGTGGAATTGCTGAAAATCAGTAGGCCTACTAGGACCCCAAGTTTTAATGTCTACATTACTCAGCATAATGTACAGACTTTCAACCCCCAGTCACTTTGATACGAATTGTCAAAGCAAAGGGAACAAATTGCACTATACTGAGCATATATATTATATATTGTGACCGTACACAACACGAGCCGAGGATTGAACCAACAACTTTCACGCAGCGTAAGTACAGAATTAATGAGTGAGATATATGCGCGGATTACCAACTTTGATCTGCAGCGCACGTTACATCTTACACGCTAGGTTCACGATCAACTTAAATTTCAAATAAAGATTTGTAATTAAGTATTCTGCGTTTGTGGATACGTCTTACATCAAATGTTGATATAATAGGCCTAAATAGTATATGAGGAATACACGTAGGTCCTATTATTATTTTACCTGAGTGTGATATTGCCGAACAGTGTTCCTTATTGACAGAACTACAGTTTTACAATATTACGGTACATGCAATTTTCTTAGAATTATTTCGAATTGAACTTTAGACTAAAATATCGAGAGAAAAACACACTTTCCGTTTTCTAGGAAGGACCAGGCGTAACCAGTCGCACTTTACTCCCACACAGTCGGCATTCCAGTATTAAGGTACCGAGAGTTCAGAGATATTTGCTAAAATCCCTGCCTCTCGTGTTACAATGCGACCACTTCAAAACAAAACTCACATAATTGTCTCGTAGGAGTCGTAGGACTAGCGTTACCAACTGAAAATTTCCAAATGCAAGACATTGCTGAGAAAAGAGCGAGACATTCGAGAAAAATGTCTGACAAGTTCAATCGATAGCAAAATTATACATAATATGTATATTACACATAACTTTTTACAAAAGGAAACACCTTACTTAACGATCAGTCCCTGCTGCAGTTCTTTTCCTTGAAGCTGTATTCTTCAGCAGAACTTACTTTTGAAAGAAGATGCGAATTATTTTCTTGAAGCACATATCTATAGAATTGTTCACACTACGTATCTTTGAAATTGATCGTCACAAGTAACATTCTACTAACAAACGGTTCCTCCATTGAGCATATACGGTACGGTATGAATAAACACACATGGCTGCCTGGTCTGGCAAACTGGCAAATTGTACTTAAGTTCAAAAACAAAACTTAATGTTCTGATACCGGTACTTATTAAAGAAAACAGACCATTGTTGGTCTATTGTTGAGTCTTAATCCAAAGTTGAACTTTTACGATAAGCCCTTACGGTACGTTACAGAACTGGTCGAATATTTTTTATCTACAGTATGTCTACCCCTATTGACTGTAAATATTCTTCTTATACAAACCCTGTAAAATGAGACAATCTGTCGCGGTAAAACTGTTCCAAGATACATACCGTACCTCACTTCTGTACCATCAGCTGGGCTGTAGGCCTACTGGTCACAAGCACGTCTTCACGCTCCTTCTCTAAGTAGACTCGCAGGGTAATGTTTATATCACTAGACTAACCACACGGTATAACGCATTCTTACTTTCATCGTGGAGACGTAATTTAATTGTGTTTTCCTTACCACTTTACTGCATAGTGTTGCCACAAGACAACATATCACTTTTCACCTATGCATGTAGGGGCAGAGTAAGTTTTACGGCAAACCATCAACGTCCATTCAATTGTGCACTCAAACACACATACCAGTGATACCTTGCTTTTTTATTTACATAACATACGACAAAACAGCCCGACAACCAAAGGTACTCCTTCCACCCCGTCAAAATCCACGCGTACCAACCACCGTTTATTTTCCGTGGCCCTCCCCATCCAGTTACCACAGGCTTCTGGATTACCTTTGGCTCAACCTCAAAGACATTACCGACCTACGGTCGTGCAAGTATACTTGCGCATTGCAATTACGTAGCCATGGCCAGTAGGCAGTAATATTCGGTCTTCGAGAGTTAAAAGCTTAAGGTCACCACACACAGAAAGCTAAGCTAAGCTACGCTATGGTATGCTATGCTAAGCAATGCCAAGCTATGGTGTGCTATGACACGAACAAAAAGCTAAGCTAATCTAAGCTAGGCAGCATATTTCTTATTACATGCTTTCCTACTAATGAAAATGTATAGTATCTTTATAGGAAGAGATCCTACAGGATTAAATTAGATTAATAATATTATTTTAATACTGCTTTCTAAATTTATTTTTGTATAATACTGTATATGTAACTTAAAAAAATAGGAACGCAGCATGGATTCTGTTTAGGTGGGGGTCCAGGTGTCGCTATTTTATTAATTAAAATTGTGGCCAACTATAGCTATGTAGATACGTGTTTATTTCTATAACTATTCAAATACAGCCCATGAAGGGCCTAGGCCTACCAAGCGACCGCTGCCCAGCCATTTGGCCTGCAGATATTGGGGTGACATGTGGTCAGCGCATCGGGTCCCCTTGGCCGTTAATGTTGGTTTTCGTGATCGGGGCGCTGTCTCACTGTCAGACAGCTACTCAATTGTCCTCACGAGGCTGAGTGTACCCCGTTCCAGCCCTCACGTCAGTTTCTAAAATTCCCTGACGGAGCCGGGAATCGAACCCGGGCCCTCCGGGTGAGAGGCAGGCGCGCTACCCCTACACCACGGGATCGGCTTAATGGAGAAAGGGGAAGAAAACATATTGAAACTTATAACATTCTCCATGAAGTCTTGAAATCTAACGCGGGATTCAGTTCTTAATTCTGATATAATTTCTGCGTTCTTTTGAGAATTTTGATTAGCCTACCACAGTTTTGTAGGGCTGGGAAATGAACAAAGTTGTTATTTTGGCCTGTCACCCATTGTTTAAATAAAACGAAGTACGGTACTACCTGAATCACTACACTACACTCACACGACACAGCTACGCACACAACTCAAAGGTCTGCGACAGCCCACCAGATCAACTGTTCCGAAATGAAAAGCGCATGCGCCAGGCCAGCTACAGCCAAGAAAATCGCCTGCCTAGCGATCTGTCTAGCTTAGCTTAGCTTAGCTTCGCATAGTATAGCTTAGCATAGCGGCCTGTGTGTGTCACTGTACTTAAATGCATTGAGAGCGATATTTTTCATAACACCGCGTAGCTTAGCTTAGCTTAGCTTAGCTTTCTGTGTGTGGTGGCCTTTAGCGTAGGAATCGCAAAATATCATATATTTATTCCATTATGGCATTCCACATCACATACGAGTGTTAAGGTATTAGCGCCAATTAAAAATTGTTGGTAAATCTAAGACACTGAACGCCAATTGAATATTGAAGCTTGAAATTTTGTACACCAAACGCAAATGAAAAATAATTAATGCAGTAGAGGGTTAAAAATCTTACCAAGCAATTATTCCTAGCCTCAGTGGCGTACGCAGGATTTCTTTCTCGGGGGAAGTTCATTCATAGTTTTGTACATTATTAAAACATTACTGCTATTTCGATTATTAATCATAAATAGCAATAAATGAACATTCTCTTTGCATGTAAATTATTTTCATTATAGCCTATTTGTCGCCTCCGTAGCGTAGTGGTCAGCATGTTTAGCTGCCGCCCCGGAGGTCCTGGGTTCGATTTCCGGCTCTGCCACTAAATTTGAAAAGTGGTTTGAGGACTGGAACGGGGTCTACTCAGCCTCGGGTGGTCCAAATGAGTAGAGGGGGTTCGATTCCCACCTCAGCCATCCTCGAAGTGGTTTTCCGTGGTTTCCCACTTCGTCTTCGGGCAAATGCCGGGATGGTACTGCCCCCGTAAATTGAATTATACTGAGACCACGGTGGCTGTATTGGCATATGTGAATAAAGTTATGGCTGTCATAGTTGTGACGTGTATATTCATGACGTAAACACGGATGACGCAGACTTCATGCAAGTAGGCTGGTTGAGCTGAGATTCTTGGTGACGTCATGATTTTGTTCGAGAAAGATCTGAGATTTACGACGCAGTCGCAGGGAAACAAGGAATTGTGCTAAGGAAGAAGTTACGCTATTGGAGGAAAGGCTCGAATCAATGAATGATAGTTTGGAGGGAGACGGAGATTACTGAAATTACCATATTTAATTACTTTTGGAATGCAGAATTGTGGAAATCCATTTTCAGTTATGGCATTGATTTGGAATTTTGAAGAAATTAATTTTGAGTTTTTGAAATTTGAAAATCCGTCAAGTATAGCCAAAGTTAGAACTTCTAGCAATGACGGAGGAACAAGCTATGGAAGGGATGGATACGCCCCTTAAGAAGTTGATAAAAGGCCTTGCACAGCAGAGAGGAAGTTCTCATGTTTCTCATGTCTCATAGTCGTTTTTCTGATTCTCATATTGTCAGACTTCGAGTTATTCAGTGAAGCAAGTCGTCATTAGCACGTGTGGCAGAGCTCACAGCATCGAACAGGCACGTAGCGTGCAGCAGTACAATTTTACGGTTAATGAAACTAGGCGAAGTTGGAGCGCACACATAAACGAGTCTACAAGATTATCTATCAAGAGTTAGCTACTGCCTTTATGCTAATTCAATTGTGCATTACAATATTGAGGTGTGTACGAAAGTTGAACATTTTCACGAGTATACTTTGGAAGATATTCGCATTTTAAGACTGCAGACAAAAGTGATTTTCTCGCCACCTGAGAAGCACTTTTATAACACCACATTATACACTACGGCTGACACGTGTATTGCAACCGTGATACTGAAGATTACGTTTGGTGATACAACGCTACGTTCTACAATGGAACAATATAATCTGGCAG
Organism: Meconema thalassinum; assembly: GCA_946902985.2. Taxonomy (NCBI): domain Eukaryota; kingdom Metazoa; phylum Arthropoda; class Insecta; order Orthoptera; family Tettigoniidae; genus Meconema; species Meconema thalassinum. The sequence continues at coordinate 54,345,545 of OX336388.2, read as the reverse complement.
TACGTTCGACTATTATTATAACGGAAGTGGAGATGGATGGCTAAAACTTTAATGCAATTGGGACATATCAATGGAGTGAAATAGCAGCATGGAACTCCGTTAATCGTCATTCTACAAAAGCGAGCATGTAGTGAACATCCAACTACACTCATGCATCGTAGTCCATCGCTAAATTATATCAAATGGCAGTGGAAATATCTTCATACTCCACAATTATGAACATTTCTGCGGAAATAATTGCAATAAACTTCATGGCGAATTTCTACCAGAACTTCAGGGAACTATCAAGAGAGGCCAGGGTGGACCCGGCTCACAAAGAAGAGTTTTGCCAGAAGGATGTCTATCGTCTACACGGAGCAGTGCAATTTCCGGAGGAGGAAGCAGTTCTATTCTCCGAGGGCGCAGGTTCCAGGTTCGAGGTCGGAGCACATCTTTACGGTGGTGAAATGGAACCAACAGCAGTCTTCTTTGGAAATTTTCCTCTAGAACTTCAATCAACAGATAAGGTAGTCGTGAACGTTTCTTGTTTTATTTGAGCCATTTAGCGATATCTGAGCAACCATTTTTCCCATATTTTCTGTCCCATATATTTTGCCCCATATTCTTGCTTGATATTTCTGTACTCCGTACACTTTGAAGATTTATGTCTTTTTCTTCGATTTATTGAGACATTAGTATGTCATTGGCATATTTAAATAATATGGATCAGTTGAGACTGATAAAATATATTCTTTCAGTAATTTGCATATTTTTGTAGTCACGATTTGACTGTAAAGTTAACGATTTTCTATGGCAAATTTGAATTCAGACGGCGTGTCATTTTATTAAAGTAATTCTATTCAGTAAATTACTTTGACCAATTTTCTGTCATCCTCAAGAAAGAAGAATGATTAAAAGATTTTAGAGCGTTAAAATCTATTACTGTATCGACGATCTTGGAAATACTAGTCGTTTTATGAACTTGATTGCAACATAGACATTTATCGTCAGTTCTGAAATACCATTGCATTATAGACAATTATATGAAATATGAACTTTGAGTACGATTTATTGAGTACACTATAGTAATGAACATTTGATAGGAGTTTTTCTCAATTCTAGATTGGAACAAAAATGTTTGCATTCCACAGTCTAATTGTATTCTATTCGATTATTTATGCAGTTTAGATGAACTTTGATTGAAGATAGTATTTTTATACTGCGTTACTTTGAAGATATTAATCTCAATTTTGATAGACCAGGGAGGCGTGTCTAATCGTATTTGCTATTAAATGTATTTGTGATTGGCAAATTTTTACTTCATATCGATTCATGAATGAAACCCACGAAGGTTAAATATAATAACAGTTTTTGATACAATTGATGAATATAAGAATTTTTAAAGAGGAACTATGGATGTATAATCGTTAGTTCAGTGGACGTGTAAAAGTCGCTGATGAATAATGCCCTTGAATAAGTGAAGGAGGTTCCCACAGTAATATTAATGATGTTGATGAACTTATAAGTGGAGGTTTCTTGTATGTATTGTGGAAGATTTTGATGCCATATATATTGAGATATATGATGAATTCTGGGCCAATTTTTGTGCAATTTTGTGCGTTTTGAGCGAGGTATTTTTCCGCTGAGTGTATTGTTCAGGTCCTTTGAAAATTAATCATGTGAAGTTACTGTTAAAATTAACAAGAGTGTTTAAATAATTTGAGATAACGATTTTGAATGGAGGTTACCGTCACAAATAATAATAATTATTATTAAATCTTATTAGACCTGAATCTAAAATTTAAATATAACTAACCTTCATTGTTCGATTATATCAACACGATTTAAGTAATTATCAACCGGATAAACGTGTGGTTTAATGTATTTCTAATATAAATAATATAAATATTGTAAATAACTATGTAAATATCATTAATAATAATTTGAAACGAACGGGATTAATAGAGGCGTGTATAAATTTTTCAATTGTCGTTTGACAATATTATATACAATTTAAAATGTTATAAATATTAATGAACATTTTGTTATAAACATTAAGCGTTTTTGTTATTATACTCTAAACAACGCTAGTTAAACAATTAGAATATACAATTAAACAAGATTTGGGATTATTAGAGTAATCCATTGATATTTGAATGGAGCATTTAAAAGATTTGCGTGATAATATTTGAGTTGAGATGTGGACATTGAAAGTGTTTTGAAAAGGAGCTAGGCTCTGATGTAACTAGCATATGCTAACGTTGGCTGGACAGGTGGGTCCATTTGACGATGCAAGCATGCGACATGGTGCAGGGCGTATCGCAGGTGGCCAGACAACTGTATGATAGAGGCCAAGGTCACCTACATAGCAGCCTTGCGGTTATAAATAAAATGTGATGTTTATGAAAAAGGAAAACAATTGCTATATGTCTCGTCCCAACTCCCTTATCCATTCCAAGTGCATTATTATTATTACGTTCTTTTGAGCTAGAGAAAGCTGAAATTTTGTATGTAAAGTCTACAAGTCCTACAGGAGGACATGGTTACATGGACAATGGCTTCTGATCGCCACGTATATTTTGTTGTAAAATTTTTGTTAAATTATTCTCTTTATGTGAAATAAATTATTGTGCAGTTTAAAGTTTCTTGTTTCCGTCTTGGTTCATTTTAAATATCGTGGTGGAGGTTATTGTGAGGGCATACTTTTAAGTGATCCAGTTGGCAACCCAGGCCCGAGATTAATTTGAATAGGTTAGTAAAAGGTAAGTATGAACCCCCGTATATTTTGGTGTGTTCCACAATAATTTCTTGTTAACTACTGTGCTCTAATCTCGGTAGTATCTGTCAGTGCCATTTTCATTGATGCAGCTGTGCCGGTGCGATTGATTATTGGCAATCCGATTGAGGGGGCGGATATCTGACAGCCTACTATCCGGATTATCGGGGACAGTACCTACTGTCAGGCCACGGCCGCCTCCTTCCCTCTTCCTAATCTATCCATCCCAATCTTCCATCCCCTCCCCTCCCTCATGAGGCCCCTGTTCGCTTTGCAGGTGAGGCCGCCTGGGCGAAGTGCTGATCATACCTCCCCAGTTGTATACATACCGACCAGATGTTCCAAGCTCCAGGACACTGCCCATAGAGGTGGAAGTGGTGAGTTCCCTCACTGAGTCCGTGGGAACCACCAACCTAGAGGGTAAATTTACTAAATAAAAAAATAAAAAATATAGCCTATTTTCCAACACAATGAACTTACAAATAATATGCAAAATTAATAAAACGAATATGGTAAACCGTACGGTACCGGTATCCTACATACCTGTCTATTTCACAACCGTATTGCAAGAGAGCGATATTATTGATAGCGGACGCGGTTCCATCTGAAAATCTATAAGTATGAGAAACAAGTAAACCGTAATTAAAATTACGTTACTAGGCTATGCAGATGGTGATGGATATTCCTAGCCTTGTTCCATTCATGTGCATTCAATAGTTGTAGATCTGTTTATGCAAATGTCGGCCGATAGTCCACTTAGCAGTGATCCCTTAGCTAAGCGCTCTGATTGAACGTATATTGGGATCTCCTCGTGGAGTAATGGCTGCTATTAGTCCACTTAGCGGTGATCCCTTCGCTAAGCCCTCTGATTGAGCGTATATTGGGGTCGCCACGTGATGTAATGGCTGCTATTAGTCCACTTAGCAGTGATCCCTTCACTAAGCGCTCTGATTGAGCGTTTGTTGGGGTCACCTCGTGGTGTAATGGCTGCTGTTCGCTTTTGCGAATGTTTTTTGTAGGCTATGTTTCCCGTACGGTTTGAAACACACTTTCAATTATTCTGCCCCATTATTTTTATTTCGTTATAATTGCAGTATGAACGCGGTGTTCTGATTATTTATTTATTTATTTATTTATTTAACTTGTGTTTCATTTGAATTGTTGTTCTTTATTATTCTTGTCAACTCACCTTTTTTCTGAAGTGTCTTTCTAGACGCACCATACTGTCACACTTTCTCATGAGGTACTGTGCTCACCTCAGCGGCAACCCTCGCAATGTGCATGGGGCTGTGCGTTGATTGGCTGTTTGACACCCCTCCTTCATTCTGGAATGATCGGCGCGCTGTCGTCATTACTACTATATATTCTCCGCATCGTCGTCATGCGGTGTCTGTCTTCACCTGCCCACGGCTGTCTGACCACTTCAGTGCAGCCTGCTCGGCGCACTGTTTACTAACACTGTTTGACCTGAAGCTATCTACGTGGCATGCTTCACTGCTTAGACTTTGTCGGGCCGAGCAGTCCGGGGTCAACAACCTTCATCTAAGCGACAGCTCCGTCACTTAAATTCTCTACAACTCGGCACGATGGAATCGTAACAGCTCGCACCTCCTAAACCAGGTCATTCCCAAGAGGCCTGGCTCTGCTGGTTAAGTTTTGCTGGAGGAATTATCATCTATCTTCTTTGGAAGCCACATCACGGCTTCATAGAGAATAACTTCACTGGACTTCACGACCCGCTCTACGCGGGCCAGCCAATTCATGGTCTACTCTCTGACCATGGATTCTCGATGAACTAACTTGTCCTGCCTGGACAATCATCATCGCTTCCTGCTATTGTCAGCGGGGTCTCCGCAGGATTACTTATGGAAGATACTCCCTGTATCAAGTATCGAACTGGTGGTAATCAATCACTCATTTTACATAATACAAGGCCAAGCCTTTACTATTTCTAACTTTGTTGTCATGAATTTTTCTCTATGAATTTTTTTATCGAGTTGCCTGTTATTAGTCTTTCTTCATTCATTTTTTTCTAGTCAATGCTATTTCCATTTGGTTTTGAGTTTCCTGGAGAAACAGGCATTTTTGAATTGCCTCCTTTAAATAATCCTTTTGATGCAAATAATTGTTACTATTTATCTAAATGTTTATAACAATCAAATAAATGTATCAACAGTCAGGTAACTTTTGGTCTCTTCCATATAGTCCTATTAAAGTTCACTGTGTGCCCTAAACCTAATCCAATGCTATTTCCCAGTTGGGGTGATATCTTAACATAAACCCCTTTCCAGCTGCTATTGGTCCACTTAGCGGTGACCCCTTCGCTAAGCCCTCTGATTGAGCGTATCTTGGGGTCACCTCGTGGTGTAATGGCTGCTATTAGTCCACTTAGCAGTGATCCCTTCGCTAAGCGTTATGATTGAGCGTGTATTGGGATCACCTCGTGGTGTAATGGCTGCTATTTGTCCACTTAGCAGTGATCCCTTCGCTACGCGCTCTGATTGAGCGTATATTGGGATCACCTCGTGGTGTAAAGGCTGATATTAGTCCACTTAGCAGTGATCCCTTCGCTAAGCGCTCTGATTGAGCGTATATTGGGGTCACCTCGTGGTGTAATGGCTGCTTTGAGTCCACTTGGCGGTGATCCCTTCGCTAAGCGCTCTGATTGAGCGTATATTGGTGTACCGGTACTAAGAAGACATTAGTGTGAAAGAGGGCCCTAATCCCAGAACCGAGTTAATTTCTAAACCTAACATATACTGTACTTCTCCAAGAAATGAAAGCAACATCTTCTTAACAAATATATTAAACAATAACAAGGATTATTACAAACATAAAGGACAGTAACACTTGGAAAAATACAATTAAAATAAGCCTGTAACAGACAAAGTGAAAGAAAGAACAAGGGGAAGGATACGTGCCCAAATCACCAAATTAAACCAATTACTCAAAATAAATAATAATAATAACGCCCAAAATACGTAAAATAAAACGGCAATTGAAAACTTCGTACAAGAGGTAGAGATAAACCACCTTTAAAGAAAAATTCCGAATAATTCCACCGGAAAAGGAGCAATGTTGAGGCAGAAAGAAAGAATGATACCCGTTTTAGGAACGGAAACCTCAATACGAAGAAAATCCGTAAAATAATTAATTTATTTGTGTTACAAATTAGATCCTTCATGCAAAGACACGGATCAAACACGTCTACCTCAGACAACATCAATCACAATACTGATAATATAAAAGGTTTACTTTTTTAATATGGCGACCGTCGCCAGGAAGCAACAATAATGGGGAAACAGAAACCTTAATAAACGGAAGTACGACCATCAGCAGGCCATGATTCAATGGAATATCAATAAATTAATAATTTTATGAGAGCTGTGGATTGCACAATTTTAGGGGATAAAGCTTAGCACCAGGAACTTGACCACAGTAAAGCCCCCAATGGTCCTGGCAGAAATTGTCCGAGCACCTCACAAAGCCCAAGAAAGGCACAAGGCCCCAGGATAGGCAAAAGGAAATAAGTTAAAATTCAACCCAAACTTCTACGAAAGAATGAAACATAAGAAACCCAAAATAAAACAAGGTAAATACTCAAACAACACAACACAAAGAAAAATAGGAACGACATAAGAAAAACGCAAGGGTCCGAACCCATTACCAAATCAAGTTGCGAAAGTGTGAGACAAACCAGAAAGCAGAATAAGTAAAGAAACATGATTCTCGGACATTTCAGCCAATCCAAGGATCACCTCACCGTAGGGTTTATAATCATATAGGATATTACCTTACGCGGCCACAAAAATATAAAGGAACAATGTTACCAATTTCAATCCAGTAACATTTTGGGGCTCCGACACGAGCCAAAACTCGCCCAGATAAAGAATTATACAAATTTTACATCTCTCTTGCGAGATCTTCCAAGATGGACTGTCACTGTTTTATTGTTTAAATTGTTGACCTAAATTCTGAGTTGATTCAGAACTGCCAACACAACCTCAGACTAGGCCAAAACTTGACTATTAGAAAGTCACATATATTATTGCTTAACAGTTTTCGGCACTTGCAAATGGCCTGTGATTGGATCCACAGCAATAGCCAATCACCTTTCGACAGGATCGCGATCGCATTGGCCACAGCTGATAATATTAGAAAGATTTGTGGGAAACACATGGAGATATAAATTTTATTGATGTAGGTTGGATTTCTAGGTTAAGTTCATATACAGGGGCAACATGTAGAAACATCAGGCATTGTAACGTGAAAATCACGGTACAATTCTCCCTCCCCCCTCCAAAGTTCGCCCTGGGAGATGTGTTGACACAAATTTCCAACTCTTGGACCGACTAGCAAGAATGTGGTTACAATCGAGGCATCACGGCAGCTCCAATTCGGTATCAGTCGGGGCACTCCAGACGTCCGCCAGCAGAAAATCCAGAGAGGCTCTCATCACGATGTTGACATGCTCCTGAACTGCTGTCAGACGACCCTGGCCAGACATCGCTGACAGCAATAGTACTTTTACAGCTCTTGGGCACCCGACTTTCTCTGCAACACATAAACCAACCCGTTAAACGGCCCCAGAAGTGAGCTCCGGGTCATCAATCATCCCCTTTCACAACCTGATCGTACATTAATTGCGAAGGATAAGATCCATACTCCATCACGTAGTTTGAATTTGAGTTGTTACATTTTACTTCCATACTTCTTTTGTCATTCCAATGTTGTCGATGTATATACTTTCACATTTGATTTTAATTCAACAATAAATATATCTCCCCTTTAGTTCATTACATTTACCTTCAGCAGCCAAAATTAAAGAGAAGGTGCCATTACAAATTATGTTTGAAAATAGAAAGATCCACAGCCCCATAATTAAATGATTGAAAAGGTACACATCAAAATAAAGAGAATCAACATTACCTGAAATTTTAAAATTTATACATTAGGTTCGGTCTCCCTTTCGCCTGCAGATTTGCAGTACGATAGATGAGTCCGAAAGATTCTTTTCTTTAAAGAGTCTTTCAACAACACTGTTACAGGTTTTAAAAGTGACAACATTTCATATAGACCTCTATATCGTGCTTGGAGCTTCCCAGTAATTTCGTGACCCGGAGCTTTAGGCAAAAAATCTTAGTGTAAACAAGATCACCAATTTGAAACTTACACGGAGTACGTCCCAGGTTGTATCTCTCAGCAAGTTTTCCATCAGATATTTTAATAGCCTGTTGTACCTCTTTCCATATTTGTTTAACTCCGTCTGCACAATATAGGACAGAAGGTTAACGTGGATAGACCACCCAACAACCTTTAGGAATCACAAGTTACATCACTCACCAGGTCCAGAAAAACAATAACAAAATTTCCAAAATCAATCAAAATAAGAATAAAGCAAGAGACAACACAATATGACAGTGAGGATACGAGCTGGAATCTCTGACACACTCCATTCATACAGGCACATTCAAATTCAAATTTCCAAAACTCGCCCCGATAAAGAACTATAAACATTTTACATCTCTCTTGCGAGATATTCCAAGATGGACTGTCTATGTTTTATTGTTTAAATTGTTGACCTAAATTCTGAGTTGATTCAGAACTGGCAACACAACCTCAGACTAGGCCAAAACTTGACTATTAGAAAGTCAGAAATATTATTGCTTAACTGTTGTCGGCACAGTGCCACAGCTGATAATATTAGAAAGATTTGGGGGAAATACATGGAGATATAAATCTTATTGATGTAGGTTGGATTTCTAGGTTAAGTTCATGTACAGGGGCAAGTTGTAGAAACATCAGGCATTGTAACGTGAAATTCAGGGTAAAATTCTCCTCCCTCCAACGTTCGCCCTGGGAGATGTGTTGACACCAATTTCCAATTCTTGGACCGACGAGCAAGAATGTGGTTACAATCAAGGCATCACTGCAGCTCCAATTCGGTATCAGTCGGGGCACTCCACACGTCCGCCAGCAGAAAATCCAGAGAGGCTCCCATCATGATGTTGACATGGTCCTGAACCGCCATCAGACGACCCTGGCCAGACATCGCTGACAGCAATAGTACCTTTACAGCTCTTGGGCACCAGACTTTTTCTGCAACCCATAAACCAACCCAGGAAACGACCCCAGAATTAGAGCTCCGGGTCATCAATCAACCCCTTTCACAACCTGATCGTACATTAATTGCGAAGGATAAGATACATACTCCATCACGTAGTTTGAATTTGAGTTGTTAAATTTTACTTCCATAGTTCTTATGTCATTTCAATGTTGTCGATGTTTCATACTTTCACATGTGATTTTATTTCAACAATAAATATATCTTCCCCTTAGTTCATTACATTAACCTTCAGCAGCCAAAATTAAAGAGAAGGTGCCATTACGAATTACGTATGAAAATAGAAAGATCCACAGTCCTATAATTAAATGATTGAAAAGGTACTCATCAAAATAAAGAGAATCAACATTACGTGAAGTTTTAAAATTTATACATTAGGTTCGGTCTCCCTTTCGCCTGCAGATTTGCAGTACGATAGATGAGCCCGAAAGATTCTTTTCTTTAAAGAGTCTTTCAACAACACTGTTACAGGACTTAAAAATGACAAAATTTCATATGGACCTCTATACGTGCTTGGAGCTTCCCAGACCCGGAGCTTTAGGCAAAAATTCTTAATGTAAACAAGATCACCAAATTTGAAACTTACACGGAGTACGTCCCAGATTGTATCTCTCAGCAAGTTTTCCATGAGATATTTTAATAGCCAGTTGTCCCTCTTTCCATATTTGTTTAACACCGTCTGAGCAATATAGGACAGAAGGTTAACGTGGATAGACCACCCAACAACCTTTATGAATCACAAGTTTGTACACTGGGGTCTTATCCAAGCGTTTATTAGCATTGGCAGAGGGCTGTTCGGTGTTCTCGAGACTCCAGACAGGGTTCAGAAAAGGGATGAGGACCAGTGACAATATAATGTTGGTGAAAACGATGATGGACAAGTACATAAGAAGGAAAAGAGGTAAGCTGTATATCACAGCTATTCATTTGGAGAAGGCGTTTGATTCAGTGAGCAGGGTAGCTGTCATGGCTAAACTGGGAAAAATCGGGGTGTCACATAAAATGATAAGAGCAATTCAGAATGTGTATTCCGAAGTGAAATGTGCAATTAAAACTAAAGATGATGTAATTGTAGGAGAGAATGTTTCAACTCTATTGTTCTTGCCCTCAATCAAGAAAATGAAATAGTGTTGCTAGGCGATTTTAACTCCCATATCTCCTGGACATCAATAGACAATGGTACCATACACTCTCCCCAAATAGATACTTTCATCTTATCAAATTTTATAAACGGTCTACATCTGAAACAGTTCAATCTACACCCAACAAGGATATCCGAAACACTGAACCTCATATTTTCAACCCTGCGTAATGTCACTGTGACCGTTGGAAGAAATATCCTAAACACCGACCATAGCTCAATAGAAGCCACTCTCCCCGTCCCAGCCACCAGACATAAAAATGGCCCCACCACCGATAAGAAAGCTTTCCCTCTTTGGAGAAAGGTCGACTGGCAAGCTGTCAATCAGGATTTATCATCTCTACCCTGGTGCCTGCTAACAGCTGAGAGAGACGTAAACAGCGCAGTGACCTTGTTTGATGATTTACTTTACTCGGCCATTAAAGAACACGTTCCTTACTCCGTACCCAAATCCAACAAATACCCGCACTGGCTAAGTCAAAACACCAAACTCCTTCTCCAAAACAAAACTCCAGCGTGGTCACTGTGGAAATCAGTTCCCAATCCTCATACACGCAATGTATTTATTCACCTACGGAAAATTTCAAGAGTTCATATGACAGAAGATTACAACCGCTACATTTCTTCCATAACAGGAAACCTCAAGAATAACTCGAAGAAGTTCTGGACACTTATATCATCCCGTAGAAAGACTCCCAGAATTCCACTTAACTTAAACCTCCATAATGAAGAAATCCCATTTGAATTGAGGTCCACACATTTCTATGAATATTTCCATTCAAACTTTTCAGTTCCCGTACCAATCCCCAGTCCCCCTCAACTTACTAGCGTCTGTTCTGATTCACTGTCTCAAATTTCAACGACCCCCGATGATATCCAAAATATTTTAAAAAGTCTGCCCGCAAACAGATCTACCGGATCATCAGACATAAACCCTATAATCCTGAAAAACACCTCTGCATCTCTGAGCATCCCCTTATCCATGATACTCAACTGGTGCATGACTTCCGGCACTTTTCCTGACTCATGGAAAAGAGCTGATGTAACACCTGTCATTAAATCAGGCAGCAAGCATGAAATTTCCTCATACAGACCTATATCTATCGTCCCTATACTCTCTTCAGTCTTCGAAAGAATAATATATTGCCGTCTCCTCACTTTAACCAAACAAAACCTCTCAGAAGAACAACATGGCTTCGCTCCTGGAAAATCATGTTTAACAATTCTGACTGTTCTGAACCATCACATAATTTCTGCAATAGATCAAAAATCTCAGCTAGATGTAATCTACGTTGACCTGGCCAAAGCATTTGATTCCGTGAACCATTTCCTTCTCCTCCACAAGCTTGCTTCACGATACAACGTACATGGATCCTTCCTATCCCTAATACAAAGCTTCCTGTCCAATAGGCAACAACGGGTAGTGCTTCCAGGGTCTGTGTCGTCCTGGCTCCCAGTCTTATCAGGAGTAACTCAGGGCAGTATCCTGGGACCCCTTCTCTTCGTGCTGTATATGGACGATATAAACACATGTGTGCAAAATTCTCCGTGTTCCCTTCTTCTATACGCTGATGACCTCAATATATTCAGAAAAATTTCCGGTTCTGACGACCACGCTGACCTCCAGGAAGCAGTGAATACATGTACCGATTGGTTCAACAAATGGAAGTTATCTCCAAATCCGAAAAAGTGCTTCAATGTGTCTTTCTCACTACTGAAATCTGGAAATCAGGCGGACTATAAAATATGTGGAAATAAATTGGATACGGTTTCTCAGGTAAGTGATTTAGGTATTATTCACGATGATAAACTGACATTCTCTCCCCTCATTGACCATATCAAATCTCGCGCAATGCGCAGTCTCGGCATTCTATACAGATTCACAGAAGTTAAAGACCTTACTGCACTTAAATTATACACACATCAAAAAAAGTTTTGCATCACCTCGGTTCCAAGAGTTCCGGAACCTTTAAATACAAAGGGAATAGAGATCAACACAAACAACATTTCAGCTCGTTTTATTGCTCATGAGACCCACACATTGCATGTTGTACCATCATACAGCTAGACTTTCAGCATTTGTGGTCCAGATTGCAGTACACACCACTACCTCTAATACCCAGTAGCACGTCCTCTTGCATTGATGCATGCCTGTATTCGTCGTGGCATACTATCCACAAGTTCATCAAGACACTGTTGGTCCAAATTGTCCCACTCCTCAACGACAATTCGGCGTAAATCTCTCAGAGTGGTTGGTGGGTCAAGACGTCCATAAACAGCCCTTTTCAACATATCCCAGGCATGTTCGATAGGGTTCATGTCTGGCGAACATGCTGGCCACTGTAGTCGAGCGATGTCGTTATCTTGAAGGAACGCATTCACAAGATGTGCACGATGAGGTCGAGAATTGTCGTCCATGAAGACAAATGCCTCTCCAATATTCTGCCGATATGGTTGCACTATGGGTCGGAGGATGTCATTCAGGTATCGTAAAGCCGTTTCGGAGCCTTCCATGACCACCAGTGGCGTACGTCGGCCCCACATAATGCCACCCCAAAACATCAGGGAACCACCACCTTGCTGCACTCGCTGGACAGTGTGTCTAAGACGTTCAGCCTGACCAGGGTGCCTCCAAACACGTCTCCGACGATTGTCTGGTTGAAGGCATATGCGACACTCATCGGTGAAGAGAACGTGATGCCAATTCCGTGGGGTCCATTCAGCATGTTGTTGGGCCCATCTGTACCGCGCTGCATGGTGTCGGGGTTGCAAAGCTGGACCTCGCCATGGACGTCGGGAGTGAAGTTGCGCATCATGCAGCCTATTGCGCACAGTTTGAGTTGAAACACGACGTCCTGTGGCTGAACGAAACGCATTATTCAACATGGTGGCATTGCTGTCAGGGTTCCTCCGAGCGGCAATCCGTAAGTAGCGGTCATCCACTACAGTAGTAGCCCTTGGGCGGCCTGAGCGAGGCCTGTCATCGACAGTTCCTGTATCTCTGTACCTCCTCCATGTCCGAAAAACATCGCTTTGGTTCACTCTGAGACGCCTGGAAACTTCCCTTGTTGAGAGCCCTTCTTGACACAAAGTAACAATGCGGACACGATCGAACTGCGGTATTGACCTTCTAGGCATGGTAGAACTACAGACAACATGAGCAGCGTACCTTCGTCCTTGTGGAATGACTGGAACTGATCGGCTGTCGTACCCCCTCCGTCTAATAGGCCCTGCTCATGCATGGTTGTTTACATCTTTGAGCAGTTTTAGTGACATCTATGAACAGTCAAAGGGACTGTATCTTGGATACAATTTACACAGTCAACGTCTATATGCCGGAGATCTGGGAACCGAGGTGATGCAAAACTTTTTTTGATGTGTGTATTTCACCACATATGTTCTCCCTATCCTAGATTTCTCTTCTCCAATATGGTCTTCTTCGGCTATAACCAATATCTCTAAATTGAACAGTGTCTTTAATTTCTTCATATCAATTGTCAAAGCTCGCAGTCCTTCACTAAGGCACTTTGCCAAATCCGACATTCTAAATCAGCTCAATTTACTCGATCTGAGAAGCCGTCTACAATTTACTGACCCGTGTTTCCTACATAAAATTATGAATGGTTACACAAAATGTAACATGCTCTTAAGCTACTTCCCACTCCATGTTCCCTCCCGTTCAACACGCCAGAACCATTTACACCACATACCTCGCCCACGTCTTGAAGTACAGAAGCGCTATTTTCCACCGTCTACCTACCCTTAGCAACTCCCTTCCAAATATTGACATATTCTCTCCCTATCGAACATTCAAACATAACATTAGAAGATCCCATTAACCCTCAATTCCTAACCCCTCACCCTCCTAATCACTCACAACCGCAATCACTCCCTGCGTCCTTCCCGAGATTTATCCCTTCTGCCATCACTGCCAATTGATACCTGTTATTGTTGTTGTTGTTTTTGTTAATATTATTTGAAATTGTTAAAATATTAGTGTAAAATGACCTTTCAATGGTTGTATCTAATAATTATTAAATAAATAAATAAAGTCCAATATAGGATTAAAACAGGGATGCAAATTATCCCCGGAGCTTTTTTTTGCTATTTATCAACGATATTTTCGATTCAAAGGGCTTTGAGCAACGGTCCAACCCTTGCTTGGACAATTATGATATCCCGGGCCTAGCTTTTGCTGATGACATCCTTCTGCTTGCTCTAACACACTGTAATATGCAATATAGTATTGACGAAATTGTGAAATACTGTGAGGACTGGAACTTAAAAATTAACCCGAGTAAGACCAAATTTATGGTCTGAAAAAAGGGAGTTAAACTGGCTAAGAATGAAAACTGGGTCATGTATGGGTCACAGTTAGAGACGGTGAAAAAACTTGAGTATCTAGGGACGATAATGGCGAGTAATGGAAAATGGACCGAACAAATTAAAAGGGCAAAATCGAAAGGGCTAGCGGCATTGGCGAGTGTTAAAGTGTTAGAGCGTAAGTTTACGAATCTTGACTACAAAGTGTATAAGAATGTGTTTAACGCACTCATCGTTTGAAGAGCACTTTTTGGAGTGGAAATATGGGGTTTAGAGGAAGGAACGAAAACCCTGGACAGTATTGTAAGTAGGTTTGCCAAGATAATTTTGGGGATACCTAGTTGCACGGCGAATTGTGGAGCGAGAATGTTGTGTGAGGATGTAAGCATTAGACAACATATCATAAAAAAGGTCATAAAGTCTTGGATTCGTTTAAAAGCCGGTGGAGGGGGGGGGGGAATGCTAAAGGTAGCCTACCTGCACCAGATGAAGCATCACAAGAGGGCTACTGGGTGGACGGGGTAAGAAGTGTACTGGAAAGATTAGGAATGGGTTATCTATGGGATAGGGACTTACAAAGAGAGGAAGGTAGGGTGTGTAAAAAAGTGTGTAGAAGGGTTAATGACGTAGAGTTGCAGGTGCTAAGAGAAGAGTGCACCAATAGGAGAACCTTAACGGAGTTCTGCGAAATAAGGAACTTTATGAGCATAAAGCCTCAATGTCTAATAAAAAGAGAAATGAGAGGGATAATTTGGTGGTTAATGGGGGTTTATAAAAACAAAGCGTTGAGAGAGAAGTAGGAAAAGAGGACATTTGCCTGTTTTGTGGGAAGGTTATGGGTGCAGCGCACCTGATCAGGGAATGCAAGTAAATTAAAACGATAAGAGCAAAGTTTGTAGACAAATCAGATCTAAACAGAATAGAAAATGAAAATGAGTATTACACTTTAATAAAATTACTAAAAAGGGAATGGGGGAAAGCAGGTCAATTAGCAAAATATTTTAATACCATCAGGGAAATGTGGAATAGGAAAGCGTCGGATGAGATTTAGAACTAAGATGCATGTAAATTAAGCATACAAGTACAGGAGATGGCTTCCTAAGCTATAAATCTTGTCAAAGCCTAGGAGAGTCTATCTGTATTAACTAGGTATACGATTACTACAGTACATATTGCTGTCTGTAGATTTTTCCTGTGAGTTTGATGATTTTTTTTTCCTTACTACAAAACTTATCAGTCTCTTACCGTCAGTAAGGGCTTGATAGGGAAATAAAAATAATTCTTTCTGTGATGTGTCTCCCATGGAGAACTGTCAAAAAATGAAGAACACTGTGTCCACATTTATGATTAAGAAAGAACTTTGTGCAGTCCCCATCAGAAAAGTTGCCCAGTGATATTGTGAATGAAGATAACTACTGCAAAGCATTATTAAGTTTTGAAATATCTAGGAAGCTATGAAATGCCAAATTAACATTTGGTTTAATTATCTAATGCCATACTGTAAATTTATGTTATCTATGTGTTTATTGTCTGTATGTCACGATATGGCTCTCTGAGTTAAAGTGACAATTAACAAGTAGATTTGGTTTAAATAAACAGATTTAGGCCCTTGCCCAAACTAAACTAAACTAAAAAAAAAGAGTCACAAGTTACATCACTTACCAGATCATGAAGAACTATAACACAATTTCCAAAATCAATCAAAATAAGAATATAGCAAGAGACAACACAATAACACTCTGAGGATACGAACTGGAATCTCTGACACACTCCATTCATACAGGCACATTCAAATTCAAAATTCCCCAATAAAATTTCACCACCCACTAAAATAAAATTACAGTAATGCTTATGTATGCAAATAGGAATCGCCAAAATATCATTACAAATTACAAACACACTTTGCACTCCCTGGGACATTAATAATAATAATATAATAGGCTATCACTCGTTCTCGAGTAAGATTGTCTTCTAAAGGTGAGTTCTTAGATGGCTATATAGCCCAATACTGGAAACACAAACTCTCCCACAGTAGCGACACACGTTGTTCGCAGCAGCCACTGGCTCTTGTGGGTTGATCCTCCTATAAACCTCACGCTCTTTCCTCGCATTATACTTCTCAGTCTCACGGCTTCGTCGATGTCGTTCGAAACATAGTGGACCTTGGTGGACGAAGCGATGCCATACCTGACGATTCGATGCTGTAGTCTCCCATTTATCCGTGTCGATTTGACATTTGTTTAAATTGTATTTTAGGACGTCTTTGAAGCGTTTCCGTTGCCCTCCTTGCTTTCCCTGTCCAATCCGCAACTGGCAGTACATGATTTGTTTTGGAAGACGTCGTTCAGGCATGCGAACAACATGTCCTGCCCATCGAAGCTGATGCTTTAATATCATAGCCTCAATGCTGGTAGTATTCGCTTCCTCCAGGACACTGATGTTGGTGCGTCGGTCCTGCCACTTAAATCCAAGAATTCTCCTGATGCAACGCTGATGGTACTTTTCCAAACACTTTGAGTGCCTTCTGTAGGTAGTCCAGTTTTCGCAACCATAGAGCAGAGAAAGTATTACAACAGCTTGGTACACATGCAATTTGGTTGGAGTACTGATGTCATGGTTGTCAAACACCCTTTTTCGTAGACGCCCAAACGCTGCACTGGCACATTTAAGGCGATATTGGATTTCTGCATCAATGTTAGCATTTGCTGAGAGATGACTGCCCAGGTAAGGGAAGTGTTCAATGTATTTTAAGTTGTTCCCTTTGATTATAATGGGGAAACCAGCAACATTACAGTTGGACGTAGCAGGTTGATGGATAATTTGCGTTTTACTGGTGTTTATTTCCAGACCTATGCACGTATACGAGTCATTGAAAGCATTGAGAGCAGCCTCAAGATCGTCTAGCGAATTTGCCAATATAACATTGTCGTCAGCATATTAGAGTTCGAGAACGGAACCTGTCGATACCTTTGTCTTTGCTCGCAGTCTGCTAAGATTGAATTATCCTCCGTCAGTCCTGTATTCAATATCTACACCATGCGGAACTTTTTCTTTGATCAGGTGAAGCATAGCGCCAACAAAAATTGAGAATAATGTTGGGGCGATCACACATCCTTGCTTGACACCTGTTGTGATCTTAAAGGGTTCTCCAGGCCCATTGCTGTTAAGAACTAAGCCCTTCAAATTATCATGGAGTATTCTAATGATCAGAATTAATTTTGGAGGATATACAATTCGAGCTAGGATTTTCCAAAGAGCTTCTCTATTGACTGAATCGAAAGCCTTGACGATATCAATGAAGACCATATATAGAGGGCGATCTTGTTCTCTACATTTTTCTTGCTTCTGCCTAGCACAGAAGATCATATCAGTTGTTCCTCGATTGGTTCTAAATCCACATTGAGTTTCAGGCAGTGATTCTTCAGCCAAAGGTTTAAGACGATTGGACAGGATTCTGGCAAGAATTTTTCCAGCTACAGAAAGCAGGGATATTCCACGATAGTTGCCACATTGAGCTCTGTCACCCTTTTTAAAGATTACTACTATCAAGACATCCCTGAGATCATCTGGGATCGTTTCTGTTTTCCATATCTTGTCAATGAGCTTGTGAGTGTGGTGAACAAGTACAGTTCCCCAATCTTTAAATAGTTCAGCTGGAATCCCATCTGGGCCTGCTGCCTTATTATTCTTGAGTTGATTAATAGCAATTTCAACTTCTAGTAGGGAGGGACCTTCATCAAGCTGAGTTTGTACTGGTCTCTGAGGAATTTTGCATAAAATGTTATCATTGACGTGGGTATCGCTGTTAAGTAGTTCGTCAGAATGTTCTCTCCAGCGGGAGTTGACTGAACATGTGTCTCGGAGAAGTTCAGTATCATCTTTTGATTTTAGAGAATTTACGGTGTGACGGGATGGTCCATAGACTACTTTTGTTGCACTGAAGAAAGCATGTGTATTGTTGATCTCAGCTAGATACTCCATTTCATGTGATTTAGATACCCACCAAAGTTTTTTCATGGCTCGAGTTCTCTTTTGGAGTTCAGCCTTGGCATCTTGATAAAGTTGTTTTTTTGGACGCAGATTTAGGGTTATTTTTCCATGCATTGAGCGCTTTCCTCTTCTCATCTATAAGAAATTGAATTTCTTGGTCATTCTCATCAAACCAGTCTTGATGCTTTTTCTTAGCTAAACCAGCTGACTCTTCGCAGGCTGAGAGTACTGCTGACTTGAACATTTGCCAGTGTTCTTCTATATTTTCTGGATAATCATCAGGCAGCCTTTCACCAAGAAGTTTATTTAACTTTGGTTTAACATTATCATCCTTAAGAAGTTCGGTATTGACCTTACGTATTACGAGCTTTCCCTGCTTTCTATATTTCTGGGGAATTCGTAGAGCCATAACAGATCGGATCAGTTGGTGATCAGTCCAACAGTCATCAGCACTTGTTAGAGCTCTTGTGATGAGTATATCACGCTGATCTCGGGCACTCTCTATCACATAATCAATTAAGTGCCAGTGTTTGGATCTTGGATGTTGCCATGATGTCTTAAATTTGTCCTTCTGTAGGAAGAGTGCATTTGTAACGACAAGGTTATATTCAGAACAGTTAGTCAAGACCTACACGAAGTAGCAGAGCCCCCCCCCCCAAAAAAAGAAAAGAAATCCCCAGTTCTTACCTTGCCCAAACAAAACGAATTCATCGTCCGGAGAACATTGATGGAATAGTACCAACCCCCCAAAATAATAACCTTACCTTTCATCGTCACATTTCACAGACCCATACCTGCAATCAGTTAAAATCGAGTAAGCTTGGCCAGACTTCGAATCAAGTAAGATGCCACATTCTGTCCTCGGCACGAACCAACCAGTAGATACCACAGCGAAAAAAAGCACTTTCACACTTGGCTTCGTCTCAAACGATGAAATCTATCGTATAGAATGAAAATACAGCCTAACCTTACATAACCTCACTTGACACCACCCGCAACATAATTCACAACAAAACTAGGTTACCGCTCGCGCACACCGATTCATAGTTTTCACACGACAATATCCCAGAACGATCTCTTAGCAAACAAAAGATTTCCAAAACAGAGCATACATCACGTTACACAAACAACCCACAATAACATTTACACATGATCGAATTTTAAATGAATCACACCTTGATCAGATTCCCCTGAATAGTCAATTACGTTTAAGTCTACAAAATTTTGCAGTATGTCCTGAGCGCCCACATACAGAGCACTTCAATGGTCTACCAACATCAGCATCATTAATTTTTCCATTGGGTCGCACAGGCCTAATATCTGGAGGTCTAAATTTGGGAGGCGGAACCTTGACACAAACCCACTGAGCATCTGCTTGACGAATGCATTCTGCTTCATTAGCAACTGCATACAGATCTTTAATAGTTTTCGGACGATCCCTTACGCTAAGGAGCGACCGATACTCAGGGGTAACACCCACAATTATGTTTCTTACAATCTCACGTTCACATAAATATAAACAGAAAACCTTTGCATATTATAGAATATCTTGGGCTTACGAATTTAAGGACTCTGTAAAAGTATGGGTGCACTATCGGACCCATTAGTCGAGCAGGAATGAAAACAGAAAGGACCTCTTCCAAAAATACCTCGATACACACGCCACTGGGCATAGCACCGGCAACCATGTTACGTATCTCCCCAGAGGTATGAGGAAAACTCAGTGGAAAATTTAGTGCGTCAGAAAAAACGAAAACACAAGCATATTCATGAATTTTCACCATCTCACGCAAAAACCTGACGAATCCATCAGTAGTATCAGTGGTGAAATCCTTTAGCTTAGAGACTCAAGCAGTTAATGGATGACTTAAATTCCCAAAACTCGAATTCGAAAATACGGAACCATTACCAGGCGAAAGTTGAAAACGCGGCGAGACACAATTATTACTTGCCCCAGGCCACGAGAGACCACTGGGTGCACAAGAATATCGACGTGACCGTTCCGTGGGAACGCTAGGTTGTCGACAACCAAAAGTAATTTTCATTCTACATTCCGAAAAAGAACAATCACATACTATTCGAGAACCCGCAGGAGCATAAGTGCCGTTTACAATCGAGTTAGAATTATTCATGGCCAAAACAGGCATAGAGTTACTGACGGAGGCAATTGGCTTACCAACAGGTATATTCACCCTCGGCTTAGACAAATCAACATAATTATTCAGACTGGTAACATGACTGACACATGGGACGATACATGTCTCAGATGAAGGAGATAGGCTAAGTGTCTTGAATATTCCCAATGTAGAGGAAAGTTTGTTTACTGCACCGCGTATTATGTCTAACATATTCACTACAATTCACACGCGAGCCTACATTATGCTGAAAACTAGAACTAACCCTACAACTCATTCTAGGGCTACTATAAACAGCAGAAAAACTAGGAGATATTACGACTGAATTAGGTATATTAACAGATGATGTTATAAAATTCTGAACAGGTACACTACCGGATGTTCCAGCTGTTATGTTATTCATATTAGCCACATCAACAATGCCACTATCAACATCAGGAATAATATTTTCTAAAACTTTTGAACATTCTATATTCTCAGTACTCACATTAGCAACGAGGCTAGAACTGGTCTAAGTTACTACTTGGTTCTCCAAATTAATATCTCGAGCATTATCAAAAATATAGGAATCACACCCCTCGAGTTTCATTTTGCAATCAATTAAAATCTGAATATAATCACTCGAGCGATGACCAGAAAAAATTAGCACATCATCAATACGGGTAAACAGATATTTTATCCGAGAGCACATCCTATCATATTGAGCAACACTAATACCGTCCAAAAAGCAAATATTAACTACATTTACAATTGCATCTACACCTGATACAATCTGGAACATACTAGATTGAAATGCATCATCATCAAGCATTTGGTGAACCACATCCAACTCGGCATTCTCCGAAAGAATTGCCCGGGCCAAGTTCTCATCTCCGGGTTTCTCCAAGTTACGAATAGAAAGTTCATACTTCACTTCCTCACTCGTCAAAAATGTAATAACAGGTACAGGACGAGCCATTACATGAAATCAGAAGGACAATACCAGGATTAGAATAAAATACACAAGTCACTCCTAACCTAACTAACGTTAAATTACACGATAGATACAACCCAAGATAATTTGAGAAAACGATAACCACGCGAATGCTATCCAAGTACTGTACCGGTACTAAGAAGACCGTAGTGTGAAAGAGGGCCCTAATCCCAGAACCGAGTTAAATTCTAAACCAATCATATACTGTACTTATCCAAGAAATGAAAGCAACATCTTTTACACAAATATATTAAACAATAACAAGGATTATTACTAACATAAAGGACTGTAACACTTGGAAAAATACAATTAAATTAAGCCTGTAACAGACAAAGGGAAAGAAAGAACAAGGGGAAGGAGGCGTGCCCAAATCACCAAATTAAATCAATTACGCAAAAAAACACCCAAAATACGTAAAATAAAACGGCAAATGAAAATCCTCGAACAAGAGGTAGAGTTAACCACCTTTAAATGAAAAATGCCGAATAATTACACCGGAAAAGGAGCAATGTTGAGGCAGAAAGAAAGAATGATACACGTTTTAGGAACGGAAACCTAGATACGAAGAAAATCCGTAAAATAATTAGCGTATCTGCTTTACAAATTAGATCCTTCATGCAATGACACGGATTAAACACGTCTACCTCAGGCAACATCAATCACAATGAAATGAAAATCCACAGCCTGCTTCCAGTCTCCGACCGGGTCAGGAATGGAATGAATGAAGCCCCCATCTAGCGGCGAAGATATGGACTATGCCGACTGCCGAGGCCTGACGCACTCCTCTAGGGCAATGATTAAATGAATGACAAATGAAATGAAATGATAGTGGAGAGTGTTGCTGGAATGAAATTTTGACAGGGAAAACCGGAGTACCCGGAGAAAAACCTGTCTGCCTCCGTTTTGTCCAGCACAGATCTCACATGGAGTGACCGGGATTTGAACCACGGACTCAGCGGTGAGAGGCCGGCGTGCTGCCGCCTAAGCCACGGAGGCATTATTAAAAAGGTTTACAAGTAGATTTGGTTTAAATAAACAGATTTGGGCCCTTGCCCAAACTAAACTAAACTAAAAAAAATAAAATCAAAAGTTACATCACTTACCAGATCCTGAAGAACAATAACACAATTTCCAAAATCAATCAAAATAAGAATAAAGCAAGAGACAACACAATAACCCTCTGAGGATACGAATGGAATCTCTGACACACTCCATTCATACGGGCACATTCAAATTCAAAATTCCCCAATAAAATTTCACCACCCACTAAAATAAAATTACAGTAATGCTCAAGTATGCAACGACAATAATGGGGAAACAAAAACCTTAATAAACGAAAGTTACCACCGTCAGTAGGCCAAGATTATATAGAATATCAAATAAATTAATAATTTTTTAATCTACTTGTTAGTTGTCACTTTAACTCAGAGAGTCATATCGTGATATACAGACAATAAACACATAGATAACATAAATTTACAGTATGGCATTAGATAATTAAACCAAATGTTCATTCGGCATTTCATAGCTTCCTAGATATTTCAAAACTTAATAACGCTTTGCAGTGGTTATCTTCATTCACAATATCACTGGGCAATTTTTCTGATGCACAAAGTTCTTTCTTAATCATAAATGTGGACACAGTGTTCTTCATTTTTTGACATGGGAGACACATCACAGAAAGAATTACTTTTATTTCCCTATCAAGCCCTTACTGGTTGTAAGAGTCTGATAAGTTTTATAGTAAGGAAAAAAAATCATCAAACTCACAGGAAAAATCTACAGACAGCAATATGTACTGTAGTAATCGTATACCTAGTTAATACAGATAGACTCTCCTAGGCTTTGACAAGATTTATAGCTTAGGAAGCCATCTCCTGTACTTGTATGCTTAATTTACATGCATCTTAGTTCTAAATCTCATCCGACGCTTTCCTATTCCACATTTCCCTGATGGTATTAAAATATTTTGCTAATTGACCTGCTTTCCCCCATTCCCTTTTTAGTAATTTTATTAAAGTGTAATACTCATTTTCATTTTCTATTCTGTTTAGATCTGATTTGTCTACAAACTTTGCTCTTATCGTTTTAATTTACTTGCATTCCCTGATCAGGTGCGCTGCACCCATAACCTTCCCACAAAACAGGCAAATGTCCTCTTTTCCTACTTCTCTCTCAACGCTTTGTTTTTATAAACCCCCATTAACCACCAAATTATCCCTCTCATTTCTCTTTTTATTAGACATTGAGGCTTTATGCTCATAAAGTTCCTTATTTCGCAGAACTCCGTTAAGGTTCTCCTACTGGTGCACTCTTCTCTTAGCACCTGCAACTCTACGTAATTAATCCTTCTACACACTTTTTTACACACCCTACCTTCCTCTCTTTGTAAGTCCCTATCCCATAGATAACCTATTCCTAATCTTTCCAATACACTTCTTACCCCGTCCACCCAGTAGCCCTCTTGTGATGCTTCATTTGGTGCAGGTAGGCTACCTTTAGCATCCCCCCCCCTCCACCGGCTTTTAAACGAATCCAAGACTTTATGACCTTTTTTATGATATGTTGTCTAATGCTTACATCCTCACACAACATTCTCGCTGCACAATTCGCCGTGCAACTAGGTAGCCCCAAAATTATCTTGGCAAACCTACGTAAAATACTGTCCAGGGTTTTTGTTCCTTCCTATAAACCCCATACTTCCACTCCATAAAGTGCTCTTGAAACGATGAGTGCGTTAAACACATTCTTATACACTTTGTAGACAAGATTCGGAAACTTACGCACTATCACTGTAACACTCGCCAATGCTGCTAGCCCTTTCGATTTTGCCCTTTTAATTTGTTCGGTCCATATTCCATTACTCGCCATTATCGTCCCTATATACCCAAGTATTTTCACCGTCTCTAACTGTGACCCATACATGACCCGCTTTTCATTCTTAGCCAGTTTAACTCCCTTTTTTTTTCAGACCATAACTTTGGTCTTACTCGGGTTAATTTTTAAAGTTCCAGTCCTCACAGTATTTCACAATCTCGTCAATACTATATTGCATATTATAGGGTGTTAGAGCAAGCAGAAGGATGTCATCAGCAAAAGCTAGGCCCGGGATATCATAATTGTCCAAGCAAGGGTTGGACCGTTGCTCAAAGCCCTTTGAATCGAAAATATCGTTGATAAATAGCAAAAAAAAAAAAAAAAAGCACCGGGGATAATTTTCATCCCTGTTTTAATCCTATATAAGACTTTATGTATTTATTTAATAATTATTAGATACAACCATGAAAAGGTCATTTTACACTAATATTTTAACAATTTCAAATAAAATTAACAAAAACAACAGCAACAATAACAGGTAACAATTGGCAGTGATGGCAGAAGGGATAAATCTCGGGAAGGACGCAGGGAATGATTGCGGTAGTGAGTGATTAGGAGGGTGAGGGGTTAGGAATTGAGGGTGAAAGGGATCTTCTAATGTTATGTTTGAATGTTCGATAGGGAGAGAAAATGAAATGAAAATCCACAGCCTGCTTCCAGTCTCCGACCGGGTCAGGAATGGAATGAATGAAGCCCCCAACTAGCGGCGAGGATATGAACTGGGCCGGCTGCCGAGGCCTGACGCACTCCTCTGGGGCAATGATTAAATGAATGACAGATGAAATGAAATGATAGTGGAGAGTGCTGCTGGAATGAAATTTTGACAGGGAAAACCGGAGTACCCGGAGAAAAACCTGTCTGCCTCCGTTTTGTCCAGCACAGATCTCACATGGAGTGACCGGGATTTGAACCACGGACCCAGCGGTGAGAGGCCGGCGTGCTGCCGCCTAAGCCACGGAGGCTTACTCGATAGGGAGAGAATATGTCAATATTTGGAAGGGAGTTGCTAAGGGTAGGTAGACGGTGGAAAATAGCGCTTCTGTACTTCAAGACGTGGGCGAGGTATGTGGTATAAATGGTTCTGGCGTGTTGAACGGGAGGGAACATGGAGTGGGAAGTAGCTTAAGAGCATGTTACATTTTGTGTAACCATTCATAATTTTATGTAGCAAACACAGGTCAGTAAATTGTAGACGGCTTCTCAGGTCGAGTAAATTGAGCTGATTTAGAATGTCGGATTTGGCAAAGTGCCTTAGTGAAGGACTGCGAGCTTTGACAATTGATATGAAGAAATTAAAGACACTGTTCAATTTAGAAATACTGGTTATAGCCGAAGTAGACCAAATTGGAGAAGAGAAATCTAGGATAGGGAGAACGTATTGGTGAAATATAATTTAAGTGCAGTGAGGTCTTTAATTTCTGTGAATCTGTATAGAATGCCGAGACTGCGCATTGCGCGAGATTTGATATGGTCAATGTGGGGAGAGAATGTCAGTTTATCATCGTGAATAATACCTAAATCTCTTACCTGAGAAACCGTATCCAATTTATTTCCACATATTTTATAGTCCGCCTGATTTCCAGATTTCAGTAGTGAGAAAGACACATTGAAGCACTTTTTCGGATTTGGAGATAACTTCCATTTGTTGAACCAATCGGTACATGTATTCACTGCTTCCTGGAGGTCAGCGTGGTCGTCAGAAACGGAAATTTTTCTGAATATCTTGAGGTCATCAGCGTATAGAAGAAGGGAACATGGATAATTTTGCACACATGTGTTTATATCGTCCATATAGAGCACGAAGAGAAGGGGTCCCAGGATACTGCCCTGAGTTACTCCTGATAAGACTGGGAGCCAGGATGACACAGACACTGGAAGCACTACCCGTTGTTGCCTATTGGACAGGAAGCTTTGTATTAGGGATAGGAAGGATCCATGTACGTTGTATTGTGAAGCAGAAGGAAATGGTTCACGGAATCAAATGATTTGGCCAGGTCAACGTAGATTACATCTAGCTGAGATTTTTGATCTATTGCAGAAATTATGAGATTGTTCAGAACAGTCAGATTTGTTAAACATGAATTTCCAGGAACGAAGCCATGTTGTTCTTCTGAGAGGTGTGGTTTGGTGAAAGTGAGGAGACGGCATTATATTATTCTTTCGAAGACTGAAGAGAGTATAGGGACGATAGATATAGGTCTGTATGAGGAAATTTCATGCTTGCTGCCTGATTTAAAGACAGGTGTTACATGAGCTCTTTTTCATGAGTCAGGAAAAGTGCCGGAAGTCATGCACCAGTTGAGTATCATGGATAAGGGGATGCTGAGAGATGCAGAGGTGTTTTTCAGGAATATAGGGCTTATGTCTGATGATCCGGTAGATCTGTTTGCGAGCAGACTTTTTAAAATATTTTGGATATCATCGGGGGTCGTCGAAATTTGAGACAGTGAATCAGAACAGACGCTAGTAAGTTGAGGGGGACTGGGGATTGGTACGGGAACTGAAAAGTTTGAATGGAAATATTCATAGAAATGTGTGGACCTCAATTCAAATGGGATTTCTTCATTATGGAGGTTTAAGTTAAGTGGAATTCTGGGAGTCTTTCTACGGGATGATATAAGTGTCCAGAACTTCTTCGAGTTATTCTTGAGGTTTCCTGTTATGGAAGAAATGTAGCGGTTGTAATCTTCTGTCATATGAACTCTTGAAATTTTCCGTAGGTGAATAAATACATTGCGTGTATGAGGATTGGGAACTGATTTCCACAGTGACCACGCTCGAGTTTTGTTTTGGAGAAGGAGTTTGGTGTTTTGAATTAGCCAGTGCGGGTATTTGTTGGATTTGGGTACGGAGTAAGGAACGTGTTGTTTAATGGCCGAGTAAAGTAAATCCTCAAACAAGGTCACTGCGCTATTTACGTCTCTCTCAGCTGTTAGCAGGCACCATGGTAGAGATGATAAATCCTGATTGACAGCTTGCCAGTCGACCTTTCTCCAAAGAGGGAAAGCTTTCTTATCGGTGGTGGGGCTATTTTTATGTCTGGTGGCTGGGAAGGGGAGAGTGGCTTCCATTGAGCTATGGTCGGTGTTTAGGATATTTCTTCCAACGGTCACAGTGACATTACTCAGGGTTGAAAATATGAGGTCCAGTGTTTCGGATTTCCTTGTTGGGTGTAGATTGAACTGTTTCAGATGTAGACCGTTTATAAAATAAAAAAGGGGATGGTACCATTGTCTATTGATGTCCAGGAGATATGGGAGTTAAAATCACCTAGCAACACTATTTAATTTTCTTGACTGAGGGCAAGAACAGTATAGTTGAAACATTCTCTCCTACAATTACATCATCTTTAGTTTTAATTGCACATTTCACTTCGGAATACACATTCTCAGTTGCTCTTATCATTTTATGTGACACCCCGATTTTTCCCAGTTTAGCCATGACAGCTACGCTGCTCACTGAATCAAACGCCTCTTCCAAATCAATAGCTGTGATATACAGCTTACCACTTTTCCTTCTTATGCCCTTGTCCATCATCGTTTTCACCAACATTATATTGTCACTGGTCCTCATCCCTTTTCTGAACCCTGTCTGGAGTCACGAGAACACCGAACAGCCCTCTGCCCATGCTATTAAACGCTTGGATAAGACCCCAGTGTACAAACTTGTGATTCGTAAAGGTTGTTGGGTGGTCTATGCACGTTAACCTTCTGTCCTATATTACGCAGACGGTGGTAAACAAATATGGAAAGAGGCACAACAGGCTATTAAAATATCTCATGAAAAACTTGCTGGGAGTTACAATCTGGGACGTACTCCGTGTTAGTTTCAATTTGGTGATCTTGTTTACATTAAGAATTTTTGCCTAAAGCTCCGGGTCTGGGAAGCTCCAAGCACGTATAGAGGTCCATATGAAATTTTGTCATTTTTAAGTCCTGTAACAGTGTTGTTGAAAGACTCTTTAAAGAAAAGAATCTTTCGGGCTCATCTATCGTACTGCAAATCTGCAGGCGAAAGGGAGACCGAACCTAATGTATAAATTTTAAAACTTCACGTAATGTTGATTCTCTTTTTTTTTTGATGTGTACCTTTTCAATCATTTAATTATGGGTCTGTGGATCTTTCTATTTTCAAAAGTAATTTGTAATGGCACCTTCTCTTTAATTTTGGCTACTGAAGGTAAATGTAATGAACCAAGGAGAAGATATATTTATTGTTGAAATAAAATCACATGTGAAAGTATGAAACATCGACAACATTGAAATGACATAAGAAGTATGGAAGTAAAATTTAACAACTCAAATTCAAACTACGTGATGGAGTATGGATCTTATCCTTCGCAATTAATGTACGATCAGGTTGTGAAAGGGGTTGATTGATGACCTGGAGCTCTAATTCTGGGGCCGTTTCCTGGGTTGGTTTATGTGTTGCAGAAAAAGTCTGGTGCCCAAGAGCTGTAAAGGTACTATTGCTGTCAGCGATGTCTGGCCAGGGTCGTCTGATGGCAGTTCAGGACCATGTCAACATCATGATGGGAGCCTCTCTGGATTTTCTGCTGGCGGACGTGTGGAGTGCCCCGACTGATACCTAATTGGAGCTGCAGTGTTGCCTCGATTGTAACTACATTCTTGCTCGTCGGTCCAAGAGTTGGAAATTGGTGTCAACACATCTCCCAGGGCGAACGTTGGAGGGAGGAGAATATTACCCTGATTTTCACGTTACAATGCCTGATGTTTCTACAACTTGCCCCTGTACATGAACTTAACCTAGAAATCCAACCTACTTCAATAAGATTTATATCTCCATGTATTTCCCCCAAATCTTTCTAATATTATCAGCTGTGGCCAATGAGATCGCGATCCTGTCGAAAGGTGATTGGCTATTGCTGTGGATCCAATCACAGGCAAGTGCTGACAACAGTTAAGCAATAATATATGTGACTTTCTAATGGTCAAGTTTTGGCCTAGTCTGAGGTTGTGTTGGCAGTTCTGAATCAACTCAGAATTTAGGTCAACAATTTAAACAATAAAACATCGACAGCCCATCTTGGAATATCTCGCAAGAGAGATGTAAAATGTTTATAGTTCTTTATCGGGGCGAGTTTTGGCTCGTGTCGGAGCTCGAAAATGTTATATTATGTTCGGCGATACTGAATCATAATTGGTATAATAATAATATCGTATGGCCTCGGATGCCTGGTGCAAGCTTTGTTAATTGACACCCAGAGGGTAGCTTGCATGTCGAATTTCGTCGTTCCTTTGAACGCTATGAAAGTCAAGGAGGTTAGATATCTAAACTCCTTGACACTACAGCGCTTTCAAGTAGAGAATGGAGGAACTTTGTGTTGGCGGAAAATCCCGAGATTAATTTTGCCATTGAACACGGCCTACTGAATTCAAATGGGTTCTTTAACATGCCAACAACGTATGACATGAATAATGTGATTTTTGTCGCCTTAAAAAAACACTTACCATGGCCAGGAGCGAACCTGCAATCTTGGGGGTTGGTAGTCCGACACTATAACCACTCACGCACCGTGACAAGCAATCATACTTAGTAACATTGTTTCTTTATATTTTTGTGGCCGCGTAAGGTAATATCCTATATGATTATAAACCCTACGGTGAGGTGATCCTTGGCTTGGCTGAAATGTCCAAGAATCATGTTTCTTTACTTATTCTGCTTTCTGGTTTGTCTCACATTTTCTCAACTTGATTTGGTAATGGGTTCGGACCCTTGCGTTTTTCTTATGTCGTTCCCATTATTCTTTGTGTTGTTTGAGTATTTACCTTGTTTTATTTTGGGTTTCTTATGTTTCATTCTTTCGTGGAAGTTTTGGTTGAATTTTGACTTATTTCCTTTTGCCTATCATGGGGCCTTGTGCCTTTCTTGTGTTTTGAGGGGTGCTCGGACAATTTCTGCCCGGACCATTGGGGGCTTTACTGTGGTCGAGTTCCTGGTGCTAAGCTTTATCACCTAAAATTGTGCGATCCACAGCTCTCATCAAAATTACTAATTTATTGATATTCCATTGAATCTTGGCCTGCTGATGGTCGTACTTTCGTTTATTAAGGTTTTTGTTTCCCTATTATTGTCGTTTCCTGGCGACGGTCGCCATATTAAAAAAAAGAAAACCGTTTTTATATTATCAGTATTGTGGTTGATGTTGCCTGAGGTAGACGTGTTTGATACGTGTCTTTGTATGAAGGATCTAATTTGTAAAGCAAATAAGTTAATTCTTTTACGGATTTTCTTCGTATCGAGGTTTCCGTTCCTAAAACGTGTATCATTCTTTCTTTCTGCCTCAACATTGCTCCTTTTCCGGTGTAATTATTCGGAATTTTTCTTTAAAAGGTGGTTTAACTCTACCTCTTGTACGAGGTTTTCAATTGCCGTTTTATTTTACGTATTTTGGGCGTTATTATTATTTATTTTGCGTAATAGATTTAATTTGGTGATTTGGGCACGTCTCCTTCCCCTTGTTCTTTCTTTCACTTTGTCTGTTACAGGCTTATTTTAATTGTATTTTTCCAAGTGTTACTGTCCTTTATGTTTGTAATAATCCTTGTTATTGTTTAATATATTTGTTAAAAGATGTTGCTTTCTTTTCTTGTATAAGTACAGCATATGTTTGGTTTAGAAATTAACTCGGTTCTGGGATTAGAGCCCTCTTTCACACTACGGTCTTCTTAGTACCGGTACACCAATATACGCTCAATCAGAGCGCTTAGCGAAGGGATCACCGCTAAGTGGACTAATAGAAGCCATTACACCACGAGGTGACCCCAATATACGCTCAATCAGAGCGCTTAGCGAAGGGATCACTGCTAAGTGGACTAATAGCAGCCATTACACCACGAGGTGATCCCAACATACGCTCAATCAAAGGGCTTAGCGAAGGGATCACTGCTAATTGGACAAATAGAAGCCATTACTCCACGAGGTGATCCCTATATACGCTCAATCATAACGCTTAGCGAAGGGATCACTGCTAAGTGGACGAATAGCAGCCATTACACCACGAGGTGACCCCAATATACGCTCAATCAGAGGGCTTAGCGAAGGGATCACCGCTAAGTGGACTAATAGCAACCATTACACAACGAGGTGGCCCCAATATACGCTCAATCAGAGCTCTTAGTGAAGAGATCACTGCTAAGTGGACTAATAGCAGCCATTACACCACAGGGTGACCCCAATATACGCTCAATCAGAGGGCTTAGCGAAGGGATCACCGCTAAGTGGACTAATAGCAGCTGGAAAGGGGTTTATGTTAAGATATCACCCCAACTGGGAAATAGCATTGGATTAGGTTTAGGGCACACAGTGAACTTTAATAGGACTATATGGAAGAGAACATAAGTTACTTGACTGTTGATACATTTATTTGATTGTTATAAACATTTAGATAAATAGTAGCAATTATTTGCATTAAAAGGATTATTTAAACGAGGCAATTCAAAAATGCCTGTTTCTCCAGGAAACTCAAAACCAAATGGAAATAGCATTGACTAGAAAGAAATGAATGAAGAAAGACTAATAACAGGCAACTCGATAAAAAATTTCATAGAGAAAAATTCATGACAACAAAGTTAGAAATAGTAAAGGCTTGGCCTTTTATTATGTAAAATGAGTGATTGGTTACCAACAGTTCGATACTTGATACAGGGAGTATCTTCCATAAGTAATCCTGCGGAGACCCCGCTGACAATAGCAGGAAGCGATGATGATTGTCCAGGCAGGACAAGTTAGTTCATCGAGAATCCAAGGTCAGAGAGTAGACCATGAATTGGCTGGCCCGCGTAGAGCGGGTCGTGAAGTCCAGTGAAGTTATTCTCTAAGGAGCCGTGATGTGGCTTCCAAAGAAGATAGATGATAATTCCTCCAGCGAAACTTAACCAGCAGAGCCAGGCCTCTTGGGAATGACCTGGTTTATGAGGTGCGAGCTGTTACGATTCCATCGTGCCGAGTTGTAGAGAATTTAAGTGACGGAGCTGTCGCCTAGATGAAGGTTGTTGACCCCGGACTGCTCGGCCCGACAAAGTCTAAGCAGTGAAGCATGCCACGTAGATAGCTTCAGGTCAAACAGTGTTGGTAAACAGTGCGCCGAGCAGGCTGCACTGAAGTGGTCAGACAGCCGTGTGCAGGTGAAGACAGACACCGCAGGACGGCGATGCGGAGAATATATAGTAGTAATGACGACAGTGCGCCGAACATTCCAGAATGAAGGAGGGGTGTCAAACAGCCAATCAACGCACAGCCCCATGCACATTGCGAGGGTTGCCGATGAGGTGAGCACAGTACCTCATGAGAAAGTGTGACAGTATGGTGCGTCTAGAAAGACACTTCAGAAAAAAGGTGAGTTGACAAGAATAATAAAGAACAACAATTCAAATGAAACACAAGTTAAATAAATGAATAAATAATCAGAACACCGCGTTTATACTGCAATTATAACGAAATAAAAATAATGGGGCAGAATAATTGAAAGTGTGTTTCAAACCGTACGGGAAACATAGCCTACAAAAAACATTCGCAAAAGCGAACAGCAGCCATTACACCACGAGGTGACCCCAACATACGCTCAATCAGAGCGCTTAGTGAAGAGATCACTGCTAAGTGGACTAATAGCAGCCATTACACCACGAGGCGACCCCAATATACGCTCAATCAGAGGGCTTAGCGAAGGGATCACCGCTAAGTGGACTAATAGCAGCCATTACTCCACGAGGAGATCCCAATATACGTTCAATCAGAGCGCTAAGCTAAGGGATCACTGCTAAGTGGACTATCGGCCGACATTTGCATAAACAGATCTACAATAAATGAATGCACATGAATGGAACAAGGCTAGGAATATCCATCACCATCTGCATAGCCTAGTAACGTAATTTTATTTACGTTTTGCTTGTTTCTCATACCTATAGATTTTCAGATGGAACCGCGTCTGCTATCAATAATATCGCTCTCTTGCAATACGGTTGTGAAATAGATAGGTATGTAGGATACCGAACTGTATTCCATATTCGTTTTATTAATTTTGCATATTATTTGCAATTAAGTTCATTGTGTTGGAAAATAGGCTATAATGAAAATAATTTACATGCAAAGAGAATGTTCATTTATTGCTATTTATGATTAATAATCGAAATAGCAGTAATGATTTAATAATGTACAAAACTATGTATGAACTTCCCCCGAGAAAGAAATCCCTCGTTTGGTGTACAAAATTTCAAGCTTCAATAATCAATTGGCGTTCAGTGTCTTAGATTTACCAGCAATTTTTAATTGGCGCTAATACCTTATTACTCGTATGTGATGTGGAATGCCATAATGGAATAAATATATGATCTTTTGCGATTCCTACGCTAAGCTTTTAACTCTCGAAGACCGAATATTACTGCCTACTGGCCATGGCTACGTAATTGCAATGCGCAAGTATACTTGCACGACCGTAGGTCGGTAATGTCTTTGAGGTTGAGCCAAAGGTAATCCAGAAGCCTGTGGTAACTGGCTGGGGAGGGCCACGGAAAATAAACGGTGGTTGGTACGCGTGGATTTTGACGGGGTTGAAGGAGTACCTTTGGTTGTATGCGATGTACTTTTATCAACAAGTTTCTTCATCAACAGATTTGGCATTCGTTTGTTTTCTCGTGAGAAACGGGAAAATACCAATGTCACCAACTAATGTTTACGGAAAATGACAATTCTGTTTCTGTTGTACACGTCTATATTAACATGAAATCTCGCGAATCTCGCCGACCATCGGCCAACATTTTAAGATATCTTAATTATGACAGGAAACATAAGGTTCTACTTGTCATGTGTGTGTGTGTTTAATAACAGTTTTTGTTACTCGTGAGCTTTATTGTTTAATTCCGGTGCAGTATTCTTAATTGAATATAATCTTTAGCTAGATTATGTATTAGAATCGTCAGGTAATGTAGCCTACTGTGAGAGCCCAACTTAACCTATATGAATGGAACGCTTTTTTATTTATTTAATCACCCATTTCGGCTACATAGGTCCAAATGAGAAAGAACCCGTATTAGGGACAATCAGGTAGCATAGATACAGATTGAAATATACCAGTATATCTTAAGTAATATGATATTGTGTTTAAGTTAATGGTAGGCTACAAATTAATTCTTTACGAGAGGGTTTCACGACATGAAATAAAAGGCAAAACTATTGGCCTGGATAAAGATTATTGATGCGTGAATCCCCCCACTGTGCGTGACAAAAACCAGGGGTGTTATCTATTAGCTAACGCGGCCCGCAATCAATCAATCCACCATTGGTCTGGACGAAAATATTGGTCTAGGCAAAACCATTGTAAAACCCTCTTGTGAAGTTTTACCAATTTAAGTAAGTGGATAAATTTGTTAATTTCAACTGTGGATGTTTTTTTTTTCTTTCTATAATTTTAATGGTGGGTGATACAGGTATGTTTGTGTACATTTATTTAATATCTGTTGTGTGCATTGTGTAAGATTCTTCGATTATTAGGTTCCTAGTCGTTTCACAGAAATGGATCGAGTTCCTAAAATAGCTGTTAGTTTTTAATTTGTAATGTGTGTTGAGGAAACTCTGCACAAATTGGGAAACTTTATAAATGGGACTGCTCCTAAAATTCACTAGGCTATTGGTCTAATGGGGATGTTTTCCTGATGGGTTTTAGATTACGCTCTTAGTGTAGGCAGACTGGGGTTCATGCTAATTAATCAGTTGGATTGTCTGTCTCCTAGAATGAAGATTGTATTCTTTAGGAGATGTTTAAGTTTCGTTTGTGTTGAGGCAGTTGGACGAGATGCAAGCGCTGTTGGAACATGGCAGCCGTTTTAAAAGAGTAATAAATTACGTACTTTAGCACATATATGAGGTGCAGTAGTGACCAGGGTTCCTAATTTCAATACGTAATATCGCCCAAAAGATGAAACAAGGACACAAGGTATGTTAAAGTCACATTCATGTCTGAGGCAAGTGTATAAGCCGCGTTCTACTTTTATTCACAATTACTGTAATATAAACTTATATAGGCTACTTTATAATAACCCCTGGCACTACAGCCCATGAAGGGCCTAGGCCTACCAAGCGACTGCTGACCAGATAATTAGGGGTGACGCGTGATCAGCGCATCGGGTCCCCTCGGCCGTTAATCTTGGTTTTCGTGATCGGGGCGCTGCCTCACAGTCAGACAGCTACTCAATTGTCCTCACGAGGCTGAGTGCACCCCGTTCCAGCCGTCACGTCAGTTTCTAAAATCCCTGATTGAGCTGGGAATCGAACCCGGGGCCTCCGGGCGAGAGGCAGGCGCGCTACCACAACACCACGGAGCCGGCATATAGGCTACTTTGATCTGATACATTCACATCTACTGTACATGAATTTCATATGGAGGTGTTGTAAGATAATAATAATGTTATTGGTTTTACATCTCTGGCTTTTAGGGACGCCGGGGTGCCGGAATTCCAACCCGAATGGGATCTTTAACGTGCCAGTAAATCTACCGACACGGCTCCCTCGCATTTGCGCACCCTCAAATGCCAGCTGACTGCGTCGGGATTCGATCCTGCAACCTTGGGAAAAGCAGGCGAAAACGCTACTGTTAAGCCACGCAGGAGCTGATAAAAGAACTCGAGATACTCCAGAAATGTGCAATAAAATCTATCTTTGGATATCCCCTCTATAATAAAGGGATACCGGTATAACTCCCTACCATTATGCATAAAGGAAAGGTTTTCAATTTAAAAAATCACGAAGAAAGCAAGAACTTTCCTTTTAAGGAATTAATAGCCATAAATTTACCCTACATAATAATCACTTTAAGTTCAACTTTAAAAAAATGTGCATTTTGGTCAATATGTATATTATAATACATTTTATTTCAGCCAAACAAGTCAATATGTATATGGACATTATAAAATGCAAAGCGATTGTTTCCGCCCAATCAATACTGTTTATTCAAATTGAGTAAATTAATCACTCGTCATGATAGAATGGTACATGTTTCGACACCTAGCAAATCATTGGTGTCATCAGCCATGAATGGGGCAGCACTAAATACATTACACATGTAGAATTTGGTTGTGGCACAGAAACATGAATGAACACACATAAAAAAGAACAAGTATATCATGCATATAAAAAACATTAAAAATTCCTAAAACATTTTGTTAATAAAACACTTTTAAAAACCTCCAACGGGTTTAATCGGTCTATCTTGAATCAGTCCGATGTAATTCTTGATGTTGATTGTGGCGTAGTACATTACACTTGATGCTTAAAAGAATACATTTGTAGTCATAGCATGGCGAATAGAAGGACCTAGTGTGAGGACTCCGCCATTATAGAACGGTAGTTCGTGTTCCCGCCGCTACAAGCACTGCAAGCCATTATGTCCAACACGTATCCTGTTGTTCCGTTGAACCGGGTCATAGGAAAGTGCGGGGGATGCTACTGTGTGAGATATTTTAAATTGAATTTTCTGTGATTTCAGTTCTTAAATTCAGTTCATTGTGTCTTGTGTACATCAGCGTTTTATGTTTTGTGTAGGCCTACTTCAAACATATCTCTTTGTTAATATTACTGTTTTGTGCCATCATCGTTCCGAGTCCAGCATCCAAGCAAACCGCACGCCACTGCTCCAAGCTGCGTCTTCTAACGCCAATTGATGAAATTGATGATCCGCCAGCCTTGCCAGCCTTTCTACCAAGCCTAGTCCTCGACTTCGTTATTTCAAGCCATTCCACTACGTTCATATAGGCTTAATTTGCATCCCCCTTAGTAACAGTGCAGATTAAGTCACTCCTCTAACATACAAATATCCAACACCATACCCACCCTGTAACCATCCTAGTCAAGCAACTCCTGTCTCCCTCGAGTTTTAATACAAGTTTAGCTCTTCCCCTCATCCTACCAAGCAGCCAATAATGAATTATTTAACTAATTATTTCAAGTAACTTCAAATTGCATCAGCGCCCTCAACGTCACAGCTCCGACTGTATTTAAACTGGATAACTTTGAGTGACTGGTAGGTCTAAATTTGTTTTTCTCTTTCCTTATTCTCTGGTCGACCAAGGTATTTGACCACAATCTCTCATCACCTCGTACTCATTACACGCACTTATACACTCACGAACACAAACATGTCGCGCGCTGACACTAAACTTCGCACATTAACGTACTAGGACATAACATTCCTGATTACTCAGGACCCTGATGACCCCAAAAGCCCAAATTATACCCCTGTCAATCCAAAAACACTAATTCCGAATGGGCCTATCCAAAAACGAGATGGTACACTCGTTCCACTTAAACCAGATTCACCAAAATCAGATTCCTCTCTCTCTAGCTCACCTCCTCCCTCACCGGGCCACGTCTCATTTCCGACATTTGATTTCGAGAAAGAGCTGTGGTACGCTTCACCCAATGGCAGTAACCTTCAGACCACGATGGTCCTCATCCACCCACCTATTGGTAAATCAGCCAGGCAAGCAGTAATTAACGCGCTCAATCCCATAGCCCAATTTATTCCCCTCATTGAGGAATTAGGTAATCACCACATAGGCATCACTCCCTCTGAGGATAGCCATCTCAACTCTATCACTAGTGCTCTCAAGAGCCGCTCTGCCATTCCCCCATTTTCATTAATTAGATTCAGACCCACAAATTCACCTTCTTTAGTCTCTCAATCTAAGGAAACTAAATTGCCACAACAAGAAACAACAAAAGTAACAGTCTGTATAGGCCTAGCCTACTCCAGGAATCTGTGCTTTCCGTAACATGGAATGGAGACCGTAGTACTTATTTCCGAGAATTATATTTTCCATTGTGCCTTGCCGTGTTATTTTAATTGTAATCGCTAATTACTTTTTAAAAGAGTATCAGTTACAAATTAATTCGTTTCCCTTGGCATTATCCCTAAGACATGCTGACCGGCAGCGTGGAACTTGCCCACTCTAGCGCTGCCAGGCGGGGCGCGCTTGAACTTGAGGAGTCCTCGCACTTTCTCTTTCATTCGTCATGGTCATAGTATGAACTAATGGACACATACGATGTAGTTAATGACCCATGCGGAACACTCCCGACCAGCACAGCACGGCTCTGTGACACCTTGCCGCATTGATACTTGGGATTTGACACCCTTCCTGGACTCATTGATGTCAATGGAATGCCCGCTTCTAAATTGGATTACTATGAGCCAGTTCTTAATGTTACGTCTCAATATAAAGTGTGTACTCCTTATGTAATCATACTAATATATAACAAGAAGTTCCGTGAAGAACTATACAGCCTACTTTTCATGCCAATGATTATTCTACAGTATATGAACCTATCTTATGTAGCCTAATAGAGCACTACAGTTGGCAGCCCTGGTGACTGAATTCTACAGTATATGAACCTATCTTATGTAGCCTAATAGAGCACTACAGTTGGCAGCCCTGGTGACTGAATATATTCTTAGTTCCACCTCTTAAGGTACAGAATACAAAATTTGGTTGAAGTCCAATGGACGTTACATGTAGTTAGACACTGGATCTATCAGCACGCGTAAAAGCATGTTGCCAACAATACCATGCGTGTGCTGGTCAGAAAAATCTGAATTATTATGATATCTTGTTGTGCCAATTTTGGATGAAATCCATTTGTTAGTATAGAAGTTACATGTATTTTAAAATTGGACATATCAGCAGGCATAGAATCATGTTGGCAGCACCGCCTTGTATTAATTACTCCAAATTATTCTAGAATGTCAGGTGCTATACGTGTGCAAAGTATAGAGCTGTTGGCTTGCATACTCTCTGATATATTGATATTAGGGTAAAAAGAATATAGACAGCATTTATTAACAGTTGGCAGCCCTGATTGCTCTTAAGAATACTTATAGTCATATCTGTTCTGGTACACATTGCACATACGAAATTTGGTTGAAATCCAACTGATAGTATAGAAGTTACATGTATTTAAAAATTGGTACTATCAGCAGGCTTATAATCATGTTGGTAGAACTGACGTATATAAGTTATTCCAAATTAATCTAAAATGTCAGAATATACGTGTGCATAGTTTAAAGCTGTAGGCTTGCATACTTTCTGATATATTGGTATTTGGATTTAAAAAAATAGAGAGCGCAACTATTAACAGTTGGCAGCCCTGGTGGCTCTTAAGAATATGCTCAGTCATATATGTTTATGTACAGATATTACATACAAAATTTGGTTGAAATCCAGTTGATAGCGTAGAAGTTATATGCATTTAAACATTGGACTTGTCAGAAGACTTAGAATTATTTTGGCAACACTGTCATGGTTGGCCTCCTGGAAATTAATCTGAAATAGTATTATCTACATGTGTGCCAATTTTGGAATAGCTCCCATGCATACCTTGCAAGATATCCAACATGGAGCTCAAATTTCTAGTGCGTTTTTTCAGCAGTTGGTAGCAGTGACATCATTTTCAAATATGGACGTGAGCTATCCCGGTGCTCATCTTTACTCATACTAAATTTGGTTTTGATTGCTGTAGCCATTTAGGAGTTGATAGGGGGGGACACACACACAGCCAGACAGACAGACAGACAGAAGGACAGACAGACAGACAGACAGACACACATTTTCCCGGATCGATCTCATGAGACTACTTTTTCCTCATTTTTGCAAAATGTGAAAAGTAGGCTAAAAATGAGATGGTGTGTGTCTGTTACTCAATCACGCAAGAACCACTGGTCCGATTTAAATGAAATTTTGCATGGATGTAACCGATTTACCAGGTTTACATATAGGCTGCCTTTGATTTCCATATTTGCACTACCGGTATTTAAAAATGGGGACTATTTTCGTATTTCCTTTTCGAATAAAAAGAGAACGCTAAGAAATAGCAAACTTTTGATGGCATATACGAGCTTTAAAATTTAATTTTCTTTCCTAAAGGTCCTTATCACTTTTCGTGTATCTCCAACGGTTAGCTAGTAAAACGTAAATGTGTGCTATAAAACACGGTCAACGCCGAGCGATGTTAGTCTCTACATGAACTGTTTTATTTATAGAGGTAGTTTGTGGGCTCTGAAACGAGACGTGATTTTGAGTCTAATTTTATACTCTTTGTACCGGTTATTGTATGTGAGTATTTGGATCTTTACGCTGTTTCACAATGTTATAGTGCTTTCTACTTTTCACGGTATACTTCTTTTCTTTTTATAGATTTGTTTTTTTTAACTGAATATTTCTGTTGGCCAATATTGATCTGCTTTTTGTAATTTTTTTCCATGATCAGAAACCCAAATTCACAGACGAATGTGTCGAAGCCTACTGACTGTCACATTAGTTCATTTAGTGCTCATATTAATCTTACTGCAGAACTGGGCAAACTTATTTCAATAAAGTTGGTATTTTGCCTTTCACGGTCAATGAAACCCCGCACAAAATACGGCATAAACCTAGAAAAGTTCCTGAGTTTTAATTGCTTGGCCCTGAAATTCAATATACAAACATTTTGGGAGCCTTTATAGGGAGGTGAAAGACTGTTTTAGCTTTAGCTCTCGCAGTAAAGTAGCGGAGGTGTTCTAAATAAGAATTGAGGTATCGCGCAGTTTGCTACTCCTTTGCTAGTGCGCAAATAGACCACAAGACCTCGCTGATAAACCATCTCGGAGTTACTTGGCGTAATCTAGCACAAAACACGGCATAAACTTAGAAAATTTATCTGTGATTAAAACTGATTTTGTTATTATTACTTGGGAAGATTGTAGTTTGTTTCGTTGCTGTTACTCTTTATCATGACATGATACGTAGTTTCCGCAATATTACTTACTGCGGATATAATTTCTACCAAGTTGGATGTATTTTTAGCATAATGTTTATATGTTTAAATATAGTATGAAGACGTTAAACGATAGGTGTTCAATATTTAAGAAATGGTATTTAACTTTTACTACATAGAAGCTGATATTTATTTCCAATATATAACACACTTTCCTACCTACAAAGCGGAGGCAGACAGACTTTTCTCCGGGTACTCCGGTTTTCCCTGTCACAATTTCATTCCAGCAACAATCTCCAATATCATTTCATTTCATCTGTCATTCATTTAACCATTGCCCTAGGGGAGTGTGACAGGCTTCGACCCGGTCGGTCGACTGAAAGCAGGCTGTGGATTTTCACTTTCCTACCTCTGATTAATAATTGGGTGAGTGAAAATGCATGTAGTCTACACATATAACATGGAAATAACATAACTACATTACGAATGTGTGATTATATTAATGATTTAGGCCAGCAAGTACTAAAGGCCGTTTGAAGAATGGGTACTTCAGCTAGTAAATTATAAAAATTGATTGCAGATACTTATTTACTTGCTCTCATATGTCAAGCTGCTTGTCTCTCACCAAGGCTCAATTCTGTTAACACATGTCAGATTTTTGAAGTGAATTGTCATGTCTTGTGGTTTTGATTCCACGTGGCTCATGATCGTTGGTTTAACTGTCACATAAAACTATAAGGTCCCTTTCATTGTGTGTGTAATTCATGCTACAATTCACAAAGTGGCAGATGTGGCCAGAAGTTAGGTTTGGTAGGTAGCGTTCTACAGCTGGCTATGATGTAAGAAGAGAGACTGGTGGGGATGTCGCTCTCTTTGAATAACTCAGTCCTTAACATGACAATATGTATTTAAATGTTATGTTTTTCACTATATTTTTAATTACATGCCTTTGTGCTGGGGGCCAATTGGCATATGAGGACCTTGAGCTGTGTGGGGAAGATGAAATGCCATCCCATAAGGCAAAGGATACGTGTACATTTTCTGTTAGGAGCACAGAGATTTTCTTGTTAGTTCGTTCATTTATTTGACCTTTGATAAGGAACGCGTGTGTGAGTGGTACACACAATTTACAGTAATAATCGACTGAATGGTTCCCGTGAACAGTATTGAAATAAAGAAGTAATACAATCCTGACAAAGAAAATATTTGATCACATATATTGTATATGGCCTATATATATATTTATTTACCATTGCAGTGAATATTATACTACCTGCCGGGGCCCTTTTAGACAATCACATAAATAAGTTCCAGACTTGTTGCATCAAGAAATGCTTGTTGCCATTCTATCAATTTACTAGAGTGGAGAGCACATAAGAAGGCGGTTGAGAGTGAGAGCATTCTGCGCCTAGTGAGACAGAGCCATTCACTGTGATGTTGCCAGACTGCCTCTCTCTCTTTCTCTGTGCGTGCTAGATTCGTCACTTATCCAGCTGTTCCCTCCTCACATTTGCAAATGCTCCACGAACTGCACTCGTGTAAGAGAAACGACCAATTGATCCTATCGGCACTGCCACTGTGCAGTTGGTACGTGCTCCTCACTCTAATTGCTTGGCTAATTGTATAACTAAGTTAATGACAGCGTTAGCTTTCATCGGTTGCATAAATATTAACATTATGTTCATTCGCTTTATTTCTTTTCTTTTTTCAGTGGGTGTGTTTAAATATTATTTTAAAGGAAGCTTGTAGTGTTATGTGATGTTAATCTCGGGATCATGAGCCACGGGACTTCCATTATTATGTGGAATCCAAACCATAGGACATAGCATTTCACTTATGTATTTATGAGTGTATATATTCTTTTGTGCCAGACATATATAATCCAAGAGTGACAATAAGTTATAATAACTTAATTTAAAACAATAAAATTATTCACAAAACAAAATACAAATACACAAATAGAAAGGCTCTGCACTATTAAATGAAATACCAATAGGGATTTGATAAATGTACAACACCATAGTCAATAAAATTGAATTAATATACATTAACCTTCCGTCGGTCGCAACGTTAATGTTTCAAGAAACGGTCGCAATGTATCATAATGATACATTCAAACAAGACGTCCAGCTACGGCTGTCATCTTTTTGTGGCAGCTATTCTGGATATTTGGCATACTACCTTTTATTTTTCACTTGATACACATTTCCTTTATCATTACACATTTTGTGAACAAATGAGTGACGGCGTCGGTCGCAGTGTATCAGTCTGATAGGTTTCGTAATAGGGTAGTTGAACCCACTACATGCATTTTAATTTCTGTTATTGCTGTTTGTTTTCTTTCTGTATATTACAGTGTAATCGTTTATTAATTATTTATTTCCAAATTACAGTTTTCTGTAAACATCATACAAAGCAAGTAAAATTAATCACAAGTAACGAAAAAAAAAGAAACTGCAAACTAAATATTCATATAAAATTAGTTTCTGAACAGCTTCTATATCCCAAGGATCTTCCAGATTATGTGTTTGCTTCTGTGCCATCATATCAGATGTAAAATCCACGAAAAAAAAAGATGCATGAATAAATGTTGTGCCGTATGTCGCAATGTATCAATCTGATACATACGCTCTGAGCAGATAACAGTGTGACTGCATGAAAATGGAGGGGGAAATAGGAAGGTACTGTTAAGCCGGGGACTCTGTTGCCTAGCACAACAATGACGCTAGAAAAACGCGCGCTTGTATCATTCTGATGCACATGTGACCGACAGAAGGTTAATTAATGCAGCGTATCAGTTTTGGCCTTGTTATGGCCTTCTTCAGCAATGTTTATTATAAGAAACTAATGTGATTACGAGCAAAGCTTTTGTAATAATATTTTACTGGGTTTTCTAAGTAAAAATTTATAACATATCTGTAACAAATGTGGGCTTTAATTTGATGATAATGTAAAAATAATTTTCTGCAAATGACACATATCTAAATAGGCTATCTGGTGTTTGTATATTCCGATAAATAAATTAGTCTAAAATATTTTTCTTTAAAAACATCTTGAGATGGTCTTTGAGATGAATAAAGGCTCTTTGCTGAGTGGTTGGAATATGTACTGTATT
The DNA here is from genome assembly GCA_946902985.2 of Meconema thalassinum. NCBI lineage: Eukaryota > Metazoa > Arthropoda > Insecta > Orthoptera > Tettigoniidae > Meconema > Meconema thalassinum. The sequence continues at coordinate 54,301,351 of OX336388.2, read as the reverse complement.
TATCTTGCTTTAATGGAAATTTTGAAGTGATATGGAAATGTTTAAAGTCCTTGACACTATTATCCATGAACAACCTCAACATTACAGACACACACTCAAACATCCTGCAAGAAAATTGCCTCTAGCTTTCAGTCATTCATACAATCCCAAATGTTCAAGAAACATTAAATAAATTTTCAGAAAATTTAAAACTATCTACATTAAATGAAAAGCTAAGAAGAAAAAGTTCAGAAACTGGAAAAAATATATATACAGAAGTGACATTCGAGGATCTACGCGTAGAAAACAACAAAAGTTTACATTACTTCACTCGCTCTTACATTCAATCAACTTACACGGGGCTACATGACCACGTTGTCGCAGCCCCTAAACTTAAGAACCAACTATTCATTCTTCCACATATTCAACCAATCTTAACAACCAACCAATCAAACACAAATGGAAATGAACACAATATAAATTACAAAATATTACAGCCCCCTTTCTGGCTCTGCCAAGACATATAATTATGGTTTCAGGGTTGAGACCGGATACACTCAATCTCGTGAGGGAGAACTGAGAAGAGATGGGTTTGATTTCCATCTAAGCCAACCTAGGAGTGGTTTTCCCACCTCTACCCCAGGCAAATGCTGGTGTGGTTCCTAAATTAAGGCCACGCCCACCTCCTTCCAAATCCTAGCCTCCAATACAAATACACTTACAGCCATCACAATGACACAGGTTATCAGACAGATTACACACCAACTAAATGGGGTTAGGCCTACATGATCACAATGTTGCAAGGCCCCTCAATGAATAAACAGCAATATTAAGAGTGGTATGATAACTTAAAATTTTCTCTTACAGGTTTCAATGCACGTGGCTCTACCATGCGATGACAGTTCTCTACTGGGACAATGACTTCATGAAATTCAATGCTCTTTTTATGAAAATGTTATGTAGATTTTATCTTTAAAAACTAGAAAAGAAGAATATATATTATATTACACAGCATAAAAACTTATTTTTGTCCTCATATTATTCCTTCAGACCTGATTCCTTTCAGTATCATACTTCATTCAACAGTGGTTAATTATTTTATAGTGTATAGTGGTTCATTGTGTGTTCGCGTCCTAGTTCGTGAAACATGGGCATCGGCCAAGTAGTCCTGACAGTCTGGATACCGGTTGCTGTGGAAAAGGGCGTCTTGGACGTATTCTGAGTCATGGCCCTCCTTGTGCTCAGGCGGCTAGGACTGAGGTGAAAGTCCAGGTCCCCAAGTAAGTATGTCGAGCAACCTGCTTCACTTGTACACTTCTTAAACCTGCTAAAAATGTCTTGAGCAAGCCTCGGACCTGTGGGAGTGATGGAGTCACACTCCCATCTGACAGATCAGGGACTCCTTGGAAACAAATGGGCAATAGACCTGGTGTTCCATGAGGTGCTATTAACAAATAGCTTATAAAGATAATAACGGAAACTCTGCCATAAAAGCATGTGCTTGCCTGGAGACAGCGATCATAGTGCCATCTCTTGCTGTGAGTTGACAGCATCACTCGCCTTGCCACCACATTTCTCAATGGGCATCAACTAAAATTGCTTTGTGATGTTAACATTTGTTATGGGATGATATTAGGCATTTTCATTAAGTAATTTAAGGAGTAAGGTTAAAGGGAATGAATACTAGGTTACGTACAGTTTATTTAACATTCGAATAAATATAGCAGATAATTCATGATATGGTCTTGGTATAGGCTACTCAAGTCTGGAATAGGCCCATACATTTTAACACAACTCATAAGCATTTACACTTATTGATATGTTACTTTTCGTAGATTAAGGCGCGGTGCACACTGGAGAAACCTGTTTCATGCAACTGGTTTCGTGAAACTGAGGTTGCTTGCAACAGATAGATAAGATTAACGCAGGGCTGTGCACACTGCGTTTCATGAAATCTTAGTTGCATTGATTTCGCGAAACCGGGTCCCTGTCGCGCCAATTGCATGTTGTATTTTAATTTTATTCTTTGGCCAATGCCTCCCCTCTTTTACGTAAATATATGAACTTGCTATTGAAGGATGAAGTGCAGACTTTGGAATCAAAAACGTGGCCTGTTGTTGGTTGGATATTATGAACCTAGTTGTTTACAAAACATGTAAATTGTACCTTGTAATAACAGGGGAGTGGGGAATCAGGCAACCTCTTTGCTCACGTGATCCGCAAGTTCAGTTATTTAAGTTAGTATTATGTTATCAGCCGGTCCCAAGGTGTTGGGATAGCGCGCCTGCCTCTCACCCGGAAGCCTCGGGTTCGATTCCCGGCTCTGTCAGGTATTTTCAAAACAGACGTGAGGGCTGGAACGGGGTGCACTCAGCCTCGTGAGGACAATTGAGTATCTGTCTGACAGTGAAGCAGCGCCCCAGTCACGAAAACCAAGATTAACAGCCGAGGGGACCAGACGCGCTCTCCACTCGTCACCCCAATCAATATCTGCAGGTCAAATGGCTGGGCAGCGGTTGCTTGGTAGGCCTAGGCCATTCATAGGCTATAGTGCCAGGGGTTATTATTTATTGTGTTATCTATTTATTATGTGGGTGTCCCTGTCCTTTCTATTGGTTTTCGTCAGGTGAATTGGGCTGGCAAGTAGGGGATGTAATACTGGTTTATATTGCAATCACGTAAGCATAATACGATGGCTACAGGTTGCTGTTAATGTTATAAAGGGTGGAACAATGAGGTCATCTGCCCCTGAAGGCTACTGGCATGGTTACCATATTTTAATTGTATTTAGTTACCGTTCTGGTTCATTATTCTTTGAGGGTATGGTCCTCGTTAGGAAGGTAGGGCCATGAAATCAAACAAGACAAAATCATGCCCCCCCACCCCCACCCTCCAAACTGATGGAAAACCGTTGCTTGTGAGTGCATGTTCCAACGTGCCTAACATCACCGGTACCTATCCATACATACAATTCATACGGATCATTTGTCCTATTCACAAATGCCATTAGAGGATTTCAAAATATTTGCTACCTAACAACAAAATGTAATTCTTATATACCGTACTCTCCAGTGTGGCGCGTTCATTCGTAAGTTAATCTTCATTTTGACCCTATGCTTGCTTTCAATCGAAATTTGATGAAAATTATATCTGAATATCTCTGACATTCAGGGGCGTACATGTATATACAATTTTTTTTTCGGGGGGGCTGACTATCCTGGAAAATTGTGAGTATTGTCAGGGGATTGTCACCACAAAATACCCAGAAATATCAACCAATATCTTAGAGCATATAACTTTGTGTAATTATTTTAGATAAGATTCAAAGTGTATATAGCCTACAATTATTACTGGCAATAAAAAAAAGTTGTAAAATAAAACACAACACACAAATAAAATGTTATACTTAAATTGGCAAATAAGTTTTTTTTAACAAGTTGCTAAATTATTTCTCAAAAGTACCATAAGTTACTGTGGAATTCACAGTTTTGCCTCACAAGGCTGAGTGTACCCCGTTCCAGCCCTCAGACTTGAATTAAAATTTCTTGGCAGAGCCGGGAATCGAATTCGGGCCTCCGGGGCGGCAGCCAAAAGTGCTAGCCACTACACCACGAGTTAGTATAATTTCAATCTTAATATTGTTTTTAACTTAGCCAATAAGTTAAGATTAGGGTACAACCAAATTTACAATTATTTTATGCTCTTACCAAAGCAACACTTACTTAATTTTTATTGGCTTTTTTCGGGGGGGGGGGGGTGAGCCCCCTCAGCACCCCCCTTATATATGCCTCTGCGTGACATTTTGTTTGACTGATCTTGAGCACATTCATTAGGGAAAGGCATTTTGCTTGATTCATACCTTTTCATTTGTTCATTATAGCTGAATGATCATTTGCTTCATTACAATCGTACTTTTATAGCGCCAAGTATAAATAGGTTTTCATGTGTACTTACCGCAATGAGAATATTTGTTGCTTATTTTAGGGGCTGCGGCATCTTGGTCTTGTAGGCCTACTTGAATGGGTGTGTATCTGTGAACTGGAGGGAGAATGTAAGAATTGTATTTTGTTGTTAGTTAGCACATAATTTGCAAACCTCATAAAGGCAAGGAAACAAATGAATCTTATGTAGAGATTAGTACCGGCCGTGGCCTGAAGTTAGGAACAATCCCTGGAGTAGAAGTGGGAAACCATGGAAAACGCCTTCCAGGATGGCTGAGGTGGGAATCAAACTTTCCTCTTTTCAGTTTCACCTCATGACGTTGAGTGTACCCCGTTCCAGCCCCGACACCAGAATTTAAATTCCTTGGCAGAGCCGGGAATCGAACCCAGGACGACAGCCAAGAACTCTGCCGCTACACCACGAGTTAGTTTGCAATGGGGATACATCTTCGTGTTAATATAACAAGTTCTTGTTCCTGAAATCTTTCTCCACAGAATGGCCTCAGCATACAACACGAGTTCTAATTAAATGCTCGCAACATACCTTTTCAGTAAGTCATCGACAATAATTATTACAGCCGTATAAGGTACAAATATTCCTAGTACCAACAATTGCACTCGTATTGTATAATTAAATCATCTACAGGTCGATATGTCTTACAGTGTTTCACTGTGAATCAGCTGATCCTTTCAGATGCAACCTACGTTTCCAACTCAGACTGCTAGGTGGTGCTGGGGAGCGCTGTCGCTCGTTTTGGCGAGGAGTTTCCGCTATTATCTTTATAAGCTATTTGCTATTAATATTGAAGGGGCTTCTGGAAGGAAGAAAGTAAAGCTAGCTGAGTCAGCAAGTAGGAAGGGTCTGGATATTCCAGGGATTAGTAAAGTTCAGATAAGGGAGCTAGAGAGGAGGTGTAAAATGAGACAGGGCAAAGTAAAAACAGTAAGTTTTCTTTCTCTACTTCATAAGCATTTTGTAAATGCCCTATAATTAAAGGCAATCTTCCAAGTAACACCCTCATAGAGCATAACTTAAAACTTTCATAAAATAAATTCCCTAAGATGTTTCGAGCTCATTTTTATTTTTTTACTCCAGACGTAAAAATATAATAACCACTGAAATCTTGAGCGACTCGTCCTGTAATTTTCAGCTGGCTGCGTGGCTCAGCGGTAACGTTCTCACCATCTGTGCCCAAGGTTGCAGGATCGAATCCTGGCACAGCCAGTTGGCATTTGAGAGTGTGCAGATGCGAGGGAACCATGTCAGTAGATTTACTGACACGTTAAAGATCCCCTTCGGGGCAAACATCCAGCGCCTCTAAATGCCAGAGTATTTAAAAGGGACGTAAAACCAAAAACATTATTATTGTAAATTTCATTCCAGGTACCGTACTATTGACTCTTCACCTGTCAATTTACTTCTGATGTTTGATAAATTTGTTTTGTGCAACGTGGCTTTCTGAAGGTGAACACATAGGTATGTTTCAAGTTTGATAGGGATAGAGGAAAACAAGAATCTTAATATTTCTTCAGTTTCATTTAATTTACTACTTCATCTGTTTCATCTCATATGCATGTAGGATACATGACATCAGTCCACTCATATTTATTTGTTTATGAGGTGGAGATAGTGATGGCCGACTGGCTGTACATCAAGGAAACAGTGGCTTAAATGTACAGTAGCTGTGTTTGGAATAAATGTAAACAAGCAAATTGGAACACCTTTTCTTCCTTGCCATGTTAGTAGTTAATCAGTAGTTGACACTAATTGGCGCTATAATGTACAATATCACTTCATGTGGCATTATTATGATAACATGATTCATAAAATGTAAGTCTACCTTCATTATTACTATTGCCAACTACTTAACATCAGCAAAATGTAGTACCTAGATTAAACAAACAATCCCCAATGTAGAATATTACTCTGCTAAGAGTCCAGTTGCCGAAAGGTATATATGAGCGTACTCATTAATAAATAAGAGCAATGAGTTAACACCTAAACAATATACCGGTATTACCCATTCAACATTTGATTGCCGCTGAGCGTTTGTTATTTATTGTAGCATGAGCCCCGCGGGGTGAAGTGGATTACAGAGTGCAGTCTGCACATAAGTCAAGCAGCATTGCGTCAGATAAGCATCACAGGAGCTCATGTTACCACGGACAGTTAAACAATGACTGAGGCTACTAGAGCCTAGTCACAACTGTACCTGTCAACGTGTGACACAAGTAAACAAAGAATAGTTCCCATCTCAACCGCCGGCAATCAATTCGTGAAAGGGTAATAATAATAATAATAAATAATATAACTAAATATTAAAGCCATGTAGAACTATCAATGTCAACCAACCTCTATAGTCATGTTATGGGAGGTGGTGGTTGAATGGTTATCCCGAATAAAGATCTAACCCATAAATAGAAAATTATTGGCAAAGGAAAAAAACATTGATTTTGATTTAAATCTCATAAGTAAATCATTCATTTTTCAATCTTCTATGGAATAGAACACAAATGTCCACACTTGAGGGGAAAACTCAAGTTTTGGTTTCTTGTGGGTTATATCTTTATTTGGGGTAACCATTCAATTGTTGTTTTAAGGGGCCTATCATGGCTTGCTGCAGTGGTATACTAAGCAGATCATTTCAAAAGTTTTAGATAGGAAGTAAACGAAATGATATAGATGATCATTCATCTATATAAACATATTAAACGGAAGCTCTTTAAGGCAAGAATTGGTATACATTTCTACCAAGTCGAGTTTCTTGTGTGTGTCAATAAAAGGAGATCAAAATAATAACAAACCTCTTAAAGGAACAACATTTCTTCTCAAACATGTGAATACTGACAACACTGCGGTGGAGACGCTATGCACCGGAATTGCATATTGTCCCCGAGAGTACACGTTGGTGGCATACCTACCTTACTTCTGAGCAAGTGGACTCTCCCTTCCCACAGCACCTGCGTGCGCACACTCGAGAGGAATACCATCACTTGTGAGCTAGCGGTCTAACAGAACATGGTTGCCATGCTTTCCAAACAGGACCAACGGAGTTGGATCAAGATTGAATATGCTCGAGGTTGTACAGCATGCCAGTGTCATCAGGGTCTGCAATAGGTGTGTGGGGAGGCTGCATTGCCGTACAGAACAGTGGCACGTTGGGTCAAGGCCTTCAACGATGGTCGGCAAACTGTGGCAGACATGCATCGGGCAGGTTGTCCTACGAGCGTCAGTGAAGAAGACATTCATGCTCTTGCCGCGTTACTGGACTGTTATCGAAACCAGACAAATCGTGAACCCGCCCATGAAACCGGATGGGCGCATACGACTGTGCTGCACATCGTGAAGGAACGCCTGGGCGTGAGGAAAATTGCATCACGATGGGTACCTCATGAGTTGACGGAAATGAACAAATAGTTGCGCTTCAACGCTGCCATGACTCACTTGGAGTGCTATGAGCGCGAAGGGGAGACGTTCCTACGCCGTATCGTCACCCTGGATGAGACATGGGCCAGATCCTACGAGCCCAAACTGAAACGCCAATCAAACGAATGGCGGCATCATGGGTCACCCCGAAAGTCGAAAGTCCGTCAGACCCCCAGTGCGGTGAAGGTGATGGTGATCCTCATGTACAACTGTGATGGCATGATCCTAACGCATTACGTTCCTCCACGGTAGACCGTCAATGCACAGTATTACTGTAAGTTTCTGGAGCACCACCTGCGCCCAGCATTGCGAAAAAGGTGGCCACACTTTCTGCGGCAACCACCCATCATGTTGCACGATAATGCTCGGGCGCATACAGCACGAGCTGTGGCAGATTTGTTCGGTCGATGGGGCTGGGAAGTACTGTACCATCCACCATACTCCCCTGACTAAAGTCCTTGTGACTTCGATTTAATCCCTAAGATGAAGGAACCACTTCGTGGCACTCGCTTCCGGACTGTTGCAGAGATTCGACAGGCTGTAGACCGCTCCATGCACACCATCGACAGTACGGGCTCAGCGAAAGGTATACTACCACTTCCACACCGCTGGCAACGGGTTCTACACCACGCTGGTGACTACTTCGAAGGACTGTAAAGGTTGCTAACATGTACCACTTTTGTACCTTTTGATAGTAAATAGTTGCCACTACTTAAGTTCCAACCCTTGTATTTGAAACAACAGTTTCTAAGAGAAAAATATCTGAAACAGTTAAGTTAAATCTGCAAGATAATTTCAGGTTATGTTGCTTTTCTATTTTAATTTAAAAAAATGGGACAAAATGTAAGAAATGAAGTATATGGAGGAACATACTGAAAGTGGAAAAGGCACTTTCCTCAGATAGATTAATTAATTACTTTTACTATATTTTGTTTGTATAGCTTGTCACATCTATAAAAATTGCTTGTATCCGTAGCAAGAGAGATTTTAAAACAGTTTATGAGAACAACACTACATTCATAATAAAAACTTAACTTTTAAACTAATTGTCAAAGTCTGCATCTCGTAAACAAAGCCGCCTACTAATACCAGTTTGTCGAATCCTTTCTGGCGAAAGAAGTATCAAGTATAAGTTATCAGCAGTGTGAAGCAATTCTTTTCCCGGAGATATCGGTACCGTCTGCATGTATGTCAATGGGCCATTGTGACATGAGCTTTGCGTAAGGCATTCATATGCTTAACGGAAGAGATCACTGTATAACTAATGTTATTGATATAATTAATATATTAGGGCCAGAAGCAGAACAGCACGCAATCTCCTAGTGACAATAACACTTGATGTGAAGTATACATTCCTTCCCCCTGCCGCACACAAGCATTGACGCTCCAATAGACAGATGTAAATCTTAAGAGAGCGCACTCACTTCAAATCAGCAAAGACTTGTCAGATGTGTAATAATATGCCCCCACACACTCAACTAAAAATAAGCACGACCTGGGAACACCACAGGCCAAGCTATGTGATAGCATATTGAAATCAATAACATAGTCACATGGCTAACACTTGACAAGTGGCATTTTTATATAAACTAATGTTAGAAGATCTGAATAACAAATTTTTATTTAATTAGTTTTGCATGTATGTTGTTCTCATTTCATGCTAATTCACCCTAATTATGCATTTTGCACATAAATCCCCTGCAAATGACACTTCTTTTTAAATAAAACCCAGAAAGGCTAAAATACAGGGTTCACAAGTAATTCTCCATATATTTCTATTGCCATACAATGAGGTCCCTACTTCTTACTCAGTAGAAAATAAATTCCAAGCATTTTCTTCCATAGATTAACAGATATTGAACACAATTTAAACATATTTGTTTAGATCAGACCAAATATTGTTAAATCTGTATAAGTTTGATGTTTGTCAGTTGGTCAACACGGTTGTACCCCGACTGAAAAACATCAAATTTCGATTACTAAGGCAACACTGAAAATGGCTTCAAACACCATAATCTGTATAAGTATGACATAACATAGCTAAAAGAATATATCATAGCCATTTACAAATCAGTCATTTATATAGATTTAGGGGCTGTTTTTCAATCGCTAGGCAGCACTGCCAAGGGAATGTGGTGGGCAAGTGGGTCATATTTACTCGGTGCTATTTGTGCTGGATAAGCACTAAACCTTTGGAGTAGGCACACTCCATAGTTGATTGTTGTGAACATGTTACCGTATGATTTGTATTGAATCTTTATTTCATGGCTTGTTTTCATTTCTCAGCTTTATTCGACTCCAAAATGGAATGATTGACGGAGTTTTTCCTCGAATTGAGGCATAACATTGTTTTCATTTATCAGAAAGTGCTGTGATGGCTGCTCTCGAATTACCAGCTTCGGTACGCACACAGGTGAAGATATTTGTATACATTATACGGCAATCGAATATCAAAAATTTCAAAGATCTCATATACCCTACACAGCTTGGGCATTCTTAAAATTGTGACAAATCTGAATTTACGATCAGTTTTCATATTATTAAATACCAGTATTAAGATGAATGTATAGACTGAATTGGAGATATGCTACTACCACACTGAGGAGCCTATTTCCAAAAGTCGACATCTGACATTTTTTTACAAAAAGTTGATTTATTTTATTTTATATTCCTCTTGGAGAAACGCATCAAATGGATGGTAGAAGATGTTCCAAAACACGATATTTGTGGTTAAAAATCAATATTAAAGTTTGACTTTATTTCCAAATCTCGACATCTGCTTTGTTAAGTTATTTCCATAATCCGACATCTGCACTTCGTTCCTAAATCCGACATTTTGCATAAGAAAATTGATGCAACTTCCAAAGTGTGTTCCAATACTCGACATTCCTGTTGCTTTACTTCGAGACAGTGTTTCCCGCGAACTTTTGATTGTAGTACTTAAAATGTCCGCGCCAATTAACTTCTTTCTAAGTGTTCCCGCCATGTTAGTTCTAACGTGACAATGCACTGTTTCAACGCAGTATTTGTTGCCTATAGATAAACAAGGAGGAGATACTCGTAGCAAGTACAGTGAAAATAAGAATATACCCCTTCTAAAATTACCAGATCAAGCCACGTATTACTCCAGACAATTGAATATGTACAATTTTACAATCTGTGTAGGAACGTCGCCTGAGCGTCAAACTATACAAAACACCTTTATATACCAGTGGCTGGAATCTTCTCTTCCAAAAAGGATCTAAAGAAATAGCTTCCTGTGTTGATGACAGACTTATTCATCTTGATCTTACAGGTATCACAATAGTTAATTTGGTTTCTGACGGCTGTGGGGGTCAAAATAAAAATAGTATCATGATTGGAATGGTTTCCTATTGGCTGTATAATGATTCCCCCGTTTAGGAAAGTAAAATCCTCTACTCTTCTTCGTGGAGAGCAAAATTATAGGGGTGACTTACCTGATTTTAAAGGGATAACTAAAAAGGGAAAAACGGTAACTTTCGAGAAAGTTCAGTTGCCTCTGGGAGCAGCCATCAAAGAAGAGAAGATGAATGATGTGAACAAACTAACACTTCACTATGTGGTAGAGTGGAAAAATAATTAAGAACTTTAATATTATAAGATAGTCATGGATCCAGAAAACGTGACAGTTGACGTGGAAGACGATCTTGTTTGTGAACCCCAGGAGGAGGATGACGCCATGAGAATCTAATCCATGTGACTTATTGCTCCTTGTGTATTATTTTGTTACTGCATACTATTTTTTATCTAATATGCTAGAAACTTGTGTTCACTGGAAATGTTGTGTTTTTATTAAATTAGGAGTGCATAACAACATTATGTGGCTTAAAATGCTTGCTAAGCAAAATCCATGTTTTGTTCCAAAACTCGTCATATGCTAGAAGTTCGTTCCAAAATACGATTTTCCATTAACGTACTTCCAAAATCCGACATCTGCGAATTTTAATGCTAAATATCTCCTAAACGAATTGCTGAATCTACCTCTGAACCTATTTTTTATGTTTATGTTATGTTTATGTTAGAGTTTGTACCAAGAATAACATAACATTTCCTGAATTTTACCGTTTAAGCGGTTTTTTTTTCGTTTTTCTCAATAACTTAAAAAATGCACATGTCGACTTTTGGAAATAGGCTCCTGTCTTGTTTCAACAAACATCACGAATTATTTTATAATGTAAAGAGGAGGGATGAAACTATAGACTATAGCTAATCGATACACTACTAGAAATGAAGTCCAATATAATCAAATTTATCAAAATCCCACTTGATGCAACATATTGTAATAAAAATAAGATACGGTAAATCATAATTTCATATGTATTCTGTTAAAATGAGTCATGTTGATATGATAGATATTATTTAAATCGATAATCCGGTAGAAAAAAACAATTACACCAACAGGGGTTCAAACCCAAAACCTCTAGATTCACAGATAAAGATGCTATCACCATGGCTATTACAACCATGAAAATATTGAGCGCAAAACGGCGACTTATTTTTACGTACCAGTAATATTATGGAAGTTATATTTTAAGCTTCAATAATATTGTGTTTTTTTTTACATTATTTCTTGCGTAGAATTGAGTTATAAATTCCTTGGCAGTAAAGGGAATGTTTACAGTAGTTCATGAAAGGCTAATCAGCTCCCTGTATCAACACACTGATATATCATGTTGATAACTGCATTACCGCAATGTGGGGTTATATCTGAATAGCCATTTTGCAGAAACATAATACCGGTATTGCCGACTAGTTACAATGTTTCATATTAAAGTATACCATCATGTAAATACTTATACCAAGACTAAGCCCATGTGGTTTGTATTTCAATCAGTTGACACCAAAGTTCGCATGAACGTTTACCTGCCAGAATTCAATTATGACAAATCACATAACGCGTTCTATTGCCATACATTGATACTTCCGTCAAATAGTAGCCCACCGAGTAACTTTGCATTGAAAAACACGTTTCGAATGCTGAAGGAATAAAAGTGATGGGCAAAGTTACTCGAGGAGTGGATGCCCATCACATTTATCCAGAGATTGAAAAACAGACCCTTACATGAAGAACTGAAGTAAATTCCACAATTTCTGAAAATAAATAGGTCATAGACATCTACAAGTCACATTCGTATTGAAACAATAGTTGTTAAAAAGATGTTGGAAGACAAAACCAAAAAAGTTTTTAAAAATGTGGGACTTAAAATAAGTGTGTTACTGATATCACTTTTGAAGTGTGGCGAACTGACTTCATGTGATGTAGTTCACAATATTGAGTTCAGGACAATCGGCAGGGTTTTCATGTGGAGCACCGCAGTAAACCTGAGAGACCTGAAACAAAATAAACGATGGAGTAGGAGACAACATGTTCATTGTGGTGTCTGCATAGGAAAATGTACAGTAATTATAACCAGCAATAGGATGGGCATGGTGTTGCTTCAAATTAGATCCCATCCTGGCATTTGCTGGAAATAAGATGTCTCAAGTGGGCCTCTTTGCAGTAGTCGACATGATGCAATTTAAATGCCATCATTATGAGAAACAGACATCCAATTGTACTGGAAAAATAAATTGCCAAGTTATTTATTCATTTTAATTAGTATTGAAATAAGACTATATGCAAAAACTTAAGTTGGTGGCTCTGATGACCTTGTAGCAGTAGTTGGTTTTAGTGGGCAGACAACAGACCTTTAACAACAAAAAACTTATATTCAGCAAGATCAGTACAAGTGAAGGTTGGTAAGAGGAAAAAGAGCAGATACAATAGTAAAGATGTAATAAGGGTATGCATCATTTTGCCCTTCCCTATACCTCCATAAAATCATAACATCCGGGGATCTGTTGTGTACAGGCATGTTCAGGTTACTAATTCGCCGACTGGGTGTCGCCTACTGTCCTCGTAAAAGTTTTACCGTGTATTTCATCATGATTCCAACTCGAATCAGAATTAAATTAGAATCATCAATGTAGCCTGAACATGAAGGGTACAGTAGATTAACACAAACGAGAGAAATTTGGTGTAAGGAAACCATGTGAAGTGTTTAAGATTGGAAAGACACAAGCAGCAGAAATTGTGAAAAAATAAGAAGATATAATTAAGGGGACTAAGTACTCCATATACGATCAATGTTAATTTAGTAAAACTTAGGCGTGCTCATCTTCCAAAGTATTGCAGATAAAGCAGTGAATTTTGATATTGTTGTAACAGTAGCCTTTATCTCAGTGTTAAATGCATTTTAAACAAAATTAGGTCATCCATTTTATTTTATATTTTACTTTTTTCATGTAAGTAAAAAAACTAAATTTTTTCTTACACATGAATTTTTAATAAGCAAAGTATGAATTAGTTTATAATCAATTTGTGTTTAACATGGAGGTCAGTGTTAGTTTCAAAAGTTGTACCAGTTTCACACTTGTATCTTTTATAGTTTCCGAGATGAGCACCCCACACCAAAAAAATAATAATAATGTATGCAGAAATTTAACTTAAAAGTTAAGGTAGAAAAGAACATGTACTTTTGTGGTTTAAAACTTTCCAGCTCCATACTCTGGATCATCCATGTCTTCCTTCGTCCTTTTGGCTCCTCTCATTTTCTTTCTTTCTTGCTTCTTTGGTCATATGTTCTGCCTGTCGATCAGCATATTTCACACGCAGGTCATCCATTTTCTGAAGCTGCTGTATGGTGTTAAGGCTCGGTTCAATCCCTAGATGGCCAAGCACTTGTACTTTTTGGGAATCATGGTAAATCATGGTACCTGGCGATGTACGTTGGAACATAATAGAGCGTTATTCAAATCTAACCAACAAATTTAGCTTCACACAATTGTAGTTAGTGGAAGGTTGGTTGGTTCCTTAGTTTAGGGGCTGCGACAACAAGGTCATGTAGCCCCGTGTACTTTGGGTGTGTGTAGAATCTGTCTGATAACCGGTGTCAATTGTGATGGCTCTATTAGTGTGTGTTATCTGTAATTCAGGTGAGGACCGCATACGATCAATTACAAGTAGTTCCTTCTTTTACTACCAAATGCTACCATCAACAACATGTAGCTGTGAACTTGGCTACTAGATGCCACCACCTGGTGGCGAACGTTGGAATTTAATAGAGCGCTAATCAAATCAAACTTTCAAATTTAGCTTCACACAAGTGTAATTAGTGGAAGGTTCTTTTACATGCCATAAATTTATGACATGGGTCCACCAGCTTTTCTTCCCGTCCGAAGGAAGGCATACTGAGGGATTTTTAACGCTTTTAAAAATCCGAGGACTTCGGCCGGGTTTGAACCCACCACCTTGGGCATAAAAAAAATTAGAGCAATTTGCGGAGAATCCTCCACTGTTGATATGGATATTGTTTCAAGCTGAGAAGAAAAATTGCCTTCCATCACTGACGGCTATTCACCGGAAAACATTTTAAATGTGGACGAAACTGGACTGTTTTTACCGCGCGTTATCCTACGTTTTCATGTAAGTACAATACACATACTGCACATGTGCCAAATTGCAATCATTTTCTCTAACCCTCTCTATAGCGGACACCCCTCTTTAGCGGACAGCATTTACGGTCCCAAGGGTGTCCGTTATAGAGAGGTTTCACTGTTTCAAATCTGAGCGGTTCTTTCCCAATCTTTTTCAACCCCTTTTCCACCTTATCATGCCCACCGCAATCTCCTTCGCTAGTCCTATCAACTCCCAGTCCGCCTCGCAGTTGCTAGCATTCTTAGCTGTCATCTCGAAGGACCCCCGTGTTCGATGCCCGGCTCTGCCAAGAAATTTAATTCTAGTCTGAGGCCTGGAACGGGGTACACTCAACATCGTGAAGCAAAATTGAGAATAGGCGGGTTCAATTCCCACCTCAGCAATCTAGGAAGTGGATTTCCATGGTTTCCTCACTTCTACTCCAGGCAAATGCCAGGATGGTACTTAACTTAGGCTCATGGCCGCTTCCTTCTCAAATTCTATCTCCATTACAAAATCACACATTAGTACAAACACACAGGTTATCAGACAAATCAACACACACCCAAGTACACGAGGCTCCATGACCACGATTTCGCAAAACCCCTAAATTAATCAACAACAACAAGCTAGTATAAAACTAAAACAAAAACAAAAAATTAAAATGATATGTGTTAATTAAATTCCATTTGAAGCTGTCTTCTGAAATAAGATTAAAATATGCCAAGATGTTCCTTTGCTTACAAACAGAAAACCAACCTAGGTAAGACTTAAACACTGACCTCAACTACTTTGTTTAGAAACAGAAAACCTACTTAGTTATGTCTTAAACGCTGACCTCAACAAGCTGAGTGGAGAGGGAATCATTCTCTGCTAAATGTAGGAAAGCATGAAGCATTTCAGTCGCGTTTGGACACATTTTCTTAAGAATTTTATGTGAAATTTATATAAAAATGAAAATTGTAAATTTAAACTTAAAATAAAAAAAGTTTTAGTCCTGTGGGGCAGCGTCAGTAGGTGAGTCATTGATTACCGGTGAGTGGGTCGGGAGGATGAGTGAGTGACGTGAGTTGAGTTCCGAGAAATTCCTTAATCCTCTGGGTATCATGGCCAAGCGGAAAGACTATAAGGTACTTGTGTTGTTGTTGTTTTATTTGAGGGACTTGAACAAAAAAGTACTTGCATTATATCTCTGCCGGTGAGGACCGTTGCATTTCTGAGCATTCGAACCATCAACTCCTCTACTCCTATTCATAAGACATTACCCCACAGTGTGGGGCTCGGGAGTTCTGACGGCCGACTTAGCATAATACACTCGACACACTAATCAGTGCTTTCCACACAATTTGTTTGTGTGCCAATTTGAGAAATGTCTTTGGTGAGGTTAGTACAGTCCGTATACTTTTCCTGGAAGTAATGACGTAGTTCACTGGCAGAGATATAACGTGGGCACAGTACGTCGTGTCGTGGTCAATAATCCAGTGCACTTAGATGTATATGTGTGTATTTTTTCTGATAACCTGTATTATTGTTATTGTTAATTTGTAATTTGGGTTAGGATTGGGAAGGAAGTGGCCTTGGCCGTAAGTTTGGAACTATCCCAGCATTTGTCCTGGAGTTGAAGTGGCCAGAACCACGAAAAACCACTTCCAGGATGGTTGATGTTGGTATGGAACCCACCTCTTCTCAGTTTTTCCTCACAAGGCTGAGTGTACCGCGTTCTATCCCTCAGACCAGAATTAAATTTGTTGGCAAAGGTAGGAATCGAACCTGGATCTCCGGGGCAACAGCCAAGAATGTTATTTGTTCCTGTTGCTTATTTTAGGGGCTTTGGGACATCGTGGCCATGTAGCTCCGCAAACTTGGGTGTCGGAGGAATTTGTCTGATAACCTGTGGCACAGTGATGTCTGTTCTAGCATGTGTATTTGTAATTGAGGTAGGATTTTGATAGCAAGTGGCCGTGGTCTTACGTTAGGTACCATCCCGACATTTGACTGGAGTAGAAGTGTGAAACCACGGAAAACCACTTCCAGGGTGGGTGAGGTAGGAATCAAAGCCGCCTTTTCTCAGTCTTGCCGCATGAGGCTGAGTGTATCCCCTTCTAGCCATCAGACCAGAATTACATTTCTTGGCAGAGGTAGGAATCGAAATGGGACCTCCGGGGCACATTGAAGAATGCCAGCTGCTACATCATTAGGTGGACACAATATTACAAACACTATTACAAAGTTAGCCGGCCCCGTGGTGTTGGGGTATCGCATCTGCCTCTCACCCGGAGACCCCGGGTTCGAATCCCGGCACCGTCAGGAATTTTAGAAACTGACGTGAGGGCTGGAACGGGGTGCACTCAGCCTCGTGAGGACAAGTGAGTAGCTGTCTGACAGTGAGGCAGCGCCCCGATCACGAAAACCAAGATTAATGGCCGAGGGGAGCCGATGCGCTGACCACGGGCACTGAGGTGGGGGCTCCAAAGGATAAGTAGATTTTTGCCAAACGGCCCAGATCGGTGAGACGGTGTAGATTTGTGCCTAACAGCAGGGAATGGAGTGGTCTGTCCGAAATTTAATGTGGACGGTGTTGCCCGCAGGGTTCCAAAGGGTAAGTATGTAAAATTTTGTTCAGATCGGTGAAACGGTGTAATGAAGTGGTCTGTATGAAATTTCAAGTAGACAGTGTTACTCGTCAGGTTCCGAAGGGTAAGTATGTATAATTTGGTTGAGATTGGTGAAACGGTGTCGATTTTTATCAAAGGGCCTAAATGCAGGAAAAGGAGTAGTCTGCCCGAAATTTCAATTGAACTCCTCGGGTTCCAAAGGGTAAGTATGTAAAATTTGGTTGAGATTGGTGAAACGGTGTAGATTTTTGCCAAAGGGTAAGTATACAAATTTTGGTTCAGATCGGTGAATCGGTGTAGATTTGTATAAATAGCAGACAGACGGACAAACAAACAGGCATACATTGAGCTTTATATATATATATAGATAGATAGATAGATAGATAGAAGATAGATGATGGCACTTTTTGAGGATTCAGCCAGCTCCCGGGCTGAATACCTAACAGACTACAAAGTAACAAAGGTTAATAGACTATACACAAGCTCGAATACACGGGGCTGAAATAACCACGATATCCGAGACCTTAAATGAAACAACACCAACAACGATGGTTGGTTCCTCAGTTTAGCGGCTGCGACAACACGGTGATGTAGCCCCGTGTACTTTGGGTGTGTGTAGAACCTGTCTGATAACCGGTGTTAATTGTGATGGCTGTATTAGTGTGTGTTATCTGTACTTTGCAGACGATCAATTTCAAATAGTTCCTACTTTTGTTACCAAATGCTACCGTCCACGACACCTAGCTTTGAACTTGGCTACTAGCGGCTTCGCTGGCGTAGTTGGTAGCATGCTGAACTGCTGTGCCCAAGATAGCGGGTTCAAACCCTGTCGAAGTCGTCAGATTTTTTTAAGAGCGTTAAAATTCTTCAGTGTGCCTTCCTTCGGATGGGAAGTAAAGCTGGCGGTCCCATGTCATAGATTTATGGCACGTAAAAGATCTTTCCACAGACTAAACTCGTGCGAAGCTAAATTTCTAGGTTAGATTTCGTTGGAACGCTCTATCAAAGTTCCAACGTTCACCACTAGGTATCAGTGACATCTGGTAGCGAAAGTTGGACCTACTTGAAATTGAACGGAACTTGTAGCTTGAAGTAGATACAACCTACTACCTCTGGCGAGCCGAACATGTCCTCGGACGCTCCCGGCACTAACAGCCATACGATAAATACATAAATCTGTAAATAAAATAATTTTATTGCCCTTTAGGCCTATAATAGACTACATTTATTCTTAAATCGATCAATACGATTGCTGTTCAATACTATAGATTGATCGTTAGTTTTCAATCAATCGTTATCAATTTACGATATTAGTGCAAGAATGAAACTCCAGTAATGATCGACATTTAATATCGATATTTGATATCGGTTATTGCCATAAGTTTGCTTTGGCTTGCTATTATTGGCTAAAATCCAATATTCGCTGCTATTGGTTTAGCCAGCGTTCCAACATGGCGTCACTCGGTTTAATTTGATCTTCAGTCTCATGTCTTTTTCGCCTAGCTGTTAATAACTGTATATTATAGTCTATTATTTGAATATCAGAACCTACTTGTACTTCAATGTGATGTAACAATGCAAGTAATACGGTTTTGTTTGTTCATTAGGGCCCTGTCCTGATATACTGTGGTTTTATTAGAATTTTTTGAGGGAAAGCAAAAACAGTGGCCTGTTCTGTTTTGTTTCACAGGCAATGAGATACCGTTCTTAAACTATGCTCAACTGCAGTGCATCTTCGAGTGTATCACAGCTATTCAACAGTGAGATCGGATACGTGCTGTATAATGGTACTCTGATTGAAGGTAATGTATTTTACGTTTTTTTAGGTTATGTAAAAGCCCTGTTGACTCGGTATGCAAGGCGTTAGATTCACAACTGGAAGGACTGGATTTGATTCCTGCTAGTGGGGGAGATTTTTAAACTGCCCTCCGCTATCAGGTGAACCCTGGTCAACTCACTCAGCCAGCTGTAAAATAAAAAAAATGAGTAGCCAATCTGAGGGATTTCCTCTGGTTGAGGCGCCGTGATTAATTATTTACGAGAGGGTTTCACGACATGAAATAAAAGGCAAAACTATTGGCCTGGATAAAGATTGTTGATGCGTGACAAAAACTAGGGGTGTTATCCATTAGCTAACGCTATCAATCCACCATTGGTCTAGGCAAAACCATTGTGAAACCCTCTTGTGAAGTTTTACCGTGCCGTGTACTTCTTAGTAGGGATAGACGCGACTGAAGCCTGGAATCGAGAGCGTCGACTCCGAACACCGGGCTCGGTTCGCATGAAGCCTCGTGACTCCAAGGTAACCTAATGCGTATTGCGGGACAGCAGGGTCGCTATGCATGAAGCCTCGCGACTACAAGCTAACGTGCCTCACAGTGCGGGGCCGCTAGCATGTCAAAGCTCGGACAATACAATGTAAGATCCCACACGGCCACGGTCGACTTCCTTCCCTCATCCTTTCTCCGTCCCTTCCTTAACAACAAGACCCAATCTTGTGGTCGTCTGGCCGATCGGCTTGTCACCATCCCCAGTTGTAGCCGACAACATGACTTCAGCTCCCAGGCACCGTCCTTGCGATGGTAGAAGTCAGATCCTCCGCACAGTCCAGGGGTGAAGCCGACCTGGGATGGTAAGCGATAAGAAAAAGCATGTTCCATATGGGAGAGTAAGTCACGTCCAGTCTATGAACGATACCACCTGCTTCATCTACCTTTTTTTCTCATGTGTCACGGGTGCAGACTGTGTCGCACAATGGACTTGGCCATGTTTTACTGCCGGATGTTCTTCCTGATACCAACCCTATGGGGAGGGATGTATTCACTATTGCAGAGTAATATGTCAGTCAGAATATATTATTAACTTACTGTTAACAAATCTTGTAATTTTATACTCTATGCCGGTGTTTTGTTTTATGTAATTTTATGCAATTAAGTCCAAATTATTGACTATTTGAAAGTTTTGTCGTCATATTACAGGGTCTTTTTATATTCTTGGCAAGGACGTTCTCGCTCATGTGCTCCGCTAGTGACGGCTCAGTTTCCGGCACCGTGCGCGCATATGTACGGCAGAATACGGTGCTTAAAATCAGTATTATGCATTTTTACTCACCATGTTTACAGTAGATGCTGAAAATGTTCCTCACCCGCTGCCAAACATAAATGGCATGTCCTTATGAAGTTTGCGGTCACTCCTGTTAATTTAGCTTCAGTAAGGAAATAACGATCCTTACGTCTATTTCTATTGTTTACTGAACCTGTACATTTGAATCTCTTCGGGAATGTCACTCTAAAATTTTGTCATGTTCTAGTGCACGATTTCCTACACTTTATGTACGTATTGTGCAGATGTACACGTTCACGTAATGAATATTTCACATAAGGCATTATAGCACTATACACAATCACTATAAAACACTATACAATACGATATACAGTACACAGTAGCTTTATAAAACACCCAATTAGCTCGGAGCACACACGTCTACTGCAACAAGAGCGTGGGAATACGGTCGGAGACCGCGCGCGCCAACCTGTAACAGCGGGCTATTGGCCGGGGACCGCGCGCGCCCACCTGTAACAGCCGGCTATTGGCCGGGGACCGCGCGCGCCAACCTGTAACAGCCGGCTATTGGCCGGGGACCGCGCGCGCCAACCTGTAACAGCGGGCTATTGGCCGGGGACCGCGCGCGCCAACCTGTAACAGACGGCTATTGGCCGGGGACCACGCGCGCCAACCTGTAACAGCCGGCTATTGGCCGGTGACCGCGCGCGCCAACCTGTAACAGCGGGCTATTGGCCGGGGACCGCCACCCAAGGCTGAGTGGAATCGCCTTGCAAAGCAAAAATAAAGACCCTGTATATTATTATTGCTATTGGGTATGCGAATGGAGAGTGCTGCCATCTGTTGGCTTAATCTGAACTAAATGGTGGGAGTGGTAGGAGTATCTTTCACCATCGAGTTAGTAAATAGTGGGTTCTTATTTTTTAACTGTGTCTTTGACTGTTCACATTGTTTACAGAGATATCCTACGTTTTGATTTGGTTCTTTCAGCATGTTCTGTAAGCTTGAGTGAAATTCCTAGTACCAGTAAGTTAAACGCAGTAAATGTCACGTGAACTGTTCTGTGTACGGCTGTAATAACACCTACGGAAACAGCCCGTCAGGGACAAAAAATTTTAGTTTTCCGGCTGGAGCTGCCCATAAGATCAGAAGGGAAGCATGGATAACATCTATAAGCCGTTCAACACTTATGGAAAACCTTGGGTTCCTACCAGTAATTCCAGAATCTGAAGTAGACACTTTATTGATGGAACACCTACCAGAGACCCTGATAGCCCTGGGTATAAACCTACTTTACATAAGTACCAGGAAGATCTAATGAGGACGAAACTCAGAGGAAACGAATGATCAGGTACAAGAGGAGGAAAGGAAGACAAAGTGTAGCCTAATGCAAGAAAACATTAATTCTGTTCCAGAATCACAATCTCCCCAAACTGTTTGTAGTATGGGTATTCAGACTGATGATTTACCATTTTCATATGGCCAGGAGAATGTAAATGTACTATTTTGTAATTTAAATTTGCCCAGTTATAATTCAAAATGTGATTCAGAAACTCTGACAATGTTAACAGTACCTAACAGTGATAAGAATGTAATGACTGATACTTGTTTCAAGAGAGAATGTGGTGTTGGGAGTTGACCTCATACAAGTAAAAAAAATCATTTTCTGGCTACGAGTCTGTGGAGGGCAATGGAAATAGTTTGCTTGACATAGCTGGTGTAAAAATCCCAGTCTTCCAGCTTTTGTTGTCTCTTTTACCTACTATAAGTCACAAATGCACTCTTACCAAACAAAATATGTTATTACTTTATCTAATGAAAATGAAACTTGGTTTGGCTTTCTCTGCTATTGCAATTATTTTTAGGTACCCAGCATCAGCTAAATTTCAGTTTGTTTTGCACCACATCTATCAAAAAACAATAGGTTGGATTATCTGGCCACAAAGGTTCAGTATCGGAAAGACTATGCCTAATTCTTTCAAGACCTACTATGAAAATTGTACATGCATTATTGACTGCACTGAAATACATTGTGAGAGGCCAATTAGTGTTCGACAGAGAATTCTAATGTTTTCACACTACAAAAATGGTTTCACTGTGAAATTTCTTGTGGCAATTGCACCTTCTGGTTTTATTTGTTTTCTTTCTAGATGCTATGGAGGTAGAGCCACTGATAGCTATATTACAGTTAATTCTGTCTGCTTGCCTGGTGATGTTATAATGTCTGATTTATGTCTTTAATCATCATAAATGATTTTGCCAGTTGATCATACATTCCAGTTTTTAGTGTCTTAATTTTGTGTGGCTTAATACTGGCAGAAATTCTGATGTTTCTCTTATTGTGCCAATGTTTACATTGTGATTGAGGTAATTGTAAACATTGCAATTTGAATTTTCTGTGTTTTACTTAGGCTACTGTACTTTAACGTTGGTCTCATAGAACTGTTGCACTTCCTTTGGTAAATTATGCTCATAGTTAACTGGAACTAGTTTTGTTTTTAGATCTGATTGTCTCTGAATAAAATAACACTTGTGTATATTCTGATAATTCTTGGTTTCTAATTCATTAAAAATAACCTTCAATCCTTCATTTTCACAGAAATTAAGTGCATTATTTACAATAATATTTACCACTGACTGTCATATTGCACTACTTTCTCCTCACACTCGGCCTTTAATTTACAGTAGCTGAGAACGCACAATCAATATATTTTTTTTTTTAAAGATCAGTTTCATATATTTCACTATTATGCCTACTTGTATTTTGATCACAATGGGTAAGATCTTGAGCTGTATGGATTATTTCTGCAATTCTTGTTACCCCTGGCACTACAGCCCATGAGGGCCTAGGCCTACCAAGCGACCGCTGCCCAGCCATTTGGCCTGCAGATATTGGGGTGACGCGTGGTCAGCGTGTCGGGTCCCCTCGGCCGTTAATCTTGGTTTTCGTGACCGGGGCGCTGCCTCACTGTCAGACAGCTACTCAATTGTCCTCACGACACTGAGTGCACCCCGCTTCATCAACTATGTGCATATTGGAGGCTAAAACTACTTTACAGCTCATTTGGGAGGAGGTTGGTTTGTTCCTTAGTTTAGGGGCTGCGACAACGCGGTCATGTAGCCCCGTGTACTTTGGGTGTGTGTCTGATAACCGGTGTTAATTGTGATGGCTGTATTAGTGTGTGTTATCTGTTTTAATTCAAGTAAGGACTGCAGACAATAATTTTAAATAGTTCCTACTTTTGCTACCAAATGGTACCGTCCACGACACCTAGCTTGCGCACTTTGGCTACTAGATGGCATCGCAGTCAGCACCTGGTGGCGAACGTTGGAACTAATAGACGGTTATCAATTCTAACCTACAAATTTTGGCTTCACACAATTGTAGTTAGTGGAAGGTTCTTTTTCATGCCATAAATCTAAGACGTGTGACCCTGGCTTTACTTTCCCTCCGAAGGAAAGCACACTGAGGGATTTTTAACGCTCTTAAAAATCCGACGACTTCGGCCAGGTTTAAACCCGCGACCTTGGGCATAGAAGCTCAGCATGCTATCTACTACGCCACCGAGGCCGCCTCATTACCTCATATGGAGTCTTATGATGTGTAAATACCCAAATGCCATTTAAGTTAATCACTTGGAAGTTTATTTATTTTAGTTTTTTATACAAAGGCGTAGGGCAACATAGTGGACTGGATACTGAACAGTCTACAAACAATTAATTTCTTTTATTTCCTTCTTCAATATAGAATGCCCATTAATTGGGTACAATCGTGTTGACCGAATGAGAAGCTACAAAAAGTCAATTTTTATAGGCAACACTGAAAAAATAATGGCTTCAAATCGCTACAGATAATTCCTAGTAAGTTAACTACCGTACACAATTTGTTAGGCAATATTGTAATCAACATTCCTCTCGTAACTGAACTATTGTAAATTCTGGAAAATAATGTTAGGCTTCCTTTGGGTTATAGAGGTGTGCAAATTATTAGACTCTACGGCAGTTTTCCAACATTTAGGCTACTTTGTAGAATTTATGACTTAATACAGTAGAAATATTTTGCAATACGCTGAAATTATTTGAAATGTTTAATCAATATTCTTAATAATATTATTTTAAAGAATCTGATAGTGAACTAATTGTTTACAGTTTCCACTAAAGGAGGAGCCTTGGTAATGCAGAATGCCACACATTTTGTTTTGATTACTATATCATGTGAATTTAGACCTGAGAGATTGGAAGTCTTTTATTATTGACTGTCCACTCTTGA
Source organism: Meconema thalassinum (assembly GCA_946902985.2). Classification (NCBI taxonomy): domain Eukaryota; kingdom Metazoa; phylum Arthropoda; class Insecta; order Orthoptera; family Tettigoniidae; genus Meconema; species Meconema thalassinum. The sequence continues at coordinate 54,276,579 of OX336388.2, read as the reverse complement.
ACTATTCAAAGATTCGTGGACAATGGATTGAAATCACCCAATTTAGAGGATATGTTCCCAAGTCAATGAAAAAAAACAACACACCACCGTCTCTGGTATCCCTCAGAAACTCCAATTTCGAAAAAAAAAACCAGATGCAATTCCTTATTGGAAAAGTTGTAAGTCCACAGGAGAGAAAACATTACTAAATAGGGTAATAAAAATAAAATGATTTTGAATAAAAAATTGTGACTGATGTAAATTCATTTGAGTCTAATAATTTGCACACCTCTGTATCTACGGTAATTGGTACTTGTGAAAATACACATCAACAGGGAACGGATTTATATGTACTAATTTATCATCATCTTCATTTCCCCTTTTCCAGCTGACACTCGGTGTTCCACCATTCCTCTTCCCACACGGTGTTCCAATCCAGGTTCCGTTTACTAATGCTATGCTTCACCGAGTCCATCCAACGCATTCTCGGTCTTCCTCGTCCTCTCTTCCCTGTCATTCGTCGTTCCAGTGCTCGTCTTGGTAGCCTTACTTCATTTATCCGTTTGACATGTCCAAACCATCTCAATCTGTTTTGCTCCAGTTTGTCATTTAGTTCCTGTACTCCCAGTTCTTTCCGTATATCTTCATTTCTCACTCTGTCTTTCCTCGTTTTATGGACCATTCTTCTCAGGAATCTCATCTCAGCTGCCTGTACTCTGATCTCATCCCTCTTGGTAATTGTCCACGTTTCTGCTGCATATGTGATTATAGGAATATAATATGCTTTGTACATAACTTCTTTAGCCTTAATTGGTATATCCTTGTTCCATACTAGTCCCCGTACCTGTTGGTAGAAAGCACTCCCGTGTTGTATTCTTCTGCTAATTCACAAATCTATTCTTCCATCTACAGTCAGTTCACTTCCCAAGTATTTGAAGTGTTTCACCACTTCCAATTCCTTATCTCCTTCTTTGATTACTCCTTTTCCTTCTTTCTTACCTCCCCCCAGTCTGGCTGCGTGGCTCAGGGGTAACGTTCTCGCTTGCTGAGCCCAAGGTTGCAGGTTCGAAACCTGGCGCAGTCAGCCGGCATTTGAGGGTGCGCAAATGCGAGGGAGCCGTGTCAGTGCATTTACTGGCACGTTAAAGATCCCCTTCGGGGCAAAATTCCGGCACCCCGGCGTCTCTAAAAGCCAGGGTAGTTAAAAGGGACGTAAAACCAATAACATTATTATTATTATTATCTTTCTTACCTCTACTCACAACCACTGTTTTACTCTTCTCCACATTTATCTTCAATCCCCATTGGTCAATCTTTTCATTTATTACGTCTAACTGTTCTTGTACCTCCATCTCATCCTAGCCCCAGATCACAATATCGTCTGCAAACAACATTACCTTCATCTTTGCCCTACTATAGTCTTTCATTGCTGCCTTCATTATGTCATCCATCACCATTAAGAACAATAATGGTGACAACACACTTCCTTGCTTTAGTCCAGTGACAATTCCGATGTCCCAACTCTGGTCTTCACACTACTGTAGCAATCCATGCACATTCCTTTTATCATGTCTCTCAGTCCCTTGCCTATCCTCCTATTTGTTAAGCTTTCCCAAACTTTTGTTCTAGGGATGCTATCATAGGCCTTTTGTAGATCAATAAAAGTCATTACCATATCCTTCCCATATTCCCAACTCTTTTCTATGTTCTGTCTCAGAATGAAAATGGGTTCCACTGTTGACCTGCCCCCTCTAAATCCAAACTGCTCCTCTATTTGGTTTTCTACCTTTACTCTAATTCTTTTTTCTAGGATTCTTTCCATTACTTTGGCAACATGCAAGATGATGGTGATTCCTCGATAGTTACCCTTCCTGTCTTCTTTCTTGAATATTGGCAATATTATTCCCTTTATCCAGTCTTCGGGAACTTTCTTCTCTCTCCACACACTCCTGAGAAGTCTGTATGTCACCTGCAGTCCCACTGGTCCTGCCGCCTTGATCATTTCTATTGCCACTTCATCGATTCCCACAGCTTTCCCCATCTTCATCTTCCTAACTGCCCATTCCACTTCTGCCATAGTAATGTCTGGTTCTTCTTCTATTTTTTCCTCCACCGTTTTGGCTGTTCGCGTAACTTCTCCGCATGTCTGGCGTCTCACCTTCAACAGCTCGCTGAAATATTCTTTCCATCTGTCCATTCTCTCTTCTGGTTTTGTCAATATTTCACCTTCTTTGTTTTTCATGAACCCAGTGTTCACCTTTTCATTTCTTCTACTTTTTATAATTCCAAACAGCAATTTTTTCCCACAATTTAAATCCTCCCTTATTTCCTGAGTGAATTCTTCCCAGCTTTTCTTCTTTTCCTCTGCAATTACTTTCTTGCAATCTCTGTTTGCTTCTATACATTTTGCTCTACTTTCTTCGGTCGTTTTTGTTTTCCATTCCTTTCAAGTAATCATCTTCTCCCTTACCTTTTCTTTCACTCTATCATTCCACCATTTTGTCGCCTTTTCCCGTACCTTTCCTGATGTTCTACCACATGTTTTCTCTGCACTGCTTACAAATGCACTCTTGAACTTTTCCCATTCTTGTTCCACATGGGTAATATCCGTCCTTGGTATTTGTTCTTTCAATTCTTTCTTAAACTCTTCCGCAACCTCCTTTTCCTTTAGTCTCCAGAACTTAATCTTTCTTTCCCTTTTTTCTGGTAATCTCATAACTTTTCCAACTTTTAATTTTGGAAAAGTTATGAGATTACCAGAAAAAAGAGAAAGAAAGATTAAGATGTTGAGACTAAAGGAAAAGGAGGTTGCGTAAGAGTTTAAGAAAGAATTGCAATGTACTAATAATTGATGAAATATGTACATATATATTTAGATATTTTTATTGAAATATGGAATTATATACGGACTTAAAATTACAATAAACTATCATTTCTATTTGATATTAAAGTTCAAAGAAGCTATAGAAAGTAGATCTACATGAACCATAATGCTATACTTCTCATTTTAATATAATCTTTGAAGAACATGCAATATTTTAATCTCTGTTATCAAAACAATGGATCACAAAATGTTATTTTAAGTGCTGGAAAGTGAATCTTCTCTTAGCGTCTCTTAAGTACCGATTTATATTGACTGAAACTTCGTTCAACATCAGAAGAGGTAATGGGGGGCATATATTATAACTTTACAACATCTGCTGGGGTTAAATCCAACGTTAACTTGACACTTAAATCTCCACACATAATTGCAGCAACATTTCCCATTCTTTCAAATCCAGGGTTCTTTGAAAGTACAGTGTCCAACTTCATTTTTGCGACATCTGCAACTTTACCTGTACCATGATTAAGCTGTTCCACAGTTCTATTCACAATTTCGAAACATTCAGAAAGTGAGAGATTCGAGTTTTGGAGACTTGTGAGTGTTTTATGTGATGCATGAAAAAATTATGCTGAATGTAAATCAAGTCATTCTTCACACTTGTGTCGCAAACAACTCTTTGCGCAGCTTCAATTGAGGCTGCATCTTCAGAGTCCATAGAATGCAGAACGTTCTTAATGGAGTCTATATATTCAGCATAGTATTCAACCGCTTGCAGCCACGTACCCCACCTAGTTAGAACTGGCTTCAGTGGCAATGGAATTTCTGGTTACATTTCTTTCAAAAGATGAACTCTTTTGTGGGCTTTGAGAAAAACTTTTTTCACTGAGGAAATCAATAGATCTACATTGGGGTAACTGCCTCTTACCACTTCTGCCACACGATGAAAGGCATGTGCTACACAAGTTAAATGAGTCAATTTAGGATATACAACACACAATGCTTCTCTGGCTTTCATCATAAAAGTTGCGCCATCGCTAATAAAACGTAACACTTTATCTTACTGAACGCCCTGTGGCCAGAGGATACCCATAGCTTCATTGAACAGTTTTGCTATAGTTTTGTTATTGCACTTTTCTAGAACATCACAGTGTAAAAGAATCCGTTTACAATAATCTTCACTTAACAAACCAATGATTATGTTGCCAATTAGCCTACCTTCTTTGTCTGTCGTCTCGCCAATGGAAACCCATATCGGACCGTCTTTAATTTCTTCTCTTATCTTCAGAACATTTTCATCGTATATGGCTGAAACATAGGTTTTTCTGAACGTTGACTCATCCGTGATAGTTCGGTTAGTATATTTCTAGAGGAATTACCTGAAGTACGGATTATTCAGCATGAAGAGAGGGATGTCAGCTGAGATGAGAGCGCGGCAAAGATCGGTGTTGAACTCGGACGTTACACTCGAAGTTGATGGTTGTGTCAGAAACAACTGTCTCAGCTTGGAATTTCTTAGTTTGTTAGTTGATGTTTACTGGTTGAAATGTGTTGTTGCACCAGGAACCTTTGAGTAGATAGCACTGAACATTGACACAAATTACAAAATAATATCTTACTGACAGTTGAAAAACCTCTTCTTCCTCCTCGCCTTTTCCCGTTACGCGGGGTCGGCTTTCTTAATCCTGAGGCACCAGTCATTTCGTTGTAAAGCATCATCAGCAGGTAGGCCCAATACTCTCATGTCCCTCTGAACATTCGTCGTCCATGTTGATTGAGGTTTGAAAAACCATCTTCTCTAAATTGTGTTACGTAACTTTTTAATTTTAAACTGGTTGACTCTGCTATTTTAGGCACCTTGTAACAATGTTAATGTCTTCAATGAATGTCAGTAGGCAACTGAAAACACTGCACTTGTAGACATAGCGATATGTACAAGAACACTACGATCCGTCTCGCTGCTAATTCAAAGTGCGAATCACTGGTAGGAACTACAGTAGATGGAGGTATTGAGCCATCAAGGGGAATGCCCGAATTACGAAATAATCCGGAAATTACTGGCATACCATCGATGAATGGGATTTCCTGAGTACCAAAATTATGGGACAGACATAGTCGATGTTATGTGTGATTCTGATGCTCAGCAGATCTCACCTCTTCCAGGTTCACTCATCTCTTTTTCACCACGCCGTTTATCACCTTACCTTATCAACTCAGGCGTGATGATGAGTTGCACCCCAGTTAAAATATTAAATGTTTCTCCTTTATTGACGGGACTGTTAATTTAATAGAATTTAATACTTTTTTGCCGAAATATGGACTGTATTGACCTTAATGACTAAGAATATGTAGCATTATGTGCTAAACTCCAAAATATGGAGATATATGGAAAATAAATACTCCCATTTTTCAATTCCACACACCATGATTTGTAAAGATAATACAAAATATAATTAAGGTTAACTTTACAAAGAGAGATGTATTTACATATAAATCCGTTCCCTGCACATCACCATTGTGTTTAGTCTGGGTGCATGAATAATATTTAGGCTGTACTGTGTAATATCGGAGTGAAATAGGGTGTGTTGGGATATTGAATACTGCCAATGGCTGTCATTGCATATTCTGATAGATCCAGAGGTGGGTGACCTATTGCAATGTAGTGGCTAAAGACCACATAGAGTTGCATGCAAAATAGATACACTGAATACAAGTGCATAATAGTCTTGATTAGGGATGAACTTTGCCATGTTTGGTTATACTATCCTTTTCTTTGCAGGTCTGTAATGTGTGGTGGCACTGCAATGGAATGGCAAATCTATGTTGAAACGATAATTTGATGTAATGAAGTACACTTCTGAATATAGGCTATCTATGTAAGAATGAGAAATGTATAAAATATATAGGCTACCGGTACCACAGAATATGGACTTCATTTTGTAATTATTATTTTTACTTCTAAGTTCCTTATTAGGCTATATCCCGATTTCCAGTATTCCATTTAGTAAAGGCAAAATATTTGTGTGATTTGTATTGGCGATGGTTTTATTCGAACTATTTATTTCCTGTGTTCTTTTCTTAATCTGTTTTTAACAGTGTATGCCTATATTAACTTGTGAGCCGACAATCTACATGTTAGATCTCTTCAAACAATCTGCCATCATCATTAACTTGTATTCCTCACAGGCAAGGGCCAAGTTTTGCAAGTTTGCTCTATGAAGCCATAATAAATAAATGTGATTGATACAAACCATTGAAATATACATTCGTTTCTTATTACATTCTGTCAATACGGGAAAAATGTGCGACTTGAAAAGTCAAGAAGAATATACATTCTCCGGAAGACGGAACAGGGACCAGCGCCATAGTAGGTAATTTCAAGCAACTAGCCGGCCAAAAATATATATATTCCACCCCTGTCTTTGCTGTGCATTTTCTGTGAGTCATGTTTATAAGAGCCTTAGGCACAGTAATTAAGTGTTGAAAGATTGCGCTGTCTGGTTATCTTATCTCACCGAAGGCCTGAAGTTGCTCTTCTCCGTTATGGTATAATATCCTGGGGAGGCGAGTGCTCAGTTCTTTTTATGTAAGGGCTCACTCAGTAAGGAAGTCAGAACTAAATATCTCTTGGAGTGCAGTGTCAATATATTAGATGAAAGTATATAAATTTATATAGTTTGTAGCATTTGCTGTTAATTACTATATTATTGTCCAGGATGTATGTTTCAAAAGTCGGGTATACTCTGTCCATGCGCTATCTAATCATAGAAATTGGGGTAACTTTTCAAAGTGTTGCCTTCGATATTTGTAATGAAAGTTTTTATAGAAGTTATCTAAACTTTATTGAATAGGAAACTGTGACTTTTTGCTGTGACCAGGTGTGACTATGACTGATATTAATTTTTTTCAGAAGTCGTCGACTCTGTAACCCGGAGATCGGTTTTCGAGCCGTGGAGGAACAGCAGGGAAAATAGCATAACAATTATATTGTGAATGTTGTAATTGGACATTTAGGCCTTCAGGATTGTCCTGAGGAAATATCAAAGTCAATAAGGGAATCGGTCAGTATTTTGTGTGCAAAATATAGTAGAAAAAGGAACAAATTGCTGAAGTACAAACAAAGAAACTGTTTGGAACAGTCAGTTAAGCTTGCAGGAGGGGTAAATAAATCATTGCTGTGTGCCTCACGACAATGTCAGGCCGAGACTGCCAGTACTAGCACTCGAGGTCATCCACGTAAACTGTTTGGAGAAATGAGAGTATGCTCTAAGAGCAGGAAAACGAGATCAATTCTTGAAAAGACATCACAAGAAGAAATGTTTCTGCCACTCGTATGAGTCTTCGAGCTTCTGAGAAACTCTTTCGTGTGGGTATGCCATTGGTAAAGTGGCTTTTGGCATGTACGCAAAGGAAACAATAAAATTGTACTTACAAAAATACAAGCTATTATATGGCTGTAACTTTACACAAATTCTTGGTTCATGGAGAGGTCATTTCATTTCACGGTTTTCAGGTAGTCTCTTCATGCTGCCATAAGAACCACATGCCAGTTCTCAAATGGAGTTCTTGATGTACGGCATCCTTGGACGTCCCCTAGGTTTCATTCCCAATAATTTGCCCTCTATAATGATGTAGAGAAGAGAGTCGTGCCTGAGTACATGTCCAAGGAACTTTGTTTCCACTTCTTTATTGATTTTAATAAACATCGAACATCCTGTCTATCCAACTTGTTTTTGTCATTCTTCTCCAAAACCACATTTCTGCAGCCTTAAGTTTTGTTTTCTCCAGTTTCCCTAAGGTTCAGGTTTCCCATCCATACAGTGACCCTTTCCATAGGCTGCTTATTTCCTTGGACCCAAATGTTGCCAGTTTAGGGAAATCAAGGAAGAGAAAGTTGGTTGCGCTTTCAAGAGAAGAGCTAAACTTGTCGTCTGAGCCTCCTGCATCTGGTTCTCCCGAAGGAGATACCTACAGTGAAGATGCCAATTCTGATGGAACTGCATCTTATAGATATTGTACTCAATACGGACAAAAGGTAATCATGACCAAGTTCATGGATATACACTGCATCTAATGTCTAAATTGTATGGTAAGTAGGCCTACAAGTATTACTAGATCTGTATTCAAACATTATAAACCGCATGTCCCATAATTAACTTTAATTAAAATTTTCTGAACCTATATCGAAATATTATAAAAATTACTAGTTGCATTTTTTGATGCAGTTATTTGATATTTGTTATTGACTGACCTGACACACAATTATCTACAATAATAGTTGCATTACTATATTTCATGTTAATAGGTCCACTTGAATCAGAGATACGATTTTTGGACGGCTAGGCTACACCTGGCCGCAGGTTATGGTTCAAATTTCCCGCGTGAAAGCTTAAAAGTTCCATGTGTTACCAAGAGAGGCCACTATGCAAGCGGCGCGTGGGTGGTGGTCATTATCGGAATTACTTTCTATGATTATTTTTAACGTTTTAAAATGAATTTTGCAGAAAACCAGGACATTTATTCTCCGAATAGAAAATTCGCTCCAAAGCAATTACCGTAAAAGAAATATGTCCTGGGAAAAGGGGTCTTGTGGTACGGTAGCCTCGTCCGACACGACTACATTTACATAACATTGAAATACGGTCAAATCAAATCAAAATCACTTTATTTGCAACGAGGTGTCAACCTCGATGGCAAATGGGGTACATAATTTACAATATTAGAAGGATACAGTAACTTAATGTACTTATTAACGGCGTTGCCCGCTTTACTTGACAAGGAAAGTGGCATCGATTCTTTAATTGATATCGATGGGAACGTATTAAATGTGTATCATGGTGGCCATTCTGCCTTTATGTTGGCTGTATAGTACTTAACTGCCAATCAGAATTTTAAAGTGGATTAGTACAAAAATCTAACTCCAGATAGCACTATTGTATTTGAACAGCCAATCAATATGTTTCAAGTCGTTTACTACAAAAATTTAACACACGAGTGTGTCTAGAGCTGTGAGAGCTAAGGGAGCGAATAATGTGGGGTTTGGTGGAGTTGGTATCACTGCTCCAATGCACCGTCAGCTGAAAACACAATAACAGATTTGTTTTTATCAGTACTGCACATTTTGGTTGTCGGGCTGTTTTGTCGTATGTTATGTAAAAAAAAAGTAAGGCATCACTGGTATGTGTGTTTGAGTGCACAATTGAACGGACGTTGATGGTTTGCCGTAAAACTTACTCTGCCCCTACATACATAGGTGAAAAGCGATATGTTGTCTTGTGGCAACATTATGCAGTAAAGTGGTAAGGAAAACACAATTAAATTACGTCTCCACGATGAAAGTAAGAATGCGTTATACCGTGTGGTTAGTCTAGTGATATAAACATTAGCCTGCGAGTCTACTTAGAGAAGGAGCGTGAAGACATGCTTGTGACCAGTAGGCCTACAGCCCAGCTGATGGTACAGAAGTGAGGTACGGTATGTATCTTGGAACAGTTTTACCGCGACAGATTGTCTCATTTTACAGGGTTTGTATAAGAAGAATATTTACAGTCAATAGGTGTAGAAATACTGTAGATAAAAAAATATTCGACCAGTTCTGCAACGTACCGTAAGGGCTGATTGTAAAAGTTCAACTTTGGATTAAGACTCAACAATGGTCTGTTTTCTTTAATAAGTACTGGTATCAGAACATTGAGTTTTGTTTCTGAACTTAAGTACAATTTGCCAGTTTGCCAGACCAGGCAGCAATGTGTGTTTATTCATACCGTACCGTATATGCTCAATGGAGGAACCGTTTGTTGGTAGAATGTTACTTGTGACGATCAATTTCAAAGATACGTAGTATGAACAATTGTATAGATATGTGCTTCAAGAAAATAATTCGCATCTTCTTTCAAAAGTAAGTTCTGCTGAAGAATACAGCTTCAAGGAAAAGAACTGCAACAGGGACTGATCGTTAAGTAAGGTGTTTCCTTGTGTAAAAAGTTATGTGTAATATACCGGTACATATTATGTATAATTTTGCTATCGATTGAACTTGCCAGACATTTTTATCTCGAATGTCCCGCTCTTTTCTGAGCAATGTCTTGCATTTGGAAATTTCCAGTTGGTAACGCTAGTCCTACGACTCCTACGAGACAATTATGCGAGTTTTGTTGTGAAGTGATCGCATTGTAACACGAGAGGCAGGGATTTTAGCTAATATCTTTGAACTCTCGGTACCTTAATACTGGAATACCGACTGTGTGGGAGTAAAGTGCGACTGGTTACGCCTGGTCCTTCCTAGACAACGGAAAGTGTGTTTTTTCTCTCGATATTTTAGTCTAAAGTCAAACTCTAAAGAATTCTAAGAACATTACATGTACCGTAATATTGTAAAACTGTAGTTCTGTCAATAAGGATCACTGTTCGGCAATATCACACTCAGGTAAAGTAATAATAGGACCCTCGTATATTCGTCATATACTATTTAGGCCTATAATATATCAACATGTGATGTAAGACGTATCCTCAAATGCAGAATACTTAATTACAAATCTTTATTTGAAATTTAAGTTGATCGTGAACCTAGCGTGTAAGATGTAACGTGCGCTGCAGATCAAAGTTGTTAATCCGCGCAGATATCTCACTCATTAATTCTGTACTCACGCTGCGTGAAAGTTGTTGGTTCAATCCTCGGCTCGTGTTGTGTACGGTCACAATATATAATATATATGCTCAGTATAGTGCAATTTGTTCCCTTTGCTTTGACAATTCGTATCAAAGTGACTGGGGTTTGAAAGTCTGTTCATTATGCTGAGTAATGTAGACATTAAAACTGTTGACTTGGGGTCCTAGTAGGCCTACTGAACTTCAGCAATTCCACTGTCTCTCTGAATCCCCAGTCCTATTTAGACAATCTAGCACTGTTCATATGATACACACACAAACACCTCCTGGACGTTTATAATTTGTGATGATGCAAACATTTCATGTGGAAGGTTCTTACCAAAATAAGGCTATTCATTCCATATCAGTACCAAATAAATACCCCTTGAAGCAGCAATCAACACCACCACCTTTTTATTGGTTACTAAGAAGCAGTGGCGTACGCAGGATTTCCTTCTGGGGGCGGGGGGGTTTTCATTAATATAATAGGGTAATTGTGTACATTACCGGTATTACAGGGACAGATGACCTTGCTGTCCGCCCCTTAAAACGACAGTCATCATCATAATTAAAATGATACTTTGATTAATATTCATAAAAAACAACAATTAAATAACCGCTCTCTTTGCATGAAAAATATTTTAGGTCTCATTTTTTCGACACAATAAAAAGAATGAAAAGAAATTCTAAAAAATATGGACAACAGTAACTAAATATTGAGACTGAAACGATGCAGTGGTATAATCATGGCCATAGTGACGTGGTTGCTTAATATATTGATATTATGTGAGAGAAAAATAATGTTTTGCTCTCCGTGTTCCTACTGCAATTCCTATTGGCTCTCAAAATCTGCCTATCTTGATTATTTTATCTGTATCATTAATTGGAATAAATTGCAGAAACTCCTCTTTTACTGAATTATCTATAAGGAAACGGGCACACACAATTAAAGCAACCCGAAGTGACGTGAATAGCCTTACCGATCGCACACTTCACCAGCAAAACTGATCCATGGGTAGCTCCAACACTGCGAGTGGAGTGCAGGGCATTTATTAAATGAGGAACGTGACCACACCTAAGGTGTATGCGAGAGTTAAGACGCCTAACGAGCGATGTCGTAAAACAGGTGATAGATGGGACAATATATAGATTCAAGTAAAGGAATATCTCGGGGGGGTTTAACCCTGAACCCCCCTCGTCGGTACGCCACTGCTAAGAAGAAAACACTTCTGGAATGTTCCGGAGGGATTACAGGGATACCAATTAATCATCCTCAAAGCCCTGGTGTAGATAGAAAATCCATTTTATGTACGGTTGCATACATTTAAAGAATATAGAGCAAAACACAAGAATAATTCCTGGAAGGGTATTGGAATATACCATTAAACTTTTCTGTGAGTAAATGACGAATATATCCTGTACTTGTTGCAGTGTATCCTGATATTTAAAGTATATTAAGTTAGTTAATTATCCTATGTTTTAGATTCCTCAACATTATGGAGGGCCAACCATCTATCAAATGTGAACCAGAAGAATTCCCTGAGATTGTAAGTTGTATTTTAGTTCCATATATTGTGTACCATTACTGATGGGCATGACAAATCTTCGTGTAGCATAATTAATAGCAATTATGTCATTTACTTAATACTACCAAATTGTGATGGTTATAATTCTGGTTTTGAGGGGCCTAACATCTAGGTTATCGGCCCCCTACCAAATAGTAATCTGAATCTGTAATGTTTGCTTTTAATTTTCCTAATAATAATATAAACTCCTTCGTTCATCAGTCCATGATTTATTGATCCTTGCATTCATTTTCTCAGCATAATGGTGGTTGTTAATTACTGTTTTAAACTGGGGTCGATCTTATATAATTTCTTCTGTGATTCCAATTTCTTGAAGTTAATTTTCTATTTCACTAAGCCTCTGGTTCTTGACTTTCATTGATAGAGCAAGGTTGAGGATCTTTTGGTGATCCTGCGATTGTTCATTCTGAGAATGTTACCGTAAAACTTAAAATGCCTTTTCCTGAAAGTGTCAGTGATCTTTTCAGAATGCTGATAAATTTCCCAAGGCTTTCGTTTCTCCCGGATTCCTTCTGATCAGACTGTTTCTCTATGTCCTTACTAAGAGATCTACGGTACCTTCAATGATCAATGTTTCTGAGCCATATAGAGCTTCAGGTTTGATTACTGTGGTATAATGTTTTAGATGTTGATTTTTTAAATACATCTATAGGTATATGCCTTCTGGAATGTTCTCTCTTTGTGTGCGTCACGATTCAATCGTGAAGTAAAGTACTATCCCGTCATTTGGCTGGAGGGTGTGTGGATAACGCAGGGAAAAATCACTCAGGATGGGTACTGTCAGTGGGATTCAAACAGAATTGCTGCAGCTGCCATCAAGGCCGTGGTGAACGGTGCAATGAGCACGGCTATGCCGTGGGGTTTGAATTTATTTAGTCTTGAGAGGTTTCCTGTCTAGATGACGAGCGGTTTCGTCGATGCATTTGGAGTCCGGTCTTGTTTGAGTCTTCAGTCTTTTGACTGGTTTGATGCAGCCCTCCATGCCTCCCTGTCCTGAGCTAATCGTTTCATCTCTACATAGCTACCACACCCTACATCTGAGGCAATCTGTTTAACATATTCTAACCTTGGTCTACCCCTACAGTTCTTGTCCTCGACCCTTCCTTCCATAACTAAGCTTGCTATTCCTGGGTGTCTTAGTATGTGTCCTACCAACCTATCTCTTCTCTTCATTAGCAGTCGCCAGAAACATCTCTCCTCTCCCACTCGTCTTAATACCTCTTTGTTTGTAACCCTATCTACCCATCTGATCTTCATCATTCTCCTGTAACACCACATTTCAAATGCTTCAATTCTCCTCTTTTCTGCAGCACCAATAGTCCAAGTTTTACTTCCATAGAGCGCCACGATCCAGACAAAGACTTTCAAAAATGACTTCCTAATACCTAAATCTATATTCGATGTCAGCAGATTCCTTTTTTGTAGAAATGTTTTCTTTGCCTGAGCCAACCTACTTTTTATATCCTCTTTGCTTCGTCCATCACTGGTTATTCTGCTTCCTATGTAACAGAAGTCTCCTACTTCCTTCAGCTTTTCACCTGTCAATTTGTTCTCCATAGAGGTTTCTGATTTATTTCGGCTGCATTCCAGTATTTTTGTTTTACATTTATTAATTTTCATCATGAATTCTTTCCGTAAGACGGAGACCATACCATTCAAAAACTCATTCAAATCCTCAGGCTTGTCGGCCAAGATGACGATGTCGTCAGCAAATCTCAGATTTGAAATTATTTCTCCTTGAATCTTCACTCCCACTTTAAATTTTTCTCTAATTTCCTTCATTGCTTGTTCAATGTAAAGATTGAAAAGTATTGGTGATAAGTTGCAGCCTTGCCTTACACCTTTCTGAATATCAGCTTCTCTCTCTTGTCCTTCAACTCGAATGACTGCTGTCTGGTTTCTGTATAGATTGTATATCACCCTCCTATCCCTGTACTTTATTCCAATCGATTTCAAAATGTCAAACAATTTAGTCCAATCAACGTTATCAAAAGCCTTTTCTAAGTCTACAAAAGCCATGAACGTTCTCTTATCTTTCCTTATTCTACCTTCCAAAATCAGCCTAAGACTTAGTACAGCTTCCCTTGTTCCTACATTTCTCCTGAAACCAAACTGGTCTTCACCCAACTCCGTTTCTATCTGGCTTTCAATCCTCTTGTAAATTATTCTAGACAGGATCTTTGAAGCATGAGTAATCAAGCTGATTGTACGGTAATCTTCACATCTGTCAGCTCCCACTTTCTTTGGTATAGGGATGATTACATTCTTCTTGAAATCGGGGGGTACCTCACCTGTCTCATAAATCCTACACACCAAGTGAAATAACCTGATCAGACCTTCATCTCCTATGCAGCGTAGCAACTCAATCGGTATATCATCTATGCCTGGTGCTTTGTTCCTGCTTAAGTCTTCCAAAGCTCTATCAAATTCTGATCTCAATATTAAATCTCCTTTCGCATCCTCATCAATTTCCTCCTCCCTTTCCATTACATGATTCTCAATCTCCTTTCCCTTATACAAACTCTCTATGTAAGCTTTCCATCTCTCAACCTTTTCTTCCCTATCTGTTAGAGGCTTTCCATTTGTGTCCTTAATATTACAGCACTTAGTCTTCTTTTCCCCAAAAGTATTCTTAATCCTTCGATAAGCTGTGTCTACTTTTCCTAATTTCAGACAATTTTCTATACCTGCACATTTCTCTATCAACCATTCTTCTTTTGCTTCCTTGCACTTCTTGTTAACCTCATTTCTCACACGTCTGTATTCTGCTTTCCCCTTTTCACCTCTTACATTCTTGTGTTTCCGCCTTTCATTCATCAATTCTAGTATATTCTGAGTGATCCACGGTTTTCTACCTATTCTTTCTTTCCTACCAATGTTTTCTTCTACGGATTTTGTTATTTCATTCTTCAATAGGGCCCATTCGTCTGCAATTGAAGTTTGTTTAGGGTTTTTCATTAGTCCTTCCTTTATACTCTTCTTGAATCTTTCGTTTACATCCTTCTCCTTCAGTCTGTCTATTGCCCACCTTTTTGGCTTTTGACTTTTCTTCAGTTTCATCAACTTTAATCTGCATTTCATTACAACCAGATTGTGGTCAGAGTTTATGTCAGCACCAGGATATGTTTTACAATCTAATATCTGGTTTCGAAAACTCTGCTTGACCATAATGAAGTCGATTTGGTCTCATCCATGTGTATATTCTTCTATTGTGGTTATTGAATAAGGTATTAGCTATGACCAACTCATGCTCGGTGCAGAATTCTACCAGCCTGCTTCCTCGATCATTCCTTTCACCTAATCCGAAATTTCCTACTACCTTCCCTTCTCTCCCTTTTCCTACCACAGCATTCCAATTTCCCATTACTATAACATTTTCATCACCCTCGATATACCTCAGAATTTCGTCTATTTCTTCGTAGACCTTTTCAACATCCTCATCATGAGCTTGACTGGTAGGCATATAGACTTGTACCACTGTGGTGCAGGTAGGTTTAGTATTGATTTTTGCTACAATAATCCGTTCACTATATTGCTCATAATATTCCTCCCGCTGTCCAAGTTTCCTACTCAATATGAGGCCAACCCCTGCTTGGCCATTGTTTGATTTAGTGCTAATGACCCTATAGTCTCCTGACCAAAAGTCCTGTTTTTCCTGCCAGCGCATTTCACTAATCCCAACCAAATCCAACCTCAACCTAATCATTTCCCTTTCTAAGTTTTCTAACCTTCCACTTCCTAGCAGACTTCTAACATTCCGGTCTTAGCTGCAATTTAGTGAAGTCTTTCAAGGACCTGAACTGCCTCTTGTCTATTGTTGGAAAGAATAGCTTGATCATCTGCGAATGCCAAACACTCCAGATGAATTTTATTTTTGAGTCGTCGACCAATAGTTATTTCTTTTGCCCCCCCCCCTTTCCTCCCCTCCCCCTTTCCCCCCCCTCCTCCCCCCTTCCCTCCTATCCCGTCCTGGACTGTTATTCAAAGACACTATTGAACATTTTTGGATATAGCCCATCTTCTTGTCGAAGTCTTTGCTAATATGATTACGATCAGAATGTTCGCTTAAATTTAACTATTGAAGTTATGGCTGTCAGTGTCCGTCGGATTATTACTCTTGTTTTCCTGTCAACTTTGGAATCTTCTAGAATACTGAATAGTGTGTGTAGGTCTACTGAATCGTCCGCTTTCCTGAAGTCTCCAAAGTGAGCATTGTTTGCCTGGCTTTATGAATTTGCAAGATGATTTTGAGATTGTGAATTTATTCTGTACACGACCTGTCATTTATGAATCATGCCTGTTATTCGCCAATTAGTTGATGAGTTTGGATTTCAAATCTCGTGAATAATGCTTTAGAGAGAATTTTGAACGCGAGTGATAGTGAGGATATTTCTCCATAGGTATGTTCTTTCCCTTTCTTAAATAAGTGGGTGAACTAGATTGCAATTCCTGTCTTAGGGAATTTTCTCCATATATCTACGAGATTTACTTGACATTTTTTAGTTAGGCTTTCACCTGTTAATTTCAATATTTCAGTTTTCTTTTGAGCTTTGCTATTTTTAAGTTTAGTTTACGGTTACTTGCTTGATTTCTTCTAATGAAGGGAGTTCTGAATCTGGATTCGGAATCCGTTTCTCAAGTCAGATTTGTTCTTCAGAAGGATCGTAGGTTCAAAGGTCATGGAAGTGATCTGTGATAAGTTTGCAGTTTTCCTTTTTATTTCAGGGCTTCATCCGGATGTTGTAAGTTATAAATTAGGTGCTTGGTTGTGTGATGGTTCGTCAGCAAATGTTCTGTAACAGTTCCTTGTACTGTTTTTATGTAATGTGTGTTTTTCAGATCTGATGATTCTCGAGGCTTCTTTCTGGTCTTTGAAGAATTCACGCCAATTTTGTTTCTATTTCATTGGAACTGTACATTTGAAAGGTTTGAATTAGAAGGTCTATGGCCTTATCGCTGGTCTTGTTCAACCATCTGTCTTAACGTTTTCGAGGAAGAACCCCAATAATCCGGAAACTCCCAATAGCGTATCTTCTAATGCCATCTAAATGACAGAATTTTGGTTCGTGATATTTGCAAGGAGATTGTTTGAATTTGGTTTTAAAATATTCCAGATCAATTCGAGGATATTTTAAATGTTCTGACTTTGGGTCTGTCAGGTTGAAACTTAACTTTAATTAAAAGTAATGATGATCAGAGTAAATAGTTTCTTTTTATACTTCAAATTCATAATAATGATTATTATTATTATTAACAATTGTTCTTCAGGAGGATAAAAGGTCATGGAAGTAATCTGTTAGAAGTTTTATTTCTAGGGCCTCTTCCGCATGTTTATGATGTAACTACGTGCTTGGTAATGTTTTGTAACAGTTTCTTGCTATTGTTATTATTATTATTACTATTATCATCATTAGCTCTTATTCTCCAACTTTTACATCTAGTCATGCTTGTTTGTTACTTCTCAGGATTTGAATGTGCAGCCACCGTCTGATAGGCCGGTGGGGATGAAAATTGAAGAACCTGATGATGCTTTTGAATATGCAAGATTCATAACTCAGAGTGCACTTCTTAAAGAAGAACT
The DNA here is from genome assembly GCA_946902985.2 of Meconema thalassinum. Lineage (NCBI taxonomy): Eukaryota > Metazoa > Arthropoda > Insecta > Orthoptera > Tettigoniidae > Meconema > Meconema thalassinum. Next base: position 54,258,965 of record OX336388.2, on the reverse strand, counting down.
TGATTGCCAGGTGATTGTGTACATTATTTCCTATGGATAATTCTCAAATTTTTTCGAAATTATGTAGTTCTCAACATTTCATAAAAACTTCGTCACGCATATTTCCAAAGTTTCTCTCTACAATATCTGGCAAATACACATCAAGCTAACTTATTCAATATACACATCTCTTCTATTCTATGATGTTTTTCAAGTCATTTTTATATGCTTTATTAACAAGATTATTGTAACAGATCTGTTTTTTTTAATTTACTCTGTGAACTTTTGGTACGCTACTACATAGTTCCTTATCCTATTCCACGTTCAAGAAGGTCACAATGTTCTAAATATTGACTTTAAGAAATACATAGTTGATTATAATTAACACGTCATAAGGAATGGGGCAGTCTATGTTATTAATATTGCGCAGTGAGTGAGATCGCTCCCTTGGGCTGTTTATTTATTATTTCGTCACATGTCTATAATAATTGAAGCCTGCCCTACAAGATCGTTGTATTATCAGAAATTGAGCATGTTGAGATTTTCGGTTAAGAAGGTTGGATGTCATCACACCGACACTTTGCAAACTTAAAATTAATCAATTTGAAAAAAATGGACTAAAAATGTTGGGCCCAAAAGGTGGCTTCCCTGCAAGAAAGTTGTATATCAACAAAGATGGCGGACGTTGGCAATTTGAATGTGTCGCGAAGAGCAGGAAAAGGAAGATAAATCAATTTCAGTGGAATAACAATGTGTGGAAGCGACTGAAGAATTGTGGAAAAGCTTATGCAGCAACTTCAGGGCGTGCAGTTCAAGTCATGCAAGAGAAGAACGTTGTATATCAATCAGCTGGGTGGCGGCATAGCACTTCCAGGAACGTGTAATGATTATAATGCTGCTGCAATTTTAATGTATTCCCTTGATTATCACAGAATTCTTTTAGCCTATTTTCAATTATGAAAAACAAATAGGCTTATGAAATCACCTTTTGTCCATGTGTGTGTATGTGTGTGTGTGTATGTGTTTCTGTCCCAAAAAATCTAAACAGCTGGAGCCTTGTAAGCAATACAATATTCCATTCCATATAATTATGAATCTGAGGATTAGTTTTCTTAATTTTTAGCCATAGAAAATGGTTTGTGATATACAACGTTCTAGGTCTGTTGTGATATACAACTTTCTTGCAAGGAAACTGCACTAAAATCATGGTGAGTCCTATATACTGCCATTTAAGAGAAATATATTCCTTTAGTGTTGGAAGAGAGACTGTATAGACCTGTATTTAACATATCTCGGTATTAGATTAGGCACAAGTAATTTTCATTTAATACTGAAAAGGTAATAAATATGATATAAAACGTTCTTGTAGGGCAGGCTTCAATTTTGAAGTGGTTAATTATTGTCCTTTTTGAAACAACCTTGAATAATTATGGCAAAACTTGCATCACTTGTAAGGTTAAGTCGTGCAGCTAAATTAGGTAGGAACTTCGAATAATCCTTGGCATATTAGTAAATGTGTGCTAGTGAAACTCGGAGACTGGGTATTGAGGTTTTGAATTGTTTTTAACTCCATGACCACACGATCACATGATATGCGACTGTAGGTTATCATATCATCATTTAATGTTGACAGTTACTGATTTTTGGAAATCGTTCTTGAGCAAGGATCAGAAATGCAAGAATGTTTTTCATATTGGAGCTCGTGTTTTAATTTCATCTTGAATCAAACACCTATTTGAATTTTCTTAAAATGAAAGACAAATGTATCAATTTTATTGGTGAATTTATAACACTGTAGCTACATGAAAGTATTGGATTCTGGGAAATGAAGTATTTTGTGTTCTTAGAGCTACATATACATCGTAAGTAATAGGTAAGGTATTCTATTGTATTTTTGTCTTGTGAAACATTCAAAACCTTGAAGGTAAAAAAAGAAAAATATAAATGATGTTAAAGTCAGTTAATGAGCACCTGAAGTCAGCTAATGAGTACATAAAGTCGGCTAATGAGCACTTAACGCTGCAAAATTTCAGCTTCAGGGTCGCTATTCTAACCTTATCAAATTTCTTAAAATTATTCATTGAGTTGAGAACTAATCCGAGACAAATATATCTAGATGAATGTCTATCATGCTTACGTGTGTACAAAATATATTTCTTATGCCTCGTGAGGTACATTATTAACAAAATTATTGTCTCTCTGTAGGGAGCACATATCATGGAAGTTACTGCAGACTACAAGGAAGTTACTATCCATGAGAAAGTGACTGCAGAGATAGTCCCATTAGTCAAGAAGGAAACACCATCTTCATCGAGAGTTGTAAGTGCCTAATTATCTTGAGAGTAGCTTTTTTGGTTGTTAAGTCATGTTATATGCTTAATGATATCTGATGATCCTCCAGCAAGTGTGTCTGATATATTCAAAGGTTTCATGATACGTTTGTTAGGGGATCATTTGCACTGATCAAAGATTTAGGAAGTAATATGAAACCTGAATGTAATTGTAGTAATTCCAGGGGCCTTCTGTGGATTTTTAATATCTGGTGTTCGGTTGTTGCAAATCATCAAATTCCATTCATGATTTGCTTCTCCAATTTTGTATTGAAATTTTGTAGATGATCATAATATTTAAGAGATTCTCATATAGAGATATCTGATGTTCCTCCAGCAAGTGTGGTTGATATATTCAAATCTCGCTTCAAATTCCGCGACACAGAAATAGTTTCTAAAACTTCAGACTACCTCGCCTGAATACAGTGATACATTTATTAATTTCTACATAACTTCTGTACGAAAATGGCGTACCAACATATGAATGCAATATTAAGGCTGCTAGTAAATAATGTTGAAATTTTTAGGAAGACAGCCTTTCTCAGATTATCCAGGCCATTTTCTGTCCTTTAACTGGGCATGGTATGTCATGCAGTGAACCCATTACACAGAACAATACCATAAACTTCTCAAATGGAACAAGGGAACAGTCTATCACAAATGATTAGCTTTCTTGTTAGTTCCTTGGGAGTGACGTATCACGACTTGGGGTTTTGATTCCTCTTAAAAATGGAGGTCCCGTGGCTCATGGTCGCTAGATTAATGGAAAAACGTAAAACTAGAAGCCTTCTTCCTATTAAAAACAAGTATTCCTGAAGTTAGTTTTGTATTTGCAACTGATGTGAGTGAAATGGTCACAGAGCCCTGTGTTATGGTACTGACCATGTTATCAGTAGATTGCTTCCTTATCCTCATACACTGCTGGTAATCTGATGCAAAGGCGGAAACTTCAATCTCACCATCTTTGTGTTGTTTGTTGCCTATATCCTGGGGTCAATGATGTGTTGCATTGCTTGTAGGGCCTCTTCGTACTGCGCATGAGCTGAGATACATGAAAATATATAACTTGCGTGTAATATAATAAGTATGAAAGAAGGTGTCTTAAGCCATATTGTCATTTAAAATCTGTGATGATTATTTACATCTTGTGCATCTTGATAGAGCCACCTTTCATCAAACGTTTGATCTTGCTGGAGTGGACTATCTTCGAGGTTTGGTTGACTATTCTAGCTCTTCTGATATCTATTTACTTTATTCTAATAACTATTCGGGATTTTTGAACAAGTGTGAAGAACGTTACTCTCAAGAAGCATGGAACGTGTGAATTTGTTGTAGTTGTCAGTGAAATATCAATTGTGTGTTAGCTATTGTGTTAGTAGGGCTCTGTAAAAATGAATTTGGTGGATTGTTGGTAAAGACATCATTCTCATTGGTTGGACATGTGGCAATAACCCAATAAGATGGGCAAACACCTGTTGTAGCCATAACCCAACAGGCTGGTGAATGAAACATTAGTGTGTATAACAGACACTTCAATTGGTCTGTTTACAACATTTACGTTAAGGTTTGTGGATTTAAGTTTCAGGCATGCATAAAACATCTTGGGAATCTGTAAATATGATGCAAAAACCTCAATAATAACAAGAAAGCTTGGTTTGTGGCCATCATGGGAGATAGAGTAGATGAACTCGCTGTTCCGCCCCTAAAAGCAACATCCATCATCAGCATAGATGAAACTACAGATGTTACTAAACAGCCTCAGCTAGTTGTTACCTTCCATTATCAAACAACAGATGTTACTAAATAGTCACAGCTAGTTTTTAACTTCCATTGTGAAACTACAGATGATACTAAACAGTCACAGCTAGTTGTTACCTTCCATTATGAAACTACAGACGTTACTTAACAGTCACAGCTAGTTGCTACCTTCCATTATGAATTTACAGACGTTACTAAACAGTCACAGCTAGTTGTTACCTACCGTTATGAAACTACAGACATTACTAAACAGTCACAGCCAGTTGTTACCTTCCATTATCAAACTACAGATGTTACTAAACAGTCACAGCTAGTTGTTACCTTCCATTGTGAAACTACAGACGTTACTTATCAGTCACAGCTAGTTGTTACCTTCCATTATCACACTACAGATGTTACTAAACAGTCACAGCTACTTTTTAACTTCCATTATGAAACTATAGATGTTACTAAACAGTCACAGCTAGTTGTTACCTTCCATTATGAAACTACAGACGTTACTAAACAGTCACAGCTAGTTGTTACCTTCCATTATGAATCTACAGACGTTACTAAACAGTCACAGCTAGTTGTTACCTTCCATTGTGAAACTACAGATGTTACTAAACAGTCACAGCGAGTTGTTACCTTCCATTGAGAAACTACAGACATAACTAAACAGTCACAGCTAGTTGTAACCTACTGTTATAAAACTACAGACATTACTAAACAGTCACAGCCAGTTGTTACCTTCCATTATGAAACTACAGACGTTACTAAACTATCTCAGCTAGTTGTTACCTTCCATTATGAAACTACAGACGTTACTAAACAGTCACAACTAGTTGTTACCTTCCATTATGAAACTACAGACGTTACTAAACAGTCACAGCTAGTTGTTACATTCCATTGTGAAACTACAGACGTTACTAAACAGTCACATTTAGTTGTTACCTTCCATTGTGAAACTACAGACGTTACTAAACAGTCACAGCTAGTTGTTACCTTCCATTGTGAAACTTCAGATATTACTAAACAGTCACAGCTAGTTGTTACCTTCCATTATGAAACTACAGACGTTACTAAACAGTCACTGCTAGTTGTTACCTTCCATTGTGAAACTACAGATGTTACTAAACAGTCACAGCTAGTTGTTACCTTCCATTGTGAAACTACAGACGTTACTAAACAGTCACAGCTAGTTGTTACCTTCCATTATGAAACTACAGATGTTACTAAACAGTAACAGCTAGTTGTTACCTTCCATTGTGAAACTACAGTCATTACTAAACAGTAACAGCTAGTTGCTACCTTCCATTATGAAACTACAGACATTGCTAAACAGTCACAGCTAGTTGCTTCCTTCCATTGTGAAACTACAGATATTACTAAACAGTCACAGCTAGTTGTTACCTTCCATGATGAAACTACAGACGTTACTAAACGGTCACTGCCAGTTGTTACCTTCCATTGTGAAAATACAGATGTTACTAAACAGTCACAGCTAGTTGTTACCTTCCAGTATGAAACTACAGACGTTACTAAACCGTCACAGCTAGTTGTTACCTTCCATTGTGAAACTACAGACATTACTAAACCGTCACTGCTAGTTGTTACCTTCCATTGTGAAACTACAGACATTACCAAACAGTCACAGCTAGTTGTTACCTTCCATTATGAAACTACAGACGTTACTAAACAGTCACAGGTAGTTGTTACCTTCCATTGTGAAACTACAGACATTACTAAACAGTCACAGCTAGTTGTTACCTTCCATTATGAGACTACAGACGTTACTAAACAGTCACAGCTTGTTGTTACCTTCCATTATGAATCTACAGACGTTACTATACAATCACAGCTAGTTGTTACCTACCATTGTGAAACTACAGACATTACTAAACAGTCACAGCTAGTTGTTACCTTCCATTATGAAACTACAAACATTACTAAACAGTCACTGCTAGTTGTTACCTTCCATTGTGAAACTACAGATGTTACTGAACAGTCACAGCTAGTTGTTTTCTTCCATTGTGAAACTACAGACGTTACTAAACAGGCACATTAAGTTGTTACCTTCCTTTGTGAAACTACAGACGTTACTAAACAATCACAACTAGTTGTTACATTCCATTATGAAACTACAGACATTACTAAACAGTCACAGCTAGTTGTTACCTTCCATTGTGAAACTACAGACGTTACTAAACAGTCACAGCTAGTTGTTACCTTCCATTGTGAAACTACAGACGTTACTAAACAGTCACTGCTAGTTGTTACCTTCCATTGTGAAACTACAGACGTTACTAAACAGTCACAGCTAGTTGTTACCTTCCATTGTGAAACTACAGACGTTACTAAACAGTCACTGCTAGTTGTTAACTTCCATTGTGAAACTACAGACGTTACTAAACAGTCACAACTAGTTGTTACCTTCCATTATGAAACTACAGACATTACTAAACAGTCACAGATAGATGTTACCGTCCATTATGAAACTACAGATGTTACTAATCAGTCACTGCTAGTTGTTACCTTCCATTGTGAAACTACAGATGTAAGTAAACAGTCACTGCTAGTTGTGACCTTTCATTTTGAAACTACAGACGTTACTAAACAGTCACAGCTAGTTGTTACCTTCCATTGAGAAACTACAGACGTTACTAAACAGTCACAATTAGTTGTTAATTTCTATTATGAAACTACAGACGTAACTAAACAGTCACAGCTAGTTGTTACCTTCCATTGTGAAACTACAGACGTTACTGAACAGTCACAGTTAGTTGTTACCTTCCATTATTAAAGAATTTGGGGAATTTGCTACGCCGGGCCGGAGTGGTAATGGTTGGGCCAAATTACCTTATTTCAGAGGTCCGCAACGCTAACTGCAAGATCACCGCCAGATGACATGCCCCAACAGAAGAACACCTAAAGGGGGAAGGAAGGTGGAGAAGAGGCTCGTTTACAGACACTCCCCCCCCCCCCCCCCGATGACCGATAGAACTGCCACTGACGAAATAATGCCACAACAATTGCCCAATATTTAAAAGAAAATTTAATGTTAAATTTAAAAGAACACCTCCACCAGATAACAGAACATGCATCAGCCAGGATTAAATTACAAAAATAAAATATATCCTTAGTAGGAATTCTCACTGTATATTTAAAAAAAATTAAAGGTCGATAGCAATTAACAATTACCTGGGGTCAGAAAATTAAAGGCCACAAACCAAATTTAAACACTTAATATGTAACTGACATACTCCCAACTGAACCTTGAGGTCCTTGGAGAATCAAAAAAAAAGGAGTAAATAGTACAAAATTTTACCATAAACAAGACTAACAAAAGGAAAATTCCATAAAAGGAAAACCAAAGGATAATTTAAAATCAAAATAATTTAAACATCACCAAGGCCTTTGAACGTGCACTTCAAAACCACGCCAGAAACAAAAACCCACAATGCACTCCTGTCAACAAGTTACCAAGGCGACCAAGTACAGTTGAAGGTATATCAGCACGTATTTAAGTGAAACGCCTAAATTTTACCCTTTTTGTAAGGACTTCTCCAGTGAGAAAACAGAAAGATATAAACAAATTTTAGTCATTACGAGATCGAATAGTTTTTAAATGCAACGGATCAAACTAAAAAAAAAGACCGACCAATGATCAAAATTAGGCCTAGTGTTAATAGATTCGTCTGGTTAGTACGAGAATAAAATAAAAAGAAAATGCCTTAGCTAGACGCCAAATAATAAAATTAGAAGAAACACAGTAGTGTTCCCCGGACTAAAATAGTTTAACAAAAATATTTTTTTACGTATACAGAGGTGACAAATATAGGTCAAAGTCAACCTTCAGAGCAAAAACAAAACACTCAGTACACAATGAAAAAAATGGAGCTCCAACAAGTTAAAATAAATAGAATGGCTAAAACATACCTTTTGGGGAGACACTAATTTTTACAACACTACTTAGGTATCCTAAAAGGATTTATATCACCAAAAATAAAATAAAATATGAGATGACTGCCAAGCGGCGTAGAAGAGAAGCACACCAATATCGCATTTCCACATTAAGGCCCAAGAAATTATTTACACGATTATCACAGATGATAGTTGCACACTAATTCTTCATGTATCATCAAATACTGGGATAAATCCCCAAGTTAGCGGGGACGAGGGCGAAAGCCCTCGCCCCTTGACGAGATTCAGAATATGCGTCTTTCTTCACCCAGCGAACAGTCACCAGTCAATATCCACAAGATGGAGGACTCAAACGAAGGAGGCCGCCCACCATGCACCAGGGTTATTTAAATTGGACCAATTAAATTTAGCCACATATTACGACAATGTGCTTAACCAAATAATATTCACACGACACCATTAAAATGTTTTGGCGGCATGATGCATATAAAGTCTTTTGTTTCATGACGTAGAATATAATATCCTTCAAATATGTCTCGATTAGGATGAGATCAGAAGACACCACTTACTCACTCTAGCGGTCGAAGATACAACCCCGGCTAGAGGCGCCGATAATTACTGCCATCTCTAGTTCATAAGCCGAACCAATCCATCAGGCGGGCGCTTTTAAATGGCAGGGAACACAAGTATATAGGGGAGATACATTTTTAATAACGTTGGGACGGGCTTTGCACGTAACAGTCTCCCTCCCTTAAGCGTAAACACCGTTCACGAATATGCCTAGGCATAGGCAGTACTCCATAACTAGTCGATTCAGCAAGCATGTTTCGAGAAGATAATGTTCACCAGTTAACTCCAATTGATGGATAAAAACCGCATCGTTTTGGTTAGGAAGAGTGCAGGGTCAGATTATCAGTGATGTGATAATTGATCACCTCGCAAACCACTTAGTCAAGAGCATCACTGTGTCCATAAGTCCTCAGAAACGCAGAACACCAGCACCTGCAGTGCTTTCAGAGTCCGAGACGCGTTAGGTACATTTTCAATAAGTCCTATGTTGTTAGCTTTAGACGAAGTAGATGGAAGCAATGTGCAAGATATCATGCGACGAGTGGGCAGCCATTTACAAAACAGAAGTTAATCTAATTTCAAAAATAAAAGTTTACAGAAATTACTAATTCTTACTAATTTTATAAATGAGAAACAAAGTTGAATTTATATGAAGAAAATCCTGACCATGACCTAGATCCGTGCTTACAAACTTTCATTAACCAGGTTACCTTTTTACAGACCAGTAGTACTTTTCTAGAGTACATGAGTTAAACGATCATACATTTAGAAGGAACTATGGTAGAGGAATGACCACTCAAATTCCCAAGGAAACAGGTATATAATATCACCATGAGTTAGGTCTCCCACCGAGTCCAACTTACATGCTAGTATCTTCTACGAGAACATCAAAATTAGTTACAATTTTACAATTTACCATAAAATGGGAATTACCCAACAGTTACAAGTTTTATCCCTGTAGAGTTTGCAAACCCAATTCAAAATTCCAGAAGGAACAGATGCCTGAAGGCTTCAATGAAGGTTAGGGATACTCTACATTATACAAAAATCAGTTTACAAAATTTATGGTAGCATTTCCTCATTACAAATCTCTCCACCTCGTTTTATGTGCGACAGATGCACTCTGGAAATTTTGTTGGCCTTAGGGTTTCGAATAAGAAGCGTAACGGGAGTCAAGAATGCCTCTACATAACAGGGGCCTTTGAAGCGAGGGGTCAACTTGCTAGAAACTAGATTACTGACGCCCTTGGGCTCGAAATTGCGGACGTACACAACATCCCCAATTTCCAAATCAGTTGGCTTGCGACAGGCATTGTGTCGCTTGGCAAGTTGGTCATGTGATACCTTAATACTCTCTCTAGCCTTGTCGAATTTCGCCCTCATATCCTCGGGCGTGAAACTGTCTGGAAGGAGATCGTGCAGGTTCCACAGATTAGACAACGGAGAATTAGCCATAAACGAAAACATTAACGAAAAAGGGGTGGCTTGCGTGCTCTCATGCACGGCGGTGTTGAAAGCAAAATTGAGCCAATGCAAATTAGAATCCCACTTGGAATGGTCGTCGTGGTGGAAAGCAATCAGAGCAGACCGGAGATTACGATTGACTCGCTCAGTGAGAGACGGGTTAGGAAAATAGGGAGTGGTGGTTACATGCGAAATAGCATAATCAAATAAGAATTGACGGAACTGATGAGATACAAAGCACTTGGCATTATCTGACACCAGGAACTGACATGGCCCTAAATATGAAAAGATGGAATTAAGACACTTTATGACGTAACTGGTCGTAGCCTGTCTGGTGGGGAATATCCAACTAAACCGGGTGAAACCGTCAGTGCAAACAAGCGCAAATTGGTTTCCCCGACCAGAACGAGGGAACGGGCCAACATGGTCGATAAAAAGCCTCTCCATGGGTCTAGATGCCGGTTCAGATGACAACAGGCCAACCTTAGTAGAAACCGGAGGTTTTCTAATACTACATGAAGCACAATTTCTAATGAGCCTCCTAATGTCGCCATCCATACTTCGCCAAATGAAGATCTGTCCGATCTTAGTACGGGTCTTGAATACTCCTAGGTGGCCACCAATAGGAGATTCATGATAGTAACGAAAGATTTCCGGATTGAGGACCGACGGTAGCACAATTTTAGGTAGACGGTCATGACGAGACGAACAACACAATACACCATCCTTTAGAGAGTAGGGCTTGATCACTTCCCCAGAATTGATTCGGTCAATTAGGCTAGATAAGGAGGGATCTTCTTTCTGGAATCTCCTCACATCTTCAAAAAGCAAGGGGAATTGCTGAGAACGACATTGACATAATTTACAGGAGATACAAGGTTTACATCCTTGAATATCCTCTTCGGATGTTTCCTCATACATGCGGCTTAATGAATCAGCTACCGCATTTTCAGACCCACGAATATGGTGGACGGTGAACTGGAATGACAGAATCCTAGTTGCCCATCTGGCAATCCTACCAGTTTTACGGGGTTTCCCTAACACCCAGCTCAAGGCTTGGTTATCGGTCTCAAGGAGAAACATAGTGTACTCAAGATACATACGGAATTTTTCCAGGGCGATTAACACTGCTAAACCCTCAAGTTCGTATATGGAATACTTCCTCTCTGCGTCCGTTAAGGTACGAGAAGCGTATGCAATGGGTTGCCTACTCAGATCAGACTCTTGCAGTAGGACACAACCAACACCACGACCAGGAGAATCAGTCTGCACAATGAACTGCTTCCCAAAATCCGGAATGGCTAACACAGGGGCGTTAGAGAGCGCAAGCTTAAGATCTTCGAAGGCTGCCTGCTGAGAGGGACCCCACTGAAACTTCACAGCCTTTTTTGCGTAATTGATTTAGAGGAGCAGCACGGTCGGCAAAGTTACTGATGAACTTACGAAAGAAGTTCACCATACCAATATAACGAGCAACACCCTTGGCGTTCTTGGGTGGTTTAAAATCTCTGATGGCCTGCGTACGAGACTGGTCCACGGAGATACCAGATTCGGAAACAATATGTCCCAAGAAGGAAATTTTGGGCTTGGCAAAGGAAATCTTGGACAATTTGACGGTAAGGCCAGGATCACGCAACCGATCAAGTACAACCTTCAGATGATCAACGTGTTCCTCGAAAGACTCAGAATAGATCACCACATCATCAAGATAGTGGTACACAAATTTGAATTTAATTTCTGAAAACACCTTGTCGAGAAGTCTGCTCAACACAGCGGCTCCAATGGATAGGCCAAACGGGACACGGGCATACTCAAACAGGTTCCAGTCAGTGGAAAAAGCAGTAACATGCCTTGATTCCGGAGAGAGGGGAATTCGGAAGTAAGAGGAATTCAAATCGAGGATCGTGAACACCTTCGCTTTGCGAAACCAACTAAAGCATGTATGAAGGTCCGGCAAAGGGATGGTTTGTAAAACAACTTTTGATTAAGAGCCCTATAGTCGACCACCGGCCGAAAACCACCGTTAGGTTTTGGCACAAGAAATACAGGGGATGAGTAGGCAGATATAGAGGGTTGGATTACACCTTCTTCCAACATCTTGTCGATAATCTTCCGAAGTTCAGCCATCTTGGGCGGGGCAAGGCGATACGGGCTGGAACGCACCGGCACAGAATCGGTTAGCTAAATCTTGTATTCCATCAAATGGGTTACACCCAACTTGTCAGTCAATACATCACTATACTCCTGACATAACCTCTTAATGGCATCCTTTTGAAGACTCGTTAAATTTTCCAGATTGAGATCCTCAATAGTCACAGGTTCACTAACTGAATTGACAGCAGGAGAAGATAAAACCGGGTTAAACGATAATTTAATTTGCGGATTAAACTTAAACCATAAGTTGCGAGCACCAAAATCAAGACGCATACCAACGTGGGACATGAAATTAGCTCCAATGACCACAGAACAAGAAAGATTTCTGGCAACAAAAAATTTTAACTTCCAAGAAAAATTTAGAATATGGATTTTGACTGTCATGCTACCCAAAATATTTAAGTTTGAACAATTTGCCGAAATAAGAGATTCATTATTAGGCTCTAACTCAGGTAGATTGCAAACACTCTTCATATATAAAAACAAGATGTTCAGTAAAGAACATATAGCCTACTTTCTCCTAAATGCATGGGTATTGTTATAACTCTTTGTCCTTTTCAAGGAGTATAATTGAATGTTGGTTGTATTTGCTTGTTGAAATACAACGTGCTATAGGGATATTAAACATGAATATGAGGTGCCCTTTGCTAGTGCTACCTCTGTAAAAAAATTCATTCAATTCAGTTTCACCGTGTTTGAATTTGATCTGGGGAATGGATTTGCACACATACATGGCCGCTATTTGCAAACTATTGGGCTGATGACCTTGCAGTCAGTCATAAGATGCTTTCCACAAAAAGGCATGTTGTTGCAAAATCCGGTAGAGATCAAATTATTAGGATGGTCGAAATTTGATTTAAACCTTAAACATTTGGGTGGCCGTCGTTCCGTTTCCGTCAAGATGGCGGCGATATAAAACATGGCACTGAGGTGCCTTTTGCTAGTGCTACCTCTGTACCAAATTTCGTTCAATTCGGTTTCACCGTGTTTGAATTGATAGGGGGAATCGATTTGCACACATACTTGGCCACCATCTGCGAACTATTGGGCTGATGATCTAGCAGTTTGGTCAGAATATGCTTCCCACATAAAGATTTGTTGTTGCAAAATTTGGTAGAGACTAGATTATTAGGTTGGTCGTAATTACATTTTAGCCTTTAACATTTGGGTGGCCGCGATTACGTTTCCGTCAAGATGACGGCGATATAAAACATGACACTGAGGTGCCCTTTGCTAGTGCTACCTCTGTACCAAATTTCATTCCATTCGGTTTCACCGTGTTCGAATTAATAGGGGTAATCGATTTTGACACAAAGATGGCCGCCATCCGCAAAATATTAGACCAATGACCTATAACATTTGTCAAAGGATGCTTCCTCCATAAAGGCATGTTCTTGCAAATTTTGGTAGAGAGATGGGATGATTAGGTTAGTCGTAATTTGATTTAAGCTTAGAACATTTGTGTGGCCGCCATTACGTTTCCGTCAAGATGGCGGTGATATAAAACATGACACTGAGGTGCCCTTTGCTAGTGCTACCTCTGTACCAAATTTCATTCCATTCGGTTTCACCGTGTTCGAATTAATAGGGGGAATCGATTTTGACACAAAGATGGCCGCCATCCGCAAACTATTAGGCTAATGACCTATTAGATTTGTCAAAGGATGCTCCCTTCATAAAGGTATGTTGTTGCAAAATTTGGTAGAGATCGGATGATGAGGTTAGTCGTAATTTGATATAAGCTTTGAACATTTGGGTGGCCGCCATTACGTTTCCGTCAAGACGGCGGCGATATAAAACATGACACTGGGGTGCCCTTTGCTATTGCTACCTCTGTACCAAATTTCATTCCATTCGGTTTCACCGTGTTCAAATTAATATGGGTAATCGATTTTGACACAAAGATGTCCGCCATCCGCAAAATATTAGGCTAATGACCTATTAGATTTGTCAAAGTATGCTCCCTCCATAAAGGTATGTTGTTGCAAAATTTGGTAGAGATCGGATGATTAGGTTACTCGTAATTTGATTTAAGCTTTGAACATTTGTGTGGCCGCCATTACGTTTCCGTCAAGATGGCGGCGATATAAAACATGACACTGGGGTGCCCTTTGCTAGTACTACCTCTGAACCAAATTTCGTTCCATTCGGTTTCACCGTGTTCGAATTAATAGGGGCAATCGATTTTCACACAAAGATGGCCGCCATCCGCAAACTATTAGGCTGATGACCTATTAGTTTTGTCAAAGGATGCTACCCCCATAAAGGTATGTTGTTGCAAAATTTGGTAGAGATCGGATGATTAGGTTAGTCGTAATTTGATTTAAGCTTTGAACATTTGTGTGGCCGCCATTACGTTTCCGTCAAGATGGCGGCGATATAAAACATGACACTGAGGTGTCCATTGCTAGTGCTACCTTTGTACCAAATTTCGTTCAATTTGCGCTCACCGTGTTCGAATTGATAGGGGGGACAGACATTCAGAGTACACACACTCACACACACACACACACAGACAGACACACTTTTTCGCCCTGTAGTGATCTCATAAGTCTACTTTCATTTTTTTGCAAAAGTCGAAAGTAGGCTAACCAGACCTCGCTTATAAAGGATGCGACACTACCAGAATCAAGCAATGCAGAAACCGCTTCGTTATTAATACAAATTTCACATAAACGAGGATATTCCTTTAGCCACAGGAGAAATTCCAAAATCATTATTCACTCTAAAATGATTACAATTAGATGACGAGGTCACCGGCACCACAGGTTTCACACTATGTTTAGAATTAGGCTGACTTGCCACGACATTGCTCACCGACAGGTTAGGTAGGTCAGAGACATAAGCAGAATTAGCACGTGATGATTTAGTTTTCAAAGAGTTATCAAGATTTTCATTAGTAGGGCGACCAGAAACTTCACACGGTTTTCCCAAATTCTCATGCACAGAAATATCCTTAGAAGTAACATCCGAATTGGTCTCCAAAATATCCCGTCATTGGCGATACACAACTTGGTTATTCGGACACACCTTCTTAACATGTCCCACGCCACCGCACGTGTGGCACTTAACATTGGGTCTAGGATGAAACATAACCTTAGGAGGTGGACGAGACATCAAGGAAGGAGGAGGATCATTAGCTACACGAAGGGAATCTGCATGTTTCACAGCCATAGCCTCTATAACGACCTGTTTCAGCTCGACAAATGACGAAGGCCTGGTACACATAGTCATGTATGACCTATATTGAGGCGAAAACCCATTTACAATAGATAACACCAACTGTCGTTCAGTTAAAGGGGATGCAAATACCTGGGCATATACCTTAATGTCACTGACATAGTCGCTAAGTGACTCCTCCAAACTTTGGACACGATATAAGAACTTTTGCTCAAGAGTACTAAGGGCACTCGCAGGGACAAAAAAACACAACACTTCCCTAATGAACATGGTTAAGGACATGCGGAGGTGGATAGCTTCAATCAGCTTTTCGGGCAGCATACCGGATGCAACAGGATACAACAGTTGGTAAACCTGATTTTCCGACATTCCAAAAATCGAGGCATGGTTACCCTATTCGACCACTTGCTTTAAAAATAGGGCCACCTGGGTAACGTCATCTAGGTTGAAACTCTTCAACTTAGTTAAGAAACTAGAAATAGGGTGAGGAATCGACCCATAATTAACGGTAGGCGAGTACGTAGCATTAGGAAAAGAGACATTGTTACCAGGGTAGCTCGCTCGCACACCCTCTACAGGAGACAAAACATTTACATTGCCAGAGAAAAAACTGGGATGCAATGGGTCGGCAGGACCCAGGAAATCATTAGGTGACCTAACATGAGAAGAATGACCGTATGCAGGGTTAAGTGGTCTGGACGAGCCAGAACCAGGCAATAGAGGGCCAGGCAAACCACTACCAGTAATCGATCCCAAAACCTCAGACCTAGTAAACATAGCTGACTCACGTTCCACCCCAGAAGAACGCTCCAAATTCACAAGGTTATCTCTTAAGTCAATCAAATCAAAAGCACTATTATTGTCGGCCATTTTGAAAAACACAGAATGCAGGCAGACAATACAGAAAGAAACAAATTTTAGGAATTACGAGGACAGTTTACAATTTCACAACAATACCATAAACTACCAATTTCCAACCCCATAGATTAGGTTGACACTCGAACACAGCCACAATACTATACAAAATCATGCACAATGCTGCCCAGAACTGCCGACGTCATCGCTTGCTCGGCTCCAGAAGAGGAAGCTAAATTACAATAAATTGCTAGAAACCACATGGCGAACAGCTTCAGACAGGGCTCCTCGATGTCTTCACTCGCAGCATGTAGGCTATCAGAAAATGAAGAAACCCACATTTCCCATGCCAAGAACACATGCCAGTCACTTACCAAGCTTCTTTTTCACCGGGAATGTTGCATCACAAACAGGATAAAATTCAGCACCAGCCACCTCGCTTGGAACAGGTCACTTAAATATCACCACATGAATATTCAGAGGCAAACATGAAACCGAACAAACGACAAGGATTAGCATTAAATAACATTAAGTGCACTGACATGACACATCCCACCAGCAACCGCTCTATCAGCATCAGAAGGGTCCATAAAACGAGCCTGCGGATATGGTGGAGGGGATGGCTGCAGAAGCGCTACACGAGCTTGGTCTGCTACCACTGCTACGCCGGGCCGGGGTGGTAATGGTTGAGCCAACTTACCTTATTTCAGAGGTCCGCAGCACTAACTGCAAGATCACCGCCAGATGAAATGCCCCAACAGAAGAACACCTAAAGGAGGAAGGAAGGTGGAGAAGAGGGAAACGCACAGGCTCGTTTACAGACACCCCACCGATAACCGATAGAACTGCCACCGACGAAATAATGCCACAACAGTTGCCCAATATTTAAAAGAAAATTTAATGTTAAATTTAAAAGAACACCTCCACCAGATAACAGAACATGCATCAGCCAGCATTAAATTACAAAAATAAAATATAACCTTAGTTAGAATTCTCACTGTAGATAAAAAAAAATTAAAGGTCGATAGCAATTAACAATTACCTGTGGTCAGAAAATGAATGGCCACAAACCAAATTTAAACACTTAATATGTACCTGACATACTCCCAACTGAACCTTGAGGTCCTTGGAGAATCAAAAAAAAAAGAAGTAAATAGTACAAAATTTTACCATAAACAAGGTACTGAAAGAATAACGCAGGAGTACAAAAGGAAAACTCCAAAAAGGAAAACCAAAGGATAATTTAAAATCAAAATAATTTAAACAACATCACCAAGGCCCATGAACGTGCACTTCAAAACCACGCCAGAAACAAAAACCCACAATGCACTCCTGTCAACAAGGCGACCAAGAACAGTTGAAGGTATATCAGCACGTATTTAAGTGAAACGCCTAAATTTTATCCTTTTAGGTAGATTTCATTAGAAAGCTAACTATTGCAATGGGTACCATGTTTCGACTTCCGGAAAATTTCGACATATCTTCGCATTTCACATCTCCCAGCCCCCAAAACCAAAAGTTTATATATAATTTATGTATATATGTATGTATCTATCTATCTATCTATATATATATATATATATATATATATATCAGTTTCTTGTGGACACGATAACTGCCGTAATTTTGCACCAATCACTTTGAATTCTTTACATAATATGTATCCCTATAAAATCTCGGTCGAGTTCGTTAATGGGCAAAATCGGTCGAAGGGGGTGAAAATGGGGGGCTTTTTTTCGAAAAAGTGAAATTTTGCTATAACTCTCTTAATAGGTGAAATATCGAATCCATGTGTCAAATAAGTGCCAAAAATTTATGTCAAATAAGTTTTTTGATAGCACCAACCATTGACCAAAGGGGTGGAAAAAAGTGGGTTTTTCGGGAAACATTAATCATATCTCTCTTAATAGGCACAATATCAAAACCGTACAAAATGGAAAATATTCCCCTAATAATTACCTCAAACTTTTGTCTGAAAGAATTTTTGATATGACCCACCATTACGCCAAGGGATGAGAAAAATGATTTCGGAATTTAAAAAAATGCCAAGTGCCATCAGAGGTTACCATAACGACGCTTTTAAATTGATAATGGATGATCTATCAGAGGTTGCCAAGACAACGCCATTGACGAGATCACATTCATTTTTAGCCTACTTTTCACACTTTTCAAAAATGAGGAAAAAGTAGTCTTATAAGATATATCCGGGAAAATGTGTCTGTCCTTCTGTCTGTCTGTCTGTCCTTCTGTCTGTCTGGCTGTGTGTGTGTGTCCCCCCCCCTATCAACTCCTAAACGGCTGCAGCAATCGAAACCAAATTTAGTATGAGTAAAGATGTATACCGGAATATCTCAGGCCCATATTTGAAAAAGATGCCAGTGCTACCAACTGCTAAAAAATCGCACTAGAAATTTGAGCTCCATGTTGGATATCTTGGAAGGTACACATGGGAGCTATTCTAAAATTGGCACACATGTAGATAATACTATTTGAGTTTAATTTCCAGGTGGCCATACATGACAGCGTTGCCAAAATAATTTTAAGCCTTCTGATAAGTCCAATTTTTAAATGCATATAACTTCTACACTATTAATTGGATTTCAACCAAATTTTGTATGTAATATGTGTACTTAAACATATATGACTGAGTGTATTCTTAAGAGCCACCAGGGCTGCCAACTGTTAATAATTGCTCTCTATTTTGTATCCAAATATATCAGAAAGTATGCAAGCCGACAGCTTTAAACTATGCACACGTAAATTACCCGACATTTTACATTAATTTGGAGTAACTAATATACGTCAGTTCTACCAACATGATTCTAAGCCTGCTGATAGGACCAATTTTTAAATACATGTAACTTCTATACCAACAAATGGATTTCATCCAAAATTGGCACAAAAATATATAATATTTCAGATTATTTCTGACCAGCACTCGCATGACATTGTTGCCAACATGCTTTTACGTGTACTAATAGATCCAATGTCTAAATCCATGTAACGTCCTTTGGACTTCAACCACATTTTGTATTCTGTACCTTAGGAGATGGAAGTAAGAATATATTCAGTCACCAGAGCTGCCAACTGTATTGCTCTATTAGGCTACATTATGCCTAGTATACCTTATTTCGAACTAATTAAGACATTTCGATATTACCCACTTAATTTCGTCATTATTCTAGATAGGTTCATATACTGTAGATTAATCTATGGCATGAATCTTAATTTTAAGAAAAGTAGGCTCTTTAGTTCGTCACGGAACTTCTTGTTCCATCTGACTATGAGGGAAGCGGCTAACTGGTAGCATGCTGAACTTCTATGTCCAAGGTGCTGGTTCAAAGCCGGACAAAGTCGCCGGATTTTCTAAGAGCGCTAAAAATCTGAGGGCATGCTTTCCTTCGGAGGGGAAGTTACAACGTTCGTTGCAAGTTGCTAGTTGCGGTGGCATCTAGCAGCCAAGTTCATAGCTAGGTGTCGTTGACGTTAGTATTTGGTACAAAATTAGCTACTACTACTTAAAATTCACCGTCTGCAGACCTTACCTGAATTACAGACTAATACAGTCATCACAAATAACACCGTTTATCAGACAGATTCTACACACACCCAATGTACACGGGGTTACATGACCACCTTGTCGCAGCCCCTAAACTGAGGAACCAACCAACATCTCTGCGGGAGATAAAATTTTGCGTGAAGAAGTAACAGACTGTTAGATAGTTACACATTAGCTCCAAACCTTGCATAAGGACAGTGTGATCACAAGTATAAAAATTAACCCCAAATGACAAGAAGGTTACCATCCCCATAAGACAGTAAAATGTTAAAAGTATGCATAGAAAGACGGAAAAATGTTAACTAACCTCCAATTGTAAAATACTTTCTCGCAATAAATGAGATCTGATCCTCCTACGAAAACCTGCATATTTGGCCTATTATAGCCTATCCCCTAGTTTGCCCGGTGAAATCTACCTCCGCCTTCCGGCGTGCCGAGAGGAATTTTTTTTAAAGGACTTCTCCAGTGAGAAAACAGAAAGATATAAACAAGTTTTAGTCATTACGAGATCAAATAGTTTTTAAATACAACGGATCAAACTAAAAAAAAAAAGACCGACCAATGATCAAAATTAGGCCTAGTGTTAATAGATTCGTCTGGTCAGTACGAGAATAAAATAAAAAGAAAATGCCTTAGCCAGACGCCAAATAATAAAATTAGAAGAAAAACAGTAGTGTTCCCCGGACTAAAATAGTTTAACAAATTTTTTTTTTTACGTATACAGAGGTGACAAATATAGGTCTAAGTCAACCTTCAGAGCAAAAACAAGACACTCAGTACACAATGAAAAAAAAATGGAGCTCCAACAAGTTAAAATAAATAAAATGGCTAAAACATACCTTTTGGGGAGACACTAATTTTTACAACACTACTTAGGTATCCTTAAAGGATTTATATCACCAAAAATAAAATAAAATATGAGATGACTGCCAAGCGGCGTAGAAGAGAATCACACCAATATCGCATTTCCATATTAAGGCCCAAGAAACTATTTACACGATTATCACAGATGATAGTTGCACACTAATTCTTCATGTATCATCAAATACTGGGATAAATCCCCAAGTTAGCGGGGACGAGGGCGAAAGCCCTCGCCCCTTGACGAGATTCAGAATATGCGTCTTTCTTCACCCAGCGAACAGTCACCAGTCAATATCCACAAGATGGAGGACTCAAACGAAGGAGGCCACCCACCTTGCACCAGGGTTATTTAAATTGGACCAATTAAATTTAGCCACATATTACGACAATGTGCTTAACCAAATAATATTCACACGACACCATTAAAATGTATTGGCGGCATGATGCATATAAAGTCTTTTGTTTCATGACGTAGAATATAATATCCTTCAAATATGTCTCGATTAGGATGAGATCAGAAGGCAGCACTTACTCACTCTAGCGGTCGAAGATACAACCCCGGCTTGAGGCGCCGATAACTACTGCCATCTCTTGTTCATAAGCCGAACCAGTCCATCAGGCGGGCGCTTTTAAATGGCAGGGAACACAAGTATATAGGGGAGATACATTAACGTTGGGACGGGCTTTGCACGTAACAGAATTAATCATCCAGAAAGTCAGGATTCCTGCATATCTCTTGAAGAATAACCTGAAATGAATTACATGTGATTATGATATTTATATTGTTACGGACTGTTGAAGGAGAAGGAAACTTAATAGACCGAGGCCCGGTGTTTGTAAAAAAATATTTATATTCATATTCCATACTTCCAATACAGTGCCTAACAATCCTGATAAGATGTCAAGTATTATAAGTTCATTAAATTTCTCCCTACCTTGAGCATTCTTCAGATCAGTATTGCTTTAGGAACTCCATACAGAAATACGCACAACATACTATGCAATATTTCTTTACACAACATTCATCAACTTTGCTTGATTATTATGAAAGATATTAACGTTATATGTTAACAGTAAGTTACTACACCAATGCCACAAAGTCTCCACACACACACACACACACACACACTCAATGCTAGTGATAATCTGCTAGGCCAACACTTGGCATATGTGTAGGAACTGAAATGAATTCTGATTTGAACTTTACAAACTTTTCTGTCTTTGCCATGTATCTGTTGACATAAGAAAACTCTATGAATGCATAGTTGAATTAACTTCAGTATGTTATTTATTCCTTGATTTCTTCAGTGCAAGTTTACAAGTCATGTGTAACACATAATTCTACCTATGCAAAGGGAAACATATTTGTGAAACAAGTCATATTGACCATGTTAGGGATATTGAGATTGCAGACTGTCCTATTCCGGACATCGTTCCATGTATCGAATCAGAAATAACATCTTCACATCTGGAAGAGTTAAGCACCTTCATGCGTCCTTACAAGACATGACATCTCCTCATCACCCAATAGCATTTCGGGATTAGGAGTTTTATTTTCACTACTGTATTGAAGGCAAACAGAAGTGCTTATCTGTTAGATTTTGTATAGTACAGAGAGTACGAGCCGTTTTGATGTAAGGATGAAGAACTGAGATATCTAATCCACCTGGGACCACCGACAAAGTATAATGTTGTTCTGATCACTGAGCTAATGGGGGATGCACCTTAATAATATTATGTGAAGCTAACATATGTTTGCATTCGGTACCCACTGTGCACGTAGGATCAGAATAAACCAATTGCATTAGGATTTCTGTATTCCCCTCAGAGATCCAGTTTCCTTCCAGTATGTGGTATATAACTTGTCCAGGCACATGCTGGGATTGTTTTAACTTATGGCCGTGAATACCTCCATCCCAATCCTGAGCATTGCAATAACATGCACTTGGCCTTTAGTGTATATTTATTAAATAATTAAAGATATGAGATAAAAGTAGGAGAATTAGCTAAAATCGTACGAAGAAAGTAATTGTTATTTCTTAAGTCCACTTATTTTAACTTATGTTACGTTCTGAAGAAAACCTCCTTCTTACCACATTTCTTATAGTTATTTCTCTTCTATCTCTTCATATCCCTATTTCTGCGGTGTTAGGGAGGAGGTGAAATGAATTTTGAACTTATATGTGGCAGTGGTTTTTACAGCCGTTCGCCCTTTTGTTCAGCCTATAAGTGTTGTTAATGGGGATTGATATTATTGAAATATGATTAGGAGTCGGAAGGAAGCGAACATGGTCTGTTAAGTGTTCCCGTCCTAACGTTGACCTGGAGATGAAAATGGGGAACCATGAACAACCATTTCAAGTATTTTTGTTGGTAGTGCACCATTATTCCTGAAGGTCTTAAGTACAGATATGGATACAGTATTTTGGAACGCCCTGTAACTTTCAAGCAGCCACTGAAGTCTATCATAACAGCTGGTCTACAGCAAGCAAAAGTTCTGCTATCAAGAATGGATCGGTAGAGCTCGTATTTCCGACGAGAAGCCCGAAGGTCATCGATAATAATCATGTTGACATTGTCTAACATTATATCGATCGATTCACCTGAGAATGATTAATACGAATTAATGTATATTTAGCGCTATATGTAAGCAGTTATTTATGTCTGTATGCATATTTCCATGGCAGAAAGCTATTACAAAGCAAGTATGAAAAACAGAAGAAGATCTGTTAAGTCACTAGTGATTATACTACGACTGCGATATATATATATATATATATATATATAGACTCGTGGCGTATAGAGGAGTGGGGGTAGTGGATGCCTCCCTCAAGCGACCTCGTGTGGAGAGCAGGAACTTGTGAAACTGACAGCGTGCAGTAATAATCCTAGCAATAGTGAAAGTGAAATCGCCAGTTAACGGGATTTTCAAAACGTGTGAGCGTGCCTATGTATATAAGCGAGTTCGTTCGGCATTCTACGTGGGGTAGAGACTTGCTTAATGGGGATCAGACATGGTTTTAAACATGTAATACGTTTATCTTTGCGACCGTGTGTCCACCGCCACTAACGGACTATGCGGAAGAATACATTCATAATCCCGGCCGCCAGCTCGGGTGTATTATGTCGTAACACTCTGCTTGTAAAACTTCATGGAAATGCTGCCTAGAGTTGATCCAAACTTTTCACAGTGGCAATACTTAAAAAAAAAGCACATTCTTAAGCAAGGGGTCAGAGGGAAGGAATACAATGAAGCCTATATCCATTACGATCGTATGCTATATTACAATAGGAACACTGCATTAGCAGAGTGTAGCGGGAACAGTTTGCAGCAACGTTCATTTACTATTAAGTGTACAAGCGAGTTTCGTAATGCAATGGACCGCGCGGACTCGTTTGAACTTGGTCACATTCGCATCTTTATATTGGAACTATTTAGCGGCTGTTCGAATTCACTCTCGCTTCGTGACGAGTTGATGAACTGTTTGCGGTTCAGCCATCGGTATTCTAATGCGTGTGGAAAGATATCGCCAGGATATATTGGGACCTTTCGACCGGTCTGGAGTTGTTAGAGCCTAGGAGGACTATGGTTTGTTCTCAGGGGACTCAGTTGGAGTCCGGCATGTTTTGTGTTGGTCTGGAGCCTAGTATGGCCAACGATATCCTTTTTTTCCACATCAATATTCGCCAAAGGTACAGATCACTTCAACTTGTTACTGTAGTGTAGCGTGAACATTTGAACAATCACAAATTGCCATATTTTGATTTTTGTAGATTAAATGGTTGAGTAGAAAGTGCAGGTTCGATGTCTATTTCGAAGCTGACCTTCTATGATGCCAGGATTTTGACTCATAAAAAATGAGTGCATCCTTTTTGTATTTTGATTGATAAATTTAAAATTTCAATAGTTTTTTTCAGTATTTAAACTGATATGCTCATTTTTATTGTCGAGAAGTCACTGTAGGTGGAAGATCTCCAGATTTTTGTGTAAGAATATTTTAGTAACGCAATTTTTTTAAAGCGGCGTTGAGAACTCTGACCGAGTTTTACATATTCTAGTGCATTGTTCTTTAAGCACTTTCGCTTGGATTATCTTATTCTTTGAGGAGAATTTTTCTTTCCTTATTATTATAGCGATATTAGGAAGTTTTCGGATCCTGTTATTCTGAATGTTACTTCGAGTCGTTAGACTATTTTTTTCTTCAGTTTATTAACAGATTTAACTTGTATTTTCTGAGCGTGATTTTCGGAGTGGATTGACTAATGGGTCATTAGTCGCTTAGCCTCTGTAGTTATCCTAGATCCATGCTGTAGGATTAATCCACCGACATTTTCGCGTTCGGGAAGTTCAAGGGAAGATCTTATTTTGAGATTGGATTTATTTTTTAATCGTTTTTACAACCTCAATTTTGAGTGATTGTGAGTGTTATACTTTTCTTCTCTTATAAAGTTAACACTGGATTAAATTGATATCATTGCCTCTGGTGCAACAGTTTTTCTCTATTAAGAGGGTATTTGAACGACATCCAAATTTGCGAGGATAATCCCAGAGATGACTTACTATAAGTCATACGTTTAAGAACTATGAATATTGTAATACATCAATGTAAGGCAAGTTTTCTAAAAATAGGTGGAGTATTTCTGGAATCCACTAGGCTTTATTAATAACCTGTTACAGAATCAAATTATTTTTCTGAGCACGAGTTCAGGCTTTTATTACAAACAGCTGATTTTCATAATTGTGGATTTAAAACAGTAAGGCTCCAATTATAGGTGCATGTTAGATTTTAAGAGGCATGTATTAGGAATAATGCTCTTGTGTTTGAGTATTTTGATACAGTGCTTTGCGAAGCAACTTTTCTTGTTGAAGATTGAGCAACGTGTGCCAATCAAGAATAGATTGAATGAGGTTTCAACCCAGAGAGGCGTTGTATTTAACCTAGTATGGTTAAGATTCTGTCATAGGTGACTTTATCGCTGCTATTATCGTGAAGTAATGCCTGTGTGAAGATTAGTATTTTTCTGAGCATTATTATTAAAACTCTTGAGTGGATATCCAGTTCAATATTTCCAGTAAAATTATAACGACTTTGCCATTGCATGTATGTTTAACAAGGATCACCGATAACTATGTAATGCTGAATCCATGATTAATTTTTGCTTAACTTAACTGTTCGGCAGAAATACCCTGAAATTAGAAATGAAACATGTAAACAATTTTAAGCAGAAGTGAATGTCATGACATTAAGTCAGTAGGAGGAGAATAATCGAAATTATTCTAGAATTTTGTATAAATTTGTATAATCTGTAAATATGCCATATTAATTTCATCGTTAAATAACAAGACCATATAATGCTATTGAAAATGTCGTGTAAGATTATTGGTTATAATCAGGGTATTTTTGTGTAAGATGTTCATTAAGTTAATGAACCGAAATGAATCCAATTTATTCAATTCATATATTTTTTGTGTGTGCTTATCCTATGGGATCGAAAATTATTATTATTATACCTTATTTTTGAAAGAACTAAAAGCTAATTGAGATAATGGGTAATTCATTATGGAAGCCTTTCCCATATTCCATAGCTGAAAGACAATCCAGTATAATTAATGATATTTTTGATTGGTCGTGGTATCGACAAAATTTATATTTCTTGTCATGTTTATTCTTGCAATAAACTAATTTATTATTTGGTTTTAATTATTGCGTGATGCTTTATAGAGGTGATGGAAGGGTGTATTAAGAGGGTCATCGCTAGGTATTTTAGGGTTTAGCACACCTTTGAGATTCTTTCTTCCTTTTGAAGAATTCTTGTGTTTTGAGCTAGTCTTTTCTTTCTCTGAGCCTTGCTCAGTCTTAATACATCCTGTTAGGTATTCGATTGGCCCTATTATCCCTGTTTCCATTGGTAGAACTTGGGGGTTTATCTAGCCGGGGATTTTCAGGTTCTACGATCCAGCTGTTATCCAGGGATTCAACAGGTATTGGTAGGTAATAAGGGTATATGAGGTGGCGCCCAGCTCAGGGGTTTCGAAAAACTGGAATACCAGAGCGAATACCAGGGAGTTGAATGCCAAAATTCTGCCAAAATTGAAACTGAATATACAAAGTGGAAATTAGTTTTATGATCATGTAACACAGATCACGAATTGGAACACCGTGTTTCCTGTGTGATCATGAATCAAGGCAATAAAATAATGGTGAACCAATATTTTGGCACGAACTATTGGAATTCCTATGGAACAAAGCAATTACGAGGATACTCGAGCTACTTGACTTACAAGTGGTATTGCAACCATTATTAAAATTTTGTATTTTATGTATTGGAGTGGTGCCACACGCTCTGTTAATAATTTGTTCTACTTGTTTTCGGCTGATGTTCATTGCTGACATCATTAAAAATAGAAGTGTTTGTAACAAATTTAAATTTGAGTAATGGTAGAATCATAGACCTTCACCGATATAAACCATCACGCCCTTGTATATAGGCGATCCCAAATCAAATTGGAGACTTCGTGTTTAGACATAAGCTTATTTTAAGGTAATGCCAGACAATGAGGATGAGCATGTATGGTAAATGGTGGTTGTTTGTAGATGTTCTCGCTGTGCTTCGTTGGTGTGGTATTCTTATTTGTTGTGAAGTGTAGTGAAGCATGTCTGAAGGTAATATGGTGACTGTTGGGAACGTTAAGAAGATGTTTGAAATTATTCAAAATAAAATGGATAATTTGAATCAGGACATAGAAAATATTAAGGTCCAAACAAAATCTGCATTAGACCATATGTCCGAAACTGTTATTCAAAATCAGGGATTGATAAAAGATGCAGTTGCTGAAGGTATCAGGGGGGAAATTGATACTATGCAATCCTCCTTGAAGGCTATCAAAGATAGTTCTAAAAGGGTAGAAAAGAAGATTACCAGTGTAGAATCTAATATCGAAGATATCCAGGACGATAATAGAAAAACACAACTAGATATCAGTACACTCCGAGCTAATGTTGGCTTGGTACAGGTTGGCCAAGGAAGAATGCAACTTGACATTAACAATATCCAAACTAGTCGAACATCAATGCAAAATAGTCAAACATCAATGCAAACAGATCTTAACAATGTTCAGACTAGTCAAAAGGGAATTGAGGAAACAGTAAAGGATGTTAACTCTAATGTAAGGATTATGCAATCGCAAAACAATGATTTAAGAACAGATGTGGGATTAATAGAATCCAGTCAAAAAGAGATTCAGTCCCAAGTCAAAAATATTCAGAATGATGTAAATCAAATTGAATCCAGCCAAAATTAAATGGAGTTAGAGGTCCGAAAAATCGAATCTAGTCAAAATCAGACGGAGGTTAAGTTAATGGAGCTAGAAAAATCAAGTAAAGAGTTTCAAGTTGAGATTAGACTAGACTTTGAAAAAAGTGTGAAGCATAGTAAAAAAAATAGAAGCACTTCAGCTACAGTTTTCCCATGACACTAATCAGACCCAGAATAGCCTGGAGCAGTTGAAATGTGAAATTGGGACACTCCGAGCTCAAGTCACAGATCATACAAAACTTCTCAGGGATGATTTTGAGTAGATTTGAAAGGGATCATAAGAGATAATATTGTAACATTTCGTAAAGATATCATGAAAATTAATGAGGAATGTTTTAAAGTTGAGAAATCTAAGTTAGAATCCAAACTTGCCATTGGTCTTGCAACTAATAGCAAAGACATAATAAATGTTAGGGAAGCTCTAAGCAAAAGAATGGATGGAATTCAAAATATACAGGTTAATAACACATCCGATTTAGAGAAACGTATTAATACTGTTGAAACTAAAGTCGACCAAAGTAAGATAGAGTTAAATGAGGTCAGGGAGAAGAAAACTTCAGAGATTAATGAAATTAGAAAAGGTCTCGAGCAAATTAATCTAGAAGGGCATATCAATTTAGATACGCTAAAAGATCAATTGCGATCACTTTTACAGTCCGATTTTAGAGTTATAGTTGAACAACCTGAAGTGATAGTATCTGATAGTAGGGAAAGGATGATGCAGGAATCTCCCAATAACGAACCCAACGTTCAACTCAGTCAAATGGAACATCCGAGTCCCATTCGAACAAGCAGGGAGACATTTAGTTCTCCGAACCCCAACGTAGGCATGGATGATTATACTTTGAGATCAATGGGAAGGACACCGAATGTAACCATAATAAGAAACTTTGATGACAAACCTAGGAAGTTTAGCAATCTGGATGGAATGACACCGATCGAATTTGTAAGGGCATTAAGAGATTACTTTTAGGAGTCACATGTGCCACGTGAGCGTGAGCTACGTATGGTGGAAAGTTTTTTTACCGATGCTCCGTTACAATGGTTCAGGGTCTTTCGTTACACATTTGACAATTTTGAACAGTTTTCGGAGGCCTTCATACAGAGGTTTTGGTCGATCGAGGTCCAACAAAATGTGAGATCGGAAGTCTATTCACGCAAGTACTCCAGTACAGGACCAACCAGCTATTCTGAGTACTTTGCATGTCAGTTAGCAAAACTGCGTTTTCTCCAGCCTCCGTTAACCCAAGAAGAACTCCTAGAAGCTATCTCACGTCAATTGCCTGCGGAATTAAGGAGGTCAATTATTTCTTCCGGAGTATCGTCTTTAACGTCGTTGGATGACTTGTTACGTCGATTAGATCACATGAGTATGATGACGCAACCTACCATAGTCAAAAATGCCAGGCAGGAATCGAAAGTTGTAAACGCGGTAATGATGAACCGTACACAGCAGATGGATCGTTTTGAGCAACGAAGAGATGATAGAATGGGTCCTCTTAGAAATACCCATCATGATGAGAGGAGATGGGAAAACAAACGTAGGGACGCCTAGGAGAGGCCATGGCAACGTCGCTACGAGGAGAGAAATTTCTATCGAAGAGATAATGATCGAAACCGGAATGATCACCGAGAAACGCCTTATAACAGGAATTACATATATGATCAAAATAATCGAGATAACAGGTATAATAGGAATGCTAGAGATACCCGTGACAACAGAGATAAGAGACAAAATCAAGGGTCCTCAAGATACAACAATTATCGAACGGAGGCGTCCGATAAGAAAGTGCAACAGGAGAGGCTCATGAGAGGGCGAGATAAGTCCACGGAGGTTGGACGAAGAAAATCAAAGGAAAGAAAGGATGAAAATCTAGATAAGTCACAACCCAGCACTAGCAGAGAAGGTCGGAGTTCAGAAAGAGCTCCGTATCTAGAAAAAACCGCCAATTTCCAGGCGATATTAATGACTGACGTTGCCATGCATTCCTCTGTTATCACGATTTTTGAAATTTTTGAAGCTACTGACGAAGATCTTCTATTTGAACCAGAAACGAAACCGAGAGGAAGGGTAGTTGAACTTCCCGTTATTAATATACAAATTGGTCTACAACACTGTAAAGCATTGATGGACACAGGTGCTATGATCTCAATAGTTGATGAGGACTGTTTCGAGAGATTGAAACCAGAAAACCAATTTACCATTCTTCCAGAATCTCCAACAAAAATTCGTGGGATATTTAAGGATAAAACTATGAAATACTAAGTGCAGATTCTAATGAAATTCTGGATCAATCAGAGAAGTTATGAACATATTTTCATTGTCGTTAAGAATATTAATTTTGACGTCATACTAGGGATCGATTTTATTACACAAGCTAGGGCAATCATCGACATGGTCAAAGGAATAATAAGTTTCAAGGAAGAAAGTACTGAGGATGTAGTGATGGAAAAAATGGATGGAAACGAAATTAATAGAGATATCCCTAGAATGGAAATCCTGGATCACGTAGTTGAAGAAACCGAGCAAGAGAGGGAACAATATACCTTGAAAGCCGAGGGATTTGAAAACGTGAAAGAAGAATTTGATGGCTTGATTTGTCAATTTGCGGACATCTTCGATGATAAACCTGGCTTGATTAGAGACTTCAAGTACCAGATTAGGCTAATAGATGAATCCCCTTACCAAGCCAAGCTTTATCCTATCCCAGAAAAATACCATGATGAGGTCAAAGAGATTATAGATAAAATGGAGAGAGATGGTATAATAAAAAAACAAGCTTCCTCGTATGTGAATCCGATAACTGTGGTAAAGAAAGCGAACGGACAACTGAGGCTTTGTTTAGACACCAGGAAGATCATCACGAGAATCATGTTAGAAACTGACCGTCCACCAAAAATTAGAGAACTTTTGAAAAAGTTCAAAGGTAAAGCGTGTTTCAGCGTCCTAGACCTAACCGCTTCCTTCTATCAAGTCGAGCTGGAGGAAGATAGCCGGAAATACACCGGGTTCTTATTAGATCAGACCACGTATGTTTTCTGTCGCGATCCTTTTGGAATGGTGAATAGCGGTCCGGCCTTGATCAGAGCTCTTGATAGCAAATTAACGGAAAGCGTGCAACGTAACGTTATTTGCTATATCGATGACTTGATAATTTCTTCAGCTAATGTTCAGGAACATCTTGTGCACTTGAAACAGCTATTTGAGAATTTAAGAGAGGCCAATATTAAGGTCAACATGCATAAGTGTCAATTCATGCATGAATCTATCAAGTTCCTAGGCCATACAATTGATCAGTTTGGGTATCATCCAAACTTGAAGAAGATAGACGCCATTTCAAGATTTCCTCGTCCCGTAAAAGTGAAGCAGCTCCGTGAGTTTCTGGGTATGTGCCAGTTCTTGAGTAGCCACTGTCCGGGATACTCAACTACTATGGCCCCATTGTATGAGGCATTAAAGAAAAATAATAAATGGAAATGGACAGAGGACACGAATAGGGCATTTTAAGAGGCCAAGCTCAAGCTCCAAAATTGTATTAAGCTGGAATATCCCGAGTTTGATCGGTTATTTTACATCGAGTCTGATGCTTCAAAAATTGCTATTAGTTCTGTCCTCTATCAAAAGGACGAGGATGGGAGGAAGCACTATTTGGACTTCCACAGCAGAAAGCTGCAGGAACACGAAAAGGATTATTTCACCTCTGAGCTCGAAGCTTTGGCATTCATATCTGCTCTTCAAAAGTGGAAGAAGCTTCTGATAGGACATCGAGTGGTCATTATCACGGATCACAGAGCGCTTCAGTTTATGATGCAAACCGACCTTTCCAGTCGCAGATTGACGAGGTGGACATTGTTTCTCCAGCAGTTCAATGCCACCATCGTGCATCAGCCTGGAAAGGATAATCTTCTCGCGGATGCACTCTCAAGAAATCCAGTTAGTAAGATCGAGATTAACACTGCACAGTTGGAGAGGGAACGAGAACTCACCCTGGAGAAGCTAAAGAAGATAGCGGTGTCATAGAAGAGACACACCCCAACTAGACAAATGTACAGGTTTTTGAGAGGTGCAATGGACCATACCGAGCCTGACTACGAGCAGACTAGGAAGCGCTCTGAGAAATTCCTGGTGTGTGATGATGTCGTTTGTAAATACATTGACTGAGAGAGGACGAAAATTAGAATTGTAGTCCCTCCTAAACTGATTAAAGGGTTGGTGTGGCTAGCTCACTGCACAATTGGCCATCGGGGTGTCGACAAAACGTTGAGAACGTTATTGGAAACATTCACCTGGACCAAGATGCGGGGCACTATAGCAGCCATTATCAGATCATGCCAGGAGTGCCAACGAGGGAAACACCCGTCGGCGTTATCAAAAGAGAGACCTCGAGCCATTATTCCAGAAAGGCCGAGAGAGCTAATGGCTTGCGATATCATCGGTCCTTGCCCGAAGGGGGCTAGGGGAAACCAGTTTCTCCTAGTCACGGTCGATGTATTTTCAAAGTACGTGACCCTCGACCCTATGCAGAGGGCCACTACAGCCCAAGTCCTTAGCCGTCTTGAAAACATTGCGACCGTGTGTCCACCGCCACTAACGGACTATGCGGAAGAATACATTCATAATCCCGGCCGCCAGCACGGGTGTATTATGTCGTAACACTCTGCTTGTAAAACTTCATGGAAATGCTGCCTAGAGTTGATCCAAACTTTTCACAGTGGCAATACTTAAAAAAAAAGCACATTCTTAAGCAAGGTGTCAGAGGGAAGGAATACAATGAAGCCTATATCCATTACGATGTTAGGCTAGATTACAATAGGAATACTGCATTAGCAGAGTGTAGCGGGAACAGTTTTCAGCAACGTTCATTTACTATGATGTGTACAAGCGAGTTTCGTAATGCAATGGACCGCGCGGACTCGTGTGAACTTGGTCACATTCACATCTTTATATTGGAACTATTTAGCGGCTGTTCGAATTCACTCTCGCTTCGTGACGAGTTGATGAACTGTTTGCGGTTCAGCCATCGGTATTCTAATGCGTGTGGAAAGATATCGCCAGGATATATTGGGACCTTTCGACCGGTCTGGAGTTGTTAGAGCCTAGGAGGACTATGGTTTGTTCTCTGGGGACCCAGTTCGAGTCCCGCATGTTTTGTGTTGGTCTGGAGCCTAGTATGGCCAACGATATCCTTTTTTCCCACATCCAGATTCGCCAAAGGTACAGATCACTTCAACTTGTTACTGTAGTGTAGCGTGGACATTTGAACAATCACAAATTGCCATATTTTGAATTTTGTCGATTAAATGGTTGAGTAGAAAGTGCAGGTTCGATGCCTATTTCGAAGCTGACCTTCTATGATGCCAGGATTTTGACTCATAAAAAATGAGTGCATCCTTTTTGTATTTTATTGATAAATTTAAAATTTCAATAATTTTTTACAGTATTTAAACTGATATGCTCATTCTTATTGTCGAGAAGTCTCTGTAGGAGGAAGATCTCCAGATTTTTGTGTAAGAATATTTTAGTAGCGCATTTTTTTTAAAGCGGCGTTGAGAACTCTGACTGAGTTTTACATACTCTAGTGCATTGTTCCTTAAGCACTTTCGCTTGGATTATCTTATTCTTTGAGGAGAATTTTTCTTTCCTTATTATTATAACGATATTAGGAAGTTTTCGGATCCTGTTATTATGAATGTTACTTCGAGTATTTAGACTATTTTTTTCTTCAGTTTATTAACAGATTTAACTTGTATTTTCTGAGCGTGATTTTCGGAGTGGATTGACTAATGGGTCATTAGTCGCTTAGCCTCTGTAGTGAACCTAGATCACTGCTGTAGGATTAATCCACCGACATTTTCGCGTTCGGGAAGTTCAAGGGAAGATCTTATTTTGAGATTGGATTTATTTTTTTAAATCGTTTTTATAACCTCAGTTTTGAGTGGTTGTGAGTGTTATACTTTTCTTCTCATATGAAGTTAACACTGGATTAAATTGATATCATTGCCTCTGGTGGAATAGTTTTTCTCTATTAAGAGGGTATTTGAACGACATCCAAATTTGCGAGGATAATCCCAGGGATGACTTACTATAAGTCATTCGTTTAAGAACTATGAATATTGTAATACATCAATGTGAGGCAAGTTTTCTAAAAATAGGTGGAGTATTTCTGGAATCCACTAGGCTTTATTAATAACCTGTTACAGAATCAAATTATTTTTCTGAGCACGAGTTCAGGCTTTTATTACAAACAGCTGATTTTCATAATTGTGGATTAAAACAGTAAGGCTCCAATTATAGGTGCATGTTAGATTTTAAGAGGCATGTATTAGGAATAATGCTCTTGTGTTTGAGTATTTTGATACAGTGCTTTGCGAAGCAAATTTTCTTGTTGAAGATTGAGCAACTTGTGCCAATCAAGAATAGATTGAATGAGGTTTCAACCCAGAGAGGCGTTGTATTTAACCTAGTATGGTTAAGATTTTGTCATAGGTGACTTTATCGCTGTTATTATCGTGAAGTTTTGCCTGTGTGAAGATTAGTATTTTTCTGAGCATTATTATTAAAACTCTTGAGTGGATATCCAGTTCAATATTTCCAGTAAAATTATAACGACTTTGCCATAGCATGTATGTTTAACAAGGATCACCGATAACTATTTAATGCTGAATCTATGATTAATTTTTGCTTAACTTAACTGTTCGGCAGAAATACCCTGAAATTAGAAATGAAACAATTAAACAATTTTAAGCAGAAGTAAATGTCGTGACATTAAGTCAGTGGGAGGAGAATAATCGAAATTATTCTAGAATTTTGTATAAATTTGTATATTCTGTAAATATGCCATATTAATTTCATCGTTAAATAACAAGACCATATAATGCTATTGAAAATGTCGTGTAAGATTATTGGTTATAATCAGGGTATTTTTGTGTAAGATATTCATTAAGTTAATGAACCGAAATGAATCCAATTTATTCAATTAATATAATTTTTGTGTGTGTGTGCTTATCCTATGGGATCGAAAATTATTATTATTATACCTTATTTTTGAAAGAACTAAAAGTTAGTTGAGATAATGGGCAATTCATTTTGGAAGCCTTTCCCATATTCCATAGCTGAAAGACAATCCAGTATAATTAATGATATTTTTGATTGGTCGTGGTATCGACAAAATTTATATTTCTTGTCATGTTTATTCTTGCAATAAACTAATTTATTATTTGGTTTTAATTATTGCATTATGCTTTATAGAGGTGATGGAGGGGTGTATTAAGGGGGCCATCGCTAGGTATTTTAGGGTTTACCACACCTTTGAGATTCTTTCTTCCTTTTGAAGAATTATTGTGTTTTGAGCTAGTCTTTTCCTTCTCTGAGCCTTGGTCAGTCTTAATACATCCTGTTAGGTATTCGAGTGGCCCTATTATCCCTGTGTCTGTTGGTAGAACTTGGGGGTTTTTCCAGCCGGGGATTTTCAGGTTCTACGATCCAGCTGTTATCCAGGGATTCAACAGGTATTGGTAGGTAATAAGGGTACAGTAGGTATCTTGCCCAGTCATCTTCTGACAGCAATCACATGGCCTGGCACATTTAAGCTCTGTAATGGTTGAAATTAACTCAGTCTTTTTTCTGTTCTAAGGCAGTAACTATAAAGGGTGGATTCTATATATAAGTTTCAAACTTGCATTCCTAAATTTCTGTATGTCAATTAATACCAAAGATGCCTGGAATCCCTTATTGAAAGCATTCTAAATGACGTGTGACTAAATATTAATAAGTTACTCCAATTACTTCCCCGGCTTGTACCTACCTTGCAAACTATGTGCTACCGTTCACCAGTAGACTTATAATGCTTGATATTACTATCATTGTGTAGCAGCAACATACTCCACAATAAATTCCCTCTAGAGGCATATAATTTATGTACTTACACTAAATTCTTTTAATTTTGCTTTAATTGCAGTGTTTTGTGAGAAATGTGTTGTATGATATTGTAAATGTAAGATGTCTGACCTTCATTCTCGAAAGATGGGATGATTCTAATATTGAGGATATAGTCACTTTTTACTTAATGATAGGTGGATGTATTAGATCCTAACGCCACCTAAAGCCTCCCAGTTAAAAAGTAAAAATACATTCATTTGTCCTCAATCCCTAAAGCGATTACTTCCATTAAGGCAGTGAGTCAGCATTTTGTTATCTTGAGGAGATTGTGTATTATAAGTTTTAGAACTAGGGAAGACATAACCACATCTGTGTAATGCTTCACTTCAACTCTGCCGTGATTTACAATTACATAGTTTGCTGTTTGTGTAAAAAGTATTAGTGATGCCAAATAAATAAAATAATTAATCAATTCACTTTATTCCTAGGACATGAAAGAAGAAATCCAGGATGGGGAAAGTGCAGCAAGTGGAAATCATCCAAATGAGTAAGTGTACAACATATGAGGAAATATGTTATTTAACTTTCGTGTATGCAAAACTGAATGTTTTGGATACGAATAAGTTTTGTTTGCAACGTCAGATATATCTCACTGCTTGTCTCGTCAAAGTAGATACATTATTGGTATTAACTTAACTCTTCACTTGCCCACGAATTATTGTTCGGAAATCTCACTGTCTGGAAGTATTTGAGAGAAGATAGTTAGCCTGGTTGGTTCCTTAGTTTAGGGGCTGCGACAACGCGGTCATGTAGCTCCGCTTACTTAGGGTGTCTGTAAAATCTGGCTGACAACCGGTGTTAATTGTGATGGTTGTATTTGTGAGTTTTGTCTGTTTTCAATTCAAGTAAGGACTGCACACATTCATTTTTTTCAAGTAGT
Source organism: Meconema thalassinum (assembly GCA_946902985.2). Lineage (NCBI taxonomy): Eukaryota > Metazoa > Arthropoda > Insecta > Orthoptera > Tettigoniidae > Meconema > Meconema thalassinum. The sequence continues at coordinate 54,222,216 of OX336388.2, read as the reverse complement.
TAATACTTTTGCCGCCAAACGCCACTGTTAACGACCACTAGCTCAGATCTAGGTTACCAGATGCCACCGCAGTCGGCTCCTGGTGACGAACGTTGGAACCTAAGAGCATTAGTCAAGTGCTTAACCTATAATTTAGCTTTACACAGGTGGAATTAGTGTAAGATTCTGTAACATGCCATAAATCTATGACATGGGACCGCCGGGATTACTTCCCCTCCGAAGGAAGGCATATTGAGGGATTTTAACGCTATTAAAAATTCCGGCGGGTTTGAACTCGCGATCTTGGGCATAGACGCTCAGCATACTTCCAACTACGCCAGAAATGTTTAAATTCGCCTTTACTATGTCAAACAATTCTTCTATTTGATCATAAATTTCTTCAATTTCTTCATCATCAGCATTTGTTTATCCTTCTAATAAAAATTTAGAAGCGTTAGTCATCACACTCATTGTCGGAGAAACTTCCAATATGTCAGCTCCTGCTTTCTTCAGTATAGAGACAATGGCATACTGTTCGATAACCCTTCACATACCTGTCAAAGATCCAAAGTAATAATAAGCAAAATAAACTGCCCAGATCTTCAGCCCCTATGCATCGTAGCAACTCAGCTATTGTTAGAAAATGAAAAGGTATGTGAGCGATGGAAGAATACCTTGAAGATTTGTATGATGGACCAGATATTACTGACAATAGTATTTATATAGAAGATGAAGAACTAATTGAAGAATATGATATAGGTCCAACTATAACTAAAGCAGGGTTTTATGCAGCACTCACTAAATTGAATGGAAATAAAGCAACTGGTGTAGATAACATTCCTGCAGAGCTCTTAAAATGTGATGTAAGCATTAAAGAATACCTTTTTCAAATAATTACTAAATGCTATGAGGACGGAATTGTACCTCCTGATTTTATTAAAATTTGAACAATCACACTACCAAAGAAAGGAAATGCTTTTGAATGTTCTAATTATAGAACTTTAGCCATTCTTTCACATGCATGAAAGATTGTATTGATCATCATCAAAGATTAAGCAAGAAAAATGAACAACATCTGGATAGTGATCAGTATGGATTTAGAACAAGGAAAGGGACTAGGGAAGCTATCCTTGCATTACGTCAGATTTTGGAAAGAAGACTGGAAGTTAATCAAAAGACCTATGTAGTATTCATTGATATAGAAAAAGCATTTGATAATGTCAATGGGAAAACCTTATTTCTTTTATTTGCAAAAGTCGGGATTGACTGGAAAGCCAGGCGCCTTATTCTGAACTTATATAAAAATCAAACTACCGAAATAACATTTGATGGCAATAAAAGAGAAGCAGAAATAAGAAGAGGTGTAAGGCAGGGTTGTACTCTATCACCATTTCTTTTTAATATCTATATAGAAGCTGCAGTATATACATCAGAGAAAACAGAAGGATTAAGATATAATGGGCTACAGATACATAGCATTCGCATTGCAGATTATATTGCAATTTTAGCAAACTCTGCATGTTTAAAGTTTTTCAGAAATCCTTAGGAAAATTCGGGCTAAGATTTAATTCTCGGAAGACATAATTAATGGTAGTTGATAGAAAGAAACAACCAAATTTAGCTAATATAATGTTAAGTGATAGTGCCATTGAGCAAGTAACGGAATTTTGCTATTTTGGAAGTGTGATTAATTATGACAATAGATGTATCTCAGAAATTAAGAAAAGAATAGAGTTGGCGAAGAAAGCCTTTCAAAATATGAAGAATTTGCTGCTCAATGGCCTCCTCAACTTGAAGATAAGGAAGTCATTTCTCAAGACCTTTGTTTGGAGGGTGTTGACCTATGGTTGTGAAACATGGACACTCGAGAAAGGAGAAGAATCAAAACTTGAGGCAGCTGAAATGTGGTTTTGGAGACGAATGACCAGAACAAGCTGGATGGAAAGAAAGACAAATGAGCTTGTTCTGAACCAAATTCAGGAGAATCGATGCCTGTTGAACACCATCAAGTAAAGGAATGAAAAATTTATGGGACACATACTTAAACATGACACTCTCCTCCAGGTAATTATTTAAGGGAAAACTTCGGGAAAAAACAAAGGGGACGACCAAGACAATCGTATCTCAAGAACATTGTCAAGGAGATGGAAGGTGACTCGTATGCCAATGTGAAGAGGACTGCTGAAGACCGTAAGAAATGGCTGCAACGACAAGGCTTTTAGCCTTTAGAAGCTGATGACGATGATGAAACAGATGGATTGGATGACAGCCGATATAGGTAAAAACAAGTTCAGTGAACAAGAATCAGAGGAACAAGGGTAGTTGTATTAAGTATTAGAATGTTCTTGATAGAATAAAGATCGAGAGGAAAACGTTCTTGGCATATTTAGTACAAATAAAGGTGTGTATAATGTTCATTGGAGATATTGTTTGCCAGTTTGAAAAGTTGCGGAATACAATTCAGGATTCTGAGTGTGTCTACAACCAGCTGGCATTTATTAGATTCGATAGACATGAGAGAGAAACTGGAATTGGGAACGATAATAGGTAAGACTGCATTTTATCATTCGTAGTTTTTAAACTATACATACGGCAAGTAACGAAGGTAATGCCAAATAAATTTGAAGGAGACTAGAGGACGAAGATAAAGTAATTTCGACTCGGTGACTTACTAACGACAATGTTATCTTGGCCTCTCACCAGAAAATTTTATCATGTTTCTAAACGGTTTGTACGAGGTGTTGAGGAGAGTTTTTATAATAAAATCATTGTATTTGAAACAGAATAAATGGAATGCAGCACGAAGATTTAAAATAAAAATATTGAAATCGATCGGCTGTTAAAACACTAAAAGACGTTGGTGAATCCAACTTGGGCGCAGAACGGACAAAGCAAATACGATATAAAGCTTGGGTTGATATGTGTTTAAATTAAATATAGATCTAGATATTAAAAAGTCATTTTTGAAGCCATTACCTGGAGCTTGGCGCTATATGGATGCGATACTTGGATTGTTTTTGCTACAGAATATATAGGAATAGAAATATTTGATTGTGGTGTTGTAGGAAAATAGTGGTGATTAAAAGATTAAATATAGTAATTAATGAAGGGTATTAGGACGAGTGGGGGAGGGTAAATGAGTCTGACGAGTGGTTACGAAACCTTACAGTTGTTATGGAAGGACGGGTCGAGGACAAGAACTCTAGGGGTTAACCAATAATAGTTTATTTTGAACGAATTCCTTCGGATGTAGGGTTTGTAGGTTCTGCGGAGATAGAATGGTAATCTCAAGAATGAGTGACGTCACTCAACAAATACGCCGCCCGTGCGAAAGCTCAGCCACTTTTGCACGCGCGTTTACGGATTTATTTAAGCAAATGCATCGATCTGTGCAAGAAGTGAAATCTCTTGCTCTATTTCATTACTTTTAGGATATTGTGCCAGGTTTTACAAACCTCTGAGATACTTATGTCAGATATTTGGAAACATAGAGTGTAACATCGAACAGTGTACAAAGTGTGTATTTGTTGACGTCTAAATAGGAGGTTGAGATATTGAATCTTTGGGGGGAAAATTGCTTATTTTATGTTCCCAGCTACAGTACGTGGTCAGACGGGAGTCACATTGTGGTGAGCCAAGAGTTGGATAAATGTTCGCTATATGGACTGATTAATGTTACTGAGTTACCACTTTCTGTATATTATAACAAGCCACCGTTATATATAGTATCTGATATTTTCTTGGACCTTAAGCTATTCACTCAACTCCACATAATTTTTGTAGCCCTATATAACCATTCATCCGTGATGTATTCAAGAGTGAAGCATAAAAGCCCATATGGTTTCGAAATCACATGATTTGCATATCCAAAATTCCCACCTTAATCCAAATGCCAGCATGGCTATTCTGTAGGGAATATAATATGGATTATTCTGTCACCTCTACAAGCACGCACTTCCTAATTCAGATGGATTTCAGTTATCCAGATTATATTAAATAGTCATATCCCCAAACATCCATGTTGTTCAAGCGGCACTATGTGGTGTAAAATAACTTGAACACCTGCACTGCTAGCATGAATTAGCACACAATTTCCGTAACCATTCAATAATTTCAATTATATAACTGATCAAGGACAAAGTTGACTTTTGGCAAACAGAATGTGTCTATAAATAATTTGTCATTTCCATGTATAATCAGAACTTTTGAACTAGATACGGATTTCAAATTTATCAAGGAAATCTATGACTCCAAATACTCCGATGTGACGCTCCATTTTGTTTGCATAGTATATAAGTATTTGAAAATATTCAGACTCTATGAAAAACATAGCATTGAATATTAAAACTGAGATCAGTTCCAGGTATTAGATAAGGACAGTATTCCTGGTAGTGATTTAATGAATGTTGGTCCAATTATCATTTTATAAGTTAGATCTCTGTATTTTGAAATTATTATTCACCATTCTCAGATAATTCAACATATTTATGAGCGCACTGGATTGTATTAATACCAACGGTTTCAGGCTGGGGAGTCCTGAAACTTCGGATCCTGCTGTAAGGAAGATATACCCATTATGTAATACGAGAGGACAGAATACCAGCACTGTATCAGAAAGAAATATTACAAATCAAGAAAATTTTTCGACCAAGCTGTTAACTCACACTGGGGAGAAGCGATACTCGTGTAGCACTTGCGAAACCAAATTTGGCCTGAAAAGTAGTTTGAAGAGACACATGTTAACCCATACCGGCGAGAAGCCCTTCTCGTGTAGCACATGCGAAGCCAAATTAAGTCAGATTAGTAGTTTGAAGAAACACATGTTAACCCATACTGGGGTGAAGCCCTTCTCGTGCAGTATTTGCAAAGGAAAATTTACTGGGAAATGGGATTTGAAGACGCACATGTTAAACCATACTGGGGAGAAACCCTTCTCATGTAGCACATGCGTAGCCAAATTTAGCCTGAATGGTAGTTTGAAGAGACACATGTTAACCCATACTGGGGAGAAGCCCTTCTCGTGCAGTATTTGCAAAATAAAATTTAGAGGGAAAGGTCATTTGAAGACACACGCGTTAACCCATACTGGAGAGAGGCCCTTTTCGTGTAGCATATGCGAAGCCAAATTTGGTCAGATAGGCAGTTTGAAGAGACACATGCTAACCCATTCTGGGGAGAAGCCCTTCTTGTGTAGCACATGTGGAGCCAAATTAGCTATCAAGCGTGATTTGAAGACACATATGATAACCCATACTGGGCAGAGGCCCTTCTCGTGTAGCACATGCGAAGCCAAATTTATTCGGAAATGTAGTTTGAAGTCACACATGTTAACCCATACTGGTGAGAAGGCCTTCTCATGTAGCACATGCGAAGCCAAATTTAGTCAGATTGGTAGTTTGAAGACACACAAGGTAACCCATACTGGGCAGAAGCCTTTCTCCTGTAGCACATGCGAAGCCAAATTTGCCTTCATGCATGTTTTGAAGAAACACAAGTTAACCCATAGTCGTGAGAAGACAAACTAGAATATTCCAGACCAAATTTGTTGGGACATTTGAAGATACACCTTTACCCATACCTGTATAGCAGATTTGATGAGAGACATCTTATCCCTTTCTAAGCCTAGCAATTAATAAGTGAATATGCTAAAATTACCAATTCAAGCTTAGTGATATTACAAGTGTTACAAATAATCTCCCACCTTTATTTTAAGATAGTGTGTTGGTTTTTTTTCTAGCAGGTAAACAAACTATTCAGGAACTTGAAGCTATATAAATATAATTTCCTTCATTTGGGTATATATAAAATCTCTACAAATAATCCCGTTAGAGAGAAAATAATTGGAGTTTTTAGTATAAATATGACAGCCTACACAATCTAAATAGTATCTTTTGTGAAGGAAATGAACCCGCGCAACGAATTAGGGACTCCGCGCCATTTTTGTAGTTTTGTGTAAAGTACGTTTTTGTTGTTTGAAAGCGCTATTAAGTGACTTTCGTCGAAATTTTATACGAGAGATCCCTAATATCATATAAACATTGTAGTTTACTTGTGTGATGCTTCAGTGACAACTGAACATAGATCGAGGCATATTTTTGACCTTAAAATAGGAAGATGGAACCCCGTAACAGGTTTTGTTGTCTCGGAGCCCACTTGTTAACAGCATGCTTTTCTTGTGACTGGAGTCTTTATTCCACTGAACGGATGGTAATAGCTATATTAATACACACACTGATCTTAGTTGTTTGTTGTTGTAGTTGTTGTTGATTCTTTTATAGGCTTTGCGACATTGCTGTCATGTAGCCACGTGTATTTGGGTGTGTGTCAATGTGATGTTAGTACTAGTATGTGTATCTGTTACTGAGGTACGAATTGGGTAGGAAGCGGCCGTAGCCTTAAGTTAGGTACCATCCTAGCATCTTCCTGGAGTAGAAGTGGGAAGTTACGGAAAACCACGTCCAGGATGACTGGGATTGGAATTGAACTTGTCTCTTCTCAATTCTGCCTCAAGATATTGAGTGTACTCCGTATCAGCCTTCAGACCAGAATTAAATTTCATGACAGGGCAGGGAATCGAAATCTGACCTCCAGGGTGACAGCCAAGAATGCTTTCCACTACGGAACGAGGCGGACAAAACACTGCTTGGATGGATCCTGATTTTAGGTGCTGCAACAACGCGGTCATGTTGCCCCGTGTACTTTGGGTGTGTGTGGAATCTGTCTGACTACCGGTGTTAATTCTGATGGCACTATTAGTGTGTGTTATCTGTTTTAATTTAAGTAAGGACTGCAGACGATCAATTACAGGTAGTTCCCACTTTTTGCTACCAAATGCTACCGTCAACGACACCTAGCCGCAAAATTGGCAATTAGATGCCACTGCAACTGGCACCCGGCTACGGACGTTGGAACTACTGAGCGTTAATCAAAACTAACCTACAAATTTGATTTCACACAATTGTAGTTAGTGGAAGGTTTATTACATGCCATAAATCTATGAAATGAGACCGCCGGCTTTAATTCCCCTCCAAATGAGGGCGTAATGAGGGAAATTTAACGCTCTTAAAAAAACCGACGACTTCGGCCGGGTTTGAAACCACGATCTTGGGCATAGGAGCTCAGCATGGTACCGACGGGTGCGAAGGGGACGCTCAAGTTAGTCTTGGGGAACAATTAAATGTAGTTCTCTTTCTTTTCAAGACCTATTGTAACAATCCTAGAGTGGTTTTTGTCTACCGGGTGGGAAGAAACACAATCATATTACTGACATGATTTAGGAAGAGTGAAGATTGACAAAGATAATTTGGAAAGAGTGAGTCATATGGGCATCAGATAATGAGCTAGGTTGGATTTCAACGGGTTACCACATTCAAATGAAGTCTTCCTTAAAAGCGTGGCGATAATGAAACCTATGACAACACCGAATGATGTGAAATTATACATCTTGCAGAGGGTCTGATTCACACTTCTACACACAGAACGTTAGTGGGCTGCAAACACAGACTTGGGTCTCATTAACACTTTTACACCCAGAACGTTAGTGGGCTGCAAACACAGACTTGGGTCTCATTTACACTTCTACACACAGAACGTTACTGGGCTGCAAACTAAGACTTGGGTCTCATTCACACTTCTACACACAGAACGCTAGTGGGCTGTAAACACAGACTTGGGTCTCATTAACACTTTTACACCCAGAACGTTAGTGGGCTCCAAACACAGACTTGGGTCTCATTCACACTTCTACACACAGAACGTTAGTGGCCTGCAATCATAGACATGGGTCTCATTCACAGTTCTACACACAGAACATTAGTGGGCTGCAGACTTGGGTCTCATTCACACTTCTACACACAGAACGTTAGAGGGCTGCAAGCACAGACTTGGGTCTCATTCACACTTCTACACACAGAACGTTACTGGGCTGCAAACACAGACTTGGGTCTCATTCACACTTTTACACACAGAACGTTAGTGGGCTCCAAACACAGACTTGGGTCTCATTCACACTTCTACACACAGAACGTTAGTGGCCTGCAATCATACACTTGGGTCTCATTCACACTTCTACCCACAGAACGTCACTGGGCTGCAAACACAGACATGGGTCTCATTCACACTTCTACACACAGAACGTTAGTGGGCTGCAAACACAGACTTGGGTCTCATTCACACTTCTACACACACAACGTAAGTGGGCTGCAAACACAGACTTGGGTCTCATTCGCACTTCTACACACAGAACGTTAGTGGCCTGCAGCATAGACTTGGGTCTCATTCACACATCTACACACAGAACGTTAGTGGGCTGCAAACACACACTTGGGTCTCATTCACACTTCTACAAACAGAACGTTAGTGGGCTGCAAACACAGACTTGGGTCTCATTCACACGACTACACACAGAACGTTAGTGGGCTGCAAACACAGACTTGGGTCTCATTCACACTGCTACACACAGAAGGTTACTGTACTGCAAACACAGAATTGGGCCTCATTCACACTTCTACACACAGAACGTTAGTGGGCTGCAAACACTGACTAGGGTCTCATTCACACTTCTGCACACAGAACGTTAGTGGGCTGCAAGCACAGACTTGGGTCTCATTCACACTTCTACACAGAGAACGTTAGTGGGCTGCAAACACTGACTTGGGTCTCATTCACACCTCTACACACAGAACGTTAGTGGGCTGCAAACACAGACTTGGGTGTAATTCACACTTCTACACACAGAACGTTACTGGGCTGCAAACACAGACTTGGGTCTCATTCACACTTCTACACAAAGAACGTTACTGGGCTGCATACACTGTCTTGGATCTTATTCACACTTCTACACACAGAACGTTAGTGGGCTGCAAACACAGACTTGGGCCTCATTCACACAACTTCACACAGAACGTTAATGGGCTGCAAACACAGACTTGGGTCTCATTCACACTTCTACACACAGAACGTTAATGGGCTGCAAACACAGACTTGGTTCTCATTCACACTTCTACACAAAGAACGTAACTGGGCTGCAAATACACACTTGGGTCTCATTCACACTTCTACAAACAGAACGTTACTGGGCTGTAAACACTGACCTGGGTCCCATTCACACTTCTACACACACAACGTTAGTGGACTGCAAACACTGACTTGAGTCTTACTCACACTTCTACACACAGAACGTTAGTGGGCTGCAAACACAGACTTGGGTCTCATTCATACTACTTCACACAGAACGTTAATGGGCTGCAAACACAGACTTGGGTCTCATTCAGACTGCTACACACAGATCGTTAATGGGCTGCAAACACAGACTTGGGTCTCATTCACACTTCTACACACAGAACGTTAGTGGGCTGCAAACACAGACTTGGGTCTCATTCACACTTCTACACACAGGACGTTAGTGGGCTGCAAACACAGACTTGGTTCTCATTCACACTTCTACACACAGAACGTGAGTGGGTTGCAAACACTGACTTGGGTCTCATTCACACTTCTACGCACAGAACGTTAGTGGGCTGCAAACACAGACTCGGGTCCCATTCACACTTCTACACACAGAACGGTAGTGGGCTGCAAACACAGACTTGGGTCTCATTCACACTTCTACACTCAGAACGTTAGTGGGCTGCAAACACAGACTTGGGTCTCATTCACACTTCTACACCCAGAACGTTAGTGGGATGCAAACACAGTTGTGTCTCATCCACATTTCTACACACAGAACGTTAGTGGGCTGCAAACATAGGCTTGGGTCTCATTCACACTTCTACACACAGAACGTTAGTGGGCTGCAAGCACTGACTTGGGTCTTATTCACACTTCCACACACAGAACGTAAGTGGCCTACAATCATAGACTTGGGTCTCAATCACACTTCTACACACAGAATGTTAGTGGGCTGCAAACACAGACTTGGGTCTCGTTCACACTTCTACACACAGAACGTTAGTGGGTTGCAAACACAGACTTGGGTCTCATTCACACTTCTACACACAGAACGTTTGAGGTCTGCAAACCCAGACTTGGGTCTTATTCACACTTCTACACAGAGAACGTTAGTGGGCTGCAAAAACAGATTTGGGTCTCATTCACATGGCTACACACAGAACGTTGCTGGGCTGCATAAACAGACTTGGGTCTTATTCACACTTGTACACACAGAACGTTACTGGGCTGCAAACACAGACTTGGGTCTCATTCACACTTCTACACACAGAACGTTACTGGGCTGCAAACACTGACTTGAGTCTTATTCACACTTCTACACACAGAACGTTACTGGGCTGCAAACACAGACTTGGGTCTCATTCTCACTTTAACACTCGGAACGTTAGTGGGCTGCAAACACAGACTTGGGTCTCATTCACACTACTTCACACAGAACGTTAATGGGCTGCAAACACAGACTTGGGTCTCATTCACACTTCTACACACAGATCGTTAATGGTCTGCAAACACAGTCCTGGATCTCATTCACACTTCTACACACAGAACGTTAGTGGGCTGCAAACACAGGCTTGGGTCTCATTCACACCTCTACACACAGAACGTTATTGGGCTGCAAATACACACTTGGATCTCATTCACACTTCTACACACTGAACGTTAGTGGGCTGCAAACACAGACTTGGATCTCCAAAAGTACATGTGTTTTGAATATTTTAAAACATTCTCTCGATTATTCCCCCACAACATTGAGAGCGCGCTGAAGGGTGAGGAGGAGATGGATGCGTGTGCACTAGCAACGTTTAGCACCCCGTGGCTACCTACGTCCCTGCGCTCCAATTCTTATACCAGCATTAAAGATCCTCCATCGTAGAGCTGGGGTTCGAATCTGTAACCTTAGGTGCAGGTCTCACGGAACTGGGGATATTACACTACATTTATATAAATTAGGACATTAGGGGACAAGGTTGTACTATGGTGTCTTCCCCCTGATAAGTTTATTTTTTGCGGGTTCATCCTTATGGCAAACAGGACATCGATTATCGTGGAATATATCACGCTAAGACATTACGAGCCACTTATTCTCTACTGTAGCTGTGAGTGGTTTAGGGGTGAGTGTAGTAACTGCCCTTTTTTAGAAGACTCGAGCTAAATCTCCGTGATGCAATTGAGAATTTAAATCCTGATACGAGTGTTGGAACAAAGTACACTTAATATTGTGAGGATAACCGAGGAGTAGATTCCAGGTACCTCCTAAAAATGGTCTTGTGTATAGTCCCATTTCTACACCAAACAAATATCGGGATGATAGGCTACCTAACATGCCAAATTCACATTCCCATATATTCTAGCCCCGCAAACACACCCTGGCAATCACCACAAAAACGCAGATTATAAGAATGCTCACACACCTATGTACACGGAGCTGATAACAACGATGCCCCAACTCCCTAAATAAAACAGCTTAATCTCTACATTATTAACAGGGTTGTATTCAAATGTCTCATTCCAAAATTCAGACCTTTTAATAACAAATTCTGGCATGCAGACACCCAGGTTAAAACACGAAGATCCTTTTTCTACTCACCTCTTCTGATTGTATTTTTTCTGGAATTATACATCCATGACGATTTTCATATGCTTCCCCAGCATCATTCAATATCTTTCTATTGTAATCTTTCCACTTTTGCATATTCCTTTTACGTCTACGGCCGATATTGTCACGTTTGCTAGCTGACGGAGAGGTCTCCAACTTCCTGAACCACTCCGTCTTGGAATACCAGAGTCCTTCTTCCAAGCACGTGGCATTTCAACTGCAAATATATACCCATAGGAGGCACTTGTGTGTACGTTTAACACGTCATTTCCTGCTACATGCGACCAGGTACCTATTTCCATCATAATCACAAAACAGACCAAGGTGGCGTGGAGTCCCTTATTCGTTGCGTGGGTTCAAAAGTTAATATTTATTTAATTGTTTATAAATATCGCAAGCATAGAGTTATTCTATCAAATAGGTATTGAGTACGATCAATTTCTACAATTATATACGTTTACAGTCCTCCGGCATAAGGAGGATTTTCGTCAGTAAAATCAAAGCCGTCGCCATCAATAGAAAATTCACGCACTTCACTTAGCACTAAAACCGTATTTATGTCCCCTTCGCTGATGGAGCTAGCCATATTTATCACCACGTATATTAATAAGCTTATACTTCCGAAGATAACGCACACGGGATGTCAGTTGACTGCAGCATGTTCAAAGAATACCTATTATAAATTCAGTTATTCATGGAACTTAAACTTGTCGAGATAAGGAATGGTTTCCGCGTTGTCTTCGTTACTATAGTTAAATCGCTGTGTGTATGGAAATAAGAAAATACATAGATCGGCCAGTGGCATTTTTATCAGATGCTCCCTCGACCGATATATCGGCACCATAAGGGCTAATCCATAGCGGCGAGAATCTATAATCTACGAAGATAGATTAGTTTGTGGGAACAATACTATATTTGTTGATGGTATAGTCATATCTAAGATTTGCGATAGTAAAATGAATAGTTCTTTTTTCAACTTAATGCCGTAATATGTTTCAGTAATAGTTACCACACTCACCACGTTTCCTAACTGGTTTTCTTGTATTTTGTTTAGAGAGGGCAGTCACTGCAGGTTTGTTGGTGTTTTGTAGAGCTATTTGTCTTGTATATTTGGATCTGATGATGTTCCTTTGACGAGAAAAACATGAAATCTCTTAGTTTTCTTCTTGAATAGTCCTCAATAATATGTAAAATCTTAATCCTTTGTAATTAATTACAGTTCCTTTTCACATTTTACAGTTATTGGAATACCGGGTGAGTTAGCCGTGGTGGTTACGGCATGACTGATGGGAGTCGCTCACAACCGGGAGGCGAGGAGGTTCGAATCCCCCCGCCGGCAACCTTGAAGATGGTCTTCTGTGGTTTCCCATCTTCCTTCCAGGCAAATGCCGGGGTTGGTCCCTAACTATAGGCCACAGCCGCTACCTCCCTACTCCTCGTCCTTACTTTCCAACTTCCCTCCTTCCCTTCCCCAACGGTACTTGTAGCTCACCCATTGGGTGTCCGTCTCGAAGCAGCTACAAAACTGGCGAGCCGAACATGTCCTCGGACACTCCCGGCTCTAAAAGCCATACGCTAAAAAAAGTAATTGGAATGATTCTTAGGTTGACCGACTAAAGATACAATATTTATTGTTAATGTGGCAACACTGTAGAATGGCTGTCTTTATATTTATACTCACAAAGGATTTCAGGATAAACACTTCAGAATATTTTCCGACATTTCCTAGCAAGAAACACGGTTTTATGATTGACATATGAAAGCAGATTTTTGATCAGTGTAGGATGATATCTTGCTATTTTGAAGCATCTCTGTACAGGTAGATTATTGTTAGTAAATACGATTTTGACTAGAAATGTAACGACAAGTGTGTCATAATTCAAATACTACTGGTAGCGTGTCCATACTAGCGCATTCTAGTAGCGGTGATTGTTGTCTAAGAATACGAAAGACAACTGAAAGGTTGAGCAATCTTAGTACAGTTTTGCAACATAAGTCTTTGCAAGTGTTAACACCGCATAGGCGAACTCCCGAGGGATACCGTAGTACGTGCTTTTATGTGTACTTTAATTTATAATCACTTTGACACAGGGCACGACTTAAATGTCCTAGGGACCCTCACAGAGTGCATTTATATATTAACCCTGCAGTGGTCGCGTACCTAATAGTGACGCGAGTGGTCGCATGGTCTACATAGGTATGCCATTTTAAATATTCATAAAATAATATATTTAATTTTACAATTGCGTTTATTTGTTTATAAGTCGTACTAACTATGTAATTCTTATTAATTATAATCAACATAACCTAAATATATTGTACAGCCCGGGGGGCAGTACCCCCTGAGAGCCACCCCCCATCTTTTACCAAAACCACCCCAACTGGAAACACCATAATTCCAGGACATGTCTCTACACAGCAAGCGGCGGCCACCTAAGCCTAGGAGGTTAGCCAACTGCTTGCAAAACACACACAAACATTTACACTAACAACAATCTGGGGCAGCTACATTGACGCAATGCTGACCAAGCAGCGCCGCAACGTATAAGAACGGAGCCTGGAAGGGAAGGATTATCTGTTCTGTAGTGTTCTTCGCCAGCGGCCCTGCCCGTCCGTTCATCGCCAGGTGAGAATCTAGTTGTGCTCAGAATCCTTTATTTTGTAAAACACCTACCCTGACACTTTTTACTACATTTATATCTGTTCAGACTCCCCAAGAGGGACATAACATTACATCAACTGGCCATTAAATACTTGGTCAGTAAGCTACATTTGTATTACTGATTACACTCCTCTTCACGTCCTCATACCCCACCTGACCTTAGCCTTAAGTGCCCCCTGACCGTAGCGGTCAGTAATTGCTTCGTCAGACTCCATTGTACTCACGGCACGCGACTCGACTGCAAAGCATCGAGCCGCTGACACTACACATTTATTGAATTACTCATTCCGCTCAGCTGGCAGGCCAGTTTAGTAGCTTGCACATAGAGATCCATCCCCTAGCAGATACTTGCATCTTGCAGGGACGCCCCCAAGAGATTAAACACTAACACCAACACGCTACACTAGTAGTTTCTCCCAGCTACGGGAAGCTACTCTCTTCCAGAAATAGCCTTCTAAATTAGCACACTAACACAACCGTGTTTTATCCCAACTACCCCCAACCAAGGGATTAAAACATATTTGGTGGAGGCGCTGCTACCACGCACAATAAGGGCAGGGACTCAGACAGCGAGCCCCCGTGGTAGTGCGATCCGTACCGCAAATAGCCAAGCAAGACTATTTTTTTTCTCTTCTCTCAAAATACGTCCCACACTTTTTCTTTTTGTCTACCCCCTTTTATCACACGGGGATTTGTATTATTACACCCACCCTCCCCATAGTGCAAGGTCGGTGGAAATTAAATGACCACGTTTAGAACCACACTAAGGGACTTTGCGCACCATTTGTCGGCTAGCACAACTCCACTCCTGCCGAAGTTAGAAATTAAGAACAGCGACTTGATAACTGAACACACTGCGATACAACTCCTTAAGGAACTCGAATTAAAGGCATTAGAAATCCGCACTCAACACCCTGCAGCGGCAGCACAAGTCACACATTTTACACGATCCCAGGCCAGTGCGCACGGACAAGAATCACAAATATCTAGCGCTAGTGAAGCAGATTGCTTGCCAACACTCCACCCCCTAGTGCTGCAGCAACTGCAAATCACAGAGCAGAAGACTAATAATCTGCTCGCGCGCATCACACAGTTACTGGATACAGCCGCTGTTAAGGCAGACAATGACACGACAGAGGCAGTCCTAGATATACACACTATTTTGGAAACAGTGAAACAGGATCTAGACAGGACAGTACAAGTAGTTAAGTCCACACCATCGATCAGTGACGATATATCAGGTGACGAGCCACCTGGTAACGTAACACACGTGTCATACACGGGGAGTGAAGCTAATTCCCCTCAAAACAACACAAACACCTTGTCACACGATAGCAGTGCGGACAGCGTAAACGGATTAGAACCCTTACACGGTCAACGACAGATAAACGAACAGGAAATGAACAGGCACACAGAATATCCCATGATCCACCCCACAAAGTTCATGGGGGCAGGCCAGGATCCCGAGGAATACCTCAAGGCCTTCAATAGAACGGCTCGGATCAATGGCTGGAGCGACGAAGTCAGGAAACGGCTCCTCCCTGCATACCTCACGAAGGCGGCCATGACATGGTACGAGCTCCATGAGGACAATCTAGAAGATGCCACATGGGAGGAAATCTACTTTGCTGATGAAAAGTGAATTCCAGCTCATACCAGATGATGAGGACCTGTATGACCAAATTAGACAGAGGTCACAGGTACCTAAAGAGAGCGCACAGTCATACGGAAACGCAAAACTGCTGATGTGCGACAAATATAACGCAGCTATGACGAATAAGCAAAAAGTTAAGTTGCTAATGCAGGGCCTTAGACCATCCATCGTGGACAAGTTATGCATAATGAATAACCCCACGGTCCAAAACATGCTAAACAATGTTAAAACAATAGAGGCAGGGAAAAAGATCACGGAAAAAGCTACGGAGAAAGCCGTGAATCAGCATTTTCATCCACAAAAGGACGATACCAGCCAGAAGATGGATGAATTAGTGGACAGGATGGAGAAGCTAACGATAGCTGCCATCCAAGCATTCGGGAGACCGCTTAGGGATGAACACACAGACACGGAAGAACGCTATTATCCCGAAAGGGACAGGGGGTACACGGAAAGGAGACCCTACGAGAGGGAGAAAACATACTACCCTCCACAGCGGCCAACAACACCACATACACAGGACAGGCCACACTACCCTCCACGGTACACCGGTCTCATACGCGAACGTAGAGCCAACATACCCCTCACGGCGACCATCATCCCCAAACACACCGGAGTACTACCCTGAAGAGTACGACCACAGCATCCCCCGGCGAAGCAGCCCGCCACTGAGCAGACAGGGCTATGATGCCCCACAATACAGGGGAAACGGGGAGTATCGGGAAAACCCGCCCCCAAGCAGGCAAGGCTATGCAGCCCCACAATATAGGGACAATGGGGAGTATCGGGAAAACCCGCCCCCACGCAGGCAAGGCTATGCATCCGCACAGTATAGGGGAAGTGGAGACTATCGGGGAAACCCACCCCCAATCAGGCGAGATTATGCATCCCCACAACACAGGGGAAACGGGGGGTACCGGGAGAACACCCCCCAGGCAGACAGGGATATTCACCCTCCCAGTACAGGGAAAAGGGGAATCGCCGGGAAAACCCGCTCACGCAGCAGCAGACGTACACCCCACCCTGGCGGAAACAAGAAAACAGACCGCCGGGCAATAACCGCAAGACAACAAACCCACAAAAAGGACGGGAAACCAGGGACACGTACACAAAGGGACCAGAACACTATCCACTCCCCGACGAACACCCGAGGGAGTTTAGGGATGAGACACCCCGCCGGGCAGACAGGGGGGCAATACTTCCCACACCCAGTTACCCACCACAAGCGGGGAGTTGGCGCAGCCACCTCGAGGGGGGCATACATACTTCACGAGGAGACGAACACCCACGTTTCCCAAAAACGCCTAGACGGGGAGGTTCGGCCAGCTAAAAAAGCGGCGGAGGTTCCTCCCCTAACACAACACCAGAGAGGCCCCTCACCTAAACAGACTCGTAAGAGCAAGGGGAAGAAGCAGCCCACTAAGGTCAAGGCTGACGATCCGCCCCCGGACCGTTTCCAAACACCCCCCCTACAAGGGGATGGCAACTGTCTGTTCAGGGCCATTAGCTTTTTAGTCCGGCATACCGAGGATCACCACAGGGACTACAGACGGAAAACGGTCCAACATATCCTGGCCAACTGGAAAGAGTACCGGGATTTTGTGTCGGACGAGCGGGAAAACCCATTACAGACCGGGGCAGACTACCAAAGATACATGGATAGGGATGGTACCTATGCCGGCGCCGTAGAGGAGACCGCTCTCAGCAAGGTACTTGAAACGAACATACAGGTATACACTGACGTACACTCGCCCCCACTATTCACAACAGCGGGATTTGCCAGGGCCCTGCACATATTATTTACGGGGAACCCTAGGGCGGGACACTATACGCCCCTCACAATCACACGCGAACAAAACGAAGGCAAACCCACACCCTCCAGACGGGAAACCATACCCCCTACACCACAACACGGGGCGAGAAGTGACCCCACACAGGCGCAGGACGCGAGCTCACTTGGCATAGGGAAGCCAGCAACAGGAGTCGAACTCGCGACCGCCTGGAACAAAAAACGAGGCCACAAGTGCAAACGTAGGGTTAGGTTTGCAGACACACCCTCTCAGGAGGAAGAAAGGAACAACACACCTACACAGAAACTGGGAACTGTCAACACATTAAACGCTCGCCAGAATCCCTCTATTTTCACAGCGCGAGCAGTGAAGAGAGCAGGCAGTGTACTGAATGAGCACATTTCGCTGACCGAGACAAAGAACTCGAGCCAGGAATTAAGCCGAGAGGCCAAGCGTGCCAAGTACAATAAGCGGCCAGCTCCATGCCTTTTCAGCACAATTGTTACGCAGGGCATCAACACTGGCGCACACAGTGACAAGGACATTACGCCAGTAGCAACAACAACAACATACACCCTATACAACACATCTTTGCAGGGCAAAGGACTCCAGTTATCGGCACTGACAGTACACGCCAGCATAAACGGCCACAGGGTGCAAGCCCTAGTTGACACTGGCGCAGCGGTAAGCTGTGTCAACAGAAAACATGTTACCGAAGGGCAGATACACGGTGTCACGGGTGACATCCGGCTGGTAGCGGCCAATGCTCAGACGCTAGAAAACACGGGGGTGGCAAATGTACACCTCAGGCTAGACCATTTTGCCACAACACACCCCATGTTCGTTAAAGAACATCTTTCGGCGTCAGCAATAATTGGCATGGATTTCTTCGCCAAGTATGAAGCTAGCATAAATTTTGCTATCGGCAAGATGCTTTTAATGCATGACCAAAGGCTCACCACACATCCCATGATATACACCAGAAACACAGATGGGATTCGAGCGGAGCGAGAAATCCACGAGCACCAGGCCTCTACATTGAACACAATCAGCAAACACACAGACACACACACAGATAAGACGGTCAATCAGACTCACAGACAGGACCTGACACCGGAGCAAAATAGAAGGCTCGCGGAGCTCCTGGAAGCCAATAGGGATATCTCTACCCATTCACTGAAGGATCTCGCGGTGACAGACCTTATCGAGCATCATGTCACACTCACCAGTGACCGGCCAGTCCACCAGCCCCCCTTCAGGGTGAGTCAGAAGGAGAGGCACGCCATCGACACTCAGATCACAGAGATGCTCGAGGCGGGGGTCATAGTGCCAGTGATCTCGAACTACAGTGCTCCCGTCTTGCTGACCAAGAAGCGGGATGGTTCCCACAGGTTCTGTACTGATAACCGTAGGCTCAATAAGTTAGTCGAAAATGACAGTTATCCACTACCACGGGCCGACACCTATTTGGATGCCCTCGGGGGGGCTAGCTGGTTCAGTTCGATGGATTGCTACAGTGGATTCTATTCAATCCCCGTTTATGAACCGGACAGGCACAAGCTGGCGTTCGTTACAGAAAACGGCCTCTATACCTATACAAGGTTACCAATGGGCCTCCGTAACGCCAGCCAGACCTTCCAAAAGCTAGTGGTAAGACATTTTCGGGGCTAAAATGGCGCTCGGTGCTAGTCTACGTGGACGACATAACGGTCTTCTCCAACACCTTTGACGAGCATCTCGTACACTTTGAGGAGGCTTTCGCAAGGATCAGAGAGGCCAAATTAAGGCTTAAACCTGCGAAATGTCAATTCGCCAGACAGCAGATTAACATATTGGGCCATATTGTCAACAGAGAGGGCATTATTCCCGACCCAGCGAAGACTGACGCAATAACGGGCATCCAAATGCCCACAAATTTGAAACAATTGCGCAGCTGCAATGGTCTCGCCTCCTATTACAGGAAGTACATCCATAGGTTCGCGCACATCGCCCACCCCCTAACCGAACTCACACGTAAGAAGACGCCCTTCAACATTAAACAGGAACATATAGATGCCTTCAACACACTGAAGCAACTATTGACCACCCCACCATTGCTGCAACACTTCCATAGTGAGAGGCCCACATTTTTACACGTGGACGCAAGCCAGTATGGACTGGGAGCGGCCCTATTACAGGAAGATGCGGAGGGGCGCATACGGCCCGTAGCTTATGCTAGCAGAAAATTAACGGCCGACGAAACTAGATACTCTGCCACACAACGGGAAATGCTGGCGTTCTCATGGGGAGTGAACTATTTTCGGGTATACCTCTATGGTATCCAGTTCACGGTAGTGACTGACCACGCGAGCCTGCTTTTTGGGACAAATTCAAAAACCCAAATTTGCGACTCAATAGGTTTATATTTCGCCTGTATGAATATAACTTCGTGGTCAAGCACAAGAAAGGCGCTACACACCTAGATGCAGATGGGTTGTCTAGGCTGCCAGTAGCCGATCCCCCAGATGACAGTAAGGACCACGAAAGGGACGACATGCCCTTTTTTCCCCTGACATTGGTTAACATAAGGCAGGACCAAGAGCGTGATCCATACTTGAAACAGATTCTAATGGCTCTAGAAAACTTGGGTAAGGTGGATTCCAAGACGGCACGGCTGTCTAGGCGATTTTTTCTAGACAAAGACGGGGTACTGAAATTTAAACCCACAGCCATGCACGATAATGCTCCTATAGCGGTTCCGGATTCACTGAAAGAGAGTATCATGACCGGACACCATAATAGCCCAATGGCAGGGGCACATTTGGGTACGCATAAAACATACCATAGAATCTGGGACAAGGATTACTGGGTAAACATGAAGGCCGACATAGACACCTTCGTAAAGGCATGTCACACTTGCCAGCGATTTAAAGCAAGACCTGGCAAGCCTCATGGATTACTCAACCCTATTCCCGTAGGAGAGCTATTCCATAGAGTCGAGATAGATGTGAAAGGCCCCATCACTACATCTGAAAAGGGTAATAAATATATACTTGTGGCCACAGAGTACCTCACCCGGTATATGATTACAAAGGCTGTTCCCAAAGAAGACACGAACAGCATAGTCGAATTCCTATTTGACATAGTCACGCGATATGGCCTATTCCAAACCCTACTATCCGATAGAGGGACTATTTTCACCTCGAGAGTGCTCCAACAGTTTTTGGAGGTACTAAGGATAAGGGCATACACGACCACGAGTTTTTCCCCACACACCAATGGACTCACGGAAAGTATGAATAAAATAATTGGAATAGCGTTAGCCAAGTTCACGGGGAACACAGGGACAGACTGGGATAATTAGTTGCAGCCCATTACATTCAGCTACAATACTTCTATATCCACGGCCACAAAACACTATCCACACTTCCTGTTGCACGGATATACGCCTAGAAGTCCCATAGATAACATATGCATCCCACAGGACACCCTCCCAGACAACGCAGCCTGGCTAGAGCACTTGCAGATAGCTCGCATGGACGCCAGACAGAACATAGCCGCGGCACAGAAAAAACAAAAAGAACGGTACGATCGGCAAAAGAAGACCGTAGAATACACACCCGGGCAATTGGTTATGGTTTCCAATTCCGCCCGCAAGAAAAATGTGTCCGAGTTCCTCCTACCACGTTGGACAGGTCCCTTCAAAGTCTGCAGGAAGGTGACCTAAACCATATAGTAAACGTGCGCCATGGACGCAAACTCATCAAGGACACTATACACGCCCGCCGTATGAAGGCATATCACACCCGGAAAACAACACCTACACGTAAGGGCGGGAACACTGCCAAAAGGAAAGGAAATGATTCCACTGGCAGGCGTGATAAGAAAGCCAAAAGATAGGCTTCAAACCCCGAGGATCTCACCGGGATACGAACCTAACACTGACAAAACTGTCCCGGAGACACAGCCCCAAAAGGCACCAGGAATAATTATCCTGAACAAAGACGGTCTCAAACCCGCAACCTTCTGAATACCAGGAGCGCAAGGTCGGGTAGCCATCCAATTGAAGGATACAGCGATAAGGGACAGTCACACTAACAGGAATATATTCGCATCAGGTATACAATATCACAAAATTTGGGGATACAATATATGAACAGAGGTAGGTTATTTTCCATGACGGGAAGCCTAAGACACATCATATATGCTCACGATAGGCGAGCGTGTCACCAAACCCATACACACGTGCTTAACACATGCAGACCGCCAGACGAGTAGTAGGTAATGCCCACGTCAGTGAAACTTGACACTATCGCAGTCAGCGATAAGACGTAATGGGACAGCTGACCTTCGCCAGCAGCAGGCAGCCTAGAAGCGCTTCCACTTTGGAACGTACACACACCATCATTCACGCCATTTTCAAAGCCGGTTAACTCCCGAAGTTAAAATACGAGGGACGTTCCGAAACAAACAAAACACGCACACTAGCGTACATTTGCACATGCGTGTTTCAAACATAAAATACACGCCATGAGACACAAAGTACGGAGCGCTACACGGGATCGCGGGTCCGAATACCCAATAAAATCGGACGCCGTGAAAAACAAAAAAATTGTCGACCGACGAAAGATCAGTTACATACATCACACGGTTCTTTTTTTCAACACAGAAAGTCAGAAAACCCAGCCAGCGCGGCCAGACACCAGACCCATTCACAGGGGAAAATTCACGCCCACTTAGACGGAAATTGGCCAAAGTTAAGGCAATCCACAAGTACGTCCAAATTATAACAGGAATATGGACACGGGAATAGACAATTACTCGCGCACCATTGCAAAAACAGCACGCATACACAATCATGAATACAGGAAGGTTCTTGAACATAAATACAGGGGCGTAGAGCCGTTCTCAGGTACTCGCTACAACAGCCTACTTAGGGCATTAGCGACACCGGGACTGCCAAAAGGGGACATACCAGGAACGCCAGGCTTCTACGGGGACCACAAGACATTTTCTTTTTGAACCATAGTGCCCGACACCTGAATACGAGGGACGCCACTCTCACAGACACAAAACAGGTAACACCACATTTCTAAGGCCAAAAATCATGGCAAATTTGGATTACCCCGAATATAGGCGATAGACTTGCTAGACACAAATTATAGATAATTACACAGAGCAGAGGTTTTGCGGAAGAAAAGTCCACACAACATTGGTAGCGAAAACATGACAGGTTAACACATTGGCCCGCCTAGAATGTAAAACAATGTCCACATACGGACAATGGCAAAAGTCACGTTTCGTTAGCCTTCATACATAACATTAGAGACTTCCTACAAAAAAGGACACCAAAACAAAAACACGAAAAAGCACTGCGTTGCGGATAAGCGAATTCCAGCGCGTTGCAACACTGCCGTCGGCAGACACTCTTGTTATAACGGAAGTGACAATGAAATGCAGACATGATGACATTAGCGCAATAATAATAACATAACGACATACAGTAACAAGGATGTTGACACAGGATTCAGCGGCATTACAATATGCCTTGCATCCACTAACACACAAATACTATGGGCCGGATTCATCTCACGAGTACAGGAACATGCCTACAAGGGTGATAACACTCAGCACGCGACACAAGATAAGACTTATCCGATAACGTCCCACGCGCCAGCGTGCGGCAGCGGTACGCGACCTCACACACGCAGCCGCGCTAATTGCAGCCACGGACACTCCCTTCCTACGCGCGCCCAACAAGCAGGGGTGGATGCAGACAGATTCCATGAGGGAACAACCCCCCCCCTAATAACTTATTTTCTGTTTTTTTTTCTCTTTAAAAACCATTATAGGCGATCAGGCCATGACAGTTCACACTTACAATCCCATGCTACCCCAACGTTATGAACGTTACGAACAGGACACCAGATTAGGCCGTGACGTCGCAGCGTCACTGCACTCCAACCTCCTAAGGGCAGCCCGAGGGCAGTGCCAACAGACACAAACATTTCTACACAACATAGGTTTCACAGACCCACAGGCATTCCACAGACTGGTATTCTAGAATATAGTAGATGCTTTATGGCATCTCAATTTCACCAGTATACATACCAAGGAAAGATAGAGAGCACATCGTGACCAAGAGAGGATCAAACACCACGACAGGAGCAGAGATGGATAGTGCCATCAGGATGGCCAAGGTACCAACTACGGGCACCATTCCAGAACCCTTCTCCCTACATAACCCGCCACCTACAACACTATCCAACACAAACATACAGACACATAAAAACAGCTACACTACATTCCAAAATATACATCGGGGTTGATAGACTTCATGCGTCTAAACAAATTCAGGTATGTTACACCTTGGCCCCAAATGCCTACACCCGAGTATTAGGGGTGAGTCGGAAACAATATCAAGCGTAATGCACATCTCTATGTAAAGAGATGAGGCCACATTTATACTAACAACTATCTTTTTTTATTAACTAATCCCGCATGTAAGGGACATAGAATTATTATACCTCGACCCATGCTTTATCCTCAAGTGAGAGCGGATACGCCTCATATCCATTCCCATGCATGGAATGTCCTATCCACATACCAGGGCTTATTATTATTACACCTGCATGGCACTTTAAAAATTTTTTGCACACTTGGGAAAAACCTACCCCATCCACTCACTGTAAAGACCTCCCAACAGCATCACCGGCTCCTGGCCACCATTAACATGGAGACCTACGATGCACGACCCTCTCCTACCACGCTTTAAGACCATTCAGCAAATAACACCCCCGGATCCTCATAACAGGGACCCAACGCCCTACCAACCCACTAACGCCTCCAGGAAATTACCAAGGCATTACCGCTGGAAATCGGACATGGCGATTACGAGCATAAAGTAGACTATGCAATTAGAAGATCCTACAACCCCAGAACACTTAATATTTTACATAATTACATGGTAAATTATTTACATATCACACTTATTTTATTTTATTTTAAACAAGGAATCTGATATCACACTGGATGGTGATGAGAGTGTAAATGGAAG
This sequence comes from Meconema thalassinum, assembly GCA_946902985.2. NCBI lineage: Eukaryota > Metazoa > Arthropoda > Insecta > Orthoptera > Tettigoniidae > Meconema > Meconema thalassinum. The sequence continues at coordinate 54,197,550 of OX336388.2, read as the reverse complement.
GCAGAGGCTCCACACAAGAACAGAGCTGGAGAAGGCGATGATGAGGCCTGACCCAGTTGACTGAATGACTGACAGACGAAACTAGAGACGACCACACTAGGACTAGACTTTTAGCTAGTTGTAACCTAAGTAGAGCTTCTATGGCGGGAAGTTAGTCTTCCACTCGCGGAAGTGAAGAAGGACCTCAGGATTCAGCGGGACCAATCCTAGATCCACCAAGTCCTTGCCCCGCGAGACAAGGTGAAGACGATCTAACAAATAAATGATAATAAATGAATAATATATAATGCATATGGAATGAATGCGATCATTCGGCTCCGTGCCTACATAAATGGATGACACCGGGTCTCGAGAGCTTAAATGGTCACGCACCGGGCGGCCAGAGATATTAAATAGGTATGCAACGGGCTGCCAAAAGGGGTCTCGTGGGCAACCCAGCAATAAATATAAACAGATGATAAATGGCGAATAATGCCAACACAGGCAGGTATAACAGCGACGAAAAGGATATCCGAGCGAGGCATCTGCTCCTTCGCAACGCCCTCGCGCAGGCCTATACTAATTATTAATAGAGCGATGTCGACAATTAGTATTAAAGGAGGGGACTACGAGCAATTGCTGGATTCCGGTCCCGCCAATAGATTACAAGGGCCCCCGGAAGAGAAATCGACCGGACGAGCCTCCGATCAAAATTCTATTATGTACGATACAGTTGCATTCAAAAGGCAACTTAGACTTAAGCAAATTTAATAAGCACTGTTGTGAAACAGTAGCTACAGTACATTTCGGCACTAGACTAAGGACCATCTCGGCTTGTAAATACAATATATATATATTTCATTTTTCATATTTTAGGCTAAGCATTTTTAATTAAGATTGAACGTTCGGCACCTGGTAACTAAAATCCGTTACCAGGGTAAGCCCGACAATACATAGGATAAATAGAGTTAAAATAAAGCGTTCGGCACCTGGTAACTAAAATCCGTTACCAGGGTAAGCCCAACAATACATAGGATAAATAGAGTTAAGATAAAGCGTTCGGCTCCTTCAACTAAATTCGTTACCAGGGTAAGTCCGACAATACATTAAAGTAAGTTGACAATATATAGCGAAAACGCGTATGCAACGCGAACGCGACACACAGCGTTCGGCACCTGGCGGCTAGACGTTGCCAGGATAAGTCCGATAAAGCGATAACAATAGCAACAATAATTTTAATGAAAATAGGCGACAGCATGATAGGCGCACCAATAGCGGTGGCACAGGAGCCAGCCGACCCATACAAAAGCGATATATGCGACAGCTCGGCACAGCAACCAAGGCTGACCGGCTACAGCATGCAAGAGAAAATTTATGGCCAAGGGTATTTCATAAGATATGTATTTGAATTTCAGAGAAAGAGCTCCATCGATACGGCAGAGATCGTGAAAGACCATGGGCACACACACAAATACACGGAGAAAAGAGGAAAGATACAGACAGGATGGTAAGATCCAGCCGACTCAGGCTAAGCTGGACTAAAATTAGGCTAGACTAGACTAAATTAGACTTAAGGGGCGTTACATTTAAGCCATATAATAAGCGCAGCGAGGGAAATGATATATATATATACATGTACTGTAATCATCATAACATAATCCACTTTCAGGAATGCAAGAAAGTCAGGAAGCAACGGCATGCACAGAACCACATATGAAATGGCCATTAACGCATTTTGTTTTGCAGATGACGAGGATTGTACACAAAACTATTGTAAATATATTTCCCAACACAGAAATACCACACTCTCTCCCTCTTGTACAGACACATACACTCTTTGTCAATTTCAGTTGCACCCCCTAAAGGTGACAGCGCAGCGACCAACGAGGCACAGTATCCGTGGGATACTGGGCATCGCTGAACGCAGAAAAACAAGATGACACGCAAATTAGGCGTGACTTCGGCATCTAAGGGCGGCACAAGTATTGTAAGGGCCGAACCTTCGACGCCAGGGTGGAATTTCCCAACCCACGGCGGGAAAACCACTAGTACATAAGTTCAATGGAAAAGGAATTAGCGGCCTAGCCACTAAACAACGGTAAAACGGCCGAGTAGAAAATGGCCAGGGAGGAATCAGCGAATGGTATACAAAGGCCAGGTAAAGAGTTCTACGAAATGAAAGGTACCAGACTCATGAGTATTACCGGTTATGATTATTATTATTATTAGCAGTATTATTGTACAAATGGTTGTTGTAATGATTATTATTGTAACGATTGTTTTAACAGATGTATCAGAACCATGTCTATGAACATTGTTATTATGATTATCAGTAATAGCACGATTATCTTTATTATTAGCATGCAAATATTATTATGCCAGAATGGGCTACAGTACCACATTATTATGTCTTCACCATTGTCATTGCCACTACTGTACACACACATGAATTATTATATACATTGTACACAGTTACTGGATAACATTAGTTGCTCATACATTTAAAGCACATGTACTTTTCTTTTCCACTCTCTTTAACGACACATTTTGAAGGTGTCCCGTTTCGCCCCAACACAATAAACCATTTAATATATATTTCTTTAACTTATACCCTGGGGCACCTGTCTTTTCTATTTTCTTCCATCTTTTATACAATGCCTTGCAGGGGGCATTTTTTTTTCCACACAGCGCAGGACGGCACAACCACCCGTCCAGCCATGGTATTTTTTCCTTCCTGCATAGCACCAATACATATATATATCTATGTTTTTCTCCCTGATTTCGTTAAAACAGCAATAACTTCAAGAATTTTTTATGTACTTATTTTAAATGTCAACTTCTTACGATGATCAATTCTAGATGAACTATAAACTATGTATAACTATGTATATACCCAAAACCTACCCCTCTGAGCACACGCTAGACTCACATCACCACGACATCGATACACCTACACGACACCGACACGGAAGACAAAGAAGAAGAGGTACGAGGAGAAAACAAGAAGAAACCGTCACAAGGACACGCCTACTCTACTTCCCGTTCGCGAGGACGCGAACTAATCGATGAGGGGGACTTGTACAGCCCGGGGGGCCGTACCCCCTGAGAGCCACCCCCCCTCTTTTACCAAAACCACCCCAACTGGAAACACCATAATTCCAGGACATAAATCTACACAGCAAGCGGCGGCCACCTAAGCCTAGGAGGTTAGCCAACTGCTTGCAAAACACACACAAACATTTACACTAACAACAATCTGGGGCAGCTACATTGACGCAATGCTGACCACAAGCGCCGCAACGTATAAGAACGGAGCCTGGAAGGGAAGGATTATCTGTTCTGTAGTGTTCTTCGCCAGCGGCCCTGCCCGTCCGTTCATCACCAGATGAGAATCTAGTTGTGCTCAGAATCCTTTATTTTGTAAAATACCTACCCTGACACTTTGTACTACATTTATATCTGTTCAGACTCCCCAAGAGGGACATAACATTACATCAACTGGCCATTAAATACTTGGTCAGTAAGCTACATTTGTATTACTGATTACACTCCACTTCACGTCCCCATACCTCACCTGACCTTAGCCTTAAGTGCCCCTGACCGTAGCGGTCAGTAATTGCTTCGTCAGACTCCATTGTACTCACGGCACGCGACTCGACTGCAAAGCATCGAGCCGCTGACTCTACAATTTTATTGAATTACTCATTCCGCTCAGCTGGCAGGCCAGTTTAGTAGCTTGCACTTAGAGATCCATCCCCTAGCAGATACTTGCATCTTGCAGGGACGCCCCCAAGAGATTAAACACTAACACCAACACGCTACACTAGTAGTTTCTCCCAGCTACGGGAAGCTACTCTCTTCCAGAAATAGCCTTCTAAATTAGCACACTAGCACAACCGTGTTTTATCCCAACTACCCCCAACCAAGGGATTAAAACAATATTATTATTTTCTTATCAAAATATACTGAAACAAATAGTCAGCCATTTCTTACGAAAAAATCACGAGGTTTACAGAAGTTGAGATAAAAACAAGAAGTTCCGTGACGAACTAAAGAGCCTACTTTTCTTTAAATTTAAGATTCATGCCAATGATTAATCTATATGGATCTATCTAGAATAATGACGAAATTATGTTGGTAATATCGAAATTTCTAATTAGTTCGAAATACTGTATACCTGGCATAATGTAGCCTAATAGAGAACTACAGTTGGCAGCCCTGGTGACTGAATATATTCTTAGTTCCATCTCTTAAGGTACAGAATACAAAATTAGGTTGAAGTCCAATGGATAACATGGACGTTACATGCAGTTAAACATTGGATCTAGCAGTGCGCGTAAAATCATGTTGGCAACAATAACATACATGTATTGGTCAGAAATAATCTGAAATAATATGATCTATTGTTGTGTCAATTTTGAATAAAATTCATTAGTTAGTATAGAAGTTACATGCATTTTAAAATTGGACCTATCAGCAGGCTTAGAATCATGTTGGCAGCACTGGCGTAGGCCTATATTATTTACTCTAAATTACTCTAGAATGCCAGGTACTATACGTGTGCAAAGTTTAGAGCTATTGGCTTGCGTACTTTCTGATATATTGATATTAGGGTAACAAAAATAAAGACAGTATTTATTAACAGTTGGCAGCCCTGGTTACTCTTAAGAATCGGCATAGTCATATCTGTTATGGTACACATAGCACACACGAAATTTGGTTGAAATCCAAATGATAGTATAGAAGTTACATGTATTTAAATTTGGACCTCTCAGCAGGTTTAGAATCATGTTGGTAGCACTGACGCATATAAGTTACTCCAAATTAATATAGAATGTCAGGTACTATACGTGTGCATAGTTTAAAGCTGTCGGCTTGCATACTTTCTGATATATGGGTATTTGGATAAAAAAAAGTTGAGAGCATTTATTAACAGTTGGCAGCCCTGGTGGCTCCTAAGAATATGCTCAGTCGTATCTGTTTATGTACACATAGCACATACGAAATTTGGTTGAAATCCAATAGATAGTGTAGAAGTTATATACATTTAAAATTTGGACCTAACAGCAGGCTTATAATCATTTTGGCAACAATGCCGTATATGGCCTCCTGGAAATTAAACTGCAATATTATTATCTATACTTGTGCCAATTTTGAAATAGCTCCCATTCATTCCTTCCAAGATGTCCAACATGGAGCTCAAATTTCAATTGCGATTTTTCAGCAGTTGGTAGCACTGACATTATTTTCAAATATGGCCTTGAGATATTCAGGTATAGTTCTTTACTCCTACCAAACTTTGTTTTGATTGCTGCAGCCGTTTAGGAGTTGATAGGGGACACACACAGCCAGCCCGACAGAAGGACAGACAGACGGAAGGACAGACGGGCACACATTTGCCCGATCTCATAAGTATACTTTTTCCTCATGTTTGCAAAATGTGAAAAGTAGGCTAAAAATAGTGCACAGAATTATTAAAATCTAATCAGTGTTTTCTGAGCAGGACAAACATACAGATTTAGAATACTCCGGACAAATTAATTTATTGCACGAATTACACACTTTTCGAGTGCATTTATTACGCGCTCTACCGCAATTGTGGCATCGACCGAAATAATTCCTTCGCATGGGCCCTGGTGCAGATGACTGAGTTTCAACTTGCGGAAGGCCTAGAAAATGTTTTATTGTGAACGTTAGACTACTTAGCAACGCGTTTTCCTGCGACCTGCTATGAGCCAATGGTTTCGTCATAGCCTGAGGTAGGCTGATAAGAAAGTCACGACGGCAAACGGATTCATAGTTTTTGTTTGCTGTATGTATGCAAAGCGCGTTGAGAGCACTGAGGTTGATTAGATCATAGAAAAGAGTTACAGGCCATCTTCTTGATTTTCTGAAGAGAAGATTGTAATTTTACGTGACCGTGAATCTTGTGATTATGAGCCACGGGACCTCCTTTTTACGTGGAATCCGAACCACAGGACATGGCATTTCACTTTGAAAATGTCATATGTATTGACCGGGAATCGAACCCAGTCCACCTTGGCGAGAGGCCAACAGCTTGACCGCTGCGCCACCATGCCCCTACTCTTGAGTTTCTGGACTCGTCATAGACAGAAGACATCAACACCATTTTTAGTACTATTAGGCTATAGTACGTAATGATTTCAGATTTCCTTTGTTCTGTTTCGTTATCAATCACCTGGCATTTATTGCTCGGATTCAGAATCGGTGATCTGTTCCTCAAGATAGTCTTCATCCACGTCTGAACTTGAATGTTCGTCATAATCATCTGTCTGACTATCGGCTTCTTCCAACCACGCTGCGATTAGAGCTGCTTGCCTAACCTCCACGATTTCCTGAAGAAGGAAAAAAATAAAAATTCCCCGACGAAATAGTGTAAAAATACTTATTAACGATGATGTTAAGCCAATGTCAATATTAAAAGCAATAATAAATGCACAATGTAGATTTAGTCTCTAGCAAAAAAAACTTACGTAATTGGTCGCACGGCATACAAGTGTAGACCACGGACTTTACAGGGCTCCTGTAACATAACCACGCGCAAATGATATTCGCGCAGCACTGAGCACATGGGTCAACTATCCATCTTAAAGTACACGGAGTGTCAGCTACGTGGCGCAATAAGTTTTAAAGCAGTGTTTGTTTTCACGCGAGTGGAGTACATATGTAGACCACGCGACCACTCCAGGGTTAAGCTGTGTTACTCATGTTGGAAAGTAAGGTTATATTTCTATAGGTTCGGAGACAAGGCAAAAGGACGGCCGTGTCCTTTCCCGACGCCTGCTATGCAGATAAAAAGGTTCAGTTAGACAAACTACCGCTGATGCTGATATCCCGACAGAGGATCAGGTAGATACGCATCTAGTATTTAAAGCCATTCTTTCAGTTATTTTTTGCAAATATCTGATACAGTGGGTGGAGGGGTGTATGGTGTAATTAACATTTGTCACGAATTGAGAAATGTTTGCAATTATTAACCATGTTGAATGAGTGACGTGATTGAATGTACCATTTGTTTTGGAAACCACTGAATAATAACCGTACGAATTCCAGCGGTAGCATCTTCTGTGTCTGGATACCAGGCTCCATAGTCTAAAGCAGGCGGACGACAGCTAATAGAGAGCGAGCAGCATTCTGTAAAGGAGAGCCTTTATACCAACAAACGAAAACTAAATTCCCCTAACAGAGTTAATTCAGCAGTTTGCTTCTCGGCACTAACCAACGCGATTGTGTCAGGATTTGGCTGATCTGTTTGTGCTATGCATCAGATTACTCATGTTTATCATTATTATTATCACTATGATTAATAGTATTTCTATTTAGGCTATTTGCCATAGCGGAAAGGTGAAATGTCAAGCATAGATTGATTGACGACAAATGCGGCACTTGAAAGATTTACTAACGAGGTAAGTGGCAAAATGATAAATATTTCCATATATTCAATACCGGTATACTCTCATATTTTCTGCTCTTCTTTCTTTCCTTCGTTTGGTATCAAATTCATGAACGATTTATATATTAATATTGTGCCCTTTTAAAACCACCTACCAATATCCAGATGGGCGGATCGCAGCTTCTTCGTGGCCCCAGCTAGGTAAACCACCTACCAGTATCCAGATGGGCGGATCGCAGCTTCTTCGTAGCCCCATCAAGGTAAACCACCTACCAGTATCCAGATGGGCGGATCGCAGCTTCTTCGTGGCCCCAGCTAGGTAAACCACCGAAGGAAATGCCTGAAACATGGGATGAGTCGGTACACATAAGAAAAGGACGTTACGCTACGGAATTAGGACTTTATCCATCAATGGTAGAGTGAGAAACCTGCGCTTCCCGGGGCAAATGAGATAAATTGGGCGCCTGTTCTTAATTCCACCGCATGACCTCACCATAATTATTAGGCATCAATATCGCTTGGTTTCAATAAAACGGTGGACAGACGAAACTCTAGTGTCCTACGATTTATTAATATAAAACATTAAAAATACTAATTTAAATACGGACACTCCCGTCCTCAAACAACGACAAAATTAAATAATTGGATGAGTTTAACTTCAACTGCACTATTTAAATAAATTAAATTTGAAGGATCCATTCTTCTGAATGCCATCTGCATTTCAAAAATATATTCGGAGTTTATAAATGAAATAAAACCCCTAAATTAAAATAATACCATAAGTTCGGTTCATCAAAACTAAACACAATTACTCTATACATCACGAGACTCCATTCTATCTCTATAACAGTATTTACACGATCAGTTGTTATCGTTTCCAATCTCTTTTAAATATTTACAATTTATCTACAACATTTTTACAATATCTAACTCGTAGCATTGTCTGTCTGTCTGCGAGTTTCACTGCCAGAACTCGTCCTTGAACTTTTTGAAAGAAAAAAAACCAGGAATTTATGAAAAACGAGAACCACATACTCAAATTACCTTGCTTGTGTTCGTCGTATTAGTGTTAGTCATGGCCGTTCAACTAAGTCTAACTCATGCTTTAATAATCTAGCTCTCGTTAAATAAAATAATAATAATAATAACAATGAAATATTGCTTCAATGCTATTTCCTAATTCGTGCGTTTTCTGTCGATACATGACCTTCTATAATCGCCTTTAAACATCAGATTAACGCATCTTTATCTTATACAGCTTCCTCATACACTGTAATACAGACACATGACCTTCTATCTTCTTCTTATGGTTCCTATCCGTTCCGGATGTTGGCTACCATCTTCACTGTGTTGTTCCTATCACTTGCAGCTCGGAATAATTCAGTAGATGTTTTGAGGTCCAGGCTGTGAGGTTTTTTAACCAGGATATTCTTCTTCGTCCAACACTTCTCTTCCCTGGTATTTTTCCTTGAAGAATAGACTGTAGGAGATGGTACTGGTATTCCTCATGATGTGTCCTAGGTATTGGATTTTCCTGATTTTCACGGTGGTTAATACTTTCTTAGTTTTTTCATTTTTTGGAGAACCTCTACATTTGTGACATGGTCTGTCCATGGTATCCGCAATATCCTTCTGTACAGCCACATTTCAAAGGCCTCTAAACGTTTACATAAAGACTCTGTCAGAGTCCATGTCTCAGCACCGTAAAAAAAGTAGAGAACACATAACAACGCAAAAGCCTGATTTTCGTAGTCATTGTCAGCCCATGATGTTTGAACAAATTCCGCATCTTATTGAAAGTTGTCCGGGCTTTCCCAATTCGAGACTTCACCTCATCAGAAGGGTCCCATTGGTCATTTAGGGTAGTGCCAAGGTATATATACTTATGCACTTGTGCTGATGCTGATATCCCGACAGAGGATCAGGTAGACACGCATCTAATATTTGAAGCCATTCTTTCAGTAATTTTTCGCAAATATCTGATACAGTGTGTGGAGGGGTGTATGGTGTAATTAACATTTGTCACTAACCAAAGGGTTTGTGTCAGGATTTGGCTGATTTGTTTGTGCTACGCTTCAGATTACTCAAGTTTATCATTATTATTATCATTATGATTAATATTATTTCTATTTAGGCTATTTGTTATAGCGGAAAATTGAAATGTCAAGCATAGATTGATTGACGACAAATGCGGCACTTGAAAGATTTACTAGCGAGGTGAGTGGCAAAATGATACATCTTTCCGTATATTCAATACCGGGATATTCTCATAATTCCTGCTCTTGTTTCTTTCCTTCATTTGGTATCGAATTCATCAACGATTTATATATTAATATTGTGCCCTTTTAAAACCACCTACCAGTATCCAGATGGGCGGATCGCAGCTTCTTCGCGGCCCCAGCTAGGTAAACCACCTACCAGTATCCAGATGGGCCGATCGTAGCTTCTTCGTGGCCCCAGTTAGGTAAACCACCTACCTGTATCCAGATGGGCGGATCGCAACTTCTTCGTGGCCCCAGCTAGTTAAACCACCGAAGGAAATGCCTGATACATGGGATGAGTCGGGACACATAAGACAATGACGTTACGCTACGGAAGTAGGAATTTATCCATCAATGGTAGAGTGAGAAACCTGCGCTTCTCGGGGCAATTGAGATAAATTGGGCGCCTGTTCTTAATACGACCGCATGACCTCACCATAATTATTTGGCATCAATATCGCTTGGGTTCTCAAAACGGTGGACAGACGAAACTCTAGTGTCCTACGATTTATTAATATAAAACATTAAAAATACTAATTTAAATACGGACACTCCCGTCCTCAAACAACGACAAAATTAAATAATTGGATGAATTAAACCTTCAACTTCTCTATTAAATTAAAATAAATATGAAGGACCCACTCTTCTGAACGCCACCTGCATTTCCAAAATATGTTCGGAGTTTATAAATGAAATAAAACCCCTAAATTAAAATAATACCATAAGTTCGGTTCATCAAAACAAAACACAATTACTCTATACACCACGAGACTCCATTCTATCTCAATAACAGTATTTACACGATCAGTTGTTATCGTTTCCAATCTCTTTTAAATATTTACAATTTATCTACAACATTTTTACAATATCTAATTCGTAGCATTGTCTGTCTGTCTGCGAGTTTCACTGCCAGAACTCGTCCTTGAACTTTTTGAAAGAAAAAATCAGGAATTTATGAAAAACGATAACCACATACTCAAATTACCTTGCTTGTGTTCGTCGTATTAGTGTTAGTCATGGCCGTTCAACAAAGTCTAGCTCATGCTTTAATAATCAAGCTCTCGTTAAATAAAATAATAATAATAATAATAACAATGAAATATTGCTTCAATGTTATTTCCTCATTCGTGCGTTTTCTGTCGATACATGACCTTCTATAATCGCCTTTAAACATCAGATGAACGCATCTTTATCTTATACAGCTTCCTCATACACTGTAATACAGACACATGACCTTCTATAGTCGCCTTTAAACATCGGATTAACGCACCTTTATCTTATACAGCCTCCTCATACACTGTAATACAGACACATGACCTTCTATAGTCACCTTTAAAGATCAGATTAACGCATCTTTATCTTATACAGCTTCCTCATACACTGTAATACAGACACATGACCTTCTATAGTCACCTTTAAACATTGGATTAACGCACCTTCATCTTATACAGCTTCCTCATACACTGTAATACAGACACATGACCTTTTATCTTCTTCTTATGGTTCCTATCCGTTCCGGATGTTGGCTACCATCTTCACTGTGCTGTTCCTATCACTTGCAGCTCGGAATAATTCAGTAGAGGTTTTTGAGGTCCAGTCTGTGTGTTTTTTTAACCAGGATATTCTTCTTCGTCCAACACTTCTCTTCCCTGGTATTTTTCCTTGAACAATAGACTGTAGGAGATGGTACTTGGTGGTATTCCTCATGATGTGTCCTAGGTATTGGATTTTCCTGATTTTCACGGTGGTTAATACTTCCTTAGTTTTTTTAATTTTTTGGAGAACCTCAACATTTGTGACATGGTCTGTCCATGGTATCCGCAATATCCTTCTGTACAGCCACATTTCAAAGGCCTCTGAACGTTTACATAAAGACTCTGTCAGAGTCCATGTCTCAGCACCGTAAAAAGAGTAGAGAACACATAACAACGCAAAAGCCTGATTTTCGTAGTCATTGTTAGCCCATGATGTTTGAACAAATTCCGCATCTTATTGAAAGTTGTCCGGGCTTTCCCATTTCGAGACTTCACCTCATCAGAAGGGTCCCATTGGTCATTTATGGTAGTGCCAAGGTATATATACTTATGCACTTGTGCTGATGCTGATATCCCGACAGAGGATCAGGTAGACACGCATCTAATATTTGAAGCCATTCTTTCAGTATTTTTCGCAAATATCTGATACAGTGGGTGGAGAGTGTATGGTGTAATTAACATTTGTCACTAACCAAAGCGTTTGTGTCAGGATTTGGCTGATTTGTTTGTGCTACGCTTCAGATTACTCAAGTTTATCATTAATATTATCATTATGATTAATATTATTTCTATTTAGGCTATTTGTTATAGCGGAAAGGTGAAATGTCAAGCATAGATTGATTGACGACAAATGCGGCACTTGAAATATATACTAGCGAGGTAAATGTCAAAATGATAAATCTTTCCGTATATTCAATACCGGTATATTCTCATATTTCCTGCTCTTCTTTCTTTCCTTCATTTGGTATCGAATTCATCAACGATTTATATATTAATATTGTGACCTTTTAAAACCACCTACAAGTATCCAGATGGGCGGATCGCAGCTTCTTCGTGGCCCCGGCTATGTAAACCACCTACCAGTATCCAGATGGGCGGATCGTAGCTTCTTCGTTGTCCCAGTTAGGTAAACCACCTACCAGTATCCAGATGGGCGGATCACAACTTCTTCGTGGCCCCAGCTAGGTAAACCACCGAACGAATTGCCTGATACACGGGATGAGTCGGGACACATAAGACAAGGACGTTACGCTACGGAATTAGGACTTTATCCATCAATGGTAGAGTGAGAAACCTGAGCTTCTCGGGGCAATTGAGATAAATTGGGCGCCTGTTCTTAATTCCACCGCATGACCTCACCATAATTATTTGGCATCAATATCGCATGGGTTCTATAAAATGGTGGACAGACGAAACTCTAGTGTCCTACGATTTATTAATATAAAACATTAAAAATACTAATTTAAATACGGACACTCCCGTCCTCAAACAACGACAAAATTAAATAATTGGATGAATTAAACCTTCAACTTCACTATTAAAATAAAATAAATATGAAGGACCCACCCATCTGAATGCCATCTGCATTTCCAAAATATGTTCGGAGTTTATAAATGAAATAAAACCCCTAAATTAAAATAATACCATAAGTTCGGTTCATCAAAACTAAATACAATTACTCTATACACCACGAGACTCCATTCTATCTCTATAACAGTATTTACACGACCAGTTGTTATCATTTCCAATCTCTTTTAAATATTTACAATTTATCTACAACATTTTTACAATATCTAACTCGTAGCATTGTCTGTCTGTCTGCGAGTTTCACTGCCAGAACTCGTCCTTGAACTTTTTGAAAGAAAAAAAAACAGGAATTTATGAAAAACGAGAACCACGTACTCAAATTACCTTGCTTGTGTTCGTCGTATTAGTGTTAGTCATGGCCGTTGAACAAAGTCTAACTCATGCTTTAATAATCTAGCTCTCGTTAAATAAAATAATAATAATAACAATGAAATATTGCTTCAATGCTATTTCCTAATTCGTGCGTTTTCTGTCGATACATGACCTTCTATAATCGTCTTTAAACATCAGATTAACGCAGCTTTATCTTATACAGCTTCCTCATACACTGTAATACAGACACATGACCCTCTATCTTCTTCTTATGGTTCCTATCCGTTCCGGATGTTGGCTACCATCTTGAATGCGCTGTTCCTATCACTTGCAGCTCGGAATAATTCAGTAGATGTTTTTGAGGTCCAGGCTGTGAGGTTTTTTAACCAGGATATTCTTCTTCGTCCAACACTTCTCTTCCCTGGTATTTTTCCTTGAAGAATAGACTGTAGGAGATGGTACTTGGTGGTATTCCTCATGATGTGTCCTAGGTATTGGATTTTCCTGATTTTCACGGTGGTTAATACTTCCTTAGTTTTTTCATTTTTTGGCGAACCTCAACATTTGTGACATGGTCTGTCCATGGTATCCGCAATATCCTTCTGTACAGCCCCATTTCAAATGCCTCTAAACGTTTACATAAAGACTCTGTCAGAGTCCATGTCTCAGCACCGTAAAAAAGAGTAGAGAACACATAACAACGCAAAAGCCTGATTTTCGTAGTCATTATCAGCCCATGATGTTTGAACAAATTCCGCATCTTATTGAAAGTTGTCCGGGCTTTCCCAATTTGAGACTTCACCTCATCAGAAGGGTCCCATTGGTCATTTAGGGTAGTGCCAAGGTATATATACTTATGCACTTGCGCTGATGTTGATATCCCGACAGAGGATCAGGTAGACACGCATCTAATATTTGAAGCCATTCTTTCAGTAATTTTTCGCAAATATCTGATACAGTGTGTGGAGGGGTGTATGATGTAATTAACATTTGTCACTAACCAAAGCGTTTGTGTCAGGATTTGGCTGATTTGTTTGTGCTACGCTTCAGATTACTCAAGTTTATCATTATTATTATCATTATGATTAATATTATTTTTATTTAGGCTATTTGTTATAGCGGAAAGGTGAAATGTCAAGCATAGATTGATTGACGACAAATGCGGCACTTGAAAGATTTACTAGCGGGGTAAGTGGCAAAATGATACATCTTTCCGTATATTCAATACCGGTATATTCTCATATTTCCTGCTCTTCTTTCTTTCCTTCATTTGGTACCGAATTCATCAACGATTTACATATTAATATTGTGCCCTTATAAAACCACCTACCAGTATCCAGATGGGCGGATCGCAGCTTCTTCGTGGCCCCAGCTACGTAAACCACCTACCAGTATCCAGATGGGCGGATCGTAGCTTCTTCGTGGCCCCAGTTAGGTAAACCACCTACCAGTACCCAGATGGGCGGATCGCAGCTTCTTCGTGGCCCCAGCTAGGTAAACCACCTACCAATATCCAGATGGGCGGATCGCAGCTTCCTCGTGGCCCCAGCTAGGTAAACCACCTACCAGTATCCAGATGGGCCGATCGCAACTTCTTCGTGGCCCCAGCTAGGTAAACCACCGAAGGAAATGCCTGATACATGGGATGAGTCGGGACACATAAGACAATGCCGTTACGCTACGGAATTAGGACTTTATCCATCAATGGTAGAGTGAGAAACCTGCGCTTCTCGGGGCAAATGAGATAAATTGGGCACCTGTTCTTAATTCCACCGCATGACCTCACCATAATTATTTGGCATCAATATCGCTTGGGTTCTATAAAACGGTGGACAGACGAAACTCTAGTGTCCTACGATTTGTTAATATAAAACATTAAAAATACTAATTTAAATACGGACACTCCCGTCCTCAAACAACGACAAAATTAAATAATTGGATGAATTAAACCTTCAACTTCACTATTAAAATAAAATAAATATGAAGGACCCACTCTTCTGAATGCCATCTGCATTTCCAAAATATGTTCGGAGTTTATAAATGAAATAAAACCCCTAAATTAAAATAATACCATAAGTTCGGTTCATCAAAACAAAACACAATTACTCTATACACCACGAGACTCCATTCTATCTCAATAACAGTATTTACACGATCAGTTGTTATCGTTTCCAATCTCTTTTAAATATTTACAATTTATCTACAACATTTTTACAATATCTAACTCGTAGCATTGTCTGTCTGTCTGCGAGTTTCACTGCCAGAACTCGTCCTTGAACTTTTTGAAAGAAAAAAACAGGAATTTATGAAAAACGAGAACCACATACTCAAATTACCTTGCTTGTGTTCGTCGTATTAGTGTTAGTCATGGCCGTTCAACAAAGTCTAGCTCATGCATTAATAATCTAGCTCTCGTTAAATAAAATAATAATAATAATAATAATAATAACAGTGAAATATTGCTTCAATGTTATTTCCTAATTCGTGCGTTTTCTGTCGATACATGACCATCTATAATCGCCTTTAAACATCAGATTAACGCATCTTTATCTTATACAGCTTCCTCATACACTGTAATACAGACACATGACCTTCTATAATCGCCTTTAAACATCAGATTAACGCATCTTTATCTTATACAGCTTCCTCATACACTGTAATACAGACACATGACCTTCTATCTTCTTCATATGGTTCCTATCCGTTCCGGATGTTGGCTACCATCTTCACTGTGCTGTTCCTATCACTTGCAGCTCGGAATAATTCAGTAGATGTTTTTGAGGTCCAGGCTGTGAGGTTTTTTAACCAGGATATTCTTCTTCGTCCAACACTTCTCTTCCCTGGTATTTTTCCTTGAAGAATAGACTGTAGGAGATGGTACTTGGTGGTATTCCTCATGATGTGTCCTAGGTATTGGATTTTCCTGATTTTCACGGTGGTTAATACTTCCTTAGTTTTTTTTTCATTTTTTGGAGAACCTCAACATTTGTGACATGGTCTGTCCATGGTATCCGCAATATCCTTCTGTACAGCCACATTTCAAAGTCCTCTAAACGTTTACATAAAGACTCTGTCAGAGTCTACGTCTCAGCATCGTAAAAAAAGTAGAGAACACATAACAACGCAAAAGCCTGATTTTCGTAGTCATTGTCTGCCCATGATGTTTGAACAAATTCCGCATCTTATTGAAAGTTGTCCGGGCTTTCCCAATTCGAGACTTCACCTCATCAGAAGGGTCCCATTGGTCATTTATGGTAGTGCCACGGTATATATACTTATGCACTTGTGCAATGGGTTTTTGGTCTATATTTATTTCGCATGCAGAGACTTTGTTTTTACTAATGACCATCAATTTTGTCTTCTGAGGGTTTATATCTAAACCATATTCATGGCTTTTTAGGATAACTTTATCAATGATATGTTGCAGGCTTTCTTGACTATCCGCAAAAATCACAGTGGCATCGGCATATCGAATGTTATTTATCCAGTTACCATTTAAGAGCACTCCCTTCTCAACATCCTCTAGAACTTCTTTAAAGATATATTCTGAATAGATGTTAAATAACAATGGAGACAATATACAGCCTTGTCTTACACCTCTTAGAATATCTATATCTTCCGTGTTCTCGCTATCCAACCTCACATAAGCAGATTGATTCCAGTACAAGTTTACAATAATTCGTAAATCTTTATCATCTAAGCCAATCTTTTGTAAAATTTCTATCATATTATGATATCTTACTCTATCGAAAGCCTTTTGATAGTCAATAAAGCAGGCATATATATCACTGTTCACATCACGGCACCTTTGAAATAATACTTGAGTGCCAAATGCGTTTCTAAAACCAAATTGTGTAGAGGAAACTTGTTCTTCACATATTTTGTATATTCTGCGATGAATGATCTTCAGAAATACCTTCAAGATGTGATTCATGAGACTGATTGTTCGGTACTCACTACAAAACTGAGCTCTGTTTTTTTTAGGTAGTGTGATGAATTCCGATTTAAGCCATTCCTGAGGAATGTTCCCAGAATTGTAAATGTCGTTGAATATTTTAGTCAACCATTTCACATTATCTTCATTCAAAAGCATTAAAAATTCAGCATTCACATTGTCAGGGCCAGTGGCTTTACCATCCTTCATGGCTTTTATTGCGGTTTGTACTTCATCTACCAGAATTTGGGGTCCTGTTTCACCATTTATTCGAGGTGGTTCCTGCCGAGTATCATAAAACAAGAGTAGTGGTTTTGTAGGGGTTCTATACCCTCCACACCCTCCACACAAGATGGCGGCGGTGCGATATCTCTCGAACCCATGGTTGGATTTTAACAAATGAGGTGTCGTTGAACTCGGGCTAACACCCCCTTTCCAATGGACAACATATTTTAACCCCAAAAGTAATACCTACCCCTACTAGGGGTGAAATTGTAATTTTTTAGAGAATCTCTCTTTCCAATTGCAACATGTGAGAGTTTGAATGCCGATATGGATTTAAACGTTGTTCTACATAATGTGTATGTGTTCGGTGAATAGCCACTATGAATTAACATGATTGTTTTTTGTTTTTTACGCATGCCCACTCATGGCTTTTGTAAGAGGGTGGGGGAGCGGAACCCTATGGAAGGGTTATTGTTGACGGGTCATTGTTGGCGGGGTCATGGCTGACGGGTCCTTGTGGACGAGTCCTTGTGGACAAGTCCTTGTTGACAGGTCCATGTGGACGAGTCCTTGTGGACAGGTCATTGTGGACAGGTCATTGTGGACAGGTACTTGTGGACAAGTCCTTGTGGACGAGTCCTTGTCCCTTTGGACTGATCCCTTTGGACGGGTCCCTTTGGCCTGGTTCCTACGGACGAGCCCATGAATTTATTTAAATTATGTTAAAGGGCCTAACTACATTTGTGTGTGTTGAATTGACGTTGTTCACCACTACTATAATGGGATAACGATATGAAAGCAAAGTGACGAAATACATGTGAACACGTGTGAAATGACCTTATTACCGTCCTCCTTGTGAAACAAGTCACATCCTGTTTTGCTTCATACGTGAGAAAATGTGGGTTCGAACCCGTGGTCGGATTTTGACGAATGAGGTGTCATTGAACTCGGGCTGATACCCCCTTTCCAATGAACAACATATTTCCACCCCAAAATAAAACCTACCCCTACTAGGGGGTGAAATTGTAATTTTTTTAGAGAATCTCTCCTTCCAATTGCAACATGTGAGAGTTTGAATGCCGATATGGAATAAAACGTTGTTCCACACAAGAGATATGTCTTTGGTGGATAGCCACTATGAATTAACATGCTTGTTTTTGTTTTTTGTTTTTTACGCATGCCCACTCATAGCTTTTGTAAGAAGGCAGGCTTTTTAAAAGATGGCGGCTGTAGTGTAACCTAACCTAACCCAACCCACGAGTGGTGATCAAAAAGTATTTTAAGTGACGCTTGTCGATTGGCAAACCAATAATCAAAGAGGGATATGTCAGGCCTTGAGGTGATAGCCCCTTTTGATTGATCCCTGTTGATTGATCTCTGTTGATTTGTCCCTTTGGACTGGTCTCTGTTGACTAGCCCCTTTTGGACGGGCCCTTTTTGACAGGGGGTCATTTTTGATGGATCCTTTTTGACAGGTGCTTTTCGACGAGTCCCTGTTGACGAGTCATTGCTGACGGGTCCTTGTTGATGAGTCCCTGAGGACGGGTCATTGTTGACGGGTCCCTATTGACAGGTCATTGTTGACAGGTCATTGATGACAGGTCATTGTTGACGGGTCATTGTTGATGGGTCCTTACTGACAAGCCCCTGTTGATGGGTCCCTGTGGAAGGGTCCCTTTAGACCGGCCCCTTTGGACTGGTCCCTATGGACCGGCCCATGAAATTTATCCAAATTATGTCAAAGGGCCTAACTACATTTGTGTGTAAAGCTGTGTGTTGAACTGACGTTGTTCACCAGTCCTTACTAGTACAATTGGATAACGATATGAAAGGAATTGATTAACTAGACATGAGTTAACTACCAACGAAACACTTTGGCGACTCTGCTTGTTATTGACCAATGAGTAGGGTTTTAGAAAAACTGTTTGCTATTTTGGGTTATATACAAAAAATGCTTAGACCTTTTGAGTGACTATGTTTGCTAAACAAGACATTATACCAGACACGATTAGGATTCTTATGTAGCTCAGACAAGGAAAGAATTTCTACAGAATCTGTTGACATTGAATATAGATTTAGGTATTAGGAAGTCATTTTGAAGGCCTTTGTCTGGAGCGTGGCACTCTATGAAAGTAAAACTTAGACAATTGGTGTAGCAGAAAAGTGGAGAATTGAAGTGTTTGAAATGTGGTGTTACAGGAGAATGATGAAGATTAGATGGGTAAATAGGGTTACTAACAAAGAGGTATTAAGACGAGTGGGGGAGAAGAGATGTATCTGGCGACTGTTAATGAAGTAAAGAGATAGGTTGGTAGAACACGTACTAAGACATCCAAGAATAGCAAACTTAGTTAAAGAAGAAAGGTTCGAGGACGAGAACTGTAGGGGTAGACCAAGTTTAGAATATGTTAAACAGATAGCCTTGAATGTAGGGTGTGGTAGCTATATAGAGATGAAACGATTAGCTCGGGACAGATAGGCGCTGAGATCTGCATCAAACCAGTCAAAGGACTAAAGACTCAAACAAAAACATGTAAGTTCACTAAAATAATGTTGTGTAACGGTATATGTTAGTCAACGAACAAAAATGCATTACTAAAACCCATGACACGATACCTAAGAGCTTTTCTAAAATGATTTTAAAATGCCTTTAACCCTATATTGAACACCCAGTTCACAAGACTCATAACTCCAATGTTATGGTAAAACAAAACAAAATCTATATTTCAAAACAAGCAAGTGGTTTAGTCAATGTATACTGGAAAAAGTTTTGTAAACACTCAAGTCCTCAAGACTAATTAAATTAGTAACTGTCAGGTTGACCGAGTGGTTAAGGTGTTTGACTTAAGATCAAATTTTTTGTATAAGGAAGCAAGGGTTCGAATCCCTTACCTGACATAACTATTGCCTTGACATGGCTTGGCCACACTGCATTATTATGACACTCGGTACACAAACCATAGATATAGTGTATTGTTTAAGGCCACTCTCTTTCTGAACATAGTCAGAGACTGTTGATGGTTAACAATTGTATTAATAGTGGGACATGGGGATAGTTATTAAGAAAAACAGACAATACCCATACAATATTTTTATTAAATTCATTTTATAATAGTTACACACTGAATTCAACTCTATCTCTTTACCATTGTTCTATATAGATCTTTAAACACAACGCTTGTTGTAGATCCTTTTACAACTTTCTCCAGGTACTCTTGCTCTTAAATACTGGGGAAGCCGCAATGGTTTTATAAACATAAAACCCTCATCCTCTTCTTTTTCATAATTATCATCATCATCATCATCATTATGAATATTATCATCAAAATTATTATAGTCATTGTCACCATCAATATCATCATCATCATCATTGTCAACATCACTAGAACTATCCAATTCCTCTTGTTTGTTTTCCACAGGGACCTCTTGTAGAGTCTGCGTTGCTTTTGATAGTGTTAAGGGTTTTTTGAACGATGGTATTTGTCCTAACATGTCTTTTTGAGGTGATGATGAATGCACTATCTTGAGCAGCAATATATTTTTCTTGGACTTGCTTTTTTACCTGGGTTAGAGTATTTTGCGTATTTAAATGTGTATTAATTTGAGATTCACAATGATGTTCTTTTGAAGTAAGTACGTTGGAGTCTTTTGTTTTAATCATTCCTCGACACTTTTTGGATCGTTGTTTTGAACATTGCCAAATAACAGTTCCATCTTTATTGGTTGTTTTTACAATATATGTATATCCTTTATAGAAGACACATGGCTTGCCATGACTGGTTGTTGAGACTTCCATATCAACTAATACATATGAATTAAATTTTAGTAAAGTCACATGAACAATCTTTAGATTACAAGTGATTTACACACACACACACACACACTTTCCTAAATGTCAAGATTTATGGATGTTGTTTTCCGCCAACAGCTGCTTACTGCGTATGACAAGGTTGGAGACTGGTAGGTGAGACGGTCTTTCACGATGTGAACACTGTAACAGGCAGTAGTCAACTGACAATATTCTTATACCCTAGTCAAGGTTAACAGGTACTTACTGCGTATGACGAGACCGTACACTCGTAGGTTAGACCGTATTTTTTGTTTGTTGCTAAGGATCCCATATATACCCTAGACATGTTAGTTCTGAACACTTAGTGGTTAATTGTATATATTGAATTTAAATACACAGCTCATACAAGCACGTTTTGCGGATGGGAGGGGTGAGAGGCTAGCAAAAAAGGAAATGTTTTAGTTTAATGAAACGTCATGTCCTAGTAGGCGTGATTTATAATAGACGCAATTGATAGTAGACGTAATTGATAGTAGGTGTAATCGATACTAGACGTGATTAATAGTAGACGCAATTGATACTAGGCGTGATTGATAGTAGGCGTGATTTGTAGTAAGCGCGATTTATAGTAGACGCAAATGATAGTAGGCGCGATTGATAGTAGGCGTGATTGATAGTAGACGCGATTGATAGTAGGCGCAATTTGACATGGGCGCGACTCAGATCATTTTTGATATCATAAAGTTACAGTGTCAATGTTTATACAAAGTACAAGGTAGAGGGTATTTTAAGACATAACCTCAGCTCACTTAACATAACCTAACTTTACCTAACCTAACTTTGTCACGTGACATGTTCTACAAGTTTAGACTTGCTTTAAGACTGATTATGACGTCATAGATTGATGGGAGGGGTGAGAGACTGACAAAAAAGGAAATGTTCTGGTTTAATGAAACGTCATGTCCTAGTAGGCGCGATTTATAGTAGACGCAATTGATAGTAGGCGCGATTAATAGTAGACGCAATTGATAGTAGACGTGATTGATAGTAGGCGTGATTTGACATGAGCTCGATTTATAGTAGACGCGAAAGATAGTAGGCGCGATTGATAGTAGGCGTAATTAGACATGGGCGAGATTTATAGTAGACGCAATTGATAGTAGGCGCGATTGATAGTAGGTGTAATTGGTAGTAGGCGCGATTTGACATGAGCGCGATTTATAGTAGACGCAAATGATAGTAGGCGTGATTGATAGTAGACGCAATTGATACTAGGCGTGATTGATAGTAGGCGTGATTTGTAGTAAGCGCATTTCATAGTAGGCTCAATTGATAGTAGATGCAATTGATAGTAGACGTGATTGATAGTAGGCGCGATTGATAGTAGACGTGATTGATATGGACGCGACTTAGATCATTTTTGATATTACAAAGTTACAGTGTCAATGTTTATACAAAGTACAAGGCAGAGAGGGGGTATTTTAAGACTTAACCTCAGCTCACCTAACATAACCTAACTTTACCTAACCTAACTTTGTCACGTGACATGTTCTACAAGTTTAGACTTGCTTTAAGGCTGACTATGACTATGACGTCATAGATTGATGAGAGGGGTGGGAGGCTGACAAAAAAGGAAATGTTTTGGTTTAATGAAAAGTCATGTCCTAGCAGGCGCGATTGGTAGTAGACGCAATTGATAGTAGACGCAATTAATGGTAGACACAATTGATAGTAGGTGTGATCAGGTACTTACTGCATATCAAAAGGCTGTACACTCGTGTGTTAGACACTCTATCTTGTTAAGGACCCCTATATATTCCCTATACAAGGCTATACATGTTAGTTCTAAACACTTAGTGGTTATTTGTATTTTAAATTTATATACACAGGTTATACAAGCACGTTTTTTCACACAGTAAAACTTTGTCAAATAGCCACATGCGACACCCAAAGTATGTTTCCGCTATCTAGCGGTGACTATGGAAATTACCTGAACATATCCTAATCTAATCCTAGCTAACTTCACCTGACGTGACCATACCGGTTTGTAAGCAACAACAACAACACACTAAGATTCCATGAATTCCATTGTACTTTTAGATTAATTATCGACTCTCAACTCTAATAACTATGTCTATCCCACTCTGTCAAAAACACGATATTTTTTTTTTTAATTTTTGCTTGATGTCAATACTAAAGTGATAATGGGTTTTCCGATCCTATCACTATAAATTCATTACCCCCACTCTTATCTCGGTTTCGACAACAACCATGCCTATTTTTATTATGTCAGATGATGTAATGTTCGAGTGCAAAGTGGGTGTAAAAGTGAGTGCAAAAGTGAGTGCAAAGTAAGTGTAAAAGTAGTTGTAAAAGTGAGTGCAAAGTGAGTGCAAAAGTGAGTGCAAAAGTGGGGTGTAAAAGTGGGGTGTAAAAGTGGTACCCTATTTGTAATGGCTTATTTGACAAGTTATTTTGTGGTACCCTATTCGTAATGGCTTATTTCACAAGTTGTTTTTGTCAATGTATTTAGAGGATATTTCTCTTGATCATGGAAAGTATCTCAGCCCTTTTTATGATAGCATAATGCTTACCGTCATGTTTGTAAGCAACAACAACACACTAAAATTCCAAGAATCCAAACTACTCTAAGGTTAATGATGGTCTCTCAACTCCATTCCACGCCTAGTCAAAAACATTATACATTTCAAATTTTTCAAAAAAGGTAAATTGAGAAAGTAGGCTATATATTTAAACTAAAAAATCATATGCTAACTCCAACACCTACGTCTATCCCATTCTCAGTCAAAAAATATATATATATTCTTTAAATTTTTCCAAAAAATATTTGGAAAGTAGGCTATAATTTGAAAACTAATCATCCTAAAAAGTCATATATAGACTCAAACCAATGGCTTTTATGTCCTTAATCGTTAGAACAAAACATGGAATTAGACATTTTTCCAAATATTGATCATTTTTAAAAATGGGCTATATTTTGTAAACTATGAATTACACAAAAAATGTGTTTGACATAAAAATGACAGGTATTTACCCCCTCTACCCACAAACCAAGTCCCAGGTCTCTGAGACAAAATCCAAAAAGGTTCAATTTCGAAAGTAGACGATATTTTGAAAACTAATCATTCTAAAAAGTCATATATAGACTCAAACAAATGTCCTTTAAGTCCCTTAACGTTAGAACAAAACTTAACATTTTTTTCATTTTTTCAAAAAAAAAGTCCAATTTTCAAAATAGCCACTATGAATTAACATGCTTGTTTTTGTTTTTTGTTTTTTACGCATGCCCACTCATAGCTTTTGTAAGAAGGCAGGCTTTTTAAAAGATGGCGGCTGTAGTGTAACCTAACCTAACCCAACCCACGAGTGGTGATCAAAAAGTATTTTAAGTGACGCTTGTCGATTGGCAAACCAATAATCAAAGAGGGATACGTCAGGCCTTGAGGTGATAGCCCCTTTTGATTGATCCCTGTTGGTTGATCTCTGTTGATTTGTCCCTTTGGACTGGTCCCTGTTGACTAGCCCCTTTGGACGGGTTTTTTTAAAGGGGGAGTCATTTTTTTACGGGTCCCGGAGGACGGGTCCTTGTTGACGGGTCCCTGTGGGCGGTTCCTTTGGACTTATCCTTATGGACTGGCCCGTGCATTTTATCCAAATTATATCAAAGGGGCCCGCCCACAGGGACCCGTCAACAAGGACCCGTCCTCCGGGACCCGTAAAAAATGACTCCCCCTTTAAAAAAGACCCGTCCAAAGGGGCTAGTCAACAGGGACCAGTCCAAAGGGACACATCAACAGAGATCAATCAAAAGGGGTCAATCAACAGGTATCAATCAAAGGTTAAGTTAAGCTACGGCAGCCATTTTGGAACTTTTTGATCACACCTCGTAGGGTTAGGTTAGGTTGAGTTAAGCTACGACCGCCATTTTGGAACTAATTCTTAGTTTCCAAAATATAGGCAATTTTGAAAATTGGACTTTTTTTTGAAAAAATGAAAAAAATGTTAAGTTTTGTTCTAACGTTAAGGGACTTAAAGGACATTTGTTTGAGTCTATATATGACTTTTTAGAAGGATTAGTTTTCAAAATATCGTCTACTTTCAAAATTGAACCTTTTTGGATTTTGTCTCAGAGACCTGGGACTTGGTTTGTGGGTAGAGGGGGTAAATACCTGTCATTTTTATGTCAAACACATTTTTTGTGTAATTCATAGTTTACAAAATATAGCCCATTTTTAAAAATGATCAATATTTGGAAAAATGTCTAATTCCATGTTTTGTTCTAACGATTAAGGACATAAAAGCCATTGGTTTGAGTCTATATATGACTTTTTAGGATGATTAGTTTTCAAATTATAGCCTACTTTCCAAATATTTTTTGGAAAAATTTAAAGAATATATATATTTTTTTTTGACGGAGAATGGGATAGACGTAGGTGTTGGAGTTAGCATATGATTTTTTAGTTTAAATATATAGCCTACTTTCTCAATTTACCTTTTTTGAAAAATTTGAAATGTATAATGTTTTTGACTAGGCGTGGAATGGAGTTGAGAGACCATCATTAACCTTAGAGTAGTTTGGATTCTTGGAATTTTAGTGTGTTGTTGTTGCTTACAAACATGACGGTAAGCATTATGCTATCATAAAAAGGGCTGAGATACTTTCCATGATCAAGAGAAATATCCTCTAAATACATTGACAAAAACAACTTGTGAAATAAGCCATTACGAATAGGGTACCACAAAATAACTTGTCAAATAAGCCATTACAAATAGGGTACCACTTTTACACCCCACTTTTACACCCCACTTTTGCACTCACTTTTGCACTCACTTTGCACTCACTTTTACAACTACTTTTACACTTACTTTGCACTCACTTTTGCACTCACTTTTACACCCACTTTGCACTCGAACATTACATCATCTGACATAATAAAAATAGGCATGGTTGTTGTCGAGACCGAGATAAGAGTGGGGGTAATGAATTTATAGTGATAGGATCGGAAAACCCATTATCACTTTAGTATTGACATAAAGCAAAAATTTAAAAAAAAATATATCTTGTTTTTGACAGAGTGGGATAGACATAGTTATAAGAGTTGAGAGTCGATAATTAATCTAAAAGTACTCTGGAATTCATGGAATCTTAGTGTGTTGTTGTTGTTGCTTACAAACCGGTATGGTCACGTCAGGTGAAGTTAGCTAGGATTAGATTAGGATATGTTCAGGTAATTTCCATAGTCACCGCTAGATAGCGGAAACATACTTTGCGTGTCGCATGTGGCTATTTGACAAAGTTTTACTGTGTGAAAAAAACGTGCTTGTATAACCTGTGTATATAAATTTAAAATACAAATAACCACTAATTGTTTAGAACTAACATGTATAGCCTTGTATAGGGAATATATAGGGGTCCTTAACAAGATAGAGTGTCTAACACACGAGTGTACAGCCTTTTGATATGCAGTAAGTACCTGATGACACCTACTATCAATTGCGCCTACCATTAATCGCGTCTACTATCAATTGCGTCTACTACCAATCGCGCCTGCTAGGACATGACTTTTCATTAAACCAAAACATTTCCTTTTTTGTCAGCCTCCCACCCCTCTCATCAATCTATGACGTCATAGTCATAGTCAGCCTTAAAGCAAGTCTAAACTTGTAGAACATGTCACGTGACAAAGTTAGGTTAGGTAAAGTTAGGTTATGTTAGGTGAGCTGAGGTTAAGTCTTAAAATACCCCCTCTCTGCCTTGTACTTTGTATAAACATTGACACTGTAACTTTGTAATATCAAAAATGATCTAAGTCGCGTCCATATCAATCACGTCTACTATCAATCGCGCCTACTATCAATCACGTCTACTATCAATTGCATCTACTATCAATTGAGCCTACTATGAAATGCGCTTACTACA
Source organism: Meconema thalassinum (assembly GCA_946902985.2). Classification (NCBI taxonomy): domain Eukaryota; kingdom Metazoa; phylum Arthropoda; class Insecta; order Orthoptera; family Tettigoniidae; genus Meconema; species Meconema thalassinum. Next base: position 54,170,572 of record OX336388.2, on the reverse strand, counting down.
AATCACGCCTACTATCAATCACGCCTAGTATCAATTGCGTCTACTATCAATCACGCCTACTATCATTTGCGTCTACTATAAATCGCGCTCATGTCAAATCGCGCCTACTACCAATTACACCTACTATCAATCGCGCCTACTATCAATTGCGTCTACTATAAATCTCGCCCATGTCTAATTGTGCCTACTATCAATCGCGCCTACTACCTTTCGCGTCTACTATAAATCGAGCTCATGTCAAATCACGCCTACTATCAATCACGTCTACTATCAATTGCGTCTACTATTAATCGCGCCTACTATCAATTGCGTCTACTATAAATCGCGCCTACTAGGACATGACGTTTCATTAAACCAGAACATTTCCTTTTTTGTCAGTCTCTCACCCCTCCCATCAATCTATGACGTCAAAATCAGTCTTAAAGCAAGTCTAAACTTGTAGAACATGTCACGTGACAAAGTTAGGTTAGGTAAAGTTAGGTTATGTTAAGTGAGCTGAGGTTATGTCTTAAAATACCCTCTACCTTGTACTTTGTATAAACATTGACACTGTAACATTATGATATCAAAAATGATCTGAGTCGCGCCCATGTCAAATTGCGCCTACTATCAATCGCGTCTACTATCAATCACGCCTACTATCAATCGCGCCTACTATCATTTGCGTCTACTATAAATCGCGCTGACTACAAATCACGCCTACTATCAATCACGCCTAGTATCAATTGCGTCTACTATTAATCACGTCTAGTATCGATTACACCTACTATCAATTACGTCTACTATCAATTGCGTCTACTATAAATCACGCCTACTAGGACATGACGTTTCATTAAACTAAAACATTTCCTTTTTTGCCAGCCTCTCACCCCTCCCATCCGCAAAACGTGCTTGTATGAGCTGTGTATTTAAATTCAATATATACAATTAACCACTAAGTGTTCAGAACTAACATGTCTAGGGTATATATGGGATCCTTAGCAACAAACAAAAAATACGGTCTAACCTACGAGTGTACGGTCTCGTCATACGCAGTAAGTACCTGTTAACCTTGACTAGGGTATAAGAATATTGTCAGTTGACTACTGCCTGTTACAGTGTTCACATCGTGAAAGACCGTCTCACCTACCAGTCTCCAACCTTGTCATACGCAGTAAGCAGCTGTTGGCGGAAAACAACATCCATAAATCTTGACATTTAGGAAAGTGTGTGTGTGTGTGTGTGTAAATCACTTGTAATCTAAAGATTGTTCATGTGACTTTACTAAAATTTAATTCATATGTATTAGTTGATATGGAAGTCTCAACAACCAGTCATGGCAAGCCATGTGTCTTCTATAAAGGATATACATATATTGTAAAAACAACCAATAAAGATGGAACTGTTATTTGGCAATGTTCAAAACAACGATCCAAAAAGTGTCGAGGAATGATTAAAACAAAAGACTCCAACGTACTTACTTCAAAAGAACATCATTGTGAATCTCAAATTAATACACATTTAAATACGCAAAATACTCTAACCCAGGTAAAAAAGCAAGTCCAAGAAAAATATATTGCTGCTCAAGATAGTGCATTCATCATCACCTCAAAAAGACATGTTAGGACAAATACCATCGTTCAAAAAACCCTTAACACTATCAAAAGCAACGCAGACTCTACAAGAGGTCCCTGTGGAAAACACACAAGAGGAATTGGATAGTTCTAGTGATGTTGAGAATGATGATGATGATGATAATGATGGTGACAATGACTATAATAATTTTGATGATAATATTCATAATGATGATGATGATGATGATAATTATGAAAAAGAAGAGGATGAGGGTTTTATGTTTATAAAACCATTGCGGCTTCCCCAGTTTTTAAGAGCAAGAGTACCTGGAGAAAGTTGTAAAAGGATCTACAACAAGCGTTGTGTTTAAAAATCTATATAGAACAATGGTAAAGAGATAGAGTTGAATTCAGTGTGTAACTATTATAAAATGAATTTAATAAAAATATTGTATGGGTATTGTCTGTTTTTCTTAATTACTATCCCCATGTCCCACTATTAATACAATTGTTAACCATCAACAGTCTCTGACTATGTTCAGAAAGAGAGTGGCCTTAAACAATACACTATATCTATGGTTTGTGTAACGAGTGTCATAATAATGCAGTGTGGCCAAGCCATGTCAAGGCAATAGTTATGTCAGGTAAGGGATTCGAACCCTTGCTTCCTTATACAAAAAATTTGATCTTAAGTCAAACACCTTAACCACTCGGTCAACCTGACAGTTACTAATTTAATTAGTCTTGAGGACTTGAGTGTTTACAAAACTTTTTCCAGTATACATTGACTAAACCACTTGCTTGTTTTGAAATATAGATTTTGTTTTGTTTTACCATAACATTGCAGTTATGAGTCTTGTGAACTGGGTGTTCAATATAGGGTTAAAGGCATTTTAAAATCATTTTAGAAAAGCTCTTAGGTATCGTGTCATGGGTTTTAGTAATGCATTTTTGTTCGTTGACTAACATATACCGTTACACAACATTATTTTAGTGAACTTACATGTTTTTGTTTGAGTCTTTAGTCCTTTGACTGGTTTGATGCAGATCTCAGCGCCTATCTGTCCCGAGCTAATCGTTTCATCTCTATATAGCTACCACACCCTACATTCAAGGCTATCTGTTTAACATATTCTAAACTTGGTCTACCCCTACAGTTCTCGTCCTCGAACCTTTCTTCTTTAACTAAGTTTGCTATTCTCGGATGTCTTAGTACGTGTTCTACCAACCTATCTCTTTACTTCATTAACAGTCGCCAGATACATCTCTTCTCCCCCACTCGTCTTAATACCTCTTTGTTAGTAACCCTATTTACCCATCTAATCTTCATCATTCTCCTGTAACACCACATTTCAAACACTTCAATTCTCCACTTTTCTGCTACACCAATTGTCTAAGTTTTACTTTCATAGAGTGCCACGCTCCAGACAAAGGCCTTCAAAATGACTTCCTAATACCTAAATCTATATTCAATGTCAACAGATTCTGTAGAAATTCTTTCCTTGTCTGAGCTACATAAGAATCCTAATCGTGTCTGGTATAATGTCTTGTTTAGCAAACATAGTCACTCAAAAGGTCTAAGCATTTTTTGTATATAACCCAAAATAGCAAACAGTTTTTCTAAAACCCTACTCATTGGTCAATAACAAGCAGAGTCGCCAAAGTGTTTCGTTGGTAGTTAACTCATGTCTAGTTAATCAATTCCTTTCATATCGTTATCCAATTGTAGTAGTAAGGACTGGTGAACAACGTCAGTTCAACACACTGCTTTACACACAAATGTAGTTAGGCCCTTTGACATAATTTGGATAAATTTCATGGGCCGGTCCATAGGGACCAGTCCAAAGGGGCCGGTCTAAAGGGACCCTTCCACAGGGACCCATCAACAGGGGCTTGTCAGCAAGGACCCATCAACAATGACCCGTCAACAATGACCTGTCAACAATGACCTGTCAATAGGGACCCGTCAACAATGACCCGTCCACAGGGACTCATCAACAAGGACCCGTCAGCAATGACTCGTCAACAGGGACCCGTCGAAAAGCACCTGTCAAAAAGGATCCATCAAAAATGACCCCCTGTCAAAAAGGGCCCGTCCAAAAGGGGCTAGTCAACAGAGACCAGTCCAAAGGGACAAATCAACAGAGATCAATCAACAGGGATCAATCAAAAGGGGCTATCACCTCAAGGCCTGACATATCCCTCTTTGATTATTGGTTTGCCAATCGACAAGCGTCACTTAAAATACTTTTTGATCACCACTCGTGGGTTGGGTTAGGTTAGGTTACACTACAGCCGCCATCTTTTAAAAAGCCTGCCTTCTTACAAAAGCTATGAGTGGGCATGCGTAAAAAACAAAAAACAAAAACAAGCATGTTAATTCATAGTGGCTATCCACCAATCACATATCTCTTGTGTGGAACAACGTTTTATTCCATATCGGCATTCAAACTCTCACATGTTGCAATTGGAAAGAGAGATTCTCTAAAAAAATTACAATTTCACCCCCTAGTAGGGGTAGGTTTTATTTTGGGGTGGAAATATGTTGTTCATTGGAAAGGGGGTATCAGCCCGAGTTCAATGACACCTCATTCGTCAAAATCCGACCACGGGTTCGAACCCACATTTTCTCACGTATGAAGCAAAACAGGATGTGACTTGTTTCACAAGGAGGACGGTAATAAGGTCATTTCACACGTGTTCACATGTATTTCGTCACTTTGCTTTCATATCGTTATCCCATTATAGTAGTGGTGAACAACGTCAATTCAACACACACAAATGTAGTTAGGCCCTCTGACATAATTTAAATAAATTCATGGGCTCGTCCGTAGGAACCAGGCCAAAGGGACTCGTCCAAAGGGATCAGTCCAAAGGGACAAGGACTCGTCCACAAGGACTTGTCCACAAGGACCTGTCCACAAGGACTCGTCCACAAGGACCTGTCAACAAGGACTCGTCCACAAGGACCCGTCAGCCATGACCCCGCCAACAATGACCCGTCAACAATAACCCATCCATAGGGATCCGCTCCCCCACCCTCTTAAAAAAGCCATGAGTGGGCATGCGTAAAAACTAAAAACAAGCATGTTAATTCATAGTGGCTATTCACCGAATACATGCACGTTATGTAGAACAACGTTTAAATCCATATCGGCATTCAAACTCTCACATGTTGCAATTGGAAAGAGAGATTCTCTAAAAAATTACAATTTCACCCCCTTGTAGGGGTAGGTATTACTTTTGGGGTTGAAATATGTTGTCCATTGGAAAGGGGGTGTTAGCCCGAGTTCAACGACACCTCATTTGTTAAAATCCAACCATGGGTTCGAGAGATATCGCACCGCCGCCATCTTGTGTGGAGGGTGTGGAGGTGGAGGGTATAGAACCCCTACAAAACCACTACTAACAAGTGTACTATATATATTTGCCACGTATCTTTAAACTCTTATTTTCCAACAATTATTTTTCCTTCAATATTGACCAATCTATTTCCTTGTCTAGTTCGATAATTCCCTGTCACTTCTTTAACTTTTCGATGAACATTGAAGATGTCATGTTTTAATAGTAACATCTCTATTTCATTACATTTTTCTTGCATGTCCCTTTCCTTAGCTAATCTTATTTCTTTCCTGATTTCCCTGTTGATGTTCTTATATTCATCAGGATTACCCTTTGCTTTTCTTCTCTTATCCATCATTTTAAGAATCTCTTCATTCATCCATGGTTTCTTTTTAGTGATATCTGTTACTAAGTGATCTTTCTTCATAGATTCAACGGTATTAGTTAATGTTTTAATTTTCTCATCGGTACATAAGGCATCAGATAGGGATCCAAGTTCATCATTGAGCTGCTCTTCTACATTTTGTCTTACTGAAGGTTCAATTAATTTACGCATATTATACTTTATGGCTCTTCTCTTTTGAATCTTTTTCATTTTGATTTTGAAAACTCCATCTAGAGGGATATGATCGGACTGAATGTCCGCAACGGGATATGTTTTCATTGAGACACAGCTGTTCCTATATCTTTGATTTATCAAAATATAGTCAATTTGGTTCCTTATAATTCTTTCACCTGAATCTCTAGGAGACTTCCAAGTATACAAACGTCGTGGTGGTAATGAGAAGAATGTGTTGGTTACTACAAATCCCCATTCTCCTGCAAATGCGCTAAGTTGATCTCCTCTCTCATTCCTTTCACCAAGCCCATATTGACCTACAATACTGCCTTCAGATCCGTGTCCTACTTTTGCATTGAAATCTTCCATAATTATTGTTAGTTCTTTCTTTGGTAACTGGTGCAAAACACCTGTGATTTGGGAGTAAAACTCTGCAACTTCTTCATCACTATGGTCTGTCGTAGGAGAGTACACCTGGTTGATGTTAGGATGCGCAGGCTCAGTATTTAATTGAAGCAACAATGCTCTCTCTGAGATAGGTATAAAATTGGTGACACACTTTGCGACCAATTTAGATACTATAATTCCTACTCCGTGTTGATATAATCCATTGGATGTCCCTGAATAGTAAACTACATGTCCATTGATGTCACAAGAACCTGATCCTGGCCAACGCATTTCACTTACGCCCATAATTTCTATCTTCATTCTGTCCATTTCTTGAATCGCATTATGGGTTATCCCAGCGTGCGCCATAGTTTGCACATTCCACGTGCTAATCTTTATACCATCTTTCACTGACAACTTTCCTGAAGCCGGAGATCCGATAGGGGGACTTGAAACGCCGGAACATTTGGTTTTGAACACAGCCATGATGTGTTACTAGAGAAATCCATATGGATCTTGAATGCAGTAGTTTCTCATTGCATTCTGCATTCTCATGCCGTTGACCAACTAGCAGCTCATCCGCCTTCAGGGGCAATTTCTCACCCCTAGGACAAGAGAGTGCCCAAACTTCCATTCACTCTTCCACCCTCCGAAGAGATTGTTAGAATAGGTTGGAAGTGGATCTCCTTATACCGGGAGATATTTGGTCCCTGTATTCATTAGCCGCTTGAGTATGTAACTATACACCAAACGTTGCCCCCACTCTACAGCGGGAAGGTGAATAACAGGTATTTCCTGTCATTGAGTTTAGGACCATGATGGCATTTCCTAACATGATCATAATAATGCCAAATAAGCATTTTGCCCTGTTTACAAATAGCTGACATAGATAGGGCAGAATATGTAATAAATTAATGTATGCTCTGTGTAGTTATAGAGTTCCTATCTGTTTCGTGATTTCTATGGCAATGGTGTTACAACCGACAAAATGGATGACAGTTAGGGCACAGAACTTATGACGGATATGATAAACCGCCCTTCTAATTGGTGTTATCTGTGGACTGATTGTTTTAAAACCAAGATGGCCGACACTTAGGGCACAAAAATGTTTGCAAATATAACCCTGATAACAACAAATAAAGATATCAGTTACCCTAGACAATACGAACACAAGGGCAGCATAAAAAAACAAGTCACAAATAACACTTAGAAATCACGACTGAGGTACAGATGTTCCAAATAGACGGATATATCACGCAGCACACCTACACATGGTCTTGTTCAAGGAACTCCAAAGAGTTTCTATAGTCGCCTTTAAACATCAGATTAACGCATCTTTATCTTATACACCTTCCTCATATACTGTAATAGAGACACATGAACTTCTATAGTTGCCTTTAAACATCAGATTAACGCAACTTTATCTTATACAGCTTCCTCATATACTGTAATACAGACACATGACCTTCTATAGTCGCCTTTAAACATCAGATTAACGCATCTTTATCTTAAACAGCTTCCTCATATACTGTAATACAGACACATGACCTTCTATAGTCGCCTTTAAACATCGGATTAACGCATCTTTATCTCATACAGCTTCCTCATATACTGTAATACAGATACATGACCTTCTATAGTCGCCTTTGAACAACAAATTAACGCATCTTTATCTTATACAGCTTCCTCATATACTGTAATACAGACACATGACCTTCTATAGTCACCTTTAAATATCAGATTAACGCATCTTTATCTTATACAGCTTCCTCATATACTGTAATACAGACACATGACCATCTATAGTCGCCATTAAACATCAGATTAACGCATCTTTATCTTATACAGCTTCCTCATATACTGTAATACAGACACATGACCTTCTATAGTTGCCTTTAAACATCAGATTAACGCATCTTTATCTCATACAGCTTCCTCATATACTGTAATACAGATACATGACCTTCTATAGTCGCCTTTGAACAACAAATTAACGCATCTTTATCTTATACAGCTTCCTCATATACTGTAATAAAGACACATTACCTTCTATAGTCGCCTTTAAATATTAGCTTAAAGGTGAAGCTATATTTTGGGAATTGAATTTGTGGAGATGTGAAAGCTATTCCAAATGTGTCTGTATTACAGTATATGAGGAAGCTGTATAAGATAAAGATGCGTTAATCTGATGTTTAAAGGTGACTATAGAAGGTCATGTATCGACAGAAAACGCACGAATTAGGAAATTGCATTGAAGCAATATTTCATTGTTATTATTATTATTTTATTTAACGAGAGCTAGATTATTAAAGCATGAGCTAGACTTTGTTGAATGGCCATGACTAACACTAAAACGACGAACTCAAGCAAGGTGATATGAGTAGGTGGTTCTCGTTTTTCATAAATTCCTGTTTTTTTCTTTCAAAAAGTTCAAGAACGAGTTCTGGCAGTGAAACTCGCAGACAGACATACAATGCTACGAGTTAGATATTGTAAAAATGTTGTAGATAAATTGTAAATAGTTAAAAGAGATTGGAAACGATAACAACAGATCATGTAAATTCTGTTATAGAGATAGAATGGAGTCTCGTGATGCATAGAGTAATTGTATTTAGTTTTGATGAACCGAACTTATGGTATTATTTTAATTTAGGGGTTTTATTTCATTTATAAACTCCGAACATATTATGGAGATGCAGATGGCATTCAGAATAGTGGATTCTTCATATTTATTTTATTTTAATATTGAATTTAAAGGTTTAATTCATCCAATTATTTAATTTTGTCGTTGTTTGAGGACGGAGTGTCCGTATTTAAATTAGTATTTGTAATGTTTTATATTAATAAATCGTAGGACACGAGAGTTTCGTCTGTCCACCGTTTTATAGAAACCAAGCGTTATTGATACCTAATAATTATGGTGAGGTCATGCTATGGAATTAAGGACAGGCGCCTAATTTATCCCATTTTCCCCGAGATGCGCAGGTTTCTCGCTCTACCATTGATGGATAAAGTCCTAATTCCGTAGTGTAACGTCTTTGTCTAATGTGTCCCGACTCATCCCATGTACCAAGCATTTCCTTCGGTAGTTTACCTAGCTGGGGCCACGAACAAACTGCGTTCCGCCCATCTGGGTACTGGTAGGTGGTTTTAAAAGGGCACAATATTAATATATAAATCGTTGAGGAATTCGATACCAAATGAAGGAAAGAAAGAAGAGCAGGAAATATTTCTTGCGAAATATGAGAATATACCGGTATAAAATATATTGAAACATTAATCATTTTTGCCACTTACCCTGCAGGATCGCTTTCAAGTGCCGCATTTGTCGTCCTATTGTTCCATACCCCAATCCTCCATAAGGGTTGTGGCTACAAATACACCTAATTATTTAGAGGTACGTAGAAGGGCTATAGCTTTGCGAACAGCCGGGTGAAGCAAGTCAATCACGGCCTACTATCGCGAGTACGGTAAACGATAACTTGCAATCTTATGCAACAATAACGAAAGTTAGCGTACACCCGTACATACTGCTGACATGCTCTGACCCACTTGAGAATCTACAAATACGGGACGCTTCCACGTGCCAGCCTTCTTGCTCTTTTGGACTCTCTCATTGAACAGTGCTACGTGCGCCGGCGCCCGCTGGGTGGCCGGGCCCAACGCCACATCATGGACGACCTGTATCAACGGTAGGGTGAGTAGTGTGTCAGTCTAAATTCCTTTTCTATCCTCCTATTTTATTTCCCCCATATAGCCCACATCAGTAGTAGACTAATAAACCCTTCATTCACAGTCAAGGGCATTATCGTTTTATTTCACTCGGTCCCTTTAGATTTTAGTTAGGTTAAGATTCAGTATTTCCCGCTGCTGCATGCTGGCAAGCAGTACAGTGAAAACGACTGCCAAGCGCTCGGCTTGCTAAGGCTCTCCAGGTAAGTCTGGTGAGTATGGCCCCGCAGCTCTTCGTTAAACAACATGATTATACATCCTAGTAAATCTATGAAAATCCTAAGGATGCCAACTAATCAAAACCCTTTCAAAAACCATTCCAAACCCCAAAAAAATGGTATAGGCGCCGGGTTAAACTCAGAAGCTACCGGATTTGCCGACCAGGGTAATTCCAATCCCCAACAAATTGGTCGAGCCACCGGGTACTTTTATCACTTAACCCTGGTGAGCCACCGACCAAACAATTTTAATACTTGTTTTATTCCAATCCCCAACAAAATGGTGGAGGACTGAGCAACCACGATGAAAATGAACTTATACAGCAAGCTCTGTGGTTACGGTCCGGTACAATCTTGTGAACGCCAAGCAGAGATTTTTTTCTTTTACTTAACTACGGGATTTTTTTTCTTCAGCATTAATAACATCCCTCCCCTCAACCCAGCTTAACGTCGATTGACAAGAGAGAAAGCAGTAGAATCCTCTTGCGGCCAAGCGTTATAAGATTCTGACAGCCCCTAACTAGAAAAGACGATAGAATTATTAAATACCCTCCCACCCCCACCCCTTAAAATAAAGTAAGCTTTTACCACCCTAGCAGGTTAGAGGAATTAGCCTATAGCAGCTTATAGAAATGGTAAGGAAGCAGAGATAAACACCCCCGTCTAAGAGAAGACAGCGTATTCCCTAAAACTAATTCCCCTAGAATAAGACAGTGTAACTTACTAAGCAGGTCATTTTTTCAGCAGTGTCGTTACAGTGTATATATTGTTGTAGATCATAAGTTAGTTAGGAAATATTTGAGTGACTGAGTGAACGGCAACCTTGATAATGTGAATAGACAGGAGGAGCAAGCTACCGTTACACTACGCTTTCACCGACACGACAATAACGATACAGAAAGGTGGCACATTTCAGTTTTTGTTTACAAGCTAGCATCAGGGGAAAACGCACTTTACTCAGCCCAGAGAACATGACTATCATCAAACCAGGCACGTGCCATGCAGCTGGCAGCCAGGCAGGATATGTAAGCCGCCAAATGTCCACATCAGCAAAACACATGTCTGCTAGCAAGCAGTACAGTGAAGACGACTGCCAAGCGCTCGGCTTGCTAAGGCTTTCCAGGTAAGTCTGGTGATTATGGCCCCGCAGCTCTTCGTAAAACACCATGATTATACATCCTAGTAAATCTCCGAAAATGCTAAGGATGCCAACTAATCAACATCCTTTCAAATGGGGGTTGGGCGCCATTCCAATCCCCAACAAAACGGTATAGGCGCCGGGTAAAACTCAGTAGCTACCGGAGATGCCGACCTGGGTAATTGCAATCCCCAACAAAATGGTCGAGCTGCCGGGTACTTTTATTACTTAACCCTGGTGAGCCACCGACCAAACAATTTTAATACTTGTTTTATTCCAATCCCCAACAATATTATCAATCTATGCTTGACATTTTGCCTTTCCGCTATGACAAATAGCCTAATTATAAATTATATTAATCATAGTGATAATAATGATAAACTTGAGTATTCTGATGCGTAGCACAAACAAATCTGCCAAAACCTGACACAAACGCTTAGGTTAGTGCCAACAAGCAAACTGCTGAATTAACCCTGTTAGAGGGAATTTAGTTTTCGTTCGTTGGTAAAAAGCCTCGCCTTTACAGGGCTCTGCAGGGTCCCTATTAGCTGTCGTCCGCCTGCTTTAGACTATGGAGCCTGGTATCCAGGCACAGACGATCGTGTTTGAATGCTACCCCCTCGAAGTTGCACGATTATTATTTTGTGTTTTCCAGTTGTCTGTACATTTCTAGTCCAAAACGTATTTGCTAACAATAATCTACCTGTACAAAGGCACTTCAAAATAGAAAGATATCATCCTACACTGATCTAAAATCTGCTTTTCATATGTCAATCATACAACCGTGTTTCTTACTAGGAAAAGTCAGAGAATATGCTAATGTGTGTGTCCAGAATTCCATTTTGAGTATAAAAACAAGTAGTTCCGTGAAGAACTAAATAGCCTATTTTCATATATCCTACTAATATCAATTGCCTCTATCAACATACAAATTGTCAGTTTGATTGCTGTAATAGATTCGTAGATATTAAGAACCGTCTAAATATATTGGATGGTCACCATATTTGATTTTTATATTATTTATGTACTAATACTTGAAGATTATTGTGTAGATGTTTTATTCAAACTTCAATGGCATCATTAGGACACAAGAAATAAAAGTGGGATTTTAAAATTTTGCTCAGCCGCCATCTTGTGGTTTTGAAAATAATTTAAATGAATTAGATGCCAGTCGATTAAAATTTGTATAAGCTTATACCGTATCAAGTTTCACTGCGCTCAGATGGTTAAAACGCAAGAAACGTCCATTTAGATATTTAAATTTCGCGTCGCCGCCATGTTGGATTTGTGCTCGCCAGGTTATTGAACGTCCCATATGTGAAATTATGCTTATAGCCTCTATACACTTACAAAATTTCAGTTTGAATGCTCTAGTAAATTAATGCATATGGAGAACTGTCTAAATATTTCGGATGGTCGCCATGTTGGACTTAATATATGTAGGCTATAGAGTTATGTACTATTAGATGATGATTATTGTGTACGTTCATTATGAAAATGTTGATTTCGATCGCATGATTGGAACACAAGAAATAAAAACGTAATTTTCGAAATTCGCACAGCCGCCAACTTGAGGTTATATAAACAATTGAACTACATTAGATACCAATGTATTACAATGTGTATAAACATTTGCTGTACCAAGTTTCATTGCGTTTGGAGGGTTAAACGCGAGAAAAATCTATTTAAAACTTTCAAATTCGCTTGGCAGCCATGTTCGTTTTGTAGTTAACCGGTATTTGAAAGTCTCATAGATGAACTTCCAGTAGTGCTCTTTATCACCGTTCAAGATTTCATGGTGATACCGGTAATAGTTTCAGAGTTATAGAATGCCAGTGAAATATTTCGCACAGCCGCCATCGTGAGATTATGTAAACAATAGAACGAAGTTAGATGTATGTGCATTGCAATGGGTATAAATATATACTGTACCTAGTTTCATTGCGTTTGGTTGGATACATCGCGAGAAACGTCAATATAAACGTCCCAACTTCGCTTGGCCACCATGTTGGTTTTGTAGATACCAGGTTCTCAAAAGTCACATAGGTGAACTTCTAGTATAGTTCCCTTTATTACCGTACAAAATTCCATGGTGATATCTGTAATAGTTTCGGAGATATTGAATGCTGGTGAAATATTTCGCACAGCCGCCATGTTGGATTGGTGAGACGTAACAAAATTTGAAGGGCACGGTCGGGGTTGCTCGGAATAGTGCTATGAACTTACCGAGTTTCATTAAAATCGCTACAGCCGTTTAGAAATTAGTAGGGGAGGACACACAAAAATCCATCACACACACACACACACCATCATACACTGACAGGCAGACACACGGACAAAAGGTGATCTCATAAGCCTATTTTTCCATAAATGAAAATAGGCTAATAAAGACAGCTTTGAAGCCATTCTTCAGTGTTGCCACATTAACAATTAATATTGTGTATAAGAATCATTCCTATTACTGTAAAATGTGAAAAGAAACTGAAATAAATTACAAAGGATTAGGATTTATATATATTATTGAGGACTATTGAAGAAGAAAACTGAAAGATGACATGTTTTTGCTCGTCAAGGGATCTTCATCAGATCCAAATATACAAGACAAATAGCTCTACAAAACACCATCAAACCTGCAGTGACTGCCCTCTCTAAACAAAATACAAGAAAACCAGTTAGGAAACGTAGTGAGTATGGTAACTATTACTGAAACATATTAAGACTTTCAGCTGAATAAAGAACTATTAATTTTATTATCGCAAATCATAGATATGATTATACCATCAACAAATATAGTATTGTTCCCACAAACTAATCTATCTTCGTAGATTATAGATTCTCGCCGCTATGGATTAGCCCTTATGGTGCCGATATATACCACTAGGTATCATTGATATCTGGTGGCGAAAGTTGGAACTACTTGAAATTGAACGGAACTCGTAGCTCACCCTTTAGGGTGTCCGCTGGAAGCAGCTACAGACTCAGGCGAGCCGAACATGTCCTCGGACACTCCCGGCACTAAAAGCCATACGATAAATAAATAAAAAATCGGCCGAGGGAGCATCTGATAAAAATGCCACTGGCCGATCTATGTATTTTTGTTTGTTTTATTTCCATATAAACAGCGATTTTACTATTGTAACGAAGACAACGCGGAAACCATTCCTTCTCAGATTATCTCGATAAGTGTAAGTTCCATGAATAACTGCATTTATAATAGGTATTCTTTGAACATGCTGCAGTCAACAGACTTCCCGTGTGCGTTATCGTCTGAAGTATATGATCTTGTTTGGAGCTTATTAATATACGTGGAGTTAAATGTGGCTAGCTCCTTCAGCGACGGGGATATAAATACGGTTTTAGTGCTAAGTGAAGTGTGTAAGTGTGAATATTCTACTGATGGCAACGGTTTTATTTTACTGACGAAAATCCACCTTATGCTGGAGGTCTGTCAACGTATATCATTGTAAAAATTGATCGTACTCAATACCTATTTGATAGAATTACTCTATGCTTGGGATATTTATAAACAATTAAATACATATTAACATTTTCATCACAAAAGGTACTATTTAGATTTTGTAGGCTGTCAAATGTATATTAAGAATTCCTATTATTTTCCTTCTCACAGGCTTATTTTTACAGTTTTTATTAACACCCAAATGAAGGAAATTGTAATTATTTAGCTTCTAGTTCGTGAATAATTTGTTTACCTGCTAGAGAAAAAAATACCAACACACCATCTTGATAAATATAGGTGGGAGATAATTTTGTAACACTTGTAATTTCACTAAACTAGGCTTGGTAATTTTAGCATATTCACTTATTAATTGCTAGGCATCAAAAGGGATAAGAAGACCTCATCAAATCTTAACCCTTTTGATGTCAAGCATTTAATTAATGACCCTTCTTAATACATTTTGCAACGCACATGGTACATGAAGAAGGTGAGGGTTAACATGTGCGCCTTGGAAACTCCTTCGATAGCAAAATTTGCTTCACATATGCTACATTCGAATAGTACCTGTCGCTATGGGTTCTCACTTGTGTCTTCAAAACTTTTCTGTTAACAAATTTGGCTTTTGCAGCTATGCAATAACACATGTGCTTACAAATACCTTTCCTTCAAATATCCTTTAGAATGTCTTCCTTCGAGTATGGGTGTGTGTCTTCAATACATTTTTTGTACGCAAATTTGACGCCGCATGTGCTACACGAGAATGGCATCTCCCCAGTGTGGGTTAACATGTGTGCCCTCAAATTACATTTGAGAGCAAATATAGCTCCACTCGTGCCACAGGAGTATGGCTTCTCCCTAGAATGGGTAAACATTTGTTTATTAAAATTATCTTTCTGATTAAATTTGGCTTCGCATGTGCTACATGAGTACCGCTTCTCTCCGGTATGGGTTAACATGTGTCTCCTCAAACTACCTTTCTGAATAAATTTGCTTTCGCATGTGGTCCACGAGTACCGCTTCTCACCAGTATCGGTTAACAGTTTGGTCGTCAAATTTTGTTGATTAGTAATATTTATTTCAGATACAGTGCTGGTATTCTGTCCCCTAGTATTACATAATGCGTATATCTTCTTTACAGCGGGATCCGAAGTATCAGGACATCCCAGCCTGAAATCATTGGTATTTATACAATGCAGTGCATTCATAATTATGTTGAATTATATGAGAATGGTGAATAATACTTTTAAAATACAGATATCTAACTTATGAAATGATCACTGGACCAACATTCATTAATATCACTACCAGGGATACTGTCCTTATCTAATACGTGGAACTGATCTCAGTTTTAATATTCAATGCTAAGTTTTTCATGCAGTCTGAATATTTTCAAATACTTATATACTATGCAAACAAAAAGGTGCATCACAACGGAGTATTTGGAGCCATAGGTTTCCTTGACAAATATGAAATCCGTATCTATTTCAAAATTACTGATTATATGTGGAAATGGCAAATTATTTCCAGGCACATTCTGTTTGCCAAAAGTTAACTTTGTCCTTGATCAGTTATATAATTGAAATTCTTCAATGGTTACGGAAATTGTGTGCAAATTCATACTAGCAGTGAAAGTGTTCAACTTATTTTACTCCACATTGTGCCGCTTTAACAGCATGGATGTACGGCGATATGACTATGTAATAGAATCTGGATAAATGAAATCCATCTGACTTATGAAGTGCGTGCTCGTACAGGTGACAGAATAGTCCATTTATATTCCCTACATAATCGCCATGCGCTGGCATTTGGATTAAGGTGGGAATTTTGGATATACAAATCATGTTATTTCGAAACCATACGGGCTATCGTGATTCACTTTGGAATAAAACGCGGATGAATGGTTTCTTAGAGCTACATAAATTGTGTGGAGGTGAGTGATTAGCTTTAGGTCCAAGAAAATATCAGATACTATTTATAACGGTGGCTTTTTATAATATACAGAAAGTGGTAGCTCGTTAAAATTAACCACTCCATATAGCGAACTTTTATCCAACTCTTGGCTCACAACAATGCGACTCCCGTCTGACCACGTACTGAAGCTGGGAACATAAAATTAGCAA
Organism: Meconema thalassinum; assembly: GCA_946902985.2. NCBI lineage: Eukaryota > Metazoa > Arthropoda > Insecta > Orthoptera > Tettigoniidae > Meconema > Meconema thalassinum. The sequence goes on along the minus strand of OX336388.2, from coordinate 54,154,066 downwards.
TTTTCCCAGCCCAACCATTCAATATCTCGACCTTCTATTTAGACGTCAAGAAATTCACACTTTGTACACTGTTATTCTAAATTAATAATCGATGTTACATTCTATGTTTCAAAATATTTGACATAAGTATCTCAGAGGTTTGTCAAACTCGGCACAATATCCTAAAAGTGATGAAATAGAGTAAGAGATTTGACTTCTAGCACAAATCGATGCATTTGCTTAAATACATCCGTAAACGCGCGTGCAAAAGCGGCTGAGCTTTCGCACGGCGGCGTATATGTTGAGTGACATCACTCATTCTTGAGATGACCATTCTATCTCCGCAGAACCTACACACCCTACATCCGAAGGAATTCGTTCAAAATAAACTATTCTTGGGTATCCCCTAGAATTCTTGTCCTCGACCCGTCCTTCCATACTAACTGTAAGGTTTCAATTCCAGTTGCCGTAGTATGTGCCATACCAAGCTATCTCTTTTATGCATAACCCCTCGTCAGAATCATTTACCTTCCCCCACTCGTCCTAATGCCCTTCATAAGTACTATATTTAACCTTTGAATCATCACTATTTTCCCACAACACCACAATCAAATATTTCTATTTTTATATATTCTGCAGCAAAAACAATCCAAGGTTCGCATCCATATAGCGCCAAGCTCCAGGCAATGGCTTCAAAAATGACTTTTTATACCTATATCTATATTTTATTTAAACAGACGTCAACCCAACCTTTATATCTTATTTGCTTTGTACATTCTGCGCCCAAGTTGGAGTCACCAACGTCTCTCAGTGTTTCAACAGCCAATCGATGTCAATATTTTTATTTTAAATCTTCCTGCTGCATTCCGTTTATTCTGTTTCAAATACTATAATTTTATCATGAAATCTTCCCTCAACACCTCGTACACACCGTTTAGAAACATGATCATATCCTCTGGTGATGAGGCTAAGATAACGTTGTCGTTAGTAAGTCACCGAGTAGAAATTACTTCATCTTCGTCCTCAATTCCCCTTCAAATTTCTTTGGCATTTCCTTCGTTACTTGCCTTACGTATAGATTGAAAAGCACGAATGATAAAATGCATTCTTACCTAATATCATTCTAAATACCAGTTTCTCACTCATGTCTATCGAATCTAAAAAATACCAGCTGGTTGTAGACACACTCAGAATCCTGAATTGTATTCCAAAACTTTTCAAACTGTCAAACAATATCTCCAATCAACATTATACACAGCTTTATTTATACTAAATATGCCATGAACGTTTTCCTCTCGATCTTTATTCTACCAAGAACAGTCTAATACTTAATACAACTACCCTTGTTCCTCTGATTCTTGTTCACTGAACATGTCTTTACCTAACTCGGCTGTCATCCAATCCATCTGTTTCATCATCGTCATCAGCTTCTAAAGGCTAATAGCCTTGTCGTTGCGGCCATTTCTTACGGTCTTCAGCAGTCCCCTTCACATTGGCCTACGAGTCACCTTCCAACTCCTTGACAATGTTCTTGAGAAACGATTGTCTTGGTCGTCCCCTTTGTTTTTGTTTTTTTCACAAACTTTTCCTTAAAATGTACTTGGAGGAGAGTGTCATGTCTTAATATGTGTCCCATGGATTTTGTACTCCTTTACTTGATGGTGTTCAACAGGTATCGATTCTCCTGAATTTGGTTCAGAGCAAGCTCATTTGTCCTTTTTTCCATCCAGCTTGTTCGGGTCATTCGTCTCCAAAACTACATTTTAGCTGCCTCAAGTTTTGATTCTTCTTCCAGTCTTCTTTCTTAAATCTGACATAATTCTAGGATAGCCTCCCTAGTCCCTTTCCTTGTTCTAAATCCATACTGATCTCTATCCAGATGTTGTTCAATTTTCTTGCTTAGTCTATCTTTGATGATGATGATGAATACAATCTTTGATGCATATGAAAGAATGGCTAATGTTCTATAATTAGAACATTCACAAGCATTTCTTTTCTTGAGTAGCGTGAGTGTTCAAATTTTAATCAAATCAGGAGGTACAATTCCGTCCTCATAGCATTTAGCAATGATTTGAAAAAGGCATTCCTTAATGCTTACATCACAACATTTTAAGAGCTCTGCAGGGATGTTATCTACACCAGTTGCTTTATTTCCATTCAGTTTAGTGAGTGCTGCATAAAACTCTGCTTTAGTTATAGTTGGACCTTTATCATCTTCTTCAATTAGTTCTTAATCTTCATTTTCAAACAATAGCTTCCCTTTGGAATCCATAACTACGTTGCTTGTGATGCGTAGTTGATAGCTCAAAGATTTCCCTTTAAAATAAGCTTTCTCAGGTTTCCCATTCGGGACCCATGCATACCCGCTTCATACAATTTCCTTCCTCCTTGCGACATTTCCTTGATTCTTTAGAGACTAATATGCTTGAGTGTCTATATTACAAAATTTTTTCCTTTATTCAATAAACTCTAAGATTTCCTGGGTCATCCGATTCTTTTTCGGTTCCAATTTCCCTTTGCCTAGTACCTCCATTGCAGCTGATTTTAAGCCATTTCTTATATCATCCCTACACTGACAGAATGCAGAACGATGTGGGGATAGTTTCGGCGCTACACTTACAGAATGCTGTGCGATGTAGGGAGAGTTTCATTGCTACACTAACAGAATGCTGAGCAATGTGGGGTGAGTTTCGGCGCTACACTTACAGAATGCTGAGCGATGTGGGGAGAGTTTCATTGCTACACTGACAGATTGCTGAGCGATGTGGGGAGAGTTTCTTTGCTACACTAACAGAATACTGAGCGATGTGGGGAGAGTTTTATTGCTACACTTACAGAATGCTGAGCGATGTTGGGAGAGTTTCATTGCTACACTTACAGAATGCTGAGCGATGTTGGGAGAGTTTCATTGCTACACTTACAGAATGCTGAGCGATGTGGAAGAGTTTCATTGCTACACTAACAGAATACTGAGCGATGTGGGGAGAGTTTCGGCGCTACACTGACAGAATGCTGAGCGATGTGGGGAGATTTACATTGCTACACTAACAGAATGCTGAGCGATGTGGGGAGAGTTTCATTGCTACACTAACAGAATGCTGAGCGATGTGGGGAGAGTTTCATCGCTACACTGACAGAATGCTGTGCGATGTGGGGAGAGTTTCGGCGCTACACTGACAGAATGCTGAGCGATGTGGGAAGAGTTTCATTGCTACACTAACAGAATTCTGAGCGATGTAGGGAGAGTTTCGGTGCTACACTAACAGAATGATGTGCGATGCAGGGAGAGTTTCGGCACCACACTAACAGAATGCAGAGCGATGTGGGGAGAGTTTCATTGCTACACTGACTGACAGAATGCTGAGCGATGTGGGGAGAGTTTCGGCGCTACACTAACAGAATGCTGAGCGATGTGGGGAGAGTTTCATTGCTACACTAACAGAATGCTGAGCGATGTGGGGAGAGTTTCATTGCTAATCTAACAGAATACTGAGCGATATGGGGAGAGTTTTGGCGCTACACTGACAGAATGCTGAGCGAAGAGGGGAGAGTTTCATTGCTACACTAACAGAATGATGAGCGAAGTAGGGAGAGTTTCGGCGCTACACTGACAGAATGCTGAGCGATGTGGGGAGAGTTTTTGTGCTACACTGACAGAATGCTGAGCGATGTGGGGAGAGCTTCGGCGCTACACTGACAAAATACTGAGCATCGCAACTGAGAATTCCCAGCATTGGCTTTTCTACATCTCGACCCTATTTCCTTCACCATACAGTACTACCAACCTGAGAGAATGCACAGCCCAAGTACTTAAAATGTTCGTTAGCCCCGAATGAGACACCAACGTACGATACAATTTTCTATAGTACATAAATTAGCCAAAATACCTTATCAAATGATGAAAAACAAACCAGAAATTGATGTAGTAATAATGATTACTCCTCAGCTGACCATACCCCACGCACAATCCCGTTTTTATATGACAACATATATGGGTAAAAAAGAGTCCAATGTGTCCGCCATTATGCGTGTGATTTCTCGTCAAACACAGTATCGCCAACCCCACGCATTTGGTAGTATATCATGTCCAGTATCGTAAAACAACACAGCTCCATCAACTTAATTTGAAAGTGCGCCAAGTTTCAGTCTTAAAGTTAGATATGGATTGTGCGTGTTGCAAATTAACAATCAAGAATATCATAATGCAGCAATAATTTTCTTCAAAGCCAATTTTTTTGCCTAGAGCAATACTTGTTAGGTAGCGCGATCCGCAGCCAACATAAGCAACCCTGATTTTGTCACACACAATGGGGGTAGAAACTCATCAATAATATTCACCCAAACCTATGGTTTTTGCCTAGACCAATTATTGTTAGGCGAAATCCAATCCAAACCTTCGTTTTGTCTAATCCAATGGGTTTTGACAATGGTTTTAGCCTGCAGGCTGCGTTAGCGATATATACATCCCTGTTTTTTGTCACGCACCAATAATCTTTAATAAGTGGGGGGTATTTTGTATCCCACATGTTGGCAACAATGTGTGCGCCTCGATGTGATCACCTTGTTGACAGTCAAATAAGATTCAAGCGCGGTTGGAACATGGTTGCTTATGTTAAAAGAGCAATAAATAAAATCACATACTTACATAATTTATCACGTATTTCAGGTGCAGTGGTGACCATGGTTACTAATTTGAATAGGTAATATCGCCCAGAAGATGAAACAGAGTATGTAAAAGCCACGTTCTGGTCTAATTCAGAATTAATAAATGTTCAACTGCTCCTATTTGGTTCTTTCCACCTAGCATTCTACTTTCTTGCATTTCTTCCCAATTGTTGAAATGCTGATCTTCATACCATACTTCCTACATTTCTGTTCAAGTTCAAACATATTGGCTTGCAAACTTTCGACAGAGGCCGTCATTACAACCGGGTCATCCGGATAGCCCTGATTACTCACCTTGAAATTCATCCAGCCAGTTCAACAAATGGCCCATAAGCCTCGCCACACTCCTATTAATACCTTCCCTCAGGTGCTCTATCGTACGCCTTCTCTAGATACACAAACACAACTGTCTCTTCCTCTCATTTCTCAGTAACTTGACGCAGACTGAAATGTTGAGCATCCTTCTTACTCTTGGCCAATTGTTCTCCTTTCTACAATGCCTGAATACACTTTGCCCACTATAATTTCCGTAACCTTCCTTATAAATTGGTGTCATTACTGCTTTTCTCTAGTGTGAGGGTACATTTCCTAAACCCCACGTGAATTCGATTATCCTAAGCAACCATTTCAGCCCTGTTTTCCCATTTACAAATTCTGGCTGAAATTCAACTAACCCTGCCGCTTTGAAGCATTTGTGTTTATTTACCACCCTCTCCACTTCTTCAACCTTGATCCTGTTCTCCTCCTGCCGAACCTCAAAGTCTGCCTCATTGCCAGATAAGTCTCCATTACGGGGAGGCATGACTGAATGTTTAACTTTCAAAGTTTTCATCATAACCTTACCAGATTTCAATCAATTACAAAGAGAGTTGCTGGCATCTATTGTGCTAATAAATATTTATATAGCTTCATTAGTATTTGAGTTATTGAACATTTCTGGCGTAGTTGGAAGCATGCTGAGCGTCTATGCCCAAGATCGCGAGTTCAAACCCGCCGGAATTTTTAAGAGCGTTGCTACATGACCGCGTTGTTGCAGCCCCTAAACTAAGGTAAGAAGGAAAATCCCTCAGTATGCCTTCCTTCGGAGGGGAAGTAAAGCCGGTGGTCCCATGTCATAAATTTAAGGCATGTTACAGAATCTTCCACTAATTACACCTGTGTGAAGCTAAATTATAGGTTAAACTCTTGACTAACGCTCTTAGGTTCCAACGTTCATCACCAGGAGCCGACTGCGGTGGTTTCTGGTAACCTAGATCTGACCTAGTGGTCGTTGACAGTGGCGTTTGGCGGCAAAAGTATTAACTACTTGAAATAATTGAATGTCTGCAGTCCTTACTTGAATTGAAAAGAGATAACACAGACAAATACAACCATCACAATTAACATCGGTTGTAAGACAGATTCTACAGGCACCCTAAGTAAGCGGAACTAGATGACCGCGTTGTCGCAGCCCCTAAACTAAGGAACCAACCAGGCTGACTAAGTCATCTCAAATACTTCCAGACAGTGAGATTTCCGAGGGCAAGTGAAGAGTTAAGTTAATATCAATTATGCATCTACTTGGACGAGACAAGCAGTAAATGCGAGATATATTATCTGACGTTGCAAACAAAACTTATTCGTATCCAAAACATTCAGTTATGCATACACAAAAGTTAAATAACATATTTTCTCATATGTTGTACACTTACTCATTTGAATGGTTTCCACTTGCTGCACTTTCCCCATCCTGGGTTTCTTCTTTCATGTCCTAGGAATAAAGTGAATTGATTAATTATTTTATTTATTTGGCATCACTAATACTTAAAACTATGTAATTGTAAATCACGGCAGAGTTGATGTGAAGCATTACACAGATGTGGTTATGTCTTCCCTAGTTCTAAAACTTATAATACACAATCTCCTCAAGATAACAAGTAAATATCAGAGCGACTCAAAATGACAAACGAATGTATTTTTATTTTTTAACCGGAAGGTTTTAGGAGGCGTTAGGATCTAACACATCCACCTATCATTATGTTAAAAGCGACTATATCATCAATATTTGTACCATCCCATCTTTCGATAATGTAGGTCAGACATCTTACATTCACAATATTATACAAAAAATTTCTCACAAAACACTGCAATTAAAGCAAAATTACAAAATAATTCAGTGTAAGTTCATAAATTATATGCCTCTAGAGGGAATTTATTGTGGAATATTTTGCTGCTACACAACGCTGGTAATAAGTCTACTGGGGAACGGTAGCACAGAGTTTCCAAGGTAGGTACAAGCCGGGGAAAAAATTGGAGCAACTTATTAAAAATCTATTTTAAATTAATTTATATATTTAGTCACACGTCGTTTAGAATGCTTTCAATAAGGGATTCCAGGCATCGTTGGTATTAATTGACATACAGAAATTTATGAATGCAAGTTTGAAACTTATATATTGAATCCACTCTTTATAGTTACTGCCTTAGAACAGAAAAAAGGCTCAGCTAATTTCAACCATACAGAGCTTAAATGTGCCAGGCCATGTGATTACTGTCAGAAGATGACTGGGCAAGATACCTACCAACAAAAATACTTGAAATGGTTGAAATGGTTCCCCATTTTCATCTCCAGGTCAACATTAGGACGGGAACACTTAACAGACCATGGTCGCTTCCAAATGACTCCTAATCATATTTCCATAATACCAATCCCCATAAACAACTCTTATAGGCTGGACAAAATGTTAAAACAACTGCCACATATAAGTTCAAAATTCATTTCACCTCCTCCCTAACACCGCAGAAATAGGGATATTAAGAGATAGAAGAGAAACAACTACAAGAAATGTGGTAAGAAGGAGGGCTTCTTCAGAACGTACCATAAGTTAAAATAAGTGGACTTAAGAATTATCAATTACTTTCTTCATATGATTCTTACTTTTATCTCATAACTTCAATTATGTAATAAGTATACACAAAAGACCAAGTGCATGTTATAGCAATCCTCAGGATTGAGATGGAGGTAATCACGGTCATAAGTTAAAACAATCCCAGCATGTGCCTGTAAGGCAACTGCTTAGCCTCCATGAGTGGATCTCTGAGGGGAATACAGAAATCCTAATGCAATTGGTTTATTCTGACCTTAAGTCCACAGTGGGAACCGAATGCAAGCATATGTTAGCTTCACATGATATAATTAAGGTGCATCCCCCATTAGCTCAGTGATCAGAACAACATTGTACATTGTCGGTGGTCCCAGGTTCAAGTTCCAGGTGGATTAAATATCTCAGTTCTTCATCCTTACATCAAAACGGCTCGTACTCTCTGTACTATACAAAAGCTAAGAGATAAGCACTTTAGTTTGCCATCAATATAGTAGTGAAAATAAAACTCCTAATCCCAAAATGCTATTAGGTGATGAGGAGATGTCATGTCTTGTAAGGACGCAAGAAGGTGCTTAACTCTTCCAGATCTGAAGATGTTATTTCTGATTCGATAAGTCGAACGATGTCCGGAATAGGACAGTCTGCAATCTTAATATCCCTAACATGGTGGATATGACTTGTTTCACAAATATGTTTCCCTTTGCATAGGTAGAATTATGTGTTACACATGACTTGTAAAGTTGCACTGAAGAAATCAAGGAATAAATAACATACTGAAGTTAATTCAACTTCGCATTCATAGAGTTTTCTTATGTCAATGGATACATGGCAAAGACAGAAAAGTTTTGTAAAGTTCAAATCAGAATTCATTTCAGTTCCTACACATATGCCAAGTGTTGGCCTAGCAGATTGTCTTTAGCATGGAGTGTGTATACGGAGACTCAGTGGCGTTGGTGCAGTAACTTACTGTTAATATATAACGTTAATATCTGCCATAATAATCAAGCAAAGTTGAAGAATGTTGTGTAATGAAATATTGTATAGTGTGTTGTGCGTTTTACTGTATTGAGTTCCTGAAGCAATATTGATCTCAAAAACACTCAAGGTAGGGAGAAATATAATGAACTTATAATACTTGACATCTTATCAGGATTGTTAGGCACTGTATTAAAAATATGGAATATGAATATTCTTTTAAAAACACCGGGCCTCGGTCTAATATGTTTCCTTCTTCAACTGCCCGTAACAATATAAATATCATAATCACATGTAATTCATCTCAGGTTATTCTTCAAGAGATATGCAGGTTTCCTGGACCTTCTGGATGATTAATTCCCCAAATTCTTTCATAATGTAACGTCTGTAGTTTCACAATGGAAGGTAACAACTAGCTGTGACGGTTTAGTAACGTCTGTAGTTTCACAATGGAAGGTAACAACTAGCTGTGACGGTTTAGTAACGTCTGTAGTTTCATAATGGAAGGTGACAACTAGCTGTGACGGTTTAGTAACGTCTGTAGTTTCATAATGGAAGGTACCAACTAGTTGTGACGGTTTAGTATCGTCTGTGTTTTCACAATGGAAGGTAACAACTAGCTGTGACTGTTTAGTAACGTCTGTAGTTTCACAATGGAAGGTAACAACTAGCTGTGACGTTTTAGTAACGTCTGTAGTTTCACAATGGAAGGTAACAACTAGCTGTGACTAGTAACGTCTGTAGTTTCACAATGAAAGGTAACAACCAGCTGTGACTGTTTAGTAACGTCTGTAGTTTCATCTATGCTGATGATGGGTGTTGCTTTTAGGGGCGGAACAGCGAGGTCATCTACTCTATCTCCCATGTAGGCCACAAACCAAGCTTTCTTGTTATTGCTGTGGTTTTTGCATCAAGTTTACTGATTCCCAAGATGTTTTATGCATGCCCTAATTTTACATCCACAAACCTTAACGTAAATGTTGTAAACAGACCAATTGAAGTGTCTGTTATACACACTATTGTTTCATTCACCAGGCTGTTGCGTTATGGCTAAAAAAAAGGTGTTTGCCCATCTTATTGCCACTTGACCTGCTAATGAGATTGATGTCTTTACCAACAATCCACCGAATTCATTTTAACAGAGCCCTTCTATCACAATAGCAAACACACAATTGATATTTCACTCACAACTACAACAAATTCACATGTTACTTGCTTCTAGACAGTAACGTTCTTCACATTTGTTCAGAAGTCCCGAATGGATATTAGAATAAAGTAAATAGATATCAGAAGATCTAGAATAGTCAACCAAACCTCGAAGATCGTCCACTCCATCAAGATCAAACGTTTCATGAAAGGTGACTCTATCAAGATGCACAAAATGAAAAAAAAAACATCACAGATTTTAAATGACAATATGGCTTTAGACACCTTCTTTCATACTTATTATATTACACGCAAGTTATATATATTCATGTATCTCAGCTCATGTGCAGTATGAAGAGGCCATACAAGCAATGCAGCACATCAAGTTAAATAATTTGACCCCAGGATCAAGGCAACAAACAACACAAAGATGGTGAGATTGAAGTTACCGCCTTTGCATCTGATTACCAGCAGTGTATGAGGATAAGGAAGCAATCTACCGATAACATGGTCAGTACCATAACACAATCTGTGGCCATTTCACTCACATCAGTTGAAAATAGAAAACAAACTTTATGGAATACTTGTTTTTTATAGGAAGGAGGCTTGTAATTTTACGTTTTACCATTAATCTGGCGACCATGAGCCACGGCACCTCAATTTTTAAGAGGAATCACAACTTCACAAGTCGTGATACTTCACTCTGAAGGAACTAACAACAAACATGAATAGAAACCTAGTCATTTGTGATAGACTGTTCCCTTGTTCCATTTGTGAAGTTATTGGTATTGTTCTGTGTAATTGGTTCACTGCATGACATACCATGCCCAGTTAAAGGACAGAAAATGGCCTGGATCATCTGAGAAAGGCTGTCTTCGTAACAATTTCAACATTATTTACTAGCAGCTTCAATATTGCATTCAAATGTTGGTACTCCATTTTCGTATAGAAGTTATGCAGACATTAATAAATGTATCACTGTATTCAGGCGAGGTAGTCTGAAGTTTTAGAAACTATTTCTGCGTCGTTGAATTTGAAGCGAGATTAGAGTATATAGAGAATTTCTTAAATATTATCATCATCTAGAAAATTTCAACACAAAATTGGAGAAGCCAATCATGCATGGAATTTGATGATTTGCAACAACCAAACACCAGATATTAAAAATCCAAAGAATGCCCCAGAAATTACTACAAGTACATTCAGGTTTCGTATTAATTCCTAAATCTTTGATCAGTGCAAATGATCCCCTCACAAAAGTATCATGAAAACCTTTGAAAATATCAGCCACACTCGCTGGAGGAACATCAGATATCATTAAGCATATAACATGACTTAACAATCAAAAAAGCTACTCTCAACATAATGAGGCACTTACAACTCTCACATCTCCGCCTCTCGATGAAGAGGGTGTTTCCTTTTTGACTAATGGGACTATCTCTGCAGTCACTTTCTCATGGATAGTAACTTCTTTGTAGTCTGCAGTACCTTCCATGATATGTGCTCCCTACAGAGAAACAACAATTTGATAATAATGTACCTCACGAGGCATAAGAAGTATATTTTGTACACACGTAAGCACGATAGACATTCATCTAGTTCTATATGTTCTCAACTCAATGAATAATTTTAAGAAATTTGATAAGGTTAGAATAGCAACTCTGAAACTGAAATTTCGCCGCGTTAAGCGCTCATTAGCTGACTTTAAGTGCTCATTAGCTGAAATTTAGGTGCTCATTAGCTGACTTTAACATCATTTATATTTTTCTGACTTTACTTTCAAGGTTTTGAATGTTTTACAAGACAAAAATACAATACAATACCTTACCTATTACTTACGATGTATATGCAGAGATGCCAACTTTCAGAAAGAGCAATTAGTAATCAGACTCGGAGTGCCGGGGAGGGGGGGGGAGGGGGGAGGGGGGCATTATTCAAACAAAATATAGAAGGGGGGGGGTGTACGCCATTCAAACAAAATATAATCTACTGTATTACAACTTAAAATAGATTATAGCTACTTACCAATTACAATCCCTCCTCATCAACAGCCTCCTCTATACCAGATACTTGGGTGGAGGTTGAGGGTACGCACTTCAAATTTTGAAGACGAGTGGCTTGTTTGGCATCTTGAAGTTGGAGTCTAGTAAATATACTCTGATGGCAAGGTTTTCCATCCGAAATCATCTGCATTTTCTGGACCAGTAGAGAACTTGGCAATTCTGTACACATATTCACGCGAAATTCAGTTTTGTTTTTCCTCACCAAGCTAAAAACACGTTCTGTGGGAGAATTACTATGTGGGACCAGAAGAATTGCCACCATAGGTTTGCTTAGTGAAGGGTACTTCGTTAATCCAGAAACATCGGTAATCTTCGAAATTTCGCACCAGATTTTGTCAGCCCTTTCATTCTTATCAAAACTCAAAGTATCGAACTGGAAACGACTAAATTCTGATTCTAAGGATTCTGTCTCCTCTGCTGTCAGTACCTTAGGAAACAGGTCATTGAAGTATTCAATAGATGAATAATCTTTTGTTCTTCGCTGAAACACATCAGCAATTTCAGCATGCTCTAAAAACTTTTCTTTGATGGGCCACTTCTTGGAAACATACTCATATGTTTTTGAGTAGAACAATCTGACATCAGAAAAAAACATCTTCATTTGAAGCTCATTCAAAGAAGCTTCTTTAATATAGCCACTTGTCTTAGCTCCAACAACCAAATCATTGTCACTTTTCTGATACTTTCTGCTAGCAAAGTTATCAGAAAACAAATCGGAGTCGGGAACTGCAGATGCTTTGACAAATCTAACCAACATATCAGTGAAAAAATTATTCAATTTAGAATGAAGCTGATGAATAAGTGGTTTCTCTTGTTGCAGGAATATATTCGGTGAATTCAAAAGTGGAAGAACAGAACTGAGAAAAAAATGTATAGTGTGGTTGAAGGATTTTCAAACTGCTCCTTAACTTTCTGAAATTTTGGGCCAGCATTGCCATGGTCTGTATCACAGAAAAACATGTTCAATGGATTCCACTGCTCCAAGACTCTGTCGACACACTGCAACAGTGATAGCCATCGAGTTGAAACGTATTTCAATATCTTGTGGGGCTTTTCCCCAAAGACTTGCTGACAAAGCTTCAAAATATGTTTCCTCTTTGAGCTCTTCTGAAAATAATAATATATGTCAACTAAGAATTGTTCAACATTGACATTTTCAACACCATTACACCCTTTTTGAGCAGCTAAGTGCACAAGATGACAAGCACAGTCTTGCACTTGGATGTTTTGATTTCTTTGCAAATGAAAGAACTAACACCTATGGAAATGCCAGTCATGGTAAGTAGTGGGAGAAGGTGGATCCGAACACAGTCCTTATATGGTCATGTCAAGGTCATCCACTTTTTTGCACCTGTGGCCACAGGTGTGTGGGCGGGGGCGGGGGAGGGGGCGGGGAAGGGGAAGGGGGAGGGTGCGGGGGAGGGGGCGGGGGAGTGGGGAGTGGGGAGGGGGCGGGGGCGGGGGAGGGGGAGTGGGGAGGGGGAGCGGGGATGGGCATGGCGGAGAGCTCCGCACAGGCTGACGACTGTCAGCCAACTATGCTCTTGATGGGAGCAGTCTCTGTGTATATGCAAGAGGCTGGTAGCCTGCGGGCTTGAGCCGAGCAGTAGCGAGACCAGTCGAGGTCAGCCGAAGCTGGTATAGCTCGAGGCAGTATGACGTACTGAGTGGTGGGAAGCTGGGATGTGTTTTCTCTCTTGATCTACATGGTGGACTGGCGCGCTCAACTTGCCCGGTGAGAGGAAGGGGAACCTTGTTTTTGTGTTTTGAGCCGAGCAGTAGTGAAGAGAGCCGAGTGAAGCCGAGTGGGTGTTTGTTTCATTATTCCCTCGAGCCAAGTCGAGCTTACTTGAAGAGAAACAAATTGATGTCAAAAAGGTATTGATTTGTTTAGTGTTTTACAAGGCAGTGTTGCCAACCAATGTTGAGATAAAAAAAGTTGTGTCGGGTGAGGGATTTGAACCCTAGTTTTCTATGTAGAAAATTCGAACTTAAGTCGAACGCCTTAGACCACTCGCCCAACCCGACAAGGAGAGGATTAGAGAGGTTAAAATAAAATAAACAAGAATAATTATACAAGATCGGATTTATTAATCCAAGAATTAAAAGAGGAATTAAAACCTAACCATTTGACATAAAGTTTATTGCCATTTCTTTTAATCACATTTGCAACAAGATAATGCTTAGGATATAGTGTCTTTTGAAGTTCCTGTACGTAGAATCCTCCTTTGATGGGCTGATTGTTACTGTCCTGAAGTAGATAAGTGACTGGATGGGTACGTTTCACTTGGCGAATGGTGAATATTTCTGTGCTCCAGTTTGGTGTGTACCCTTTTGAGAAGAGTGATTTATGTTTACTGACGCGTACATAGTCACCTATGTGAAAACGATGACGTTGTGGGTCAGCTGTTTTGATGCTATGGTGAATGCGATTCAGCCGTGGAGTGTTTTTTATTACCAAACACGGCTTTACTCCAATAGTTCTATGTTTGGTATTGTTGTAACGTGATACTAGATTCTGCACTAGGTTTACCCAGCGGTAAGATCCTCTTGCTGTAAATTCCCGCCACATGTATGTTTTTAACGTTCGGTTGAAACGTTCAACAACACTTGCCTTTAAATTACTATAGGTGGAATAATGATGAACGCCAAGTTCTTGCATATACGTAGAAAACTCCTTGTTGAAAAACTCCTTTCCTTGATCGGTCTGGAGGAGGCGAGGTTGTCGTTTAGCTCTTTGAATAATCTGTTTAAAGGCTGCAGTAACTAGGTTACCTGTTTTATTTTGCACAGGTTCAACAAACGCCATTTTGGAATAGACGTCAATGACTGTGAGCAGATATTTGATACCATTGTTAGTATTGGCATAGGGAATAATTTCAACGAGATCGGCTTGCCAAAGCTCATCAATTCCTTTTGAAACAACATGACGCCGTGGATAGATACGGCGAGCTGGTTTATGCAACTCGCGAGCAATTGCTGTTTATATAGGTGAAGGGGTGTTGCCGCGTGGATCCATCACACAATAATGCCAGAATGACGAAGCTCCTCTTCTATTTCTACAATTTCACCTTCATGACCAGTATGTCCAGCCTGTTGGGAAGCGTGCAGGAGGTGTAGACGTTTGACCAACTTATTAGGATTCAAAGTTTTAAACGTGACGCCGGACGCTGAGCTTGTATGACGGACACTTGCATAGGTGGGAAACAATTTGGATATGATGGTCTTATATTTGAAACTCTTATTTGCATTGATTGGTTCAGAACGTTTATAATTACGTCTAAAACCAGTTGTAGCCATCAATATATCCTTATACTTTTGAAGATCGTCTTCGTCATACCCATCCTTAGAAGGAACACGTGCAAATAAAAGTTCAAAAGACCTGACGTCAATTGATATCGCACCGTTTTAACAATCATAACATTATCTTTTATTTTGATCTCCGAGTCACCAATTCGAAAACGTTTATTTTCATAGCGAACGCCGTAGGTCGTATCAGTTTTTCTAGTAAAAAGGTCTTCAAGGTAGGGTGTTACCAATGGGCCAAAATGCTCTACCAGAATACTTTTCAGCTGCACATACTTTTCAGGTGTAGCCAAGATTTCTGACAGTGTAGGTTTTTTTCTCTAGAGCTAGACGGCGTTTGAGCAATGACTGTAGTTTTTAGAAACTCTGGAAGCGGTGATTCTGTTTCAGAAGTAAAAACATCTTCAGCTTCTTCATTGTCTTCTTTTTGTTCTTCCTCCACAATGGTTTGCGTTCCTTTTGATACTGTATTTGGCTTATTGGACTTTGATGTTCCTTTTAACACAGCTTCCAGAGGTGATTTCAAATGTTTTGCGATCAACAGCTCACTATTGGCATGTGTGCGTTTCAGTTCGCGGAACTTGCGTCGAATATTATTTCGTGCACGGATAATGTGTTTCTTTAATTGAATTCCTGCTGTTGCCATGATAGCTAAAGAAATGACGAATGAAAAAGCCACGCAGCACCTTAAATACGTATGAAATGATCAAATCCCTTACGGTAGCGGCCGTTGGTAATGTCACTCTGCTTACCGATAACAAGACAGCCGTGGTGATGAGCGTTCCAGCATGTGGCGCACAACTGTGTAAAGGTTTGAAAGGTCATGTCTGGGTTCACGTGATCATCATAGACGTGACGCATGTTACGTTCATCCTGCCGGAAGAGAACAATCACGTTTGCATTGTCACGAATTAATTGTTTCGGTATTCGTGAATAGGTTTGACACAGATAGAAGCAGTCAATATGTTTGTGTCGTCCCATGCTGAAATAGGCTTGAATGATAGCCTGCCGTTCTGTGGACACATCATCAAAAATCATAAGTGAATTGGGGCGAACATGATCTGGAGAGATGACATCTTTGTGTGCAGGGAATGTAAAGTACCTCATGTTATTGTTGCGAAGACCTGACATGACCTGTTCCAAGAACACATAAAGAGGTTGATAGAGGGACTTGGCAAAAATGTAAATATTTTGAAAGCGCACGCCGTTTAACGACGTGATTAGGGTAAGCAGAAGATTTGTTTTTCCACATCCTGATGGTCCGGTGATGAGACAGCGAATGGATGACGGGAAGAGCGAGCCGTGACGTTGTTCAGACGTTGTCGAGAAGAGGTTAGAAACCAAATCTCCCACCGGAAGTGAATGTTGCTGCTTAATAATCTGCATATAAACTAAACGTGAAAAGGATAGAGGTGGTCTCTATATACATGAAGCAAGTGTCTGTTTCAGATCTAGTGTAACCATGGATGCCTATGGAAGAACACATAAGACAAAGAAAACAAATGCATCATCTGTCTCAATAAACGATCCAAAACATGATACAGATCCGGCTAATAAACGATATGTTGATGCCAATGCACTGCCACGCACAACGGATGGTCATTACAACTTTAATGGAAAGCGATTAACCAATATAACAGAACCTCTATTACCTTCAGACGCATGTTCGAAAAAGTATGTAGATTACTATCGCTTACGCCGTATCAAGGTAGATTATGACGCACAGAATAAACGTATCACGAGTGTTGCAGACCCTGTGAACAATCAAGATGTGTGCACCAAGATCTACATGTTAACCAATGCTGCGGTGTTAACAGAAGCAAAGGACTATGATGTACACCATCGTCGAATCACTCAGCTGGCTCTTCCAACAAATAACACGGACGCTGCTAGAAAGGACTATGTGGATAACAAGGTGAAACAACTTCTCAGCATTGTGCCTTCCCTAACTGAAAAAGGTTATACAGCGAATAATGCACGTCTTGTGCATGTGGCCGATCCTGAGGATGATCAAGATGTTTGTACAAAACGGTTTTTGACCTCTGAAATGAGAAAGGTGTGGGAAATTAAGGAGAATGCACTACAGATGAAACGAAGACGAATAGCTGAAGTTGCTGATCTTGTACAACCTCACGATGTAGCGACCAAACGTTTTTTGGAACAACGGTTATCGCTTTTCATTAAATCAATGCCCTCCATAATTTTGCTGCACATTGTAAACCAACAACCGGTAAAAGACCCCAATGAACTCACCTATATACTACGTTCGGGTTATAGCAATTACCGTTTACTGTATGATGGTGCCATTCGTGTTATCGAGTATACACCAGATTTTAAACATTTAGACTTACTATTAAACGGTAGTGTTATATCATCATCACTCATCGATCTGGCGGTGAAAGCCGAGGACAAATTATCCTTTCAACTGAAATTGTCGTCTGAAGAAAAAGAGGCGGGGAAAACAATGAACGATTTTCCGCTGTATGTAGAACTTGAATATACCGCCACCATTAATTAAATAATTGCTCGTTCTCCTCCCAAGAAGCGTTAGTTGTGTTCCATACTTTACAGCGTGAGGTTGTCTCGTTTCTCGCTCGCGATGGTGAAACAAAGATATGTGGGGAATAATATGAAGAAGACGTCATCGAGAAAGGGAGGCTTTAAAGCAATTCTTCATGCGGCACGTCAAGCTTCACGTGGAGAAAAAAATAGCGATTTGACCATTAAAAAAGCCCTCCGAGCAGCACGATTGCATGCAAATCCCAAAAGTAAACTACGTTTTAGAAAACGAGCGCGTGTTATTCCTGTACTGAAACGTGGCGGATTTTTACCCGCACTATTTGCTGGACTAGCAGCTCTGGGTTCACTTCTTGGTGGAGCAAGTGCGGTAGCACGAACAGTGAAAGCTGTTGAGGAGGCGAAGCAACAGTTGAAGGAAAGTGAAAGACATAATAAAACGATGGAAGCCATTGCACTGCGCGGTAAAGGTGTGAACATGAAGCTGGCACCTTACAGGAAAGGACTTGGAATTTACATGTCGCCAAAAAACACTTAATAGACGCAATGCCGCGGCGAGCTATGACGCATGAGGAAGTTATGAGATATGCAAAACGGTTGAAGATATCACGCATTCGAGGTGTGTTTATGCGTAATCAATTACCACCTCGACCTTGGATGCGTGAAAGTGCTGTTGTTAATTTGGATGAGAGTCATGGACCAGGAACACATTACGTGGCCTACATAAAACAAGGATCTACAGTGTGGTACTTTGACAGTTTTGGAAACCTTCCTCCTCCGACAGAGCTTATTCGCTATTTCGGAAGCAGTGCAATAATAAACTATAATGTGAAACGAGTACAAAATTTTAACACTCAACACTGTGGTCGCCTCTGTCTGACCTTTCTATATAAGACTCAGCACATGAGGTAACGTGAGCAGTATAATGGCAGAAAGTAGAACGTTTACAGTGCACGGACAAGGAGCTGAAGTAACTGTTGACTTTTATCCTCCTATTGAATTGGGACAACGACCCTACGTGCTGGGACTTATTTCGTTCGAAGGTTATAATAGAATCTACAACGTACATGAAGGCATCAACGATAAGTTCTACTACGATGACTATGAGTTAACTCTACCATCTGGCAGCTACACGGTAGATGATATTTACGATCACATCTACACAACTCTCATCAGAGAATTTACTCTAAAAGCATTACTTGACGGGACATACAAGTTTGAACTCATAGCCAACAACGTGACACATCGTTGCAGTATTCTTTCTTCCTTTAGGATTGATTTTAAATCACAACCAGACTCAATTGGTCCATTGCTTGGTTTTTCAGCACGAGTTTTAGAACCAAATGTGTAGCACAAGTCTGACCAACCTAAAAAAATTATTGAAGACCATCACATATCTGTCACGTGTAACATAATCACCGACGTTCACACCAATCAGGAATCATCGCATTCACTCTACGATTTTATTGCCACTTCACCCAGTGGCTATATCATCCGTGAAAACCCATCAGTAGTGCTCTATCATCCTGTGAGTGTAACCAATATTAGGAATATTACCTTAAGACTGGTGAATAGAAACCAACGTCTCATCCAGTTAGACCGTCATACACCAGTAACCAACAAATTGTATCTGAAGTCAGCATGAAACAAGTGTATAAAGCATCAACACCATCCAGGCTGGGTGTTAGTTGTTTGCAACGCGTGTACAGGTTAACACGTGTCAACAAGCAGATCTTACAAAAACTGGGTTACACCTTACATCATGAATTCAATCCTCGACGTGACAAACCCAGTTGAAGTACAGGAAGGTATTGTAAAAATTGAACAGCATTCCTACCAACCGTATACTCAAGGATTAAATAATAATGATGAGATCCGTATTACCATTAATCAACAAGATATCTACACCCTACCACATGAAAGTTACATCCTGATTGAAGGTCAACTCATCAAATCAGATGGTACCATCCCGACAACGTCAAAGTTGGCCAACAATGCTCTTGCCTTTCTGTTTTCTGAAGTTCGCTATGTCATCAATGGAATCGAAGTGGATACAACTCGAAATGTTGGCATAACAAGCGCTATGAAACTTTATCCTGCGTATGGAACTGAAGAAAGTAAAGCTTTTCGTATGGCTGGCTGGTGTCCCGACACAAGCAATGACTGGATGATTAACACTGATGGTTCATTTACCGGTCATTTACCTTTAAAATTAATACTAGGCTTTGCAGAGGATCATAAGCGCATCGTTGTGAACGCAAAACAGGATCTGATTCTTGTGCGAGACAGGAGTGATTATAATGCACTGAAGGGTGTTGATGGTGCCGCAATAGATTCAAAAATTTTATTGCAACGAATTCTATGGAAAGTACCGCACGTTACTCTGTCCGATCAGAAAAAATTGAGTCTATTCAAGATTGTGGAGAAGGATACACCTTTACCCATACAATTTAGAAGCTGGGAGCTGCATGAATATCCGGTATTACCACTCACCGATACGCATACATGGTCTATAAAAACCTCACGGTACACAGAGCGACCTCTCTACGTCATTGTTGGATTTCAAACAGATCGTAAATATCAACAGAATAAAGATGCATCACAATTTGATCACATCCAATTGCGAAATATGCGACTCTTCCTGAACGGTGTTACTTTCCCCTACGAGGGAATGGACTTAAACTTTACCAAGAACAAATATGGAAAGCTCTATGACATGTTTACAAATTTTCAGTCATCCTATTATCAGAAAGAACCATGTCCGCTATTATCACCACAAGACTTTAAGACCAAAGCACCTCTGATTGTGATGGACTGTTCGTATTTGGAGGAGTCGATGAAGGAAACAACTATTGATATCAGACTAGAATTTGAAACATCTGCCGTTATTCCAGAAAAAACAACAGCCTATTGCCTTATTGTTCACGAGGCACAGGTGTATTATCAGCCGCTGTCCAACATTGTGACCAGAGTATAAATACCATGTCTGCCTGCATTCCCCTGCTCAGTCATGGAAAGCTACGATGAAGTCAACACCCCTCCTCAAAGGGGAGCAACAGACTGTAAATGTGAAAGTGACTCACATAGTGAAGATGAGGATACGAGGTTTATCATCTATCGTTCTCTAGTGAGTGAAGCTATTACTGCCTATCACAAGACTCATACTGTGCATAGAATTCCACCGCATCTGGTTTCCTATTTACCAGATGGATTTATGTCAACGTTCGGCATTCACGATAGGGGGTACAAAAAGCATTGCTCAAAAAAGAAGAAAGATGATGTCACCAAAGCATCATGTCATGATGGAGAGCGGGCGGATGGGTTAAACTGTAAATGTGATCGTTGCTCAACAAGTCGAGACGCCGATGCGGTATTTAAAATTTATCGTAGCCTGATAAGTTCAGCCATCACCGCCTACCATAAAGCAGAATTGCTTCATAAAATGCCGCATCATCTGATCCCCTATTTACCAGCTGGATTTCTGTCCACGTATGGTGCTCACGATATTGATTTCAACTGGGATAAACTACCATCACACCTCCGTATGTCAGCGGATGTTGCAGCCTGCCGCAGCTGCCGTAGACATTTCATGCATCGAGGAGATTCCCACACTGATTGGGATGGCCCTAATCCTATGATAAAAAATTGTAAACAATGTTCAGATCTCTTTACAAATAAAGTAGTGTAATTTATATCATTATTTTAATTTTTATTTAAACCACTCCCTTTTTGTTTCATCTTTTACCCCTTTAACTAGCAGGACTATAGGTAGACCTTGGTTAGTTGACAGAAGTCGGCGGCGAAGAAAGGTGTGTCATCAAGCAGTAATCATGTCTAGAACACTGATTGTTGATATTCAGGGCTTCAAAGTCAATGGAAACAAGTTTGTCTTCAAAGAGGTTGCCATTATAGACTGTACAAACATGTTGGCGCCTAGAGTAAGTGCTTTCACTTTTGAACCACCATTTCCATTGCACATGCAGTCGGACGAAGATAGAAAACAAACCGAGTGGCTACGGCATAATTTAGGATTAAACTGGAATCAAGGAGACATTCCTTATCATTATCTATCGTTTGTTTTAAAACCCTATTTTTTCGCTGCCAACCATGTTTTTGTAAAGGGAGGCGAAAAAAGGGAATGGTTACGTCAACATGTTCCACCATCTTGCCAACTCATCGATCTTCACGAGATGGGATGTCCTGCACTACATACCTTGTGCGAGCCTGCTGAACGTGTACAAAAGAAGACACTTCTACATGTAATGAAGCTCTTTGATTGGATAAGTCGCAATGCATGTCGGTACGTGGAAGACACTTGTAAAAATATGATGCATGAATGTTGACCACCACAGTGAGTTAGAGACTTTTGTGTTGTGCAGACGTGTAGAATGGCTACCATTGAAAGTTTAAATTCTAACCCTATTGAACGGGCAATTGTTAAGTTTTTCGCTTGTAAGAAGAAACTGCATAATTTTACAGAAGAAGAATTAAATGCTCTACCCAAAGCGTTTTTGTTTTATGTTGCGTCAAATGCTGTGAAGGAGATTTGGGATAGCGTGCCTAGTCATTGGACTCAAGATCCTGTGCTGTGTGAACTTCAACCATGCACTGATTATGATCATCATCAACAAGTGGCCGTTTCCAAAATGCCATCGGTTCACACATGTAGAACATGTCAGTTAATTAAACTGTATAATGGACATAAAACCTCATGTAAAGACTATGTTTCCTCATTCCACGGATGTGATGGCAAGAAAGAAGCATCATCCACAGCAGCAGAAAAGGAAGACAAGTGTACGTCATCGACTGAAAAAGATATGCCAGACCTGTACTGGTCATGGTCTCGTTGACAAAGTCATAGATCTTCTACCCTTCGAGCTGCATCTACCTGGTTATCAATATTGTGGACCTGGCACTAATTTGGACGTACGACTTGCACATGGTGATCCTGGAATTAACACTGAACGCTGCGTGTAAGCAGCATGATCTAGCATACAGAGCTTCTAAACATGAAAAGAACATTTCTGAACTAAGACGTGTTGCCGATCAGATTCTTTTGAGAAAAGCCATGGAACGTGTGTCATCACCTTCAGCATCTGTCGCATAAAAATGGCAGCTCTTGTTGTTGCAGGAGCTATGAAGGGAAAGCTCACAATAAGTGGTGGACGATTACGAAAACTAAAAAGATAAACAGGATGTATTATGTTTTATAATTAAAATAAATAAATACAAACAAAAAAAAGCGTTTATTTTTTTTAGTGTTAGCAACGTTACAAGCATTATTTACAAGCAAGATGAAGAATAGTACAAGATCATTCTACCTCTTTAAATTTCCAATTTTGTTAAAAAGAATATCATACTTTAGTTTCTGTTAAGTTTTAAAATTTTAAAGTTTTTACACATCGTATTATATTTTTTTTCGTCTTCATCATTAAGTGGCTGCGATTCCAATTCGATAGACACATATTCCAATTCGGTATATGGTAACCGCTTGGCCGGAAAGTCAATGAAACAGTCCGGTGAATTTTCCCATGTACACCACCACAATTTTTTTTCCACAACCATTACACCAGTATGTTTGACGTTCAGTCAACACAACCTCAAACACTTTTTCAAATGTCATATTATAGGTTACTACTACTCTCGATTTCTTTATACCCATCAATTCAGCGCATGGTTCGCAGTATGAGAGTTCATTAATTAATTCATCAAAGAGGACACCTTTCTTCAGTGAAGTCAATCCATTCGTTGATAATGGTGGATACAAAATGGAGTGGGTGTGTGTTACAATACAGAAACGTCCCGTCAGGTTTGTAAGGTAAAAGGGGTACGTTCCAATGTTGTCCGTTCATTAAGTATCGAACGCTACCGAGATGAATTGTTTAATGGTACATCCCTGTTACAAAAACAATTGCGACTACACTCCCAAAGTCATCGTGTGTTTCTTGTCGAACAAATGAAACGAACTTTATTTTCGTTCGACAATAAACGCTCATGGCTAAGTGACGGCATTTCAACACTGTAAATATGGATTTGTATGTCAAAATCTTTGTATCGCTGTTTGCAATGGGATTGATAAAAGATAATTGAAGTTTATTTTACATTGTATGTATATTACCTTATTGAATAAATGTATATATTTGATGTTGTATTTTTTATTTTGTAAGCTGTTCTATTACCCTATATCCTATTGGGAAAGGTTTGGATATGGAGATATGTAGCATAGATCATATTACTCAGGAATCAAATTGAGCCAAAATGTTCATTCTTTGTACTTAATATGAGAGACAAGTGAGTTGAAGACAGAGGAATGAAGTGATGTAAAAATTGTGTGTTGATATCGAACCCACAGTCTGCTAAGGATCAGCCGTGCCCTGCAACTGGAGTAGATAGCCTGCAGCACCACGGGGTGTGTCTTGACTGCGGTTAGAGTGAGTAATGGGTACTTGGAAGGCGTGTTTTGTAACAGGATTTGAATTTATAATGAGGTGTAGGTGTGTCTTTTGTGAAGGCGGCTATGATTAGTTGTTGAGCTGTGCGTTTGCTGCATATGTAATGATCTGGGAGTATTTTAGTGTAAGTGGATTGTGATTGGTCGTATGATACAATACAAATGGCTGCCAGGCATGGCATAATCAACTATTGGTTTTTACTCTGCATATGATGATTTTATTGTAATTGGTAGTTTTGTAAGGGGTAAATTTGATGTTGAAATGAATCCCCGCTTGGGCTTGGTTGAAATTAAATGCTGCTTAGTTTAGAAGTTTCCTAGTTACTCATGAAAGTTCAAATTAAGAGGAGTGATGACCTATGCACTCTTACCATTTTTTACTTTGTAACTTTATTCGACCTCACTCATAGATATTTAGTGTAGGTTCTATGTAGTTGGGTGTGTTTGTGATTCCCTAGTCCATGGTACATCATCCCGATTGGGCAGACATGGCCTTGAACCCTCAGGCAGATTATACCACGGGCTAGAGACTGGGTTTGTTAGTTGAAATTTATGTTGTTTAATTGCAAGTGTTTAAAGTTTTTTGTGATGTTTGATGAGAGTAGTTGGAAGGAATTTTATGTTTATATTGTAGCTGTGGCCAAGTGTTGAATTTGTAATATGTGCGTTAGAGCCACGTTCTTGTTGAGAGTAGTCTATGAAACTTGAAGGGATATGAGGCCTGGAATGTTTACCATTAAATGTTGTTTTACGTTCAACTGCCTGTGTTTTATGATCGTTTTTAATATAGCTGTGATCATGGTAAGACATCACATATGTTCCTCCACAATTGTAGCACTTAGAGCTGTTCCGGACACCTTACTTTGATTGTAGCAGGTATCGTGAGAACATTTTGTAGTGTTATGGAGTTGCCTTTAGCAGTTGTTAATGCTGCTAGTGTTTTGTTCAATATTTTATCAAAACAAGAGAATTAAAAAAGCGTTGTCTCACCTATTACAGAGCAGAGCAATAATGTTCACATGACTAGAGATGTGATGCAAGCATGATTGTAGGTACCACTTACATCGAATATATACTATCCGTCAAGGTGATTTCCTTGAAACTATATCCTGTTTTTACTATTAGAATTAAATAACCTTTAACCTTTCAACAAACAGCTTTCAGTTATCCATGGTTTAGGGTATAAAAGAGAGTGAACACCCCAATAGGTACTGTCATCCAGTGGTGTGCACTTGGAGGAAACAAACGTGTACGAATCAGCAAATCTACTGTACGGTAATTATATCTCGTTTTATCCATCTTACTATTCATCTTTCTAACTCTGCAACAATGACTTCCACAAACCAACAGATGAAACAATATTTGTTGTCGCCTGACACCTGGGCTTATCCAACTAGTCATGGACATCGAACTATACATTATAATAGAGACTACGCCACATTTCGACGTACTAGTACTTATACAAATTACTTAAACAGTGTTATTAGGGAGTGGCCGCTACAATATTTTATAACGCCTGACACAACTCGATATGACTATAGACTACACTACACAATGGGAGACAACAAAGGCGATATCATTGTCTTTCCTCGTCAATTTCAAAAATTCCCGTGTGTGACATATATTCATGACTATCATATACCAGGTAGGACTACATCCGACATATTTGAAGACGGAAACGTTGATCACTGTTATATTATGTGTCTGAAATGTTTTATTTTACAAAGAGGTTTATCATTGTCATTGGATGAAGATACAAGTAGCAGTGATGCTTCAGATGACCCCCCTCCTACATCTAACGGAACACATAATATAACATTTTATGTTAGACATGATAATTATAGATCCTTATTGCATGACCTTGACAAGGAAGCGATGTACTGGTGTTCTCAGTGTGCCAGAGCAAAGTTTTTAACGAGATGTCTAGCTGATGATGGGAATAGAACGGATATAATTATTCCAAACAGTACTGATTTCCTATATCATACACATATATCCTCTCATGTAAGATATTCTCTCTTCCCGACAAACCAAGGATCGTCGAGAAGGAATGTCTTTACCCATCATTAATATTTCTATAAGCCTGTGTGTAAATAAGAAGGCCTCTGGTGTGAGATTAACATCTCTGTAAGCCTTCATGTGAATAAAAAAAAAGCTTCTGATGTGTAATTAATTTCTCTATAAGCTTATGTATGTGTGTGTATGTATGTGCGTGTGCGTGTTAACTTTGCCTCTAGGCCTAAGTCCTAGTGATGGTCTCCAGCCCAGAAAAAATGGAGAGGCACAAAAGCTTTTACTTCCACTTAACTATTTATTTTTAAAGTTCGCTGAGATGAAATTCAAATCCATTTTTTCAGCACCAGTTCTCATATGGATTGGAAAAGAGACTAGAATGGCTGTGTAAGAAATAATAATCCAACATTTGTCTGAAAAATCATAGGAACGTTTTCATTTTTATGATTCTTCTTCTTCTATACTCATAATTGCAAGGTGGTATTAAATAAAAAGAAGTCACATTTGTTCAGACTGTACATTAACCATGGTCTACCTCAATACAGGTTACATAAGCTTACTGACACCAATGCATTGCTGTTGATCTTGACTGAGTGCATGGTTGGTACGTGACCTAGAATTAATCACTCTTCCTTAAAGAGTTGGCTCAAGGGGAACAAACAGCCACTTGGCTTCACTCGCCTCCCTTCACACCCACTCAGCTCCAAACAAGAAAATAAGGTTCTGCTTTCTCCTGTCTGCCAAGGCTGGCACGCGCCAGTTCACCCCCTCAGGCTGTCAACAAATCTCATTTACACACACACAAGTTGAGCGCGCCAGTCCAGCAATGCAACACAAGTGTAGACCAAGAGAGAAAACACATCCCAGCTTCCCACCACTCAGTACGTCATACTGCCTCGAGCTATACCAGCTTCGGCTGACCTCGACTGGTCTCGCTACTGCTCGGCTCAAGCCCGCAGGCTACCAGCCACTTGCATATACACAGAGACTGCTCCCATCAAGAGCATAGTTGGCTGACAGTTGTCAGCCTGTGCGGAGCTCTCCGCCATGCCCATCCCCACTCCCACTCCCCCTCCCCCTCCCCCTCACCAGTCCCCACTCCCCCTCCCCCGCCCCCGCCCCTGTGGCCTCCAACACACCACAGGTGCAAAAAAGTGGATGACCTTGACATGACCATATAAGGACTGTGTTCGGATCCACTTTTCCCCACTACTCTCGTGGTGTAATGGCTCCTATTAGTCCACTTAGCAGTGATCCCTTCGCTAAGCCGTCTGATTGAACGTATATTGGGGTCACCTCGTGGTGTAATGGCTGCTATTAGTCCACTTAGCGGTGATCCCTTCGCTAAGCCCTCTGATTGAGCGTATATTGGGGTCGCCTCGTGGTGTAATGGCTGCTATTAGTCCACTTAGCAGTGATCCCTTCACTAAGCGCTTTGATTGAGCGTGTACTGGGGCCATCTCGTGGTGTAATGGCTGCTATTAGTCCACTTAGCAGTGATCCCTTCGCAAAGCGCTCTGATTGAGCGTATGTTGGGGTCACCTCGTGGTGTAATGGCTGCTATTAGTCCACTTAGCGGTGATCCCTTCGCTAAGCCCTCGGATTGAGCGTATATTGGGGTCACATCGTGGTGTAATGGCTGCTATTAGTCCACTTAGCAGTGATCCCATCACTAAGAGCTCTGATTGAGCGTATATTGGGGCCACCTCGTGGTGTAATGTTTGCTATTAGTCCACTTAGCAGTGATCCCGTCGCTAAGCGTTATGATTGAGCGTGTATTGGGATCACCTCGTGGTGTAATGGCTGCTATTAGTCCACTTAGCAGTGATCCCTTCGCTATGCCCTTTGATTGAAAGTATATTGCGATCACCTCGTGGTGTAAAGGCTGCTATTAGTCCACTTAGCAGTGATCCCTTCTCTAAGCGCTCTGATTGAGCGTATATTGGGGTCAACTCGTGGTGTAATGGCTGCTATTAGTCCACTTAGCGGTGATCACTTCGCTAAGCGCTCTGATTGAGCGTATATTGGTGTACCGGTACTATGAAGACCGTAGTGTGAAAGAGGGCCCTAATCCCAGAACCGAGTTAATTTCTAAACCAAACATATACTGTACTTATCCAAGAAATGAAAGCAACATATTTTTAACAAATATATTAAACAATAACAAGGATTATTACAAACATAAAGGACAGTAACACTTGGAAAAATACAATTAAATTAAGCCTGTAACATACAAAGGGAAAGAAAGAACAAGGGGAAGGAGACGTGCCCAAATCACCAAATTAAATCAATTACGCAGAAGAAATAATAATAACGCCCAAAATACGTAAAATAAAACGGCAATTGAAAACCTCGTACAAGAGGTAGAGTTAAACCACCTTTAAAGAAAAATTCCGAATAATTACACCGGAAAAAGGGCAATGTTGAGGCAGAAAGAAAGAATGATACCCGTTTTAGGAACGGAAACCTCAATACGAAGAAAATCCGTAAAAGAATTAACTTATTTGCTTTACAAATTAGATCCTTCATGCAAAGACACGGATCAAACACGTCTACCTCAGGCAACATCAATCACAATACTGATAATATAAAAAAAGGTTTACTTTTTTTAATATGGCGACCGTCGCCAGGAAACGACAATAATAGGGAAACAAAAACCTTAATAAACGAAAATACGACCATCAGTGGGCCAAGATTCAATGGAATATCAATAAATTAGTAATTTTTATGAGAGCTGTGGATCGCACATTATAAGGTTATAAAACTTGGCACCAAAAACTCGACCACAGCAAAGCCCCCAATGGTCTTGGCAGAAATTGTCCAAGCACCCCCCAAAACACAAGAAAGGCACAAGGCCCCAGGATAGGCAAAAGGAAATAAGTTAAAATTCAACCCAAACTTCCACGAAAGAATGAAAGATAAGGAACCCAAAATAAAACAAGGTAAATACTCAAACAACACAACACAATGAATAATAGGAACGACATAAGAAAAACGCAAGGGTCCAAACCCATTACCAAATCAAGTTGAGAAAATATGAGACAAAACAGGAAGCAGAATAAGTAAAGAAGCATGATTCTCGGACATTCAGCCAATCCAAGGATCACCTCACCGTAGGGTTTATAATCATATAGGATATTACCTTACGCGGCCACAAGAATATAAAGGAACAATGTTACCAATTTTAATTCAGTATCGCCGATCATAATATAACATTTTGGGGCTCCGACACGAACCAAAACTCGCCCCGATAAAGAACTATAAAAATTTTACATCTCTCTTGCAAGATATTCCAAGATGGACTGTCGATGTTTTATTGTTTAAATTGTTGACCTAAATTCTGAGTTGATTCAAAACTGCCAACACAACCTCAGACTAGGCCAAAACTTGACTACTAGAAAGTCACAAATATTATTGCTTAACACTTGTTGGCACTTGCAAATGGCCTGTGATTTTATCTACAGCAATAGCCAATCACCTTTCGACAGGATCGCGATCTCGTTGGCCACAGGAGATAGTATTAGAAAGATTTGTGAGAAATACATGGAGATATGAATCTTATTGATGTAGGTTGGATTTCTAGGTTAAGTTCATGTACAGGGGCAAGTTGTAGAAACATCAGGCATTGTAATGTGAAAATCACGGTACAAATCTCCCCCCTCCAACGTTCGCCCTGGGAGATGTGTTGAAACCAATATCCAACTCTTGGACCGACGAACAAGAATGTGGTTACAATCGAGGCATCACGGCAGCTCCAACTCGGTATCAGTCGGGGCACTCCAGACGTCCGCCAGCAGAAAATCCAGTGAGGCTCCCATCATGATGTTGACATGCTCCTGAACTGCCATCAGACGACCCTGGCCAGATATCGCTGACAGCAATAGTACCTTTACAGCTCTTGGGCACCAGACTTTCTCTGCAACACATAAACCAACCCAGGAAACGGCTCCAGAAGTAGAGCTCCGGGTCATCAATCAACTCCTTTCACAACCTGATCGTACATTAATTGCGAAGGATAAGATCCATACCCCATCACTTAGTTTGAATTTGAGTTATTAAATTTTACTTCCATAGTTCTTTTGTCATTTCAGCGTTGTCTTATGTACATACTTTCATATCTGATTTTATTTCAACAATAAATATATCTTCCCCTTAGTTCATTACATTTACCTTCAGCAGCCAAAATTAAAGAGAAGGTGCCATTACAAATTATATTTGAAAATAGAAAGATCCACAGCCCCATAATTAAATGATTGAAAAGGTACACATCAAAATAAAGAGAATCAACATTACGTGAAGTTTTAAAATTTATACATTAGGTTCGGTCTCCCTTTCGCCTGCAGATTTGCAGTACGATAGATGAGTCCGAAAGATTATTTTCTTTAAAGAGTATTTCAACAACACTATTACAGGACTTAAAAGTGACAAAATTTCATATGGACCCCTATATCGTGCTTGGAGCTTCCCAGAGATTTGGTGATCCGGAGCTTTAAGCAAAAATACTTAATGTAAACAAGATCACCAATTTGAAACTTACACGGAGTACGTCCCAGATTGTAACTCTCAGCAAGTTTTTCATGAGATATTTTAGTAGCCTGTTGTGCCTCTTTCCATATTTCTTTAACACCGTCTGAGCAATATAGGACAGAAGGTTAACGTGGATAGACCACCCAACAACCTTTAGGAATCACAAGTTACATCACTCACCAGATCTAGAAGAACAATAACAAAATTTCCCAAATCAATCAAAATAAGAATAAAGCAAGAGACAACACAATATCACAGTGAGGATACGAACTGGAACCTCTGACACACTCCATTCATACAGGCACATTCAAATTCAAAATTCCAGTTTTAACCAAGCACGCAATGTGAATATACGTGCAGTGTAGTGTAAGGAAGAATGGGAATCGCTATTCAGCAGTACCGGGCGGTCATCGGCCGCTGGAAGGCTAGAGTGAAGTGCGATTTCGGTGTCGGGAAGGTGATAGGGGGCAACGTCACTGAACAGATGGGGGTTTTGGCGATGGGGATGGTAGCGCTGGTTGTGGCGACGCTACTATTAATTGGAGGAGTGGAGTCAAACCCAGGGCCTGGGCAACTAGGATGGCAAGAAATGGAAAAAATAAGAGAAATTGTGAAGGAAGTGTCACAAAATGACCCGATCCGGGACATTCTTCGAGAACAATGTAAGGAATTCAGGGAGATGAGGACATGTATAAGAGAAGAGAAGGGAATAGTGACAGAAAGGCTGGCCGAGAATAGTAGAGAGGTAAAAGACCTAAGAGAAAAAATGAAGATATTAGAAGTGGAGGTAAAAGAATTAAGGAAGATCAAGCTGGATGATAGAAAGAGAAACGTCTTCATTTACGGAATAAAGGAAGATGTCAATGAAAACACCGAGGATCTGACATGCAAGGTACTCCGTGTGATTTGTGAAGGCATGCGGGTAAACATCGGGGTTTCAGAGATTGACAATGTGACCAGGATAGGGCGGGGAAAGGGCACGAGGCCCGTGAAAGTTTCATTAGTTTCTTCGCTGATGGCTCACAGAATTCTGACGAACACAAGGAAGCTGAAAGGAGGGAGGATATGGGTAAGAAGAGAAATGAGCAAAGAAGAGGTAATCGAGCAGCAGACCTTGCAGTTTCATTTAAGGAATGCGAGGAACTCGGGTCTCAAGGCTTATGTAAAAGGCAATAGACTGGCGGTTAGCGGCAACAACTGGGAGCGGGTTTGGACAGAGCACAACTCCAGCAAATGGAGAAACAACAACAGGAGCCAGTTAGACCTAGCAATCAGGTGGAAGCAGCTGTCGGTTCAGAGGGAAGTGCGATGGTGACTCAACAGAGATCATCAACCTCAAAGTCAATACGGAAGAGGCGCGAGCAGGAACAACTGACGTCAGCTCCAAGAACACCGGAGAAGTGCGTGGTTGGCAGAAAGGTGAGACTGTCAAACAACGAGTTACTAGCGTTGAGAGAAGTAGGAAAAGAGGACCTTTGCCTGTTTTGTGGGAAGGTTATGGGTGCAGCACACCCGATCAGGGAATGCAAAGAGATTAAAACAATAAGAGCAAAGTTTGCAGACAAATCAGATCTAAACAGAATAGAAAATGTATCACACTTTAATAAAATTACTATAAAGGGAAAGGGGGAAGGCAGGTCAATTAGCAAAATATTTTAATATCATCAGGGCAATGTGGAATAAGAAAGCGTCGGATGAGATTCGGAACAGAGGTGCATGTGATTTAAGCATAGAAGTACAGGAGATGGCTTCCTAAGCTATACATCTTGTTAAAGCCTAGGAGAGCCTGTCTGTATTAACTAGGTGTACTACTACTATAGTACACCCATATAGATTTTTCCGTTCTGAATCCATGCTGTGAGTTTCATGATCTTGTTTTTTTTAACTTACTAAAAAACTTATCAGTCTCTTACAGACAGTATGGGTTCGATAGGAAAATAAGTTGTTTTTTCTGTGTTGTACATACCGTGACCGTTTGACCGAAGTCCCACGTGCACACGAGTATGAATTTCAACATCCGCCGAGCCTAAGACTCGAAAAAGCATATCGGGGTCAAACTGAGTATAGCAAAACAAAATTTTTAATCAAAAATCAGCCGGACGGATATCGAAATTCACACTCCATAAAGGATGGAAGGCAGTGCAAATAATATGTGAATAACACCAATTTCTTAAAATACCTGAGTTTAATTTAACTGTCTGCTGGTCCTATTAGAATACAATGATCCCCCGGGAGAAATCTAGCATTGCAGACCTGAAAAATAAAGACATCCTACGCTCCCCCTGGGTCCCTTATCTACATACAAATTTTAGAACGCATAAAATAAAGTATTTCCAGCCTCTATCCAAAAGTAAATTCACTATTTTCAAAATATTAACTTGATGTCTGAGAAAATCATTAGTCCATCCCAGCATCTGCTTCAATTAATTATTCAAACTGTACAATTATCACTGATGTGCAGGAAAATATCAGTCCATCCTGACACCATGATTTTAATATTTACAAAAGTATCACTTGAATCAATTTTTCCAGAATTGTTTCAACTTCTGCGGGGAAATTCACACGTCTTAAACTTATTTCAGGGAAGTCACATTCCCAAAACGGTGTGAAATCAATATCATACACCCCATGACGGCATTTATCAAATTTAAACTTTGACTGAACTTCCGACATTTTTCCACGATGTCACCATAAATAAATTTTATTCACCAATTCACATATAATTTAAATCCTCTGATTTAATCGCTTCGATTTAACTTCTTTGATAATATTCATATAATTCAATTTATTTATGTTAATCCTTTCAATTTAATTCATTGTAAAAAATTATTATTTAGAATAATCCACACTGGTATTTTATGAAGATTAATGGATCCACAAATTCAACCAGCCATCAGCTTAAAATTTTTAATACCTCAACCAATCTCTAGAAAAAATGCCTCTAATGCTGTCAATACGTTACATAGGACATGGTAAGGCCTTCAGCAAAAACTAGGACGAGACATCAACTTATTCATATATAAACGACTACACCATGTGGGCGACTATACAACAGTCTAGGAATGTAGAATTTCACAGACGATCGGCCACTAACTTCCCATATAAGCGACTATATTGTCCTCATTTTTAATCATATTTGAGCATGGAGCAATTATTTGACCCTCAAAACTCAACTTTATAAACATCCATTATTAATTCATATTTTATTTTCACTTAACAATTGACCATTATAATCTTATTTTTATAATGACCCCTCAGCTACGCAGGCTGGGTTCAATGGCTTCTAAGCAACCAACACATGGGATCATGCTCTCCCTCACAAAATTTAAATATCTCGGCCTTTCGCATAGGTGTAATAAACTTTTAATGTCTGCCCCAACACACTTCTGTTAAACTGTCGCATAATTCCAATACATAGTTCCTCATTTTATACAAAATTCGTATATGAATGACCTTCCGCTCCCAGTATCAAAGATCACGCTTTCGGCATGTCCCTCTATTCAAAATCAACTCCCATATTATCAACTACGATCCATTATTCCTCCAATTATTAACCGCTATTTTTACCAGGAATTATTATTATTATTGGAAAATGTTCCAAACAATATCATCATTTACATATTATTATTATCATTATGGCTTGACTATCAGTCATACTGCCTTCCGATATCATATCTCAACTTCATTTACAACGAGAAAATATTTTACATTTATTTTAAATTCAAATATAAAAATTTATAAATTCACAGAAAATTTCGAACTATTATTCCCAATGAATAATATTTAAACGTAATGTGGCTATACACATTCCTCATCTATGCACATATTCAAAAGAGAAACTACTAACAAAGTCGAGAAAATATTATAAACAAATTAATTTAATTATAAACCATTTATTTTTGAACAAATCCAAATATTATTTCAAAGTTCCCTAACATAAAGTTTAGGCGTGGAATGTTGTAAAATATCTTCCACACAATAGTCTACTGCTATATCGAAGCTTATCAGGTTGACATCCCAAACGCACTTGATTTCCATCAAAGAGATCCATTCGAAATAAATTGGCTGATAAATCTTCAAATGTGCTATAACGTCTTGAAATAAAAATCCATAAGCATAAATCTACTAAGCAGACAGTATAGTCGAAATTGAGAATGCAATACACTAACTACTTAATAATAAAGTTGGCTTACATCGTGAAGATTTTGTATGAAGAGTCCTTCTGACGCAGATTCCATGTGGGCCGGCTGGCACACGTGCTTTCCAGTGAACAGATGTTCCGAGTCCCTACTCGCCTATACTCCATTATTCCGGAAGATGTTCCCAAAAATCCCATGACTTCTTACCTCCAGCTCCTTTAATACTTCATGGAGACGGTCCGATCTACCATTTTCAAACCACTATGATGCATGTCTGGCAACATAATGTTATAAATATTCGAGTCCCAAACTAACACTTGCAGCTTTGTGCCACAGAAAACTTCCTAACTCGACTGGTTCACTTCCCGTTCTAGAATATCAACACCGGGTCCGAAATCATTTTCAACCAATACTGTTTTTTCGATCCTCGCGTACTGTATTTGCTTATGGCCTTGATGTTTGAAACGATACACTGACAATCTTAAGAGTGGTTTACGTAGCATGCTAGTACCATTTCTAGTTTCTAGGCTAGGTTCCCTAGATGAGTAAGGAATTCCCCAACACTTTGCACACACCAAAGCAATGGCTTGCCCATCTAGCCTATTTATGATATATGGATTTTAAGGCCCACATCATATACGTTGATTGCCTTCCAACTCTTTTTAGACTGGTATCTTCAAACACAAATATCTGCCAAGCACGTAGACCTTGAGCGCGCGGTGTTAGTAGACATACAGTACAGCCTCACCGCCTCATCTGTTGCGTGCGGCCTACTTCCGTCAGCCACTCCGAATCGAAACATAAACCATGCGCCTTGGCTTCTTCAACTCCAATATTTTCTGATCCAAACGACGGATTCTCTTGATCTCTCCGGTATTTTTCCCAGTAATGAGTACTGCATGTTCCCCCGATGTTTTGGTGGTTCAACCTCTTCACATAGAAACTCGTAAATATACCATATGAGATCTCTCATATCGAAGCTTTCTCCATCTAGTGTAAACTTGATGAAACGAAATACCTCAGCTCCGCGCGTTCTTCAAACAGGTGGTTCCTCTAAGAAAAACAATCAGTGGCCCTCATCTAAATGGTCACAGTACCAATTGAACCTTGTTGGGTCCATTCTGTCCAAATGTCCCATGAATTGGATCCTTCTCATACAGATCGTGTCTGTGATTTTAGTAATTTTCAAATAGACGTCAGCATTAGGTTTTGGAAGGTAAATTCGATCTTTGATTCCTGATCCCGAAATTTTTTGGATAATTTTGCATTTCTTAATCTCCATTTGATTTCTCAGTGTTTTATGTTGTAGATTACGTGTCTCGGCTGCAAAAAGGGCTGCAGGTAGGACTATTGTTGTATAATGATGAATTTTACAATTCCAAGCGAGGCATTTTTTGTTATAAACTTGTTTAGTCAAATGGAAAGCAGTTTCCATTTTCTGTAGTCTTGCTTCTATAGATTTTCTTTCATTACCAGTTTCAGTGGTCCATTCACCTAAATACCTGAAGTCTTTCACTCGGAAGACCTTACAATTACCAATGCGGAGTGTATTCGGAGCAGTTTTAATATCCGTGATAAATTTGTTTTGTCAAAAGAAATCCGTAAGCCAATTTTTGCTGCTTGTTCTTGAAGTAATTCAAGTTGTTTTGTTTCTGGGCATCAGAAATGTTTGGAGCAATTAACGCCAAGTCATCCGCGAATGCCAAACAGTTGAGTGTTATCCATTTGAATTTTGGTCCTAGTCTATGGGATGGTGCACCAGCTCGTATCCATTCTCTGACAACTTTTTCGAGTGCACAATTAAACAACAATGGAGATAATCCATCTCCTTGACGCATTCCTGTATCAATTGAAAATTCTGCGCTCAGTCCTCCCATAAATTTAACTTTTGAACTGTATTTACTAGGGTATCTTTGATGATAGATATTTTCTTGCGGTCTAATCCAAATTCTAAGAGTACAGCAACAAGGGATTCACGGTCAATGCTGACATAATTAGCCTACTTTTCACATTTTGTAAAAATTAGGAAAAAGTAGACTTATGAGATCGATCTGGGCAAATGTGTCTGTCCTTCTGTCTGTGTCTGTCTGTCTGTGTCCCCCTATCAACTCCTGAATGGCTGCAGCCATCGAAACCAAAGTTGGTATTAGTAAAGACCTATGCCTGAATATCTCAAGGCCATATTTGAAAATGACGTCAGTGCTAAAAACTGCTGAAAAATCACAATTGAAAATTGAGGTCTACAGTATGTTGGATATTACGGAAGATATGCATGGGAATTGTTCCAAAATTGATACACACATAGGTAATATTCCATCAGACTAATTTACAGTAGCCCATACCTGAGAGTGTTGCCAACATGATTCTATGCCTGCTGATAGGTCCAATATTTAAATGCATGTAACGTTCTTACCATCTATTGGATTTCAACCAAATTTGGTATGTGATTTGCGCACAGGAGAAGATAGGAATATGCCGTTATTTAGTGTCAACAGGGCTGACAACTGATGAAAAATGCACTCTATACGTTTTTATCCTAATCTCAATTTATCCGAAAGTATGCAGGCCAACAGTTCTAAACTTTGCATACATACAGTACCTGCAAATGTAGGTTAATTTTCAGTAACCGATATACGATAGTGCTGCCAACATGATTCAACGCGTGCTGATAGGTTTAAGTTGAATCACATGTAACTTCCATACTAATAATTGTCACATATATCGATCATAAAGTTTCAATTTAAGTTTGAGCATCCCATTTATGGCAGTGTGAACCGTTTTTATCCGGTTCATTTTTTGTCATATTATTATTATTATTATCATCCTTCATGTCGCATTATTGTGACATAAGTTTCTCTGTCTTTCGTACTGCGCATAAACTTCATACATACCTCGCAATATGGTGAAATATTTCACCCTTCTGCTAACTCACTTTATGTACAATTTTACCATTGGTTGAAGCACTACTTGTTGCCAGGCTTTGCCTTCGCCATTGGACCCCCTCCACCCATGTATACGGAGAGGGGATGTTTGTCGTATCTACGACTTATTTTTCTCGGGCGCGTTACTGCGTTCTTTAAGAGAAGGTTTCTTTTTTCAAATTTTGGGCCGTCATGTAGACGGAGGTGTGTGCACGTGTCGGGCTTTTGCCCGCACCCAGAAAGCAACTAAATGTAAGTACGATTCAGTCATTGAATTTATCTAACTTGAGGTCATTTTAAATTTCTGTTTCTCCATATTTTTTCATTTTGTGTCTCCTTTGATTCACTTATAATTTTCCTTTCTTATGATGATGTGAATTCGATCCATGAACCCAAGTCCCTTCGCCTTTGTTTACGTTAGTTTCGCGAAGCCTCTGTGTTTATTTGTCAACCCTCCCTTTCATGTAATCGGTTTTATTTTTACGTAAATCTCTCAGGTCTGAAATATCTGCTATTTTTCAACGAGGCTTAATTATGCTCTGTATTGCGTCACCACCTGGTTCGGCGTTCTTTTAAGACGACCTCCGATGGATTGTCGCATCAGAGCCTTGTTTTTGTGGATGGAATCGGTGAAGTTACGGAGATGAGTCTCACGTCTTCAGGCAGATCCTCCCTCTGTTTTATTGAAATGTGAGTGATGGTCATCGTGCTAATCACTGTCCATGCGCCACATTACTTTCTTTGTTTCATCGTATGTCGTTGTGATTCGGCGTTTCTACCTCTGCGTTAGCCTACATCTTCCTACGAAGCATATTTCTTAGCTGATAGATTTTTTTCTTTTGTTTCCTGTCCCAGTAATGTCAAGTAATTTAATGTAATTTTCATTTCGTTTATTTTTATGTGTTAATTTTGTGTTACTTCCTCTGACTTCGTTATATTACGTAACTCAGTGTCATCCCCCACCACCACCCCCCCCCCCGTTTCCCTACTTACGCACACCTCCACTCCCCACTCTTTTACCCCTACCCCATGATTTCACAACATCATAAACGCGGTAGTTTTTTTTTTTGGCGCTGGACATTCTAGTCCAGATCATGTCATCACTGTAAGTAGTCGTTCTTGTAATCTATCCCACGAATTTCTCTAATTTCTTTAATTTTGCTTCATCTTTTTTTAAGTTTTATTATTGAATCGCGTTTCCAATTAGTTGCTATTATGATTTGAATTTATTTCTAGATTCCTTTTATTTTACATTTAAGTAGCTCGTATTTTATTTCCATTTCTAATTTGTAATCAGTACACATGTGTTTATTTTATTATTAATATATTTTTATTCAGTAAGTACAATATTTGCTTCTGTCTTATGATTTCTCGTATTTGAGTTCCTCGTTTGTCTTTCGATTCGACTTAGTCATGGCTTCGCACTGTAGCGAAGTTACGACTAACATGGTCTCTGGGACCCTTGCTCTATTACTTAAGTTTAATTTTTCCTTTTGATTTTATCTTAAACATTTGTTCTGGCTTACTTTCTGTGCAAGTCATCTTTCTTTCGATTCGGAATCTTGGGCCCAGCACGCATCGAAAGAAGTATTCCTTCCTCGTTACCTACGTGATCCTGTTTAGTTTTTGTTGTTTTTGCTTCTACTGTATTCCTCACACCTCTGCTATTTTGTTGAACGTAAAAGCACAAAGCGGTGCAAGTGTTACAAACCTGATTTATGCATGCTTAAAAAATTCAATATTTAAATATATGTAACGTGCATACTATCTTTTGGGCCTCAATCGAATTGTGCAAGTGCATTGTATACCTTAAGAAATGGAACTAAGAATATATTTAGAGTTGCCAGGTCTGCCAACTGTTGATATATGGTCTGCGTAATTTTAAGAAAAGTAGGCTCTTTAGTTCATCAAGAAACTACTTTTTTTTTGTTTGACATTTTACGGAAGTAATACATTGAGTTTTTCAAATTGATAATTTGCTCTGTACACGATAGGCCTTTCCTTAACCCACCTTGGTATTCACCAATCCATTGAAGATAGGCACGGTTCAAAAGGTGTTCGGATACAATTTTGTAAGTTACCGAGAGTGACGAGCTCCCTGGGTTATTGCTTGGGATCGTTTTGCTACCTTTCTTGTATACAGAGTCTTTCTTATAAAGTATGAACGGCAAGCGGCAGTTTTGTTATTCGGTGCTGAGTTGGCCTTGGCCGAGCTTGTGGTGCACCATGGCCCTCTGCTGTACTATTGAAAGCACGCACATAGCATATACGAGGGCTGTTTTTAGCCTATTTTCAATTTTGAAAAAATAGGCTTATGGGATCACCTTTTGTCCATGTGAGTGTGCGTGCGTGTGTGTGTGTGTGAGGTGTGTGTGTGTGTGCCCCTAATAAAATCTAAACGGCTGGAGCGATTTCAATGAAACTCGGTAAGTTCATAGCACTATACCCGGCGACCTCGACCGAGCCCTTCAAATTTTGTTACGTCTCACCAATCCAACATGGCGGCTGTGCGAAATATTTCACTAGCATTCAATATCTCCGAAACTATTACCGATATCGCCCTGAAATTGTTTACGGTGATAAAGGGCACTACTAGAAGTTCACCTATGAGACTTTCAAAAACCTGGGGACTACAAAACCAACATGGCGGTCAAGCGAAATTGAGACTTTAAATATAAATTTCTCGCGATTTAACTATCCAAACGTAATGAAACTTGGTACAGCAAATTTCTATACACATTGTAATGCATTGGAGTCTAATTTAGTTCAATTGATTACATAACCTCAAAATGGCGGCTGTGCGAAATATTTCACTGACATTCTATATCTCCGAAATTATTACAGATATCATCATGCAATTTTGTACGGTGATAAAGGGTACTGATACAAGTTTACCAATGTATATTTCATAAACCTGTAAAGTACAAAACGAACATGGCGACCAAGCGAATTTGAAATATTTTAATAGACTTTTCTCGTGATTTAACTCTCTGAGCGCATTGAAATGTGGTACAGTAAATGATTTTGCAGATTGTAATGCACTGCCATCTAATTTAATTCAATTTTTACATAACCTCAAAATGGCGGCTGTGCGAAAATTTAAAATTAAGGTTTTATTCTTGTGCCGTAATCATGCGATCAAAGTGAAAGTTTGAATAATGAAGCTAGGTAATAATTGTCCTTGAATGGTACATAACTCTATGGCCTATACATATAACAATCCTAAATGGCGAGCTTCCGAAATATTTAGACGGTTCTCAATATCTATGAATCTTTTACAGCAACCAAACTGATTTTTATGTTCATAGAGACTATGAACATATGTTCACCTATAGGACTTTCAGTAACCTGGTGAGCACAAATCCAACATGGCGGCGACGCGAAGTATAAATATTTAAATGGACGTTTCTCGCGAATTAACTATCCGAGTGCCGTGAAACGTTGCTCGTTAAATGCTTATACAAATGTTGATCCACTGGCATGTAATTTATTTCAATTGTTTGCATAATCACAAGATGGCTGGTGTGCGTAATTTTTAAAATCTCGTTTTAACTTCTTGTGTTCTAATGATGCGATTGAAGTTTGAATACCACACGTACACAATAATCTTAATGTAATAGTACAAAAATAAAAATCCATCCTGGCGACCATATGAAATATTTAGACGGTTCTCAATATCTACGAATCTGTTACAGCAATTAAACTGAAATGTTGTATGTTGATAGAGACAAATAACATGAGCAGGATATATGAAAATAGGCTGTATAGTTCTTCACGGAACTACTTGTTTCTAGTTCCGATGGACTATAGAAATAACAGATTGACATACCAAACTGATTTTACTACTAAATGTTTGCTTGTTTTATATGTATGTCTCAACATAATTGCCAAAAGGATTGAAACATTTGTCGTATCGTTACACCAGCTTTCCAATGCCCTCAGCAAAATATTCTACCGCCACTAGGGAGGGTACGTCTGGACAGTCTCCTGAAGTTTTTCCTATTTGACGAGACGTTGCCACCCAACAATACCTTCAATTCTCGAAAAAGGTGAAAATCATTCAGTGCTGGTTTGGACTAAACGGCAGATGGTCCAAAACTTAACACTTGAATTATTTGTAAAAGTCTATCGTAACGTTGGTCGTGAATGATTTTCACCTTATCGAGAATTGAAGGTATGGTTGGGCGGCAACGCCTCGTCAAAAAGGAAGAACTTCAGGAGACTGTTCAGACGTACCCATCTCAGGGGTGGCAGAATATTTTGTCGAGGGCTTTGGAAAGCTGGTGTAACGATACGACAAATGTTTCAATCGTTTTGGAGATTCTGTTGAGACATAAGTATAAAACAAGCAAAAATTTAGTAGTAAAATCAGTTTGGTATGTCAATATGTTATTTTTATACAGTCCTTCGGAACTTAAAAAAACAGCCCTCGTATGTACTCTGCGCGCGCTTTCAATAGTACAGCAGGGGGTCATGTCGCGCCACAAGCTCGGCCAAGGCCACAGCAGCACCGAATAACAAAACTGCCGCTTGCCGTTCTTACTTTATATGAAATACCCTGTACTGGATGGATGATCGCCATCTTCCAATCTGGAGGAATGTTTTCCGTTTGCCAGAATTCATCAATAATTTCTTCGAGTTTGATGATGAAGTTTTCACTTACATTTTTCCAAAGTTCTGCAACGATCTGGTCCTCTCCCGATTATTTGTTGTTTTTCATGGATTTGATTATTTCCAGAATTTCCTGTAGTTCCAGAGGTTCCGAGTCAGGATTCCGTAGAGTATGACAAAATTGAAGTGTTTCCTGGGGTTTCTCACAATTGAGTAGTTAACCAAAATAATCGGCAAGAAGTGCACAATTTTCAGAGTAGGAGTGGGCGATGTTCCCAAGGTCGTTTCGAAACTGGAGAGAAGGGGGAGGGGGAATTTAGTTAATTTCTGCTTGAATGTACTATAGTAATTTCTAGAATGATGTTTCTCGAAGTCCTCTTCTAACAAAAAAACTCGCCAATTTACATAAATAGTACAGAAGTTATTACGTATAAATTACCGCAAGATAAGTGCAGGTTAGACCCTGGCAGTATAGGATATGGACACCCTGTATATGGCTGTCTGTCAAAGAGTTAAATAATAATGTGAATAATTTATGGATTTGATGGAAATTAATAATAGATGAATTAAATAATATTTATAGCAATTATTTTGGAAATTCATCAGCTGTACAGTAATTATTAATGAATTGTATACAACGAAACTGATGATCTAAGCAATGGCAGCTGATGACCAGTGATCTGTTTGTGGGGAAATATGACATTGTTGCTTAGGGGGCATTGTAAAATAGTGAGTGTTGTAAATAGCAGTGGTTAGCAAAGATTGCACAGATTTTGTGTGTGTGTCAACAATATGTTGCGATGTTGATTACCACAGAT
Organism: Meconema thalassinum; assembly: GCA_946902985.2. NCBI lineage: Eukaryota > Metazoa > Arthropoda > Insecta > Orthoptera > Tettigoniidae > Meconema > Meconema thalassinum. Next base: position 54,111,071 of record OX336388.2, on the reverse strand, counting down.
TAGCTAGATTTAACGGTAAATGTTGGTAGAGGTTAGGAACATGGTCGTATTATTGTGTTCAGTTGTTCCTCGAAGTCAACGTTGGTGAACCTGGCCTTGACCAATACAGCAATGGCGTCAATATTGGATTATCGTTCTTCTGGAGTTAATGATGTTGAGTGTTGGTGCTTGCTGTGATAGTGATTGTATGCCTTTATTTGAATTTTTTTCCAGCTTTGAGATGGGGAGTCAAAAATTTCCTATACACTTTATTTTCGTAAACCTGCAACTGGTGTTCTTCCTGTTTTGTGAATCTCCATAATTCTGCACCTTAAGTTAGAACTGGCCTAATGATGGTATTCTTCTTGAAAATTTGGATGCCAATAAAAACTGCAAAGTAGTACACTTTGTTAGCATTCTGTATTCTAACTTTAATTTTAACTTTGTAATTATAATATAATGGTTATTAAAATTAAAATAATTAATAATTCAAATAATTAAATTTAATAGTTACAAATTCAATATCTTCTAAAGGGTCAATAGTTGCCGTATTTGAGGACCAAGTTTCAGTAGGATCAATGTCACTATTTTGAATAGGATTATTATTGTTTTTAGAAAGGGTTTCTGCACCACGTTTTGTTGATAGGACATCTCTGAGGGTTTTTCCTTTGATAGGACTTCAATATAGGGTGTTTGTCTTTCAGAAGTGTGTCTATTTATTAGCTGGAGGTTTTGTGCTTCTCAATATTCATTGCCCAATAATGAGAGTAGGATAGGATTCGTGATAGGCTGGGTTTGTTATTCAAGAAACCTGGAATTTATATAAGCAGCTTGATTATTTTTTATTTCATTATGCTGAACGTAGAAATAAAACAAGGCGTTTTTTTTCTAAGGGGGCTTACACATCAATTTTTAACAGCTTTATTTGCCGTACATTTTAAGTTCCTGTCGATTTTATGATCTTTTGTTTAAATTGGAATATTTTATTTGTATTGTTGGTGGATGTCTCTTTATTGGGGCTTTTTCACACTTCACAATTATTTACCCAACGCATTCTGAGATTAGAATCTCGTCCCTGTAGGCCAAATGATAAGGTTATCCTCGCATTCTGGTGGATAGGGTTAGGACTACCTCCTTGGGTAATAATGGGCACATGTCCCTGATTATATTGTGTAGACCGACTGACAGTTGCATTATCAACCCCACCCAGACCAGACATTTTTATTTTAAAAACATGAGCTGATTGTTGTTGGTTCCAAGATGTGCCGGAACAACTGCCACATCACCCCTACTAATTGAGTCTGTATTCTGCCCTCGCTCGAAGGAGTTTCCCAATTATCGCCAAGTGTTATCATCTGACGTGCATACAGGAGGTCACCTGTGAGCTGCTCAGAGCATTATTAGTTACGAACTGTCATGTTCCAGGGCACTTACTTATTCTCTTTGTCTTAATAACACTGCATGTCGTTCCCTGTGGGTTGTATTAAAACTCCCTTTTGTGCTTTGTTGCAGAGTCAGTGCGAGCTGTGTGGTGCTGTGTACAGCACACTAGTACGAGATGTAGAAGACAGAGAGCAGGATCTGTGTGATCAGAGAAGGGCTCTGGAACAACAGCAAGATGAACATAACATGAGGGAGAAAAACCTTAAATCTTGGGAATCAATTCTTGAAGCAAGAGAAGAGATAGTGCCTCAGCGCGAGAGAGTTCTTGCCAAGAGAGAAGAGCAAGTGAAGAGAGCTCTTGACGAGCGGGAGAGAGTGGTTCACGTACGGGAAGTCTCGTACAGAAGAGAGAGGATCTGTCATCAGAACGCGATCAGGAGTGGAAAAATAGGGATAAAGGCCCTCGATGGCGCGACGTGCTTCAAGAGGAGCAGGTGCTTCCCTGGGCAGATGAAGAGGGGCACCTCTCTGTAGTAAAGTTCCTCCTGCTAAGATCTACCACCGAAGATGACAAGCGGATGGCTCTCAACGCCGCCGCTGAATATGGACGCCTGGAAGTAGTGAAGTATTTGGTGGAGCGGGAGAACAGCCTGTCATTCGGGGAGTGCTACATGGACGTCAACACGAGCAACCATTTCCAAGGACTGCCGGCGGTGCACTTAGCTGCCAAACGAGGCCATATTGATGTAGTTCAGTACTTAGCCAACAAGAGAGCATCACTGGTCAGTCCCGGCTGGTCCTTGCTTCATACAGCTGCACTGTGGGGGCAGGTTGAAGTAGTCACATTCTTGATTAGAGACCATCACTTAAACACCCTTGTTAGAGACTGCAGCGGGCTTATCCCTCTCCACCTTGCTGCAGGGTCTGGTCACCTTGAGGTGGTGCGCTACCTGGTGGCAGAGTGTAATGTAGACACTTGTGTTAGAACAGTAATCAGAACACTCCTCTACACGGTGCTGCAGGGTCTGGTCACCTCGAGGTGGTGCGGTACCTGGTGACCGAGTGTCATGTAGACACTTGTGTTAGAGACAGTGATCAGTACACTCCTCTACACTGTGCTGCAGGGTCTGGTCACCTCGAGGTGGTGCGGTACTTGGTGACCAAGTGTCATGTAGACACTTGTGTTAGAGACAGTGATCAGAACACTCCTCTACACCGTGCTGCTCTGTCTGGTCACCTCGAGGTGGTGCGGTACCTGGTGACCGAGTGTCATGTAGACACTTGTGTTAGAGACAGTGATCAGAACACTCCTCTACACTGTGCTGCACAGTCTGGTCACCTTGAGGTGGTGCGCTACCTGGTGACCGAGTGTCACGTAGACACTTGTGTTAGAGACAGTGATCAGAACACTCCTCTACACTGTGCTGCAGGGTCTGGTCACCTCGAGGTGGTGCGGTACCTGGTGGCCGAGTGTCATGTAGACACTTGTGTTAGAGACAGTGATCAGAACACTCCTCTACACCGTGCTGCACTGTCTGGTCACCTAGAGGTGGTGCGGTACCTGGTGGCCGAGTGTCATGTGGACACTTGTGTTAGATACAGTGATCAGAACACTCCTCTACACTGTGCTGCAGGGTCTGGTCACCTCGAGGTGGTGCGGTACCTGGTGGCCGAGTGTCATGTAGACACTTGTGTTAGAGACAGTGATCAGAACACTCCTCTACACTGTGCTGCAGGGTCTGGTCACCTAGAGGTGGTGCGGTACCTGGTGACCGAGTGTCATGTAGACACTTGTGTTAGAGACAGTGATCAGTACACTCCTCTACACTGTGCTGCAGGGTCTGGTCACCTCGACGTGGTGCGGTACTTGGTGACCGAGTGTCATGTAGACACTTGTGTTAGAGACATTGATCAGAACACTCCTCTACACTGTGCTGCACAGACTGGTCACCTCGAGGTGGTGCGGTACCTGGTGACCGAGTGTCAAGTAGACACTTGTGTTAGAGACAGTATTCAGTACACCCCTCTACACCGTGCTGCACAGTCTGGTCACCTCGAGGTGGTGCGCTACCTGATGGCCGAGTGTCAAGCAGACACTTGTGTTAGCGACAGTGATCAGAACACTCCTCTACATCGTGCTGCACGGTCAGGTCACCTCGAGGTGGTGCGCTTCCTGGTGACCGAGTGTCATGTAGACACTTGTGTTACAGACTGTAATAAAAACACTCCTCTACACCGTGCTGCACAGTCTGGTCACCTCGAGGTGGTGCGGTACCTGGTGAACGAGTGTCATGTCGACACTTGTGTTAGAGACAGTGATCAGTACACCCCTCTACACCGTGCTGCACGGTCTGGTCACCTCGAGGTGGTACGCTACCTGGTGGCAGAGTGTAATGTAGACACTTGTGTTAGAGACAGTGATCAGTACACCCCTCTACACCGTGCTGCACAGTCTGGTCACCTCGAGGTGGTGCACTACCTGGTGACCGAGTGTCAAGCAGACACTTGTGTTAGAGACAGTATTCAATACACTCCTCTACACCGTGCTGCACTGTCTGGTCACCTCGAGGTGGTGCGCTACCTGGTGGCCGAGTGTAATGTAGACACTTGTGTTAGAGACAGTATTCAGTACACCCCTCTACACCGTGCTGCACAGTCTGGTCACCTCGAGGTGGTGCGCTACCTGATGGCCGAGTGTCAAGCAGACACTTGTGTTAGAGACAGTGATCAGTACACTCCTCTACACTATGCTGCAGGGTCTGGTCACCTCGAGGTGGTGCGGTACTTAGTGACCGAGTGTCATGTAGACACTTGTGTTAGAGACAGTGATCAGAACACTCCTCTACACCGTGCTGCACTGTCTGGTCACCTAGAGGTGGTGCGGTACCTGGTGGCCGAGTGTCATGTGGACACTTGTGTTAGAGACAGTGATCAGAACACTCCTCTACACTGTGCTGCAGGGTCTGGTCACCTAGAGGTGGTGCGGTACCTGGTGACCGAGTGTCATGTAGACACTTGTGTTAGAGACAGTGATCAGTACACTCCTCTACACTGTGCTGCAGGGTCTGGTCACCTCGACGTGGTGCGGTACTTGGTGACCGAGTGTCATGTAGACACTTGTGTTAGAGACATTGATTAGAACACTCCTCTACACTGTGCTGCACAGTCTGGTCACCTCGAGGTGGTGCGGTACCTGGTGACCGAGTGTCAAGTAGACACTTGTGTTAGCGACAGTGATCAGAACACTCCTCTACATCGTGCTGCACGGTCAGGTCACCTCGAGGTGGTGCGCTTCCTGGTGACCGAGTGTCATGTAGACACTTGTGTTACAGACTGTAATAAGAACACTCCTCTACACCGTGCTGCACAGTCTGGTCACCTCGAGGTGGTGCGGTACCTGGTGAACGAGTGTCATGTCGACAATTGTGTTAGAGACAGTGATCAGTACACCCCTCTACACCGTGCTGCACGGTCTGGTCACCTCGAGGTGGTACGCTACCTGGTGGCAGAGTGTAATGCAGACACTTGTGTTAGAGACAGTGATCAGTACACCCCTCTACACCGTGCTGCACAGTCTGGTCACCTCGAGGTGGTGCACTACCTGGTGACCGAGTGTCAAGCAGACACTTGTGTTAGAGACAGTATTCAATACACTCCTCTACACCGTGCTGCACTGTCTGGTCACCTCGAGGTGGTGCGCTACCTGGTGGCCGAGTGTAATGTAGACACTTGTGTTAGAGACAGTATTCAGTACACCCCTCTACACCGTGCTGCACAGTCTGGTCACCTCGAGGCGGTGCGCTACCTGATGGCCGAGTGTCAAGCAGACACTTGTGTTAGAGACAGTATTCAGTACACTCCTCTACACCGTGCTGCACAGTCTGGTCACCTCGAGGTTGTGCGCTACCTGGTGGCCGAGTGTAATGTAGACACTTGTGTTAGAGACAGTGATCAGAACAATCCTCTACACTGTGCTGCACGGTCTGGTCACCTCAAGGTGGTGCGCTATCTGGTGACCGAGTGTCACGTAGACACTTGTGTTAGAGACAGTAATCAGTACACTCCTCTACACTGTGCTGCAGGGTCTGGTCACCTCGAGGTGGTGCGCTACCTGTTGGCCGAGTGTAATGTAGACACTTGTGTTAGAGACAGTGATCAGAACACTCCTCTACACTGTGCTGCACGGTCTGGTCACCTCGAGGTGGTGCGCTTACTGGTGACCGAGTGTCATGCTAATGTCAATGTGGAAAACAGGTATGGTCGTACACCTAAGGATGTTAGTAGGGGAGCCGTGATAAAGTTCTTGTCCAGTGTTTGATAGGAAATTATAAACTTTCCTCTGTAACACCTGAATGAGCATGGTCACTAAGTTAACTCCCATTTCACCTTCATGCTGGCATCTAAATATTCACACCAGAATAGATTCTTATCCGTAGAGGATGTCGATGTTTTGTTTTCATATTCCCCATTCATATTACCGCTCGTACCCCGTTTATACGTCAGGGTTGCCATCCTGATAACCTCTGATCTGGATAATGACCAATCACAATCAACGCTGTTTGTCACAAGTACGTGTTTAGATGTCAGGATAATCGAGGAAAACGTCATGACGTCGGTAAGTTCGGCAAACTTTGGAATTCCAAGTGTTATAGCATAACATTACAGTAGTTGGTTTCCTCCAGTTTTGAAGTATTTCTGTTAATCGTTTTACAGAATTCAACGTGCTAATATATATTCTTAATTTATTTCAAATGCTGTGGAGATAATAGGCAAGGCCTGTTGTTGCTGTGGAAAATGTGCACAGGTCTAGGATATTTATTGCACAAATACTTCTTGCTTGGTCCTTAGTGATTTGGTTCTATCGGAATCCCTTCTATGTCTATGTCAATAAATTCCGTATTTATTATTAGTCATCAACGGCTTTCCCCGAAGCTTAGAATCTTTCTGTGTTTAAATACTGGTATGATTGTTCTCCTTTCATCATTCGTCTCTCAATGTTCATATATCTGATATCAACCAACATGGCCATTATTTCCACTGCCTACTTCACTTACACAGCAGCGGGATAGAACACACCGACGATCGCAATGGCCATGAACACGATTATCTAGTTGTGGGAACAGGATCGGGCTGATCCTTTTGGAGGGAATGTTAATCGAGATAATGTAATCCTGTTGCATTTAGACGTCCCAAATTAATCTGTATTAGGGAGTCATCGGGATCGCGACCGGCATGTCTATACGGGATATAATAGATCAGTGTGCTTTGCTTTCAGCGCAGCTTATTAGCAACGGAAATATTGATGACAACCTGGAAACTATATAATTTTCTGCCGCTAGGCAAGGAATTCAAGTTCTGAATCCAGACAAGTATTTTATTCACAAATCATAAAGAAACTCCTTGATATATCAGCAGACGCTGGTGTTGGTATGCTTGTGGATTCCTTGAGACTGCGTAAGGTTCAAATTACATGATCAGTCCCGTGTTTTTGTGTTGGTCATAGATCACATGTGTTTCGTAAATAGCAAATGATGGATCCCTTGGTTATTAGCCGCATTTTTAGGTCTTAATTACTCATGTCCCATAAATTTGAATTGGTGTTTCTTACCGGTATACTGTAAGGTGATATCCTTTGGTTGGTCACATATCGCTAGTGTTTCGTAAATATCAAGTGGTGGATCCCTTGGTCATGAGCCTAGTATCTTTTGGTTGGTCGCACTTCTCTAGTGCTTCGTAAAAATAAAGGGCTGTATTTTTGAGTTTGGTATTCAATTTGATAAGCTGTGTTTTGAGGGGATTGTTGCCAACTCTTAGGATGTTTGGGAGAAAATGCAGTTTTATTGAAACATGAAGAATGTAGCATGACAATATATACATTATCTCATGCTGGAGTCCCTTCCTGGTGTAGAGGCTAGCCCCGGAGGTCTGGGCTTGATTCCTGGTTCTGCCTAGAAATTTAATTCTGGGCCGAGTCTGTCTTGAGGCAAGAATTCAGGATGAAAGTTATTAAATGTAAAACAAAATGATTGGAATGCCGTCGAAATGAATCAGAAACCCCAATGGATGTCGAATTGGCTGGTGAAAAGAGAAAGGAAGTAAGAGACTTCAGTTACTTAGGGATCAACGTAACCAGTGATGGACGAAGCGAAGAGGATATAAAAATATGTTAGCACAGGCAAGGAAACTTTTCTATAGAAAAAGAATCTGTTGACATCGAATGAAAATTTAGGTATTACGAAATCATTTTTGAAGGCCATTGTCTGGAGCATGGCCCTATGTGGAAGTGAAAATTGCACTGTTGGAGCAGCAGAATAGAGGAGAATGAAGGGTTTAAATTTGGTCTTACAGTAGAATGATGAAAATCAGATGGGCAGATAGGGTTACGAGTGAAGAGGTATTAAGACGAGTGGGAGAGGAGAGATGTTTCTGGCGACTGCTAATGAAGGGAAGAGAGAGGTTGGTAGGAAACATACTTCCACACCCTCCCAAGTACACGGGGCTAAATGACCACGATGTCCAAGCCCCTCAAATTGAGGTGAGTAAATATGCTTCTTGTTGACTTGGATGGAGAATCAAAACCTCAAAGTAGAAAATTGGGAGCAATTATGTTGATGAGTGTACACCTAACCTCCAATCATGATGTTATAAAATAACGGCCTGTGTATCTACAAACAAGAGGGATGGAATCTGATGGGAAACAAATTTGATTCTCTGAGTATTGTTTACAAAGCAATGAAAATTCCAATAAAATTCAGGGACCTGCTGAAAAGAAGTAAATTGCTGCAAATGATGATGAAACGTCCAACAGTGAGAAATGTAATGCCGGTGTGTTTCTAGCCTGCACCCAGTGTTGTTCCTCATTCAATCAACAAATGCTAGAGACTTACTCCCACATGTTTGATTTGTATTTCTGAAAGAGCTTTTAGTAATCAGACTGGGCCACTGCTCAAGAAATTAGTACAGAGGTGAAGGGGAGATGGAATTCCTCTCAACAGCGGTCGCCTAATGACCAAAGTACTTGATTCATGTAAATCTCCTGTTTAGAATAAAATATATGTTATAGGCATGTTGACTAACAATGGTTTACTTTATCCCTCATGGCTTTCGAACCTTACAGTGTCGTGGTAACTGTATATTGAAATTGACTTTATACAATTTAAATGCCTCCAGTAATAATTTTGGAATGGTGCCTCTTGTGCTTCTCATTATCCCTACAACCATGGTATTTCCATTGATCTAGTTCTCTTTGAAGTAGGGAACTATAGGCTTGTAGATGCCTGTCTTCTCAGAATCAACTCTACTCAGCTGTTCAGCATCATCTACAAACCTAACATCCCTCTCTTCTGTTAGCTGCGTGGATATCCACACGACGCACGCCATCTCCTGCAGCAAGACATTGAGCTAACTCGTGAACTAGAAAAACCATATTCTCCTCCGCCATTTGGTGTTACCTTATTTGTATTCACAGTTGTAGCTTTTTTCTCCTTGGAGGCTTGTCACCTAAGTGTTTCACAGTAATGGCCACAATCAGTGGCTTGAGGTATCACAACACATTCAAAAACATAAACGTTTGTCAACGTTTCAACACAGTCGTAGATAATTGTTGCATAATTGTGTTTAGTTTGGGGACTTGTTGCGGCCAAACCTTTGAGGCTTTGAGATATTCAACATTGTATACTTGTAGATATTATATAAATAGTTCTTGTTTTAGGGAGCTTAACGCCTTAGTATTTCACAGCACCACTCGCTGCGTTGTGGGCTATGGTAGTGTTTCATAGAGCAGTGTTGTCTTGGATCTGATGATGCTTGCCCATACACTCATCTCGTGGCGCTGTGGCTAACACTCTAGCCTGTCACCCCTGAGGTCCGGGTTAGAGTCTGGGGTGCACTCAGGCTCGTGGCGCTCTGGCTAACACTCTAGGCTGTCACCCCTGAGTTCCGGGTTAGAGTCTGGGGTACACTCAGCCTCGTAGCGCTGTGGCTAACACTCTAGGCTGTCACCCCTGAGGTCCGGGAAAGAGTCTGGGGTACACTCAGCCTCGTGGCGCTGTGGCTAACACTCTAGGCTGTCAACCCCCGAGGTATGGGTTAGAGTCTGGGGTACACTCAGCCTCGTCAGGCACAACTAAGAAGAGGTAGGTTCGATTCCCACCTCAGCTATCCTGGAAGTGGTTTTCTTTGATTTCCTACTCCTGCTTCAGGCAAATGCTGGGATTGTTCCTAACTTCTGGCCATGGACACCTTCTTTGCAGTCCTACTTTCAACTACAAATATACACACTTCTGCAGACAGAATAATAACACATGTTATCACTCACACACCCAAGAACACGGGGCTACATGACCACGACGTAGCAATGCATTTAAAATAATCAACAGCTTATTCGAAATGGCAGGGTTGATACGCGACCGGGAATACCGGGAAAAGTCAGGGATTTTTGTTGCGGTCAGGGAAACCGGGAATAGTCCGGGAATTTTGTAAAAAAAAAAAGAGAGAAAGAAAGAAAAAGAAAAAAAAAGAATTATTAAGGTTTGACAGTAATTTTTGGTTGGTATACCAGGGTGTCTACCGGTAACGAAAAGTAACGAAAAAGTAGCTAATTTTACAAACGGGTAACGAAAGTAACGAAAAGTAGCTACGTGTGGATAGTCGGAGGTAACAAAAATTCGCCGAGGTCGGTTTAAATCATTTAAACCCGTGCCGCTAGGCTCACAGATTGTGATGAAACGAGTTTCACGCAAGCGGCGCCGATTGCGTAGGCTTCCCCGTGCACGACCTCAAGGAAATGCGTACTGAGGATACCTTCAGTGGTACTGTCTACATCGGTTCAACGTATATTTTCGGCATCAAGAAGAGAGTTTAATTTTGTGTGAAATGTTTTTCTGTACCGTATTATTCGGAAACCTGACTTTTTGCGAGACGTTTATTCGCGATAACTTCCGAAACTCAACAGAAACCTCTCATTTCTGATATTGACCTATAAATTTGGATATCTCAAATTGAAGTCCAGAAATAATGCGATATAATTTATTGATGCGATCTTGCAAATGATACAGTTTCGAAAGAAAAACGCAAAAATGCTCCGAAATACATGGACGACAGTATATTTTAAAAATCTATCCGTCTCTTAAATTTGCGACATCCAGTTTGGTTAAATCGAAACTTTGATATATGTCTATTTATCCTTCGAACTTTGGTTCCATTGAATATATAATCTAACCGGTTATCTCGAAAACTTGTATACTTTGAATTCGAAAGAAAATGTGCCTATTGTTGTATTATTCGTGCAATCCTCTCTGAATAATTCGTAATATCCGATACCTACTTCGAACGTTCATCCTCCAAAATCACATCCTCAAGACGGCCGGGCCGGCTGACCGCACGACTTGCTTGCGGGAATCTCGTCAAACGGACCGAGATCGACGCCCGTTGCGTAAGTCATAAAACCCGTGCCCGGTCGCGAACTTGTGTCCACGAGGACTGCGGGAATCCTGTCAAAGGTAGTTGGGCACCCATCACGAAACATACCGAACCCTACTAGCCACTTTTTCCATTACCGTATACTTAAAAGTGTACGGGGAGCGACAAGTGCATCAACCCACTTAAAAATAACAGACTACGTAGCATCGCGATACTCATTTCTTCTCGTGATCCACCGTGAACTTCCAACCACAGCGTCCGGTCAGCGGGAATCACGGCGCCGACCATACAACATGTCCATAACAGCTCGTGAATTTTAACCATGCCCAACCTCGAGCTTGCCTCCGCCATTCTACCAGGACAGATAGGCAGACAATCGTTGAACGGCCGGATGCGGTGCCGATTGCATAATATCGCGTTCTCAGTGTCCAACCGCGAGGACAACGTGAATCTCGTAAAACGACCGAGAGCGGCAGCGATTGCGATATTTCTCCGCATTCGATGACTGATACAACTGGATTCTTGTCAAACGGACAACAAGCGGCGCAGATTGCGTAATAATACTATATTTTCCGTACCCGACCTCAAGGACAATAGAAATCTCGTCGAACGACTAAAAGTGACACCGATTTTGTAAATCGTGATTTTTCTCCGTGTTCGATCGTGAAAACTACAAATCGCGTCAAACGGCTGAGACCAGCGCCGATCGTGTAACGTCTCGATATTTCTCCGCACTTGACTGTGAAGACATGATTCGGTGACGATCACGTAACGTGGTGTTACGGCTGTGAGTTTGTGTCATCACTCGCCGCATGAGTCACAACTGCCCCAGGGCTGGGCTGTGCCCTGCCTCCTGTATTGCGCGCGCCTTATGCAACAGGGCTACTAGGACAAAGGGATAGTCCAGAATATTCGTGACTGGACCAGCGATGGAAGACGCGCCCTGCCAGAAGAACTACAGAAGCTGTACCAAGGATCCCAGGACCATTTAGACGAAGAGCAATCACGCCAACTTCAGGACCTTCTCCGTGGGGAGCAAAGACTTCGGCAGGACAAGCTTGGTCCAGCACAGAATCGACGTTGGGGACAGCGCACCGATTAGGGCCCCATTCCGACGTGTCCCGCTCGCCAAGCAAGCCGAAGTCGACCGGATGGTAGAAGAGATGAAGGAGCAAGGGGTGATCGAGCCATCACATAGTCCTTGGAGTTCTCCGGTCGTGCTTGTGAAGAAGAAGGACGGTTTCCACCAGGTTCTGCGTGGACTACAGGCGGGTGAACGACGTCACGAAGAAGGACAGCTACCCTCTACCCCGGATCGACGACACGCTGGACACCATATCAGGGTCAAGATGGTTCTCCACCTTGGATTTGAAGAATGGCTACTGGCAGGTGGAGGTCCACCCTAAGGACCGCGAGAAAACGGCGTTCTCTGTGGGCAGCGGGCTCTAGCAGTTCACCGTCATGCCATTCGGTCTGTGCAACGCCCCTGCGACCTTCGAAAGGCTAATGGAGTCCATTCTGAGGGGACTACACTGGAAGACCTGCCAGGTCTACCTAGACGACGTCATCGTTCTGGGGAGGAGCTTCGAGGAGCACTACAGCAACCTGAAGGAGATCTTGTTGAAGCTACGGGCTGCCCAGCTGAAGTTGAGCCCCAAGAAGTGTCAGCTCTTCCAGAAGCGGGTCCAGTGCCTTGGGCATATCGTCTTCGAGGAAGGGGTGCGCACCGACCCAGAGAAGACCGCAGCTGTGAGGGAGTGGCCAGTTCCGAAGGACAAGTCCCAACTACGAAGCTTCCTGGGACTCTGTACTTATTACCGTCGCTTCGTGAGAGGATTCGCCGACATCGCCAAACCTTTACATCGACTGACTGAGAAGGACCAACTCTTCACGTGGACAGCAGAATGCCACAGTGCCTTCGAACAACTCAAGCAGGCTCTGTGCACCGCGCCTATTCTGGCCTACCCCAGACCTGGAACAAGGTTCATCGTCGATACCGATGCCAGCGACTTTGGCATAGGGGGAATCCTGTCGCAAGTAGTGGACGGCGAGGAGAGAGTAGTGGCCTACTTCAGCAAGGCCTTGTCAAAGCCAGAAAGAAACTACTGCGTCACCAGGAAGGAGCTGCTCGCCATCGTGAAGACCATTGAACACTTCCACAAGTACCTGTACGGGCAAGAATTTCTCATCAGGACCGACCATGCATCCCTGCGGTGGCTCCTGAACTTCAAGCAGCCCGAGGGTCAACTCGCGCGGTGGTTAGAGAGGCTTCAACAGTACAACTTTGAGATTCAGCACAGGAAAGGCCAGCTGCATTCTAACGCCGACGCCCTGTCACGAAGACAGTGCCCCGAAGACTGCACCTCCTGTGCCCGAAGGGATACAGTGCCGAAGGACCACCGTGGAACTTCAAGGGAGCTGGAGCCGCGAATCTTTCACGCGGGCACAAGCAGAAGATGATGACCTGGGACTGATAGCCGAATGGAAGGGGGCCAGTGTCCCCAGACCCGGGTGGAACATTGTGAGTGACTGCAGCCCAAAGTTTAAGCCCTACTGGGCGCAGTGGGACTCGCTGATTGTAAGGGATGGCCTCATCTGCCGCCTGGGAGAGCACCGACGGAAAGACATATCGGGAACAAGTCGTCGTTCCAAAGGCTATGACGGAGGAAGTCCTGAAGGAAGTTCATGGAGGATCATCTGGTGGACACCTAGGGATAAAGAAGACCCTGGAGAAGCTGAGAGAGCGGTTCTACTGGATCGGATGCCAAACAGACGTGGAGAACCACTGCGCGAGGTGCCACGATTGCGCAGCCAGCAAGGGCCCAGGACGAAGGCGACGGGGTCCACCAAAGACCTACAACGTGGGCGGCCCCATGGAGAGAGTGGCCATCGATGTTGCTGGGCCATTCCCGTTAAGCGAGGCAGGGAACCGCTACATATTAGTCGTCAGCGACTACTTTACCAAATGGCCGGAGGCGTATGCGCTCCCTGACCAAGAAGCCGCGACGATCGCAGAGACCCTTGTGAAGGAATTCGTCAGCCGGTACGGAGTAGCCCTGGAGCTGCACTCCGACCAAGGGAGGAACTTCGAGTCGCAGGTGTTCCAGAACCTATGCCAGCTGCTGGGAATCCGGAAGACAAGGACAACGCCACTACACCCTCAGTCCGACGGGATGGTAGAGCGATTCAATCGCACCATTGAGAACCATCTCCGAATAGTTGTCAGCGAGCACCAGAGGGATTGGGACAAGCATCTTCCACTATTTCTCCTGGCCTACCGCGCCGCCGTGCATGAAGCCACCGGGTGCACACCAGCCCGGGCCATGTTTGGGAGGGAGCTCCGTCTACCTGTCGATATTGCCTTCGGCCGACCTGGGAATGATCCAATCCCGGTAAGCCAGTATTGCCAAGAACTGGTCGACCAACTGGAGGACGTGCACGCGAGGAGGAAACTGCGGATCGAGACCGACCGAATGAAGACCCGATACGACCAGCAGACGGATGCCGGAGGATTCCACGAGGACGACTTGGTCTGGCTCTTCAACCCATTACGGAAGAAAGGCCTGTCACCCAAACTGCAGAAGTCCTGGGAGGGCCCGTACCGAGTCGTAAAACGGATCAACGATGTCGTCTACAGGATCCAGCGGAGCCCGAGGGCGAAGATGAAGATCGTGAATCGAGATCGCCTGGCAGCCTACGGAGGGACACAGACGAACCAATGATTGATCGGGACGATGAGCCTTTTTAGGAAGGGGGTGGTGTTACGGCTGTGAGTTTGTGTCATCACTCGCCGCATGAGTCACAACTGCCCCAGGGCTGGGCTGTGCCCTGCCTCCTGTATTGCGTGCGCCTTATGCAACAGGGCTACTAGGACAAAGGGATAGTCCAGAATAATCGTGACTGGACCAGCGATGGAAACCTCGAGAAGCCGTGAACCCTGGATGGATCTAGAAGCATTTATTGAGTCACCGGCCTGCTGTATAAGTGCGACCTGTCAAGCAGTTGTTGTTGTTGTGTTTTACGAGCTAGTGTGAGCGATTATCCTGAGCGACAGAAGTGTGGTGACTTGCGAAACCCCTAGTGGAGCGGGGAAGTGAGAAACATACAGGGGACTGCCTGTGTTTTGAGCGAGTGTGCTTACTTAGTGCGAAGAGAGGTCATTGTGGTGAGTTGCAAAACAGTGAGTGACAGAGCTAGTGCAGCTATTTCCATCCAGCGTACGGGGCCACCTCATTACGAGGGATTAACTGTGTTGACAAGTGAAAGGGCAAGAGCTCTCCACAAGCAAGAGACTTGAGGAAACTGGAGTAAGGTTCCTATTGCTTGTATTTGCTGAAGAGTAGTGTAATTTTCTGGCCACAATAAAGTTAATTATTTCTTTAAGCAGTAATTGGTGTTGTGCTTCCTACCCACCGTAATCCAGTTAACAAAAGTGCCACTAGGGGGTGGCACGTAACAGTCGCATATATTTCGTGATCTTCCGCAGGGACAAAGGAAATCTCCCCAAACGGTCAAGATCAGAGCAACTTCTTGATAATCATAACTTCTTGTACACAAGACGGCATATTAACTGAAACAACTCATTGATATTAAATATGTTGGAATAAAATGTATCAGTTGACAGTTTCTAGATACTTTTATTGTGATTGACTAGAAATTAAGAATTGGTGATTGATTCCTTTCTTCAGTTATTTTTTTAAAATTGATGTTCTTATCGTAGGAAATGTTTTTTTGTTATTTGTTTTTATACTTTTAAAGAAACGCGTTAACTTATACAGAGAGCTACATATAAGTCCGGTTTATATAATGAAACATTGCTCGGATATTTTTTATCACTATTATTTTCATCTACTACAACATTTCTCCTCGCTTCTTAAAATAGCATTGCACAAATAATTAGTCTAAAATCAGTTTTTCTAACTTAATCTTAATCGATCATACAGAAGAACGTTTCCTAAAGGTAAATGCACGTTTGCTAGGTTTGGAAACCCTAAGGAACAGCGAGGTAAATGTCGTCCCTGTGGTTTCTATACCTTGCTCTGGAAAATCGGGAAAAGTCAGGGAAATAAATGACTCTGTGGTCAGGGAATTTCTTAAATTTTGGTCTGGAAAACCGGGAAAAGTCAGGGAAATTTGAAATCCTGAAAGCGTATCAACCCTGAATGGGGTATATTCTGTTCTATGCTGACTCAAGGAATTCTCTGGGCTAACATGCAGCAGAAAGCTCGCGACTTCACCATATGCAACATCGCTGTTATATATCACATTGACATCTTTTGAGCTTGTTTCTTAAATTGTATGGATCAGAGTCTCTGTAAGGAACATGAATATATATATTAATCATGGAAGTTTGTGAAACAACTAATGGTAACTTAGTTTCACACTTGATTCTACGACTTGTGTTCACCTTTATTATTACTCAAAAAATCTCGGATCCTGTATTTTGAAATATTCTGGTGATGCTGATTTAAATGTCCAACCTCTTTATGTGCAAATATATTGTGTAAACACCTTTCCTCCATTTTGGATCTGATGATTGCATTCCCAACATCTTGTGGCTGTGCTAATAAATGTTGATTGAATCATCCATTTCCAGACAACATTTTCAAATACTTTCCAAATATCTGATTTTCCTTCATAGGAGCATTGGTGTAAATGGGTTAGGGTTTTAAGATTAAGTTGTGATCCTTCTGTATGTGGCTCCGAGTAATGAATAAAGAGATCTCCTTTTCTTTCATTGTTCAGGAGAATCCTGTACGAATATTTAACACACTCCACAATTACCTAGGTTCAACTAAGTGTAAATAAAATGCATTGTAATGTAAACGTGGCTTGTTTGAGGCTTTAACAACGTTGTGCTGATTATCGACACTGATTCCTCTGCACAGCAATATGCAACCATATGCATTCCTGTAGATAGAAGCATAATTCTTGTTCGAGATACTCGAGACTGACGTCAGTACTCTTGATGCGTCTCGAGATTTGCTCCAATCAAACCTCAGCGGTGGAACTATGTGTGTACGACAGACTTGGCTGGACAACCTGATTCTTTCATTGAGATGACGTCATTACTCAAAGCCTACTCTCCAAAAACCGTTCCGTGACTGTTCCATTGCCTTCAATCCAACCGAAGTCACGGAAGTAACCGTCACAAACAAAACAAATTTATTACAAGCTGCATCTAGTCGCCATTTTCAGAATTCTACGCACCGTCTTGTTTGAGGGAATAGTGTGTGCTGCGTTTTTAATTGTTTATATTTGTTTAATTTGATCGGGATCTAAAGTTATTCTGAGTGTGACGTTTTAAAAAAATTAAAAGATTTAAGTGATTAAGAGGCCTAAGGACCACATAGCAAGTAATGAGCTTGAGGCTGTGATTGTGTGAGGTTAGTTTTGATTTTTGAGATTAGACATCTAACCTCCTTGACTTTCATAGTCAAGGAACTACGAAATTCGACATGCAAGCTACCCTCTGGGTGTCAAATAGCAAAGCTTGCACCAGGCACCCGAGGCCATACGATATTATTATTATTATTATTATTATTATTATTATTATTCCCGATTCTTAAATCAGAAAGAAAATTGGGCCTACAGTGCCTGATTTCTGTGCCAACTAATAAAATGTGAAGGATTCTCTAATAATGATCCCTTGCTATTCCATAAAACCCTCTTCCTCGAGAACTAAATTGCCAACTCTTTGAGCTGTAGTATTGATATAACTTTCAACTGAAATGAATAGCTTTATTGGCGGTTGCTCTGTAATTTAAGGGTCAGGACAGGAAGATCATCTGTATTTAAATCCATTGATATGCACAATTACAATGATGCAAGAGAAGGTTAATTGGGTGGAATGAACAGGATATAATGTGCAGTGTGCTTTATGAACCCTGAGGATTATGGAATAGTTTAGTACAACTGTAATCATATCAATGAGATTTCTACCTTAATACAATCCTTTTCAATCATTTCACATGAGGGTAAGAGGTTTTTATGAAGTATTTTGTGCCACCCTAAAGTCTGGCACACGTTTCAGTCCCTGCCGCCAGCTCCCCCCCCCCCTGCGGCCTTTCTACAAGACTTCGTGTATTTCTGGAGGGCACATTTGAATGTCCCGCGGCTGAGTGCCGCCCTCCCCTTCTCTCGGCGAGTGGGCTGTTCCGGCGGTCTTCTTGGGCGCTATTGGCCCGGCTGTTTGAAAGAGACCAATGGTGTGCTCCCACGTTAACGACTTGCACTATGGGTAAGCCTAGCTCAGGCCTACCAACTCAAATAGCCATCTGGCTAGACCAGCGTGTAGCAAACTGTGAATGTGGGGACCTGCTAAAGTTGGCAGCGTCCATTTCGATTTCTCCGCATGGAGCGACACTACTTGTTGCCCGCCAACGTGCGTGCTGTGGTAGCACTTTTCTTCCCACTACATGCTTGAACGATGTAACGAATAGGTGTGACTGCGGGCGAGCTCTCGGAGCTCGGCCTTTTCCAGGCCTTATGGCCTGTCTGTTGGACTCAGGTAACATTCTGTTCTGATTATAAAAACCTGCGATATGTGCTTAACTATTTCTCGTGTCTGGAGAATCATCACAAAACTCATGGTGTCGTCGTGAGAGAGCTGTGTTCTACTCAAACTTCGAATCTAGTCTCTGAACTAATATCCTTGAACTGACTAACCGTTAGACTCCATTTTTCAGTCCTTACCTTATAGAAGGCCAATAACCTTGCTCTACAATCAGACCTTATTATTATTTTGCGTGTGAATGCTATGTTAATTACTGATCTTAATTCAAGTTCTTGTTGTCATGTATTTATATATATATATATTTTGGAGGGTACCTAAGTGAGGACGACAATGGCTTACATTGTCGTGAACATGGTGCTGTTGCTAACGGCTTGCCTCGTGGTGGGCAGTCGAAAGTAATAAGCTCTCGTGCGTTGGCAGCGGTCATGTAAAGACGTGTTGATATGAGCTCCCGCTCTAAGGCTTTAGTTATGCCTTTTGATATTTTCATTTTTCACTTCTAGTTGTATTCTTCTGTTCTACGCTGTATACTACTTCAGTGATATCTTGTGTTTGTGATGAAGCTGTTATACTTAAATACTCCTTCTGAGTTTCCGTTCGTTAATTCGACTTTTCTCAAAGCTTCATGGCTTTCCTCGTGTTGCCGGAGGGCACTTTAGGTTTTATTTAGGCGTCATGTTTAACTTCAGCCCATGCCTGGGTAAACTATATTCCTTGTCCCCAAGGGATATCCTTCAGTGTTAATTATTCTTCATTTTCCTCACCAAACGTGACCGTTGGCGTCTTCTTTTATGCTACGGATTCTTGTGTTTCCTTTTATTTTAATACATTTTGTTTTCTTTAGTTGTTATCAACCATGGACATTTTTTCTTCAGTATTTTGTTTGCCACTCTGTAGTATTTACCAGTCCCTCGCCTCTGTAACACGAGGCTCAAATCCACATCCCGAGTATTCAACTCGCCTGGTTAGCCGTTCTCGTTAATGGTTGCCAGAGTCACGCAACCTACGGAAACCAACCAGGTTTTCGAAGGGGCGTGACATATTTCACATTACTGTTACTGTAATATTGGAAAAATAAATTATGATATGAACTTGCCATATAAAATCACATTCAGCGGCTTCGGTGGCGTTGTTAGCAAGCTGAGCTTCCATGCCCAAGATCGTGGGTTCAAAGTCGTCGGATTCTTTAAGAGCGTTAACAATCCCTCAGTATGCCTTCCTTCGGAGGGGAAATAAAGCTGTCTGTCCCATATCATAGGTTTTTTGGCATAAAAATGAACCTTCCACTAACTGCACTTGTGGAAGCTAAAATTTGTAGGTTTGTGTTATTAATATACCTTATCACCTCAGGGTATAGGGGCAATATGCTTTCTTTAAATGATATCCACAAAGACCAGGACACCAACTTACAAAATTCACAATTTATTTATAAAGGGCAAGCTTCCTTTACCTGCATTTCAGGCACATCAAAGTAATAATTCCTCAACTGGCTCTCCATTCAGCATCAATTATTTTCTATTTACAACAACATTACATAAAATAATTTGCCTCCATCTTGCACGAAAACTACCACACAACAACTCATTCCCATGGCAACCATCATGACATCACTCCTAGATCAAGGAACCTTTGACCTCATCTGCCAAGGCCACCTGGTCATCTCAAAGCCACATACCAGCAATAGCCAGACCACCACCGAGAATCTAAATGACCCTAAACACATAAGACACTCGATGGTGGTCCACCATTGTGGCCACGGCTGGCAACCCGACAACAACCAAATAAACTAATTGAAAGAAACAAGGAGGAGCCTCTGTAACCCACAAATGTTAGGTTACAGACGCCCTCTTGAGAGAGACTTTCTAACTTAAGGTTAGAAATTCACTCTCAAACAAAACATAAATTAAAAAGAAGTACAAAAAAACAAACACTAAGACAAAAATCACAAACTGAACGATTATAAATCATTGTGATGAAAACCATTGGCACAATCATCGCGGAATCAATTATTCTACGTTCACCAGCATACTTATTTTTCTTCTGATAAGAGTAGCCGAAGCTATCTGATCGAGTCTATCAGACATTCCTGCAGCATCGGAAAAATCCGTCAACTATATCATAGTCAGAAGAAACGGCAGAATCGTCATCAGACCTGTCTGTGCCGTCATCATAATCATCCTTTTCACCCTTTCTTCTACTTCTTCTTCTGGTCTGTCTCCTTCTGCAGGTGCTTCTCCTGCATCAGTCTTGGCTGCCTCTTTCCTCTGTTCCAGTTTCATCTGCTTCTCCCTTTCCTTCTTGTGTTCCATGCTGCCCTCTGACGGCAGGGAGACCTGGTCTACAACCTCCACCTTCTCTTCTTCTCGGTCGGCAGTGGCTTGCAGCTGCTTGGTCTTGTTGGGCCGTATCCTGGTGCCGGCTCGAGAATGCTTGCGGTCGTCTGACGCAGGCAGTTCCATGCCTTGGGCCATGCAAACCTGTATCAGGGCCTGAGCACGCGCACGGCCTGTCTTCTGCTTGTGAGTCAGCCACTTGCCTTCCGCCTTCATTCTCCTTTCCCTTCTTTTTCTTCATCTGCATTATCTTGCTCAGCACTTCTTTTCTTCTCATCTTTTCTCTTTGCCTTTATCCCTTTCATCTTCTCCTTTCACTCTCTCATCTCGATCTGCCTGACATCTCTTCCTCTTCTTACTCCTTCTCTCTGCCTCCCATCTGGTCCATTTATTCCTCCAACTTGTTCTCCTGCGTATCCTCATCTTTCTCCTCCTACGCTTCTTCACGTTATGTTCTATCTTATCTTCCTCCTTGTCTTCAGTTTTATTCTCCTCCTCCATTTGACGTCCTCTTCTGTTACGTCGGCGGCGACTTCTGTGTCTACCCCCACAACTGCTCTCATCTTCGCCTGCTATGGTCTCTCAGAGATATACCTCTACAACCTCGTCTTATCTTTTCCACTTGATTACTTTTTTTACGCCCCCTATCATCAAGTGCTTCATAGATCTTCTCCTCTTCCTCTACAGACACTCACAGATTCTACTATTTCAACTTCCTCTTCCACAATGCATATGACCTCCACTCTGTGTTCTTCCAACTTCCCTCTTTCTTCCTCCTGCTCCTTCTCATTCTTCTCGTCCACAACCACATTCACAGGTTCTACCATCTCAACTTTCTCTTCTACAACACATATGCTAGCCATCTGCTCTTTGACCTTGTCAAGCTTCTCAGACATTCTCACCTCCATGCCATCCATCCAGCTGCACATCCGAACTTCCATACTATTCATCTGGCTTGCCATGTTATTCATCCTCTCCTCCAAACGATCCATCCGACTGTTTATCTGGCTTGTAATCCTCTCCTCCATCCCTTCATACTTCTCATATCGGACCAGAAGCGTCTCCAACATGAAACTTCCATGTTTAACTTATTTCTACCACCTTCGGCCATCCCCACTCCTGTCTTTGTGTGATTCTTTTTCTTCGTGCTTCTACGTTGAGCGCCATTAAAATATTAATAATACTAAACCCCCTTTTATAGGGGCAGTATGCTTGCTTTAAATTATATCCACAAAGACCAGGACACCAACTTACAGAATTCACAATTTATTTATAAAGGGCAAGCTTCCTTTACCTGCATTTCAGGCAAATCTAACTAATAATTTCTCAACTGGCTCTCCATTCAGCATCAATTATCTTCTATTTACAACAACATTACATAAAATAATTTGCCTCCATCTTGCATGAAAACTACCAAACAACTCATTCCCATGGCAACCATCATAACATCACTCCTAGATCAAGGAACCTTTGATCTCATCTGCCAAGGCCACCTGGTCATCTCAAAGCCAACTACCAGCAATAGCCAGTCCACCACCGAGAATATGACCCAAGACACTCGACGGTGGTCCACCATTGTGGCCACGGCTGGCAACCCGACAAAAACAAAGAAGCCTCTGTAACCCACAAATATTAGGTTACAGGTTAATGTGATAACGCTATATTAGTTGAATCGTTCGCCGCCAAGTGCTGACTGCATTGGCATTTAGTATCCACGTCCGCAGCTAGGGGTCGTGGACGGTAGCAAAAGTGGGAACTACTTGAAAAATTAATCGTCTGCATTTCTACTTGAATCACAGATAACACAGACTAATACAGTCATCACAATTAACACCGGTTATCAGACAAATTCTACACACACCCAAAGTACGCAGGTCTACATGACCGCGTTGTAGCAGCCCCTAAAACTGAGGAACCAAACAACCAAAATCACATTCTGCCAGGACAATATTATTAACTAAGGATGTTGGTCTGCTACCTAGAACGGCACAGACGAGTCTAGTAGACACCGACTTCTTCATCAGGGAGCTAAAGACAAACGGCAACCTCGAAAACCCTGCAGCATACTAGGCCCACATCGAAGAACGAGAGCTAAAGGCAGCAGCAATAGACCCAGACTTCAATGAACACAGAGAAATGGAAAGTAACTAACTTCTCAAGGACCGCAGCACACCTCTTCCACCATAGAGTCTAACCCAAGAGGATACCCCCACGCTTCGATCCAGTGTACCAGTACGCTATGTGGTCTCCACTGTCCACAGTATCACTTAATAGTCTGCAATGAGAGGATACCACCACGCTTCGATCCAGTGTACCAGTACGCTATGTGGTCTCCACTGTCCACAGTATCACTTAATAGTCTGCAATGAGAGGATACCACCACGCTTCGATCCAGTGTACCTGTACGCTATGTGGTCTCCACTGTCCTCAGTATCACTTAATAGTCTGCAATGAGAGGATACCACCACGCTTTGATCCAGTGTACCAGTACGCGATGTGATCACCACTGTCCACAGTATCACTTAATAGTCTGCAATGAGAGGATACCACCACGCTTCGATCCAGTGCACCTGTATGCTATGTGGTCACCACTGTCCACAGTATCACTTAATAATGTGCAATCAGAATATACCACTACGCTTCGATCCAGTGTACCTGTACGCTATGTGGTCTCCACTGCCCACAGTATCACTTAATAGTCTGCAATGAGAGGATACCACCACGCTTTGATCCAGTGTACCAGTACGCGATGTGGTCACCACTGTCCACAGTATCACTTAATAATGTGCAATCAGAGTATACCACTACGCTTCGATCCAGTGTACCTGTACGCTATGTGGTCTCCACTGTCCACAGTAACACTTAATAATGTGCAATGAGAGGATACCACCACGCTTCGATCCAGTGCACCTGTACGCTGTGGTCTCCACTGTCCACAGTATCACTTAAAAATGTGCAATCAGAGTATACCACTACGCTTCGATCCAGTGTACCTGTACGCTATGTGGTCTCCACTGTCCACAGTAACACTTAATAATGTGCAATGAGAGGATACCACCACGCTTCGATCCAGTGTACCTGTATGCTATGTGGTCTCCACTGCCCAGAGTATCACTTAACAGTCTGCAATGTGAGGATACCACCACGCTTCGATCCAGTGTACCTGTACGCTATGTGGTCTCCACTGTCCACAGTATCACTTAACAGTCGGCAATGAGAGGATACCACCACGCTTCGATCCAGTGTACCAGTACGCTATGTGGTCTCCACTGTCCACAGTATCACTTAACAGCCTGCAATGTGAGGATACCACCACGCTTCGATCCAGTGTACCTGTACGCTATGTGGTCTCCACTGCCCACAGTATCACTTAATAGTCTGCGATGAGAGGATACCACCACGCTTCGATCCAGTGTACCTGTACGCTATGTGGTCTCCAAGGTCCACAGTAACACTTAACAGTCTGCAATGAGAGGATACCACCACACTTCGATCCAGTGTACCTGTATGCTATGTGGTCTCCACTGTCCACAGTAACACTTAACAGTCTGCAATGTGAGGATACCACCACGCTTCGATCCAGTGTACCTGTGCGCTATGTGGTCTCCACCGCCCACAGTATCACTTAACAATCTGCAATGAGAGGATACCACCATGCTTCGATCCAGTGTACCTGTGCGCTATGTGGTCTCCACTGTCCACAGTATCACTTAACAGTCTGCAATGTGAGGATACCACCACGCTTCGATCCAGTGTACCTATATGCTATGTGGTCTCCACTGCCCACAATATCACTTAATAGTCTGCAATGTGAGGATACCACCACGCTTCGATCCAGTGTACCTGTACGCTATGTGGTCTCCACTACCCACAGTAACACTTAACAGTCTGCAATGTGAGGATACCACCACGCTTCGATCCAGTGTACCTGTACGCTATGTGGTCTCCACTACCCACAGTAACACTTAACAGTCTGCAATGAGAGGATACCACCACACTTCGATCCAGTGTACCAGTACGCTATGTGGTCTCCACTGTCCAGAGTATTACTTAACAGTCTGCAATGAGAGGATACCACCACGCTTCGATCCAGTGTACCAGTACGCTATGTGGTCTCCACTGTCCAGAGTATTACTTAACAGTCTGCAATGAGAGGATACCACCACACTTCGATCCAGTGTACCAGTACGCTATGTGGTCTCCACTGTCCAGAGTATTACTTAACAGTCTGCAATGAGAGGATACCACCACGCTTCGATCCAGTGTACCTGTATGCTATGTGGTCTCCACTGCCCACAGTATCACTTAACAGTCTGCAATGAGAGGATCCCACCACGCTTCGATCCAGTGTACCTGTCCGCTATGTGGTCTCCACTGCCCACAGTATCACTTAACAGTCTGCAATGAGAGGATCCCACCACGCTTCGATCCAGTGTACCTGTCCGCTATGTGGTCTCCACTGCCCACAGTATCACTTAACAGTCTGCAATGTGAGGATACCACCACGCTTCGATCCAGTGTACCTGTACGCTATGTGGTCTCCAAGGTCCACAGTAACACTTAACAGTCTGCAATGAGAGGATACCACCACACTTCGATCCAGTGTACCTGTACGCTATGTGGTCTCCACTACCCACAGTAACACTTAACAGTCTGCAATGAGAGGATACCACCACGCTTCGATCCAGTGTACCTGTACGCTATGTGGTCTCCACTGCCCACAATATCACTTAATAGTCTGCAATGAGAGGACGAAACCCATGAAATTCTATGCAAACAACAAGGACTTTCAGTGAGTCTGATTTACCCATACAGTACTAAGAACACAGGGTGTTCATTAATTCTATATACAGTAAATCGTTGGGTATTGGTTTATTCTATGGTTAGTAATTTTAAGGCGAGAGAAATTGAAGTTGCAGAGTTGACTGCTAATACACGATGGAGGTAATTCGTTCACATGCGGAGGGTTCCAGACTGGACTGGGGGCTGACAATGAATGTGCAGAGTTGACTGCTAATACACCATGGAGGTAATTCGTTCACATGCGGAGGGTTCCAGACTGGACTGGGGGCTGACAATGAATGTGCAGAGTTGACTGCTAATACACCATGGAGGTAATTCGTTCACATGCGGAGGGTTCCAGACTGGACTGGGGGCTGACAATGAATGTGCAGAGTTAACTGCTAATACACCATGGAGGTAATTCGTTCTCATGCGGAGGGTTCCAGACTGGACTGGGGGCTGACAATGAATGTGCAGAGTTGACTGCTAATACACGATGGAGGTAATTCGTTCACATGCGGAGGGTTCCAGACTGGACTGGGGGCTGACAATGAATGTGCAGAGTTGACTGCTAATACACCATGGAGGTAATTCGTTCTCATGCGGAGGGTTCCAGACTGGACTGGGGGCTGACAATGAATGTGCAGAGTTGACTGCTAATACACCATGGAGGTAATTCGTTCTCATGCGGAGGGTTCCAGACTGGACTGGGGGCTGACAATGAATGAACAGTGAAACAATTCTGCATGTTTAAAAAAATATTATCGAACTGCACGACAGGATAATTTGATACTAAACGTTCACCGGTTCTTGAGCTTTAAAATGAGTTAAAGATTCGGGAACAATATTTAGTACAATTTTTCCGAATTCAATCATTAACTTTGATAATTATTGTTTAGAAAATGTTATTAATTAATTTTGGGGGCCTGGGACATGAAATAAGGAACCATCCTAGCATTTACTTTGAGGGAGTTGGTAAGCCACACTAAGGATGGCCCCCACTGTGTGGTGATATAATAAATGTGGGGTGGGTGCCTTGGGACAAGAAATAAGGAACCATCGTAGCATTTGCCTTGAGGGAGTTGGTAAACCACACTAAGGATGGCCCCCACTACAGTTGTGGTGATTGTATAAATGTGGGGAAGGTGCCCTGGGACATGAAATAAGGAACCATCGTAGCATTTGCCTTGAGGGAGTTGGTAAACCACACTAAGGATGGCCCCCACTTCAGTTGTAGTGATTGTATAAATGTGGGGAGGGTGCCCTGGGACATGAAATAAGGAACCATCGTAGCATTTGCCTTGAGGGAGTTGGTAAACCACACTAAGGATGGCCCCCACTACAGTTGTGGTGATTGTACAAATGTGGGGAGGGTGCCCTGGGACATGAAATAAGGAACCATCCTAGCATTTGCCTTGAGGGAGTTGGTAAACCAAACAAAGGATGGCCCCCACTACAGTTGTGGTGATTGTATAAATGTGGGGAGGGTTCCCTGGGACATGAAATAAGGAACCATCGTAGCATTTGCCTTGAGGGAGTTGGTAAACCACACTAAGGATGGCCCCCACTACAGTTGTGGTGATTGTATAAATGTGGGGAGGGTGCCCTGGGACATGAAATAAGGAACCATCGTAGCATTTGCCTTGAGGGAGTTGGTAAACCACACTAAGGATGGCCCCCACTATAGTTGTGGTGATTGTATAAATGTGGGGAGGGTGCCCTGGGACATGAAATAAGGAACCATCCTAGCATTTGTCTTGAGGGAGATGGTAAACCACACTAAGGATGGCCCCCACTAGAGTTGTGGTGGGGAGGGTGCCCTGGGATATGAAATAAGGAACCATCCTAGCATTTTCCTTGAGGTAGTTGGTAAAGCAGACTAAGGATGGCCCCCACTACAGTTGCAGCGTTCCACATCCGTATCATGGAGTGTTTTGAAAACACAGAGACAGAACAAATACGCATACCTGAAAAGTTGTTTCATTTAGGGGCCCATGCACTTTGGTGTGCACTGATTACTGAGGTGTCTAGTGCTATGTGTATTTAGGCTAGGAATAGGCCCAGAGTAGAAGTGAGAAAACATGTAAAATCCCTCTCTAAGATGGCCTCTCAGTTTTTCCTAACGAGGCTGAGTATACCCTATTCCAACCCAAAGACGGGATTAAATTCTTGGAACCCAGGACCTTTAGAACCAGTCTCAATATGTACAAGACCACAGAAAAAGGAAACCATTTACTTTGCTCAAATATCCTAATTTATTTTGAGGAGTAAATGACCTCAATGTGACGCACCTTATCGGTGGTCAATATGCATCAGTCTTTTAAAATGCATTGTAAACACAGTTCTAGTCACACGGCTTTTGTGTTTGGAAACTCGAAGAACTAACCTATTTTATGATTTTTAAGGTATATTTTCCTCTAAAAATGTCACTTCTAATGTGAATGCATAGAATAAGCACTCTAAAATGCCAGTTGACTGCCGGGAATCAACCTTCAGCAGACAAACGAGATCTTTATCATCTACATCACAAAGTCAACGTACTAAATGCCTATGCATGCAACTCAAGTTGTGCTGTTATAATTCTTATTTAGCTGAGTTATTTCCATAAATACTGTCATTAAGTTGATATCAATGTCCGACAGGTGGAAAGATATTTTGCTAACATGGATCTATAGGAAACTCAAATATTCCTAAATGGCCACCTTTAGCACGCACACAGTCCTAAAGCCTGTGAGTGGTTTATTGATAATTACTTTCCACTGATCACCAACCATTGGCCCCGATCAGCAGTTGAACCACTGATCACCAACCATTGGCCCAGATCAGCAGTTGAACCACGGATCACCAACCATTGGCCCCGATCAGCAGTTGATCCACTGATCACCAACCATTAGCCCCGATCAGCAGTTGATCCACTGATCACCAACCATTAGCCCCGATGAGCAGTTGATGCAGTGATCACCAACCATTGGACCCGATCAGCAGTTGATTCACTGATCACCAACCATTAGCCCCGATCAGCAGTTGATCCACTGATCACCAACCATTAGCCCCGATCAGCAGTTGATCCACTGATCACCAACCATTAGCCCCGATCAGCAGTTGATCAACAGATCACCAACAATTAGCCCCGATCAGCAGTTGATCCACTGATCACCAACCATTAGCCCCGATCAGCAGTTGATCAACAGATCACCAACAATTAGCCCCGATCAGCAGTAGATCCACTGATCACCAACCATTAGCCCCGATCAGCAGTAGATCCACTGATCACCAACCATTAGCCCCGATCAGCAGTTGATCCACTGATCACCAACTATTAGCCCCGATCAGCAGTTGATCCACTGATCACCAACAATTAGCCCCGATCAGCAGTTGATCCACTGATTGACCAACCATTAGCCCCGATCAGCAGTTGATCCACTGATCACCAACCATTAGCCCCGATCAGCAGTTGATCCACTGATCACCAACCATTATCCCCGATCAGCAGTTGATCCACTGATCACCAACCATTAGCCCCGATCAGCAGTTGATCAACAGATCACCAACAATTAGCCCCGATCAGCAGTAGATCCACTGATCACCAACCAATAGCCCCGATCAGCAGTAGATCCACTGATCACCAACCATTAGCCCCGATCAGCAGTTGATCCACTGATCACCAACCATTAGCCCCGATCAGCAGTTGATCCACTGATCACCAGCCATTAGCCCCGATCAGCAGTTCATCAACAGATCACCAACAATTAGCCCCGATCAGCAGTAGATCCACTGATCACCAACCATTAGCCCCGATCAGCAGTTGATCCACTGATCACCAACTATTAGCCCCGATCAGCAGTTGATCCACTGATCACCAACAATTAGCCCCGATCAGCAGTTGATCCACTGATCACCAACCATTAGCCCCGATCAGCAGTTGATCCACTGATCACCAACCATTGGCCCCGATCAGCAGTTGATCCACTGATCACCAACAATTAGCCCCGATCAGCAGTTGATCCACTGATCACCAACCATTAGCCCCGATCAGCAGTTGATCCACTGATTACCTACAATTAGCCCCGATCAGCAGTTGATCCACTGATCACCAACAATTAGCCCCGATCAGCAGTTGATCCACTGATCACCAACCATTAGCCCCGATCAGCAGTTGATCCACTGATTACCTACAAATAGCCCCGATCAGCAGTTGATCCACTGATCACCAACCATTAGCCCCGATCAGCAGTTGATCCACTGATTACCTACAATTAGCCCCGATCAGCAGTTGATCCACTGATCACCAACCATTAGCCCCGATCAGCAGTTGATCCACTGATCACCAACCATTAGCCCCGATCAGCAGTTGATCCACTGATTGACCAACTCAACAGGAATAGAAGGAATGAAGTTGCTCGGCCCACACCAAGCCACCACGTCACATCACAGTTAACATTGTATTAAATTAATATTAATTCTTTTAATATTGACTGGGCGGACCATTGAAGAATTTATATTAATAATGTAAGCTTATTTTCAACATGACTCAGTCATTTTTCTAGGTTTATGCCGTGTCTTGTGCGGGGTTTCGCCTAGGAACACCAACATAGGCTCATCAGCAGGCTCTTGGTGTCCAAGCCTGGACCCCCCCCCCCCCCCAGGAGTAGCGAACGGCACACTACCTCCCTTTTTTTTACTGCGAGAGCTTTAATTCCTTGGGTGTGAAAGCGACTATACCATCTTATTTTCAACATCGTTATTTCATGTCAAGATTCTACAGGGTGACGCCTTCCGCCAGTCAACCAAACTTGGGCTGCAGATTGCGCGCAGGAAGATTACATTAATTAATGGTAAATTTACCAGCAAATATGATTAAAGAACTTACCTATTCACAGACGGGCGTTGTGCCGAGATAATCAATTATCGATTGCACGTTGTAATTCCATTTTGTTGTGAGAGATATCTGTTGCAGTGCATTGTTCTCCAGCTCCACTACAGTGGGGGTAATTGATCTGTACACTTTGTATTTTATATTACACCACAATTAAACATCAAATGGGCTTCGATTAATTACAGAAACACGCAGGGTGGTACAGGAGCAGCTACATAATGTAACGATGTCTGTCAGCTGAAGGAGAGCATTCTTAGCATCCTCTGTAAAAAGGTAGGTTGTAACTTTTAACTGGTGACGTGAGGTCATCCAGATTCCCAAGAACTTTAAAACATCTGTGCTTCTTTAATTAAATATTGTCGAAAGTTTTTGTTTATGTTACCTTCTTATCTGTGTGCTGACACTTCACACCCTCGTTGTTGAAAGTGTAGTGACCCTGGTTAGGTTGAAGTTATCGTACTCTGTTACGGTTTCAATCTGCGGCCCGATTTCGGAAGGCGTGCATGCTCATGGTAGCTGGCCCCGCTCCATCACCCTGCGTTATACCGTAGATAGTCGTCTTGTCACGAGCTACACTATAACACCTTATTGTTCAAGGGTTGGCAACACATTGAGAGATCTGAAATACCTTTATTAACTGAGGAACATTTCTTCATTATAATCACCTCTCTCCAAGGCCAGTAAGGCATTGCACATCATTAGCACGTCCATTTCTGTTCATGTCCCACGACTATCGCCCTATGGCACAGATAACCTGGGGTAATGGATCCCTCGTAGTGGTTCTTTCGCATGGACTTATATATGGTGAGTATGGCAGATGTTCCAGTACCTATTTTTCTCCTGGCTATGTAATTCACAAATTTCAACATGTATGTTCGTTTCACAATTCCTGGAGCAGAATGTGTGAATTTCATTTCCCCTAAAGAAAACTAAATGAGGGGTTGACATTTAAAATAACCTAAATAGTTGTTTTGCCTTTTTCAAATAAAGACAGTCATTTCCACCGCGATTGCAAGAAGTAGGACGGAGATAGTTCAGGTTACTACCGTTAAATGCAGTACGATGATTATGATATTAATTGCTGTTTTAAGGGGACCAAGATCTTGGTTATTGGCCCCTGATGGTTTGGGTGAGAGTTAACACTACATCTAATACTAACTACAGACTTACATACTAGAAGAACTGGTAAAACAATAAAGGCAGAAATGAACTGCCCTCAACCCTCGAAGAATGAGGAATGAGGGACTTGGAAGGAAGGAGAGCCATGAAGGGCAGATGGGAAACAGGAGAGGGCCCGCCCCAAAGTCAGTGGAAAAAGGGGAAAAGACCGACCCTGCTCAGGAATCCCTCGGGATCGCCAACTCCGGAACTCGCCAGCCATGAGCCCCTGGGGGTGTAGCAATATCCAGAAGTGGTGGGGCTACATACACCCTGACTCCTTGAGGGCCTTGAACAGAAGGCAGGAGATAACATGAAAAAGAAGGCTGACCCCTTACAGAAGGAGGGTATCAGGAAAGATGAGACAAGGGCCAATTAAGGCGGGAAAGGAAGAGACTCCCCAGACCTCGGATACCCTAATACCGTCGGGGTCGGAAGAGAACAAGAGTTGACCAAGTGAGGTCGACAAGAAGGAAGACGGAGAGGAGCCCGGCACAAGTGATAATAAACTTTTGTGAAATAAGTTCAAAAATAAATTTCACAGAAATAAGAAAAACAGAAAATTATAGCTGCTTGTATTGATCCTGGAAGAAATACCTAAAATAACCTATTTTTAGAATACAAGAAACCTAAAGTCAGGGTTTAAGCCACCTTAAAATCCGGGCCCTAGTGATAAGTTACGGTACCGTGCCACCATGATCTGCTGTTAGAAACAATGCGTGTTCAATGTCAGAAGTTAAACTGTGGCAGTTAGGGAGTTTGTTCCTCTATAACTAGAGCAAGAGTTTACTTAACCTAACCAGAGCTGCATTATCATTTTTTCCTTGATACCAGATCTCTCCTTACTGTATAATCATCAAGATATTTCAGTTCTTATTATATGATATATCAGTATTGAGGAAAGAGTCATAATTCCCAGTTCATGGAAGATATAGACTTACATCAGTTTGGTCTAGGCATTTGTGGAGATGTGGTACACCCATCACCATACCTGCCAACTTTTGAAAAGGGCTATCAGTAAAACTCACGCGCGACAAAAAATCGAACGATTTTCGATATACCCCCGGCTTGACGAAAATAATAATACTTCTGGGCTACAAAATACAATAATTCATGCTTTAAACAGGATACTTCAATGAAATCATATCTACTTACATAATTTGTAGATGAACATAACAATCCAGAAGAAATCCATGTTAATCAGCAGCAGGCGTGGTGAATATTGGTTTGGAGCACACATAACAGGACTTCCTTGATAGATTAAGCTGATATACGATAATTGAAAAAGGCTTTACACAATAAAACTTGTTTAACGTAACACAGGCAAGAAATAATATAATACACACTGCAAATCACATGCTAGTTCGACTTTAAAGTCATGGTTGTGGTCTTTTTAGCTTCCTGCAAAAAGTCATGAGAAAATGTTTTGTCATAACAGCGACCAGAACTCCTGGTCTTCAAAATAGAAATAGACTCCAGAGATTCATTGGACATGGATGACCTGAACTGTGTTCTATTTTTCTTCACACGGCTAAAAACACGTTGACATTCTGCATTGCTATGGGGTATGGTGAGAACAGAGAGCATTACTCTAGAAATTCGGTTATACTTAAGAAGTCTATCGGCTCCACGAATTCTTGATATTTGTGCCCAACTGGAATCACTTGCAGCATCTTGATGTGCAGCCGAAGTGTCATCTACCTGAAGAGCTGTGAACTGCCTCTGAAGCTCATTCACCACCTCATCTGTAGTTTCATTCTCTTCCTTGCATAACATGATAGGAAACTTTTCCAAGAAAAAACGAATGGAAGAAAACTGTGCATCTTCAATTTTGTCTAACCTAGCAACTTGAGCATTCTTTAACACGTCATCCTTGAGTGGAAACTTGTTGATGATGTAGTCACAGGCAGTACAAAAGTAGTTTCTCACTGATGGAAAGAAAAGGGATTTATCTGTATCCGGTCCGTTCTGAAGGCACTTAACAACTTCAGATGATGCATTTTTTGCCATTTTATTTACAAAGCATGTCGTTTTCGTGCGACCACAACTATATTTCTTTGCAACTTCTGATATAAAGCACCAGCATGATCAGCCGCACTTAAGGGCACATTGTGTTCCACCAAAAAGGAAGTAAACAGACACTCGGCCCTAATTACGTCACTGTCAACGTGAAGAAAGAATATGCATATGGTAGAAATAAAAAACACCCACACACGTGGAACGAATGTAATTAGTCCAAGGAATACAGGAAACTGCGAAGCACGAAGTTATAGCACAAAAACTCGAACGCTTCATTAAAATATGCCATAACCTTAAAAGACGAAAACATTCAAGGAACGCCAACTTCGCGAACAATGAACAACTCACGTGGTCAAAGAATATGGTTTAAATCGCAACGAGCGAACGGAGCGGAACAAAGAATATGCGAAGAACATGGAAGAACGGTTATCCCGGCTTCAAATTCAATTACAATGAAGACACAAACATCACACGGTTAAAAGTACGAATCATATCAAAGAACGAGTTATCGACTATCGTGGACTTGCCTTCGACCCACGCAAACAATCGATTGTACGGAAGTGGGCGGTATTATCGAATGTAAATTATCTTTTCAAATTTTTGTCCGCGAAATCGTAAAATGACACCGTTCATCCGTAAAACCGTAAAATGCTGCAATTTCCGTAAATTTTACGGATAAACCGTAAAAGTTGGCAGGTATGCATCACCACTCTTAATGCTGGCATGTCAAGCAATGGGGTACCCTTATACCCCAATCCTATCCCCTCACAAATACTAGATGGACCGCAAAAATAAAGGTTATCAGATATATTTCATATATACAGAGACAGTTACTTGTCAAAGATATCTACAAGATGGCGGATAACTTAGAAATACGTATTGAATGTGCTCTTAAAAAGCTTGAAGACATCGCGGAAGCTGGAGGATATATGAGAAAAGAAACGAAAGAAGACATAGCAGAAAAAGTAAGTGTTATCAGGAATTATATCTTAGCACGGAATTCAAATGTGGCTCATGATATCAATGAAAAGGACAAGTCTGAAAGACAGGTTATCGAAAAGACGATACACCAAAGAAAGGTTATGGTTAACCAAAGAGATGCCACAACTAAGGGAGCAGAGAGCTCTCCTACGAGACAACTAGCGACATCTAGCAACACTGAACAGAACTAGCAAAGAGTGCCACCTACCGACAACTCGCAGAAAGAAAACGTCACTACGGTACGAGTAGCGCCGCCGGCACACAACGAACAGAACCAATCAAGTGTTCCATCTACCGGCAACGACCAGAACCAGCAAGGAGAGACACCTACCAACACCAGTCAGGACACAAACAGCATCCAGCAAGCGGTGTCACCTACCGACACAAATCAGACGACTAACAGGAGCCAGCATATACCGTTCCAGGCTGTGGAAACAAATTACAATCAAAGCGTAGATACATAGAGATCGCTTGAAGACAGAATCACAAAAGGGATGACCCAGCAAATACAATTAATAATGGAAAACATGTCACAAAACATCAAAAAGATGATACGAGAGGAGATCAGATGTACAAATCAACAGAATCTAACACCTCAGCTAGATATTTCTAAACCAAACCCTGAAATACCATACCGCTTCGAAAGGAATGCGCAGCTGCCCAACATGCGAAGAGGAACACACCCCACCCCAACGCCTATAGGAAGAAATGAGGATTACAACATAGAGGAAGATAACTTCCCAGCGATAACACATGAATCACCACAAGGCCAAAAACAGGAAACACCAACAGACAAAACAGCCGAGGAGAAGTGGACAGATGTAATCGGCAGAAGAAGGAGACAACCAGCGCGATCACAAGCTCCCATAACTGGAACAGGAGCTGAAGACAAAAACCTACAAGCTGCAGAAAAGATGGCCTGGTTCTTCATAGGAAGAGTACAACAGGAAACAACAACAGAGGACATAACTGAATTCCTTACCAACAAGGAAATTAAAGGAAACCTAATCTGCGAAGAATTATCAACGAAGTATAACACGAAATTCTTCAAAGTGGGAATCCCTTTTAAATATCTTGACACAGTAAATAAATCAGACTTCTGGCCATCACACCTCACCGTCAGTCGTTTTAAGTTTTTTCGGAGGAACACAGGGATGCCACTCGAATAAAACAAAGAACGGACTTTGGAGCAACACAAGCTACAGAGGAGAAGAGAATAGAGGAAACATACAAATAATGTTATGGAACATTGAAGGCTTAAAAAAACGCATTAAGCATGTCTTCAACGGACTGCCTAAAAGGATATGACATAATAATATTAACAGAAACGTTCCTCACAGGCCATTTGCAACATGCAGAATATTATTGCCTATATCTACAAGCGAAACAAGGAGAAAAGGGAACACCAATAGGAGGAATAACCGTTCTCTTAAAGCCTTGGCTGACCCCCAAAAAAATGATAACCCAACTGGATTCTCTACTAATAGAAACACAACACATCACAATATAGCCGCTTACTTTCAACCACACACAACGGCCTTGGAGATAATAGACGAATTAGGACAACTTATCACTCAGAGTAAACAAGACAGCCCCCTAATCGTAGCAGGGGACTTAAAATGTAGACTGGATGTACACAATTACAAAACAAAAGTAGTAATGGAAAAACTACAAGAAGATGGCCTTCTCCTATTAAATAACAGCAACATACCAACCTATATATCTCACAATGGACAAAAGCGTCATAGATGTGGCACTCATAAAAGGACAAACAAATGGAGAAATAACCCCTATCTGGTCAGCAAATCACACACCAATAAGAAAACATATCCCCATGAAAATGAAAATTCATGGCGATTGGCGAGCACCCAAAAAAAATGCCTATTATCAAGAAAAATTGACGTCGGAAAAATAGAAGGACGAGCCGACCAGATAAGAAAAATAGAAACGCTTACTGAAGAATCAAGACTAGAAGAAGCGGCACAAACACTTGAAGAACTGCTAATACAAGCCGCAACCCCAAGAAAGGAACGAAAGGCGAAACAATGGTTCAATCAGGAATGCTACCTGCTAAGAAAAGAAGTATTGAAGGCCCTGCATGAACTAAGAACAAACGTGAAGAACCTTACACTCTATCAGGTATACAACAGAAAAAAAGTCTCTATAAAACGCTCACGCGGGAGAAGAAAAGGGTATACTGGGAGGAAGAAGGTAAAAGAATCGTAGAAGAGGCTAAGAAAGACCCATACATCGCTCTACGTCCTAGGAAGCAAGCGCAGACACATTATATAAACATGGAAAAATGGATGACACACTTTAACAATATACTCAACAAGGAAGGAATAACGAACACCCCAGAAAATAATCAAAGTACCTATACACTAGCGCCAACAGAATGGACTCCGCTGACAGCTAATGAAGTCCAAAACATCATCTCAAGCACAAAGAAAAACTAAGCCGCAGGACCAGACAACTTTTACAGTGAGTACATAAAAGACACTGCTCACCTCCTATTACCTACATAGACAAAATTATACAATAAATGCATTGAGACGGCCTCAATACCGGAGAGATGGAGACATTCAACTATAAAAGTACTCTATATAGGCAATGGCGATCCATATGATACAAACACATACAGAGGCATCGCTCTGGAGAATATTCCGTTCAAGATATTCACAAAAACAATCGTGGGGAGAGTCAGAGAAGAAATAGACGAGCATCTACCAGAAAATCAATTCGGATTCCGGAAAGGAAGATCAGCTGTAACCGCTATACAATTACTACTCAATAACATCAGGGAAGCCCTTGAAAGAAGAGAAAAGTTCTACGTAGTGTTTATAGACTTCACAAAAGCATTCGACCTCATCAACCGGGAACTTGTGACACAGAAGCTGGAAGAAACCTTAAACAGGAACCATGTGTGGACTGAAACCATAAAAACGATACTACAATGGAACAAAATAAGAATCTCTGACAACATATCACTCTCAGAACCGATATTTCAAACGAACGGAGTATTACAGGGTGACCCAATGAGCCCGTTACTTTTCATCCTGGCAGCAGAAGAAATAATGAGAATAACCAATAAGGATGACGTAGTATCGTACGCCTACGCTGATGACATAGTGATCGGATCAAAGGACATCAGAAAACTACAAAACGTGATAAAAGAAATGGAGGAATGGTGCTACAAACACACATTCGAAATTAATACATAAAAAACAAAAATGATGGTATTTAGGCAAGGAGGAAAGATCCCAGCAATGACAGAAATCTTCATAAAGAGGCAGAAAGTAGCCATAGTAAACGATTTCAAGTACCTTGCCATTACTCTGCAAACAAGTGCAAAATGCTTTACAAAGCATGTAAGAGAAAAAACAACACAGGCAATATGGGCGATGCACGAAATCAACTACATTAGATCACTTAGCCTAGAGACGGCGATGGCACTATTTAGAGCAAAAATCATGCCTATTCTAACATATGGGATGGAAATCAATTGGCCGTACCTCACAGAGAAGAACCTATCCTCTCTAGAAAGAATAAAAGCTCTATACATAAAGAGAGCGATCGGAGTATCCAAGACAACAAGATCAAGACTCGTCTATCTTCTAGCACGAGAATCCTTCCTCATTGAAGACTTCAGAACACACCTGAACCTGCCCAACACAAGAGCATCAGAAAATCTCCTTGCAACACTCAACAAAAAAAGAGAAGACACCCCACCAGAATTCTTTGGAACTGGAGCTATGATAGACCGGACGTGGACAACATCCAGCTTCGAGATGAGGCACGTGGTCACAAGACTGGCAGTACATGGTTTCCACCATCTAATTTGTAACAACACCTCATACCATGAACCGACAGAGATATGTAAGTGCGAACTACGTGGATACTTGTGTGAACGTTACCAGCTGGAACTCTGCACCAAAAAAAACAAAAACCATTAAAGAATATGAAAACCAAGGCCCAAGCGTGCGAGTACAGTGTATATAAATGTATTATTTCTTTGTGTATGGCTATTTAGCTGCAATAAATGTAATATTATTATTATTATAGGATTGTTACAATAGGTGTGGAAAAGAAAGAGAACTAAATTTTAGTTGTTCCCCAAAACTAACTTGAGCGTCCCCTCCGCACCCCTCGGTAGCAAGCTGAGCTTCTATGCCCAAGATCGCAGTTTCAAACCCGGCCGAAGACGCCGGATTTTTAAGAGCGTTAAAATTCCCTCATTACGCCCTCATTTGGAGGGGAAGTAAAGCCGGCGGTCTCATGTAATAGATTTATGGCATGTAAAACTTTCCACTGACTACAATTGCGTGAAGTCAAATTTGTAGGTTAGTTTTGATTAACGCTCTGTAGGTCCAACATTCGTAGCCAGGTGCCAGTTGCAGTGGCATCTAATTGCCAATTTTGCGGCTATGTGTCGTTGACGGTAGCATTTCGTAGCAAAAGTTCGAACTACTTGAAATCGATCGTCTGCAGTCCTTACTTAAATTAAAACAGATAACACACACTAATAGAGCAATCAGAATTAACAGCGGTTGTCAGACAGATTCTGCACACACCCAAAGTACATGGGGCAATATGACCATGTTGCCGCAGTCCCTAAACAGAGGAACCATCCATGCAGTGTTTTGTCCTCCTCGTTCCGTAGTGACTAGCATTCTTGGCTGTCACCCTGGAGGTCCGAGTTCGATTCCCGGCTCTGTCAAGAAATTTAATTCTGGTCTGAGGGCTAGAACGGAGTACACTCAATATCTTGAGGCAGAATTGAGAAGAGACGGGTTCAATTTCCATCCCAGTCATCCTGGACGTGGTTCTCCGTGACTTCCCACTTCTAATCCACGAAATGCTAGGATGGTACCCAACGTAAGGCCACTGCCGCTTCCTACCCAATTCGTACCTCAGTAACACATACACATACTAGTACTAACTTCACAGTGACACAGGCTATCAGACAAATTTTACACATGCCCAAATACACGTGGCTACATGACCGCAAAGTCTTTTAAAGAATCAATAACAACTACAACAACAACTACAACAACAAACAACAAAGATCAGTGTGTGTATTAATATAGCTATTACCATCCGTTCAATGGAGCAAGGACTCCAGTCACAAGAAATGCATGCTATTAACGAGTGGGCTCCGAGACAAAAAAACCTTCTTCCTATTTTATAGACAAAGATATGCCTATATCTATGTTCAGTTATCACTGAAACACCACACAAGTAAACTACAATGTTTATATGATATTAGGGATCACTTAATAGC
The DNA here is from genome assembly GCA_946902985.2 of Meconema thalassinum. NCBI lineage: Eukaryota > Metazoa > Arthropoda > Insecta > Orthoptera > Tettigoniidae > Meconema > Meconema thalassinum. The sequence continues at coordinate 54,071,343 of OX336388.2, read as the reverse complement.
GCGCTTTCAAACAACAAAAACGTACTTTACAAAAAACTACAAAAATGGCGCGGAGTAACTTATTCGTTGCGCGGGTTCATTTCTTTCACAAAAGGTGGGATGCAATTTGGATCACATGTAATATCACTACGCTTGGATTGGTAATTTTAGCATATTCACTTGGCATCAAAAGGGATAAGATGACTCTCATGATATCTGCTACACAGGTACGGCTATAGGTGTATATTCAAATGTCCCAACAAATTTAGTTTGGCATATTCTACTTTGTCTTCTCACGACTATGGATTAACTTGTGTTTCTTCAAAACATGCTTCAGGGCAATTTTGGCACCGCATGTTCTACACGAGAAGGGTTTCTCCCCAGTATGGGTTAACGTGTGTCTCTTCAAATGACCTTTGAGGATAAATTTGGTTTCGCTTGTGCAATAGGTGCATGGCATCTCCCCAGTATGTGTTAACATGCTTGAGTGCAAATTTGGCTCCGCATGTTCTACACGAGAAGGGTTTCTCCCTAGTATAGGTTAACATGTGTCTCTTCAAATGACTTTAGAGACTAAATTTGGTTTCGCATGTCCTACAGGTGTATGGCTTCTCCCCAGTATGGGTTAACATGTGTGTCTCCAAATCACCATTACCGGTTACTTTGGATTCGCGTGTTCAACACGAGTAACGCTTCTCCGCAGTATGGGTTATCATGTGCCTCTTCAAATTACTTTTCAGACTAAATTTGTCTACGCATGTGCTACACAAGACAGGTTTTTCCCCAGTATGGATTAGCATCTGTGTCTTCAAATGACTTTTAAAGATTCATTTGGTTTCGCATGTGCAACAGGAGTAAGGCCTCTCACCAGTATGGGTTGATGGGTGCGTCATCAATTGAACCCAATGACTAAATTTGGCTTCGCATGTGCTACATGAGAAGGGCATCTCACCGCTGTGGATTAGCATGTGTCTCTTCAAATTTAGACTACGATTAAATTTTGTTTCGCATGTGCTACACGAGAAGGGCTTTTCACCAGTATGGCTTAACATGTGTGCCTTCAAATTGAAATTCTCACTAAATTTGGCTTCGCATGTGCTACACGTGTAAGGCTTCTTTCCAGTATGGGTAAACATGTGTCTCTTGAAACTTCCTTTCAGACTAAATTTGGCTTTGCAAGTGCTACACAAGTATTGTTTCTCCCCAGTATGGGTTAACCTCTTGGTCGTCAAATTTTGTTGATTTGTAATATTTCTTTCAGATACAGAGCTGGTATTCTGTTCTCTGGTGTTACATAATGCGTATATCTCCCTTACAGCAGGATCCGAAGTATCAGGACATCCCAGCCTGAAATCATTGGTATTAATACAATGCAGTGTGCTCATATATGTTGAATTATCTGAGAATGGTCAAAAATACTTTCAAAATACAGAGATCTAAGTTATGAAATGATAACTGAACAACATTCATTAATATCACTACCAGGAATACTGTCCTTATCTAATACGTGGAACTGATCTCAGTTTTAATATGCAACGCTATGTTTTAAGTACAGTCTGAATATTTTCAAATTACTTATATACTACGCAAACAAAATGGTGCGTCATATCGGAGTATTTGGAGTCATAGGTTTCCTTGATAAATATGAAATCCGTATCTGTTTCAAAAGTACTGATTATACATGGAAATGGCAAATTATTTCCAGACACATTCTGTTTGTCAAAAGTCAACTTTGTCCTTGTTCAGTTATATAATTGAAATTATTGAATGGTTACAGAAATTGTGTGCTAATTCATACTAGCATTGAAAGTGTTCAACTTATTTTACACCACACTGTGCCGCTTTAACAACATGGATGCTCAGGGATATGACTATTTAATATAATCTGGATAACTGAAATCCATCTGACTTAGGAAGTGCGTGCTCATACAAGTGACAGAAAAATCCATATTATATTCACTTTAGAATAGCCATGCTGGATTTGGATTAAGGTGGGAATTTTGGATATGCAAATTATGTGATTTCGAAACTATATGGGCTATTATGCTTTACTCTTGAATACATCGCGGATGAATGGCTATTTAGGGCTACATAAATTATTTGGAGTTGAGTGATTAGCTTTAGGTCCAAGAAAATATCAGATACTATATATAACGGTCGCTTGTTATAATCTACAGAAGGTGGTAACTCTTTAACATTAACCACTCTATATAGCGAATATTTATCCAACTCTTGGCTCACCTCAATGTGACTCCCGTCTGACAACGTACTGTAGCTGGGAACATAAAATAAGCAATTTTCCCCCCAACGATTCAATATCTCGACCTCCTATTTAGACGTCAACAAATACACACTTTGTACACTGTTCGATGTTACATTCTATGTTTCAAAATATCTGGCATAAGTATCTCAGAGGTTTGTCAAACCTGGCACAATATTCTAAAAGTAATGAAATACAGTAAGAAATTTCACTTCTTGCACATATCGATGCATTTGCTTAAATAAATCCGTAAATGCGCGTGCAAAAGTGGCTGAGCTTTCGCACGGGCGGCGTATTTGTTGAGTGACCTCTCTCATTCTTGAGGTTACCATTCTATCTCCGCAGAACCTACACACTCTACACCCGAAGGAATTCGTTCAAAATAAACTATTATTGGTTATCCCCTAGAGTTCATGTCCTGGACCCGTCCTTCCATAACAACTGTAAGGTTTCATAACCACTCGTCAGACTCATTTACCCTCCCCCACTCGTCCTAATACAATTGTGTTTCTTACAACACAATCAAATATTTCTATTTTTTATATATTCTGTAGCAAAAACAATCCAAGTTTCGCATCCATATAGCGCCAAGCTCCAGGCAATGGCTTCAAAAATGACTTTTTAATACCTAGATCTATACTTTATTTAAACAGATGTCAACCCAACCATTATATCATATTTGCTTTGTCCATTCTGCGCCCAAGTAGGAGTCACCAACGTCTCTTAGTGTTTCAATAGCCAATCGATTTCAATATTTTTATTTTGAATCTTCCTGCTGCATTCCCTTTATTCTGTTTCAAATACAATGATTTTATTATGAAAACTTTCCTCAACACCTCGTACACACCGTTTAGAAACATGATCAAATCCTCTGGTGAGAGGCCAAGATAACACTGTCGTTAGTAAGTCACCGAGTCGAAATTACTCTATCTTCGTCCTCGATTCTCCATCAAATTTATTTGGCATTTCCTTCGTTACTTGCCGTATGTATAGATTGAAACGTACGAATGATAAAATGCAGTCTTACCGAATATCATTCTAAATACCTGCTTCTCTCTCACGTCTATCGAATCTAATAAATACCAGCTGGTTTTAGACACACTCAGAATCCTGAATTGTATTCCGAAACTTTTCAAACTGGCAAACAATATCTCCAATTAACAATATACTCAGTTTTATTCGTACTAAATATGCCAAGAACGTTTTCCTCTCGATCTTAATTCTACCAAGAACATTCTAATACTTAATACAACTACCCTTGTTCCTCTGATTCTTGTTCACTGAACTTGTTTTTACCTATTTCGGCTGTCATCCAATCCATCTGTTTCATCATCGTCATCAACTTCTAAAGGCTAAAAGCCTTGTCGTTGCAGCCATTTCTTACGGTCTTCAGCAGTCCTCTTCACATTGGCATACGAGTCACCTTCCATCTCCTTGACAATGTTCTAGAGATACGATTGTCTTGGTCGTCCCCTTTGTTTTTTCCCCAAAGTTTTTTCTTAAAAAATTACCTGGAGGAGAGTGTCATGTCTAAGTACGTGTCCCGTGGATTTTTCATTCCTTTATTTGATGGCGTTCAACAGTCATCGATTCTCCTGAATTTGGTTCAGAACAAGCTCATTTGTCTTTCCTTCCATCCAGCTTGTTCGGGTCATTCGTCTCCAAAACCACATTTCAGCTGCCTGAAGTTTTGATTCTTCTCCTTTCCCAAGTGTCCATGCTTCACAACCATAGGTCAACACACTCCAAACAAAGGTCTCGAGAAATGACTTCCTTATCTTCAAGTTGAGGTGGCCATTGAGCAGCCAATTCTTCTTATTTTGGAAGGCTTTCTTCGCCAAAGCTATTCTTTTCTTAATTTCTGAGATGCATCTATTGTCATAATTAATCACACTTCCCAAATAGCAAAATTCCGTTACTTGTTCAATGGCACTATCACTTAACATTATATTAGCTAATGGTTGTTTCTTTTTATCAACTACGATTACTTATGTCTTCCGAGAATTAAATCTTAGCCCGAATTTTCCTAACGATTTCTGAAAACCTTTTAGCATGCAGAGTTTGCTAAAATTGCAATATCATCTGCAAAGTGAATGCTATGTACCTGTAATCCGTTACATCTTAATCCTTTTGTTTTCTCTTTTAATGTATTAACTGCAGCTTCTATATGGATATTAAAAAGAAATGGTGATAGAGAACAACCCTGCCTTACACCTCTTCTTATTTCTGGTTCTCTTATATTGCCATCAACTGTTATTTCGGTAGTTTGATCTTTATATAAGTTTAGAATAAGGCACCTGTCTTTCCAGTCAATCCCGACTTTGGCAAATATAAGAAATATGGTTTTCCAATTGACATTATCAAATGCCTTTTCTATACAATGAATACTATATAGGTCTTTTGATTAACTTCCAGTCTCCATTCTAAAATCTGACGCAATGCAAGGATAGCTTCCCTAGTCCCTTTCCTCGTTCTAAATCCATACTGAACACTATCCAGATGTTGTTCAATTTTCTTGCTTAGTCTATCTTTGATGTTGATCAATACAATCTTTGATGCATGTGAAAGAATGGCTAAAGTTCTATAATTAGAACATTCACAAGCATTTCCTTTCTTGGGTAGTGTGATTGTTCAAATTTTAATAAAATCAGGAGGTACAATTCCGTCCTCATAGCATTTAGTAATTATTTGAAAAAGGTATTCTTTAATGCTTACATCACAACATTTTAAGTGCTCTGCAGGAATGTTATCTACACCAGTTGCTTTATTTCCATTCAGTTTAGTGAGTGCTGCATAACACTCAGCTTTAGTTATAGTTGGACCTTTATAATTTTCTTCAATTAGTTCTTCATCTTCTATATAAATACTATAATTGTCAGTAATATCTGGTCCATCATACAAATCTTCAAGGTATTCCTTCTATCGCTTATATACCTTTTCATTTTCTAACAATAGCTGAGTTGCTACGATGCATAGGGGCTGAAGAACTGGGCAGTTAATTTCGCTTATTATTACTTTGGATCTTTGACAGGTATGTGAAGGGTTATCGAATATAATGTATCTACTTTGACGAGAAAAGCAGTAAAATGTGAGATATATCTGACGTTGCAAACAAAACTTATTCGTATCCAAAACATTCAGTTATGCATACACGAAAGTTAAATACCATGTTTCCTCATATGTTGTACACTTACTCATTTGGATGATTTCCACTTACTGCACGTTCCCCATCCTGGATTTCTTCTTTCGTGTCCTAGGAATAAAGTGAATTGATTAATTATTTTATTAATTTGGCATCACTAATATTTTTACACCAACAGCAAACTATGTAATTGTAAATCACGGCAGAGTTGAAGTGAAGTGGTTATGTCTTCCCTAGTTCTAAAACTTATAATACACTATCTCCTCAAGAAAAGAAAATGCTGACTCACTGCCTTAAGGGAAGTAATCGCTTTAAGGATTGAGGACAAATGAATGTATTTTTACTTTTTTAACTGGAAGGCTTTAGGAGCGTTAGGATCAAACACATCCACCTATCCTTAAGTAAAAAGCAACTATATCCTCAATATTTGTTCCAACCCATCTTTCGAGAATGAAGGTCAGACATCTTACATTTACAATATTATACAACACATTTCTCAAAAAACACTGCAATTAAAGCAATATTACAAAAGAATTAAGTGTATGTACATAAATTATATGCCTCTAGAGGGAATTTATTGTGGAGTATATTGCTGCTACACAATTCTAGTAATATCAAACATTATAAGTCTACTGGTGAACGGTAGCAGATAGCTTTCAAGGTAGGTGCAAGCCGGGGAAGAAATGGGAGTAACTTATTAATAGCGAAGTCTATTTCAAATGTGTTTATATATTTAGTCACACGTCATTTAGAATGCTTTCAATAAAGGATTCCAGGCATCGTCGCTATTAATTGACATACAGAAATTTTTGAATCCAAGTTTGAAACTTATATAATGAATCTACCCTTTATAGTTCCTGCCTTAGAACAGAAAAAAGGCTGAGCTAATTTCAACCATTACAGAACTTAAATGTACCAGGCCATGCGATTATTGTCAGAAGCTGATTGGGCAAGATAACTACCAACAAAAATCCTTGAAATGGTTGTTCAAGGTTCTCTATTTTCATCTCCAGGTCAACGTTAGGACGGGAACACTTAACAGACCATGGTCGCTTCCTTCTGACTCCTAATCATATTTCAATAATTCCAATCCCCATTAACAACTCGTATAGGCTGGTCAAAAGGGCGAACTGCTGTTAAAACCACTGCCACATATAAGTTCTAAATTCATTTCTTCTCCTCCCTAACACCGCAGAAATAGGGATACTAAGAGATAGAAGAGAAACAACTATAAGAAATGTGGTAAGAAGGAGGGTTTCTTCAGAGCGTACTGCGCACAAATTCCTCTAGGTCACAGTCCCAAATCCGCGCAGATGGAAAAAGGATCGTAGGGATGTCAATACCCGGCTAAGAATTGAACATGTCCTACCGGACTAATGACTAGGGAACCCTGAGCACACATAACGCACACCTAACTATACTACCAACTAGTTTCATACAGAACAGCTTAAGAAAAATAAAAAAATTGAGCACTAATGAGCAACTCGACTCTCGGGTAATTAAGGTAAATGTGTCGATATACTGTCTGCATCTAGCTAGCGGTATCGTTATCGCGTAATTAAGCATTGAAATAAGAATCAGCTCTATAAAAACGTAGCAAGTGTATTGAAAATAACGATTGTCTTTTATTAACTAATAATGACATTACATAAATGTCGCTAACACTGTTGAAAGATACAATAAAAACACTCAAAATAAAATAGCTGCCCTTCTCTAGGCTTAGTATAACTAAAATGAGTCCCTTGTGCATCACACACAAATTATGTGAAAATAATATTTTTCCTTGAAAGATGTTGCAAAACTAACAACACTATCACAATGCAAAATGCTGTAGTTCTACTTGTGTTGTACTTCACTTTAACGTTTAACTTCTACAAACATGTTCCCTGTTTAATACAGTCGTTAAAGTCTCCGCACTATAGCGTCAAATCTACAAATCTGAATAAAGTAATTAATAATAATACTGTTTATATACACATATATACACTATCGCGTCCTGCACAATTTCTTTATGTTTGTCACCAATTGTATAAAGTTCATACCTCTCGTATATCACAAAATAAAAATGTCAAATCCTGTATTACATTGTAATAACCTATGTGAATTATTGTTATAAACGGTTAAGTTCATGACTATTCACTTGAATATACAAATCCGGTATTTAATAATCAATAATATTACAAACTTGCGACGCATGATTTTCAGATAAGCTTCCAAAATAAAAATATAGGTGTGCATGGCATTAACCCTCACTGCTCACACTCGTGATTCTCTAAAAATTCATATTACGGCTTTGCCTCACTGACACATTGTATTTCACAACCTTCCATCATAAATTCTTTATCTCACACATTTCATAAACATATTATCGCGTCTTTATTACTCTTCCTTCGACATAATTGCTTGTCGTATATATTCTCCCCTTAGCACTTTCACAAACTTCTATGAACCATATCAAATACCTTCAACAAAGTAAGATATTCAGAATTCCTACTAGATATTACGCATGTAACACCTTTCATGAATTCACTACTCGTCCTCCGACATAATCTTCTATCGATTATACAATTCTGTGCTATATTTCATCTATACATATTATTGCCGCAAATCTCTTCACATTCTCGCTTCCATAAATCATGCCGTATTTCTCCTCTCTGCTTTAAATACACTTCTGTCACAATTTCTAGCTTTGCTCTGAATCTTAAGTCTGCTCGCGTTTGTCATTCAAATAACAATATCTTTACCTCCCGTCTCTCCTTACAATAGATACTTAATATCCTTCCTTTCATTTTATAAATCTTTTCGTAACAAATATTGATTTACAATACCTTATAATTCCGTTTTCATCATTCAGCTATGCCTTTAAAATACGCATACTGTTCTTACGTTCAATTTAAAACTTCTGGGTTTTACAATATCATCTTCTCAGACAATGGAGTTCCTTCAATGCAGAATACTCCTATCAATAATTACGGTTTTATACATCATAATTTCGTTCCTGAGACGAATGAGCTTCATATACTTAGGATCGTCTCTTGTATCACATGTACAAATTTACGCTTGTCAAAACTCATGACTAGTTTCTCTCCACTGTTAGAATATTTATTTAACATACTTATTACCGTTTCTCTGATGTTACAACAATATCTACGAAATATACTTTGTTATCGCAAAGGATTTATCTTCAAGCAAAAATTCTAAGCGTTCTAATAAACTGAAAAAATAATTACGGTGTCGAATATCATCAATAAACGTTCAAAATACGTCCAAATGACGTATGAAGATTTCTACCAAAATTTCTAAATTCTAGACAAAATAATAACATGGGCTATTAATATAAGATGAGATGTTGGTTATTATACTGGAATATCGTGTACAAGTTCTATCTACATAGGTGTGTAAAATTGCACTTGTCTACCTTAAAACTGTGGCCGCTGGTAACATCTGATGATGTTGGTATCTGTGGAATTTCTCCCACGCACCTTCGGGAATGTGACACTTGCCTGCCACCTGGTCTGCATGAGTCACACCACTTCCGTGTGGACCGCTGGGCTTGTTGTACAGCAATGGGGTGAGAAAAACCTGCAAGCAGCTGGGACTCGACTGGCAGACTCCCCCCGTCCGTGCCGTTGACATCGCTCCTCCGCAGCGTTTCACTCTTCTCGGCCCGATGACCTAGATACTCCTCACGTTTCAGTCTTGGGTCCATCTTCTTTCTTCCCGTCTCTGGATGTTGTTGGATGTCGGTAGTGTTTCTTTCTTTACACGAGAAATCACCTCCGCTTGTGAATTTCTCTCCACTGTAGTAGTTTGTTGCGTTTATTCGAACGAACTGCAAATGTTGACGCAGTTCGCTCCCATTTGTTATGTTGTCATGGTCATATCTGGATCTCGCTTGATGGTATAGCTTTACTTTCCCTTCATTGTGGAAGAATTATAACATTCTCCTTCCTTCTAAATAATTAGTAGTCGTAATCTCTCCCCTTCGACCGAATACTTTATACATCTTTTATAGTGTGATGTGTTTCTTCCTTGAAGTATGACAATGCCTTTGGCTTCTCTTCTGCGTAGTCTTGCGTTCGAAGTTTCGATGTACGGCTACAAAGTATAGTTTCACGACTTATATCACTCGTTGTTTCTGCTAAAAACTTATTCTCAATTGTATTATAATTCTGACCTTAAGTCCACAGTGGGTACCGAATGCAAACATATGTTAGCTTCCCATAATATAATTAAGGTGCATCCCCCATTAGCTCAGTGATCAGAACAACATTGGACATTGACGATGTTCCCAGGTTCAAGTCCCAGGTGGATTACATATGTCAGTTCTTCATCCTTACATAAAAAAGGCTCGTACTCTCTGTACTATACAAAAGCTAACAGATAAGCACTTCAGCTTGCCAGCAATACAGTAGTGAAAATAAAACTCCTAATCCCGAAATGCTATTAGGTGATGAGGAGATGTCATGTCTTGTAAGGACGCATGAAGGTGCTTAACTCTTCCAGATCTGAAGATGTTATTTCTCATTCGATACGTGGAACGATGTCCGGAATAGGACAGTCTGCAATCTTAATATCCCTAACATGGTCCATATAACTTGTTTCACAAATATGTTCCCTTTGCATAGGAAGATTTTGTGTTACCCATGACTTGTAAACTTTCACTGAAGAAATCAAGGAATAAATAACATCCTGAAGTTAATTCAACTTCGCATTCATAGAGTTTTCTTATGTCAACGGATACATGGCAAAGACAGAAAAGTTTTGTCAAGTTCAAATCAGAATTCATTTCAGTTCCTACACATATGCCAAGTATTGGCCTAGAAGATTATCACTAGCATTGAGTGTGTGTGTGTGGAGACTTAGTGGTGTTGGTGCAGAAACTTACTGTTAATATATAACATTAATATCTGTCATAATAATCAAGCAAAGTTGATGAATGTTGTGTAAAGAAATATTGCAGAGTGTGTTGTGCGTTTTACTGTATTGAGTTCCTAATGCAATATTGATCACAAGAATACTCAAGGTAGGGAGATATTTAATGAACTTATAATACTTGACATCGTATCAGGATTGTTAGGCACTGTATTAAAAGTATGGAATCTGAATATGAATATTTTTTTACAAACACCGGGCCTCGGTCTAATAAGTTTCCTTCTTCAACAATCCGTAACAATATAAATATCATAATCACATGTAATTCGTTTCAGGTTATTCTTCAAGAGATATGCAGGTATCCTGACCTTCCGGATGATTAATTCCCCAAATTCTTTCATAATGTAACGTCTGTAGTTTCATCTATGCTGATGTTGGGTGTTGCTTTTAAGAGCGGAACAGCGAGGTCATCTACTCTATCTCCCATGATGGCCACAAACCAAGCTTTCTTGTTATTGCTGTGTTTTTTGCATCATATTTACAGATTCCCAAGATGTTTTATGCATGCCTTAATTTTACATCCACAAACCTTAACATAAATGTTATAAACAGACCAAATGAAGTGTCTGTTATAAACACTATTGTCGGGTTATGGCTAAAACAGGTGTTTGCCCATCATATTGGTTTATTGCCACTTGACCTACTAATGAGAATGATGTCTTGACCAACAGTCCACCAAATTCATTTTAACAGAGGCCTACTAACACAATAGCAAACACACAATTGATATTTCACTCACAACTACAACAAATTCACACGTTCCATGCTTCTAGAGAGTAACGTTCTTCACACTTGTTCAGAAATCCCGAATAGATATTAGAATAAAGTAAATAGATATCAGAAGAGCTAGAATAGTCAACCAAACCTCGAAGATAGTCCACTCCATCAAGATCAAACGTTTGATGAAAGGTGGCTCTATCAAGATGCACAATATGGCTTTAGACACCTTCTTTCATACTTATTATATTACACGCATCATGTATCTCAGCTCATGCGCAGTACGAAGAGGCCCTACAGGCAATGCAGCAAATCACTGACCCCAGGATATAGGCAACAAACAACACAAAGAAGGTGAGTTTGAAGTTTCCGCCTTTGCATCAGATTACCAGCAGTATATGAGGATAAGGAAGCAATCTACCGATAACACGGTCAGTACCATAACACAGGGCTCTGTGGCCATGTCACTCACATCAGTTGCAAATACAAAACAAAATTCATGGAATACTTGATTTTAATAGCAAGAAAGCTTCTAGTTTTATGTTTTACCATTAATCTAGCGACCATGAGACACGCGACCTCCATTTTTAAGAGGAATCACAACCACAAGTCGTGATACTTCACTCCGAAGGAACTAACAAGAAACCTAGTCATTTGTGATAGACTGTTCCCTTGTTCCATCTGTGAATTTATTGGTATTGTTCTGTGTAATTGGTTCACTGCATGACATACCATGCCCAGTTAAAGGACAGAAAATGGCCTGGATCATCTGAGATAGGCTGTCTTCCTAAGAATTTCAACTTTATTTCATTATTTACTAGCAGCCTCAATATTGCATTCATATGTTGGTACTCCATTTTCGTATAGAAGTTATGCAGAAATTACTAAATGTATCACTGTATTCTGGCGAGGTATTGTGAAATTTTAGAAACTATTTCTCTGTCGCGGAATTTGAAGCGAGATTAGAGTATATAGAGAATCTCTTAAATATTATGATCATCTACAAAATTTCAATACAAAATTGGAGAAGCAAATCATGCATGGAATTTGATGATTTCCAACAACCAAACACCAGATATTAAAAATCCAAAGAAGACACCAGAAATCACTACAAGTACATTCAGGTTTCGTATTAATTCCTAAATCTTTCATCAGTGCAAATGATCCCCTCCCAAACCTTTGAAAATATAGCCACACTTGCTGGAGGAACATCAGATATCATTAAGCATATAACATGACTTAACAACCAAACAAGCTACTCTCAAGATAATTAGGCACTTACAACTCTCGATGAAGATGGAATTTCTGTCTTGACTAATGGGACTATCTCTGCAGTCACTTTCTCATGGATAGTAACTTCCATGATATGTGCCCCCTACAGAGAAACAACAATTTGTTAATAATGTACCTCACGAGGCATAAGAAATATTTTTTTACATGCGTAAGCACGATAGACATTCATCTAGTTCTATATGTCTCGGATTAGTTCTCTACTCAATGAATAATTTTAAGAAATTTGATAAGGTTAGAATAGCAACCCTGAAGCTGCGTTAAGTGCTCATTAGCTGACTTAAACATCATTTATCTTTTTCTGACTTATATTTTCAAGGTTTTGAATGTTTCACAAGACAATAGAATAGCTTACCTATTACTTACGATGTATTTGCAGCTATCAGAACCCAGAATCCAATACCTTCATGTAGCTACAGTGTTATAAATTCACCAATAAAATTGATACATTTGTCTTTCGTTTTAAGAAAATTCAAATAGGTGTTTGAATCAAGATGAAAATAAACACGAGCTTGAATATGTAAAACATACTTGCATTTCTGAACCTTTCTCAAGAACGATTTCCAAAAATCAGTAACTGTCAACATTAAATGATATGATAACCTACAGTCGCATATCATGTGATCGAGTGGTTATGAAGTTAAATACAATTCAAAACCTCAATATCCAGTGTCCGAGTTTCACTAGCACACACTTACTAATATGCCAAGGATTATTCGAAGTTCCGACCTAATTTAGCTGCACGACTTAACCTTACAGGTGATGCAAGTTTTGCCATAATTATCAAGGTTGTTTCAAAAAAGACAATAAATAACCACTTTAAAATAAATTATAGACATCTGACGAAATAATAAATAAACAGCCCGAGGGAGCGCAATATTAATAACATAGACTGCATGAGCATGATATCCCCATTCCTTATGCCGTGTTAATTATAAAAAACTATCTATTACCTAAAGTCAATATTTAGAACACTGTGCCCTTCCTCAGCGTGGAATAGGATAAGGAACTGCGCAGTACGGTACCAAAAGTTCACAGAGTAAAATTTAAAAAAAAACCAGATGTTACAATAACCTTGTTAATAAAGCATATAAAAATGACTTGAAAAACAGCATAGAATTGAAGAGATGTGTATATTGAATAAGTTAGGTTATAAAAATGATGCTTGATGTGTATTTGCCAGATATTGTAGAGAGAAACTTTGGAAATATGTGTGAAGAAGTTTTTATGAAATGTTGATAACTGCATAACTTTGAAAACATTTGAGAATTATCCAAAGTAGGAAATAAAGTACACAATCACCTGGCAATCCAGTTCTTCTTTAACTAATGCACTCTGATTTATGAATCTTGCATCTTCAAAAGCATCATCAGGTTCTTCAATTTTCACCCCCACCGGTCTATCAGACGGTGGCTGCTCATTCAAATCCTAGAAAGTAATAAACCAGCATGACTATATGTAAAAGTTGAAGAATAAGAGCCAATGATGATAATAGTAATAATAATAATAATAATAATAATAGCAATAGCAAGAAACTGTTACAAAACATTTGCTGATGAACAATCACCTTACCAAGCACGTAGTTAAGTCATAAACATGCAGAAGAGGCCCTAGAAATAATACTTCTCACATATTACTTCCATGACCTTTTATTCTCCTGAAGAACAATAGTTAATAATAATAATATTCATTATTATGAATTTGAAGTATAAAAAGGAATTATTTACTCTGATCATCATTTATCATTAATTAAAGTTAAGTTTCAACCTGACCGACCCAAAGTCAGAACATTCAAAATATCCTCGAATTGATCTGGAATGTCTTAAAACCAAATTCAAACAATCACCTTGCAAATATCACGAACCAAAATCCTGTCATTTAGATGGCATTAGAAGATACACTATTGGCAGTTTCCCGGATTATTGGTGTTCTTCCTCGAAAACATTAAGACAGATGGTTGAACAAGACCAGCGATGAGGCCAAAATCCTGTCATTTAGATGGCACTAGAAGATACGCTGTTGGGAGCATATTGGTGTTCTTCCTCGAAAACGTTAAGACAGATGGTTGAACAAGACCAGCGATAAGGCCATAGACCTTCTAATTCAAACTTTTCATAGGTACAGTTCCAATGAAATAGAAACAAAATTGGCGTGAATTCTTCCAAGACCAGAAAGAAGACTCGAGAATCATCAGATCTGAAAAACATAGATTACATAAAATACAGTACAAGGAACTGTTACAGAACATTTGCTGACGAACCATCACACTACCAAGCACCTAGTTTATAACTTAAAACAACCGGATGAGGCCCTGAAATAAAAGGAAAACTGCAAACTTGTCACAGATTACTTCCATGACCTTTGAACCTACGATCCTCCTGAAGAACAAATCTGACTTGAGAAACGGATTCCTAATCCAGATTCAGAACTCCCTTCATTAGAAGAAATCAAGCAAGTAACCGTAAACTAAAATTAGAAATAACAAAGCTCAAAAGAAAACTGAAATATTGAAATTAAGAGCTGAAAGCCTAACTAAAAAATGTCAAGTAACTCTTGTAGATACATGGAGAAAATTCCTGAAGGCAGGAATTGCAATCTAGTTCACCCACTAATTTAAAAAAGGGAAAGTACATACATTAATACCTATGGAGAAATATCCTCACTATCACTCGCGTACAAAATTCTCTCTAAAGCATTATTCACGAGACTTGAAATCCAAACTCATCAACTAATTGGCGAATAACAGGCATGATTCATAAATGACAGGTCCTGTACAGAATAAATTCACAATCACAAAATCATGTTGCAAATTCATAAAGCCAGGCAAACAATGCTCACTTTGGAGACTTCAGGAAAGCGGACGATTCAGTAGACCTACACACACTATTCAATATTCTAGAAGATTTCAAAGTTGACAGGAAAACAAGAGTAATAATCCGACAGACACTGACAGCCATAACTTCAATATTTAAATTTAGGTGAACTTTCTGATCGCAATCATATTAGCAAAGACTTCGACAAGGCAATGGGCTATCTCCAAAAATGTTCAATAGTGTCTCTGAATAACAGGACGGGGGAGGAGGGGGGGGGGGGGGAACAAAACAAATAATTATTGGTCGACGAATCAAAAATAAAATTCATCTGCAGTGTTTGGCATTCGCAGATGATCAAGCTATTCTTTCCAACAATAGACAAGAGGCAGTTCAGGT
Source organism: Meconema thalassinum (assembly GCA_946902985.2). NCBI lineage: Eukaryota > Metazoa > Arthropoda > Insecta > Orthoptera > Tettigoniidae > Meconema > Meconema thalassinum. The sequence continues at coordinate 54,055,811 of OX336388.2, read as the reverse complement.
CCTTTAGACTTCACTAAATTGTACCTAAGACCGGACTCCAAATGCATAGACGAATCCGCGCGTCATCTAGACAGAAACCCGCTGAAGACTAAATTCGGCAAAAATATCATCAAGAAAATAAATTCAAACCCCACGGCATAGCCGTGCTCATTGCACCGTGCACCATGGCAGCTGCAGCAATTAAGTTTGAATCCTACTGACAGTACCCATCCTGAGTGATTTTTCCCTGCGTTATCCACACTCCCTCCAGGCAAATGACGGGATAGCACTTTACTTCACGATTGAATCGTGACGCAAACAAAGAGAGACTCTCAACATTCCAGAAGGCCTATACCTATAGATGTAATTCAAAAATCAACATCTAAGACATTATGCCACAGTAATCAAACCTGAAGCACTCTATGGCTCAGAAACATTGATCATTGAAGGTACCTTAGATCTCTTAGTAAGGACATAGAGAAACAAGAAAGTACAATCCTTGGTCCAGTATGCTCAGAAGGAATCTGGGAGAAACGAAAGCCTTGGGAAATTTATCAGCATTCTGAAAAGATCACTGACACTTTCAGGAAAAGGCATTTTAAGTTCTACGGAAAAATTCTCAGAATGAACCATCGCAGGTAGACCAAAAGATTCTCAACCTTGCTCTATCAATGAAAGTCAAGAACCAGTGGCTTAGTGAAATAGAAAATGAACTTCAAGAAATTGGAATCACAGAAGAAATTATATAAGATCGACCCAGTTTAAAACAGTAATTAACAACCACCATTTTGCTGAGAAAATGAATGCAAGGACCAATAAATCATGGACTGAAGAACGGAGGTGTTAATAATATTATTAGGAAAATTAAAAGCAAACATTACAGATTCAGATTACTATTTGGTAGGGGGCCGATAACCTAGATGTTAGCCCCTCAAAACAAGAATCATAACCATCACTATTTGGTAGTATTAAGTACATGACATAATTCCTATTAATTACAGTACACAAAGATTTGTCATGCCCATCAGTAATGGTACACAATATATGGAACTAAAATACAACTTACAATCTCAGGGAATTCTTCTGGTTCACATTTGATAGATGGTTGGCCCTCCATAATGTTGAGGAATCTAAAACACAGGATATTTAAGTACCCGTAATATACTTTAACATTCTGGATACTCTGTAACAAGTACAGGATATATTTGTCATTTACACACAGAAAAGTTTATTGGTATATTCCAATACCCTTCCAGGAATTTTTCTTGTGTTTTGCTCTATATTTTTTAAATGTATGCAAACGTACATACAATGGAATTTCTATCTACGTCAGGACTTTGAGGAAGATGAATTGTTATCCCTAATGTCTACCCCTCCGAAACATTCCAGAAGTGTTTCCATTTTAGTAACCAGTAAAGAGGTGGAGGTGTTGATTGCTGCTTCAAGGGGCCTAACTATTTGGTACTGATATGGAATGAATAGCCATATTTTGGTAAGAACCTTCCACATGAAATGTTTGCATCATCACAAATTATAAACGTCCAGAAGGTGTTTGTGTGTTTATCAGTGCTAGATTGTCTAAATAGGACTGGGGATTCAGAGAGACAGTGCAATTGCTGAAGCGCAGTAGGCCTACTATGTCTACATTACTCAGCATAATGTACAGACTTTCAACCCCCAGTCACTTTGATACGAATTGTCAAATCAAAGGGACCAAATTGCACTATACTGAGCATAGATATTATATAAGCTTAAAAATGAACTTAAAGTCATCTCAGCACTATGTATTTCAGAACATTGGCTGAAAGAGGAACAACTTGAATTTATTCAATTCCCAGGGTTTATACAAGCTAGTAAATACTCTAGATCTAATGTTAGCCATGGTGGTACTTGCATCTTCTTAAGAAATAATTTAGATTATGAACAGATAACAGCTTATGATTATCTAATTATGGAACAGGATTTTGAATTCTCTGCCGTAAAAATACAGTAGTTTAAGTTAATAATTGTATGCGTATATCGTTCTCCGTCAGGAAAGTTTCCTTTATTTATAGATAAATTAGAATTGTTACTCAATAACATGAGCAAAGTAAATTTCGATATAATAATTTGTGGGGATGTAAATGTGGATTTCTTAAAATTTGAGAGAAATTGTGAATTATTAACACAGTTACTAATTTCCTATGGATGAAACCTACAGTAAATGCCCCAACAAGAATAACAAAATTTAGTAAAACCACTCCTGATCAAATTTTTATAAATACAGATAAATATCACCATTCAATAGAAGTCTATTGTCCGGGTTTTAGTGACCACCATGGACAAATACTGAGTTTTGAAGTATCCGAAACAATCAATAATAATGATAATGGAGTAAAATCAAAGTGCAGGTCATTCACTGAATCAAATGTTACATATTTCAATGACTTATTAAATAAGGAAACATGGTCAGAAATTTATGAACTAGAAAATGTAAATGATAAATTTAATGCATTTAACAGTACCCTAAAACACTATTTTGAAATAGCATTCCCCTTTAAACGAAGAACTGTTCAAAATAACAAAACTATTAATTGGATAACAACAGGGATTATAAATTCATGTCAAAGAAAGAAATTTCTACACAAATTATATAAACAATACCACACAACATCTGAATTCAATTTATACTACAAAAAATACACTAGCATATTAAATAAGGTAATAAGACTAGCAAAGAAGTTGCATAATGATAATTTTATTTCCCAATCATCTAATAAAAACAGGGCTATGTGGTCCGTGATAAAGAAACTGGAAAATCTGCTAAAATTACACTGACCAGAAATAATAAAGTGATTAATAATCCAGAGGAAATAGCAAACACTTTTAATGACTATTTTCTGGAAATTCCACATAAATTATTAAATAATTCACAGGTAAATACACTAAATTCTAATAATAAAATATATGCAGTGACTCTTTATTTATAAATCATGTCACAAGTGAAGAGGTAAGAATAGTTACAAAAAAAATTAAAAAAGAAATTCTGTGCTGGCATTGATGGCATCCCAGATGCAATTTTAAAGAAATGTGCAGAAAATATAATAAATCCACTTACGCACTTAATAAACAGTTCAATTCTCTCAGGAACTTACCCGGATATTTTGAAGTTATCAAAAGTAATTCCAGTGCACAAAAACGGTTCAAAAGATGAATTAGATAACTATCGTCCTATTACCTTACCAACTGGTATTGCAAAAATTGTGGAAAAAATTAAGTATAAGAGACTGATAAGTTTCATAGAAAAAAATAAAATATTATCAAACTCACAACATGGATTCAGAACGGAAAAATCTACACAGACAGCAATTTAAGAATGTAGTAATTGTATACTGAAATTAATTCACAATAAGGAACATGTAACTGGCCTATTCTTGGATTTATTGAAAGCATTTGATGTTGTTGACCATAAAATCCTCCTTACCAAACTAAATCAATATGGTATTAGAGGTCTAGCTAATAAATGGATCGAGTCTTACTTAACAAGGCGTAAACAAATAGTAAGCTTGAGACACAAGGATGATGGAACCAAATTACTTAATGAAACATTGTCCAATGAGGGAATTATTGAATTTGGAGTACCCCAGGGATCGGTTTTGGGCCCACTACTCTTTCTTCTATATATCAATGATATAACACAGAACGTTCATTCACATAAGGAAATTTTGTTTGCGGACGATACAACACTCGTAATAAAAGGTGAAACTAAACAGGTCATACAGCAGTCTGCTGACTCCGTTACAGGAGAGTTAACCAAATGGTCACAAGATAATCGCCTCATAATAAACTATAAAAAAACAGTATGTCTAAATTTCCACACTATACAGAATAGGAATCCTGCGAAACCCAATATAACATTAAATGGTCATCAAATAGAAAATAAATCAGAAACAAAGATTTTAGGACTATGGATACAACAAGACTTGAAATGGAAAAAACATATACAATATCTGAATACTAAACTGAACTCGATGTGCTTTGCGTTACGTATTTTGAAAACCTGCACTAGCATACACACATTAAGAAATACTTATTTTGCTTATTTCCATTCATACTTAAGATATGGGATCATATTTTGGGGTATGTCGCCAGATGTACTAAGCACGTTTAGGATAAAAAAGAGTGCGATTAGAATTATGGCAAATGTAAACTCTAGAGAATCATGTAGACCTCTGTTTAAAGATTTTAACATTCTCCCACTGCCCTGCACATATATCTTTGAAAGTATTATGTTTTTTTTAAAGAATTTAATGAATAAAGATGTTTTTCTTAAAACAAACAATGATGTTCATAGGCATAACACAAGACAAAATCAAAACATTCATATTTCACACACACACACAAGCATATATCAAAAAGGAACTTTTCACACAGGAGTTAAATTACACAATTAACTACCCCAGTATATAAAACTGGCCCCAAAATTAAAAACCTTTGATAGAATGTTGAAAGCTTATCTGCAGTGCTATTGTTTTTACTCAGTAGTTGAATATCTTAGCGTATAGGAGCGATGAAATCTATAATTATATTTTACTTTTTTAATTTAATTGTAATACCTAGCTGTATGTTGTTGTATTTATAGAATTAAGTTTTCATATTATGATAATAGAGCGAGGTGTAAATAGTTGTGCAATAAGATTGTATCTATTAAGATTTGCTATTATAATACGTTAAATAGTTATAATATTAGTAATATATATCCGTTAGTAATCCTCCGTGGCTTAGGCGGCAGCACGCCGGCCTCTCACCGCTGGGTCCGTGGTTCAAATCCCGGTCACTCCATGTGAGATCTGTGCTGGACAAAACGGAGGCAGACAGGTTTTTCTCCGGGTACTCCGGTTTTCCCTGTCAAAATTTCATTCCAGCAACACTCTCCACTACCATTTCATTTGTCATTCATTTAATCATTGCCTCAGGGGAGTGCGTCAGGCCTCGGCAGCCGGCACAGTCCATATCCTCGCCGCTAGATGGGGGCTTCATTCATTCCATTCCTGACCCGGTCGGACACTGGAAGCAGGCTGTGGATTTTTTTTAAATCTGTTAGTTCTTTTATTTTATAGATGTAAATTCTGACGTGTCCTATATCAAAAATGTATTGAATGCATGTATTAGACCAAATAGAATTAATAAAAATCTATCTATCTATCTATCTATCTATATACTGTGACCGTACACAACACGAGCCGAGAATTGAACCAACAACTTTCATGCAGCGTGAGTACAGAATTAATGAGTGAGATATCTGCGCGGATTATCAACTTTGATCTGCAGCGCACGTTACATCTTACACGCTAGATTCACGATCAACTGAAATTTCAAATAAAGATTTGTAATTAAGTATTCTGCGTTTGTGGATACGTCTTACATCAAATGCTGATATAATAGGCCTAAATGGTACATGGCGAATACACGGAGGTCCTATTATTAATTTACCTGAGTGTGATATTGCCGAACAGTGTTCATTATTGACAGAACTAGAGTTTTACAATATTACGGTACATGTAATTTTCTTAGAATTATTTAGAGTTTAAATTTAGACTAAAATATTGAGAGAAAAACTGGACCAGGCGTAACCAGTCGCACGAAGAACCGCACTTGACTCCCACACAGTCGGCATTCCAGTATTAAGGTACCGAGAGTTCAAAGATATTAGCTAAAATCCCTGCCTCTCGTGTTACAATGCGACCACTTCGCAACAAAACTCACATAATTGTCTCATGTAGGACTAGCGTTACCAACTGGAAATTTCCAAATGCAGGAATTGCTCAGAAAAGAGCAAGACATAGGGGGAAAATGTCTGACAAGTTCTATCGATAGGAAAATTATACATAATATCTATATTTAACATAACTTTTTACAAAAGGAAATACCTTACTTAGGCCTACCGATCAGTCCCTGCTGCTGTTCTCTTCCTTGAAGCTGTATTCTTTAGCAGAACCTACTTTTGAAAGAAGACGCGAATTATTTTCTTGAAGCACATATTTATAGAATTGTTCACACAGTATCTTTGAAATAGATCGTCACAAGTAACATTCTACCAACATTGAGCATATACGGTACGGTATGAATAAACACACATTGCTGCCTGGTCTGGCAAACTGGCAAATTGTACTGAAGTTCAGAAACAAAACTCTATGTTCTGATACCGGCACTTATTAAAGAAAACAGACCATTTTTGGTCTAGTGTTGTGTCTTAATCCAAAGTTGAACTTTTAGAATAAGCCCTTGTGGTACGGTACCTACGATGCAGAACTGGTCGAATAATTTTTAACCTACAGTATTTCTACATCTTTTGACTGTAAATATTGAATACATGGTACAATACCGTCAAAACTGTGGTCCTTAATGTTTTGAAGTCTTAACCAATTGAAACACTTGAATTCCTACATAGGTTGCATCAATTTATCCAAGTACCGGTATTCATTGCAGGTTTCATAGAAACATAAATATCCAAACCATCTTCTGAAAATGTAAATTATTTAACATCTATCCGACTTTAAGCGGGAAACCTAAATGAGCAATCAAGAAAAAATGCCTAACATTTCGATAAATTAGAAATGCCGGTCGGACATAACGACAATCAATGAAAAGCAGGACATATTGGTAACCCTCCGTAGGACGAATCCACTTAAAAGGACGATTCTTATACAGACCCTGTTAAATGAGAAAATCTGTCGCGGTAAAACTGTTCCAAGATACATACCGTACCTCACTTCTGTACCAAGGAGCGTATAATAACAGAGTAGGGACTCTCTGCTATTTCTGCCACCCGTTAAATTCAGGGATTGCGTCATCGTTTGGGCTCCAACTCATACGCACAAGGTGCGCCCCACGTGGCGAATTCCAACGCCACTGAGATGCAACAACTGGCCGTATATTGTGCAAGAAGTATAAGTGACCGAAGGATCTAGGTTGCTTTCGCCGAGTACGTTAGCCAACTTACGAAATGAGAGAAAATCGAATCGAGTTTGATTAATCTGGATACACATCGTTATTGTTGCTTTAAAGCGACTACGTTTTCTTTTTGAACGCCAATATATTACTTACATTGAATATTAAGAGGCAACGGACACCCTAAAATTGAATTTTGTACGTACGTTGTGGTCTGTGACGTTGGTAGGATGAGAAGAAAAAAAAGGACTGTCGATGTTTTATTTCCTACTTTTTTCAGTTGCTTAGCCATTTAAGACGTTTAAGTACTAGCGAATAGTCTTTTTGAAGATTCAACGATAAAAATAAATAAATCATGAAGTTTCATGCAAGTTTGCAATATTAAGGTACCATAACCTCAAAATTACCGCACCCCTATTCCGACCCAGTACGGCACTATGGCTGATTTCTTGTCTGCTATACCTCCTTCTATAAATAAATTGAATATGCCCAATAGATGTAATTTCATTGCAATTTACTTGCCCTCAACAGTTAAATGATTTTCAACTGTATCTACAGAAAAACTATAGGCAGGGTAGAGGATTGTCAAGGAAATGAGAAAGCTGATTTTCCAGGCAGTTTCAATTGTTTTATTAATGTATGTTCAGTCATGGTACACATTGCACATTCTTTCACATGTGAGTCATAACTTCTGACGTGTGAACGTCAATGGCTTAGTCGGCTGGAGACAGGATTGAAGAAGAACATGCCAACTGCACTCAGATGATCGGCTACGCTGCAGGACAGTGGAAAACAACTGATGACCCACAGCCAAGTACACCCCAACGCTGGAAAACCTTTTGGCTAGCTCCGATCAATCCTCAGGCTGAAGCAGCTGTGAACTCAAAGAGGATTATTTTTGGTGAACATGAATTTTCAGCCTGTAAAGCAACACAATTCCAGTTAACGCAGCATTTCTTGCAAGTTATAAGAGGGAGGGGACATTTAGAAGATGTGGTTGAACGTAATGGTGCAACACATTACCAATTACATTCAATACCCACCAACTCAGTTTAATGGCAATTAAAACCTCCTGTTTCGGGCATGTTAAAAGGATCCCTGCAGCCCAAATGTATGGAGCCACATCATATTACTGTTAAATACACAGAAAAAATCTGCATCACAGGAATATTGTGCCCATTGTATTAAACAAGAGAGGGGAACGTGTGTGTCCTACAGACAAGTTGTCAATATTCTTGAAAATATTCTATGCCCTTTGAATATAAATTTACATTGGTCTTTAACCTCACCCATTATCTCACTACATGTGTGTTTTGAAATGTGCACATTAAATGCTAGAATCTATCGTTTTAAAGTTAGGCAATGATGACATTGTTGCTTTGTTGAAGAAGGACCGGTGAAGTTCAAAACATGTGCACGTATTACTACCCTGTTATCTTTTTTGTCGTGTGGCCTCCTGAGAGGCCGAGTACAGGTCTTTCTAGTCAACGCCCGTGGGCGACCTGCGCATCGGAATGAGAGATGAATTAATGAAACTGGGCAAGGATGTGGAACGAAGCGGCCGTGGTCTGTCAGAATGTACCGTCCCAGCATTTTCCTGGAGTTGAAAATGGGAAACCACGGAAAACCGTTTCAAGGATGGCCGACGGTGGAGTTCGAACCCAAGTCTACCGAGTCAGCAGAGAGCTTGGGCCCATGGCCGAACGCTGCGCTTAAGCTGTCGGCCTACCTACACCTAAGTATTTTTCTTTCAGAGGGATCGGAGAAGAGATACAATGAATTGCTATAAAAATTGAAACAACATTTCAATGATCCGCTATCCAATACACTACCACCATTGAAATATTGTATTAATTTAAGTCGATGTGGTTCCACCTAGCCAATGTTTACAGCCGGATGTTGTAACGGATGGCAATATCACAAGGAGCTCATAAAAAGATTAAATAAATTAATGTGACCAAGCATTTGGAATGAAGCGAGGTACCGGCCTGGCCATTGGGGGATGTTGAAAATGGTAAACCTGACAAAAAAAAACAGTCGACAGAAAGATTGGCCCCATGGCCTAGCACTGCACTTACATGAATGCAGCTACCAAATTTGTAAAATTTTTACATTAAACTATACACAGAATACACACAGTATGTAGCCCACTGAAAGTGCAATGTAAAAAAAATGTATCTGCTTTAGAAATTACTACAACATTAACAAACTGTTACAACAGATTATTTATATTTTCAGAATACCTTCTCAGCACGTGTGCCAACTGTCCAACTCCGCCTGTGGGTGTATTCCATCCCTCCCACCCAAAGGAGGGGGGGGGGGAGCAATTAATAAGACAAGTAGGAAGCCTCAAAGAATAGCCAAGGTCGCTCCTTTTAGTCGCCTCGTATGATAGGCAGAGGATACCATGGGTGTTGTATAAACCCCCACCCACAGGGTGCTACAGTGTTGAAGCCACCCAAAGAAATTATATTGTGTTGTTGATTTATTTCGGGGCTTTGCGACATTGTGGTCAAGTAGCCCAGTGTACTTAGGTGTGTGTGGAATTTGTCTGATAACCTGCGTTATTGTGAAGGCTGTATTAGTGTGTGTAGTTGTAACTCAGATGAGGATTAGGAAGGAGGCGGCTGGGGTTTTAATTAAGCATTCGCCTGGAATAGAAGTGGGGAAACCACAGAAAGCGAATTCCAGGATGGCTGAGGTGGATTGGAACTCAACTCTTCTTAGTTTTTGCTTCATGAGGCTGAGTGTACCCTGTTCCAGCCCAACCCTCAGGACAGAATTAAACTTCCCTGCAGAGCTGGGAATCGAACCCGGGACTTAGTGGTGACAGCCAAGAGTACTAGTCACTACACAATAAGGCAGACAAGAAGTTATGTATAAGGTCAGTCACTGTGCATAGTTGATGTGCGACAAGTGGCAGTACTGAAGGGACAAAGCTCCAGAGGCATTTCGTAATAGTAGCAAGTCTATGAATTCACCGCTACAAGTCCAGATATTACAAGGCATTTGGGAGGAAGGAGTTAAGTACACGATTATCCGGGCCCTGCTTATAACTTATCACTAGGGCTCGGATTTTTAGGTAAATAAATATTTTAAAATGTAAATATATATTTTAAGCATTTTTTCTATAAATACATAAATCCCAGCTTTTCACTTAAGAGCACATAAAAAGACATAATATTTAAATTTAAGAAACCAGTATGCTTGATCTTTCAATTGGATTTTTGTTCTGTGTTACTTCAACAGGGAAGAACCTGTGAGCTATCTAATTTTCTTGTAGAGCGTATGTCAGCTTGCAACTGTGTTATTCTTAACTTGTCACCCCATGCCACTAATTGAGGAAGTCGGGGATTTCCTTGTTCAAAGCCATATTGTACCATGTGCTAGATCTCCCCTACCCCAGCTACCTGGAACCAGTGTCACTCACATGCAGTTCATTTCTGGCACTGTGAAGTGTAGGGCAGTTCTACGATGCCTACAGTAAAAAAGACTACAAGTTATCATCTGTTGCAGAATTTGACGATAATTTTACTTCTGATGGGGGCGTTCTGTTCTGCCAACCATGTGGGAAAGCAATCAAGGATGTACAGCGATCTCAAGTTACACAACACCTCAAGAACAAGAACCATTTTGCCGCAGTTTCGAGCCTTCAGAATAAGTGTTTCGCGATAATCGTCGGTCATTTGTGATGGACAACCTGAAGATGTAACTCGTTGTGTATTGTAATGCTTCAGCAGTCAGTGAGACATAGCATAAATTGCATTCGCGAGAACTGCATATTGTTTATATTCACATTAAGAAACTAAATTATAATAAAATATTTTTATTTTTTGTCACTTATTTCAGGTTGCGTATTTTTTAATACATAACAAATAAATATTTTCCCAATCTTTAGCACCTAAAAGTCCGAGCCCTACTTATCACACTCCAAACAGTCACAAGCCTAATTTCTTGGCTCTATGTTAACCGTGGAAACTTGCAATTACCGGTACATGTATAAGTCTTTCAAGGTGTCAACATAGACATAATGATCATGATTTGTCAAACCGGAAACACAACTTCATCATGGAAAACAGCTGGGTGAAGCTTACGCTATCTACTGATAGGGGCAGATGACCTCGTAGTTCTGCCTCTTAAAACCTCAATAACTAAATACCTACCTGTCTGATAAAAGCTTAACTACATGGATGAACAGACACAAATCTACATCAGAAATAAAGGTGACTAATATGGACAATACTGTACCTGGTTTATACAAAGGATTTGTGTACAACGGTAATCAAAGGGAAATCTACACAGGTGCCTATGCTGATTTGTGGCCATCACCATTCACAGCAGTAAGTTACACGACCTTCTTGCCAGCATGGTAATTCTGAAATAAAGTGACAGACTATTCATCATGAACTACAAGTGAAACAAAAGTTTGCGAAATGATGAGAATGTAGGCTACATGTAGACAGTAGACAGGATGTTCATCCTTCCCCTAATTATAATGCACACGATTAATCCCAATAGAAAACTTGTCTAGGAGGGGGCAGATGACCTCGTAGTTCCGCCCCTTAAACAACAATAACTAACTAAACTAGTCTAGGCCTACTGGTATGTGTTAACACATTTTCAAGATATATAACAATTTCTCATTCAATCACGGGCAGATTTTCTAAACTTCTAGGCAATGGCTGGATTACGAACACCACACATCACATCCATCATTACTTCTCAACTAATGAAGAGCTTAAGGTCGGTTAACCTATACAGGTTCTCTCGAAGTCTCTATTATAACTTTGGCACGACCGAAAACACACAAAATAAACAAACAATAAATAAACTGCCACTTTAAGGAGTGGAACTACCATTACCTTTCTGTAAATCACCAAATGTCCAGACAATATTACCTTATAAATCTCCCAGCTTCTCTTCACACGTTTCCATTACCGTCCATCACATTGCGTTAATTTTCCTAAGGACCAACAAAATAAACGGAAAGACCCTAAAATCTAGTGACAACCAACATTGGAAACAAAAGTTACCGAGTTCGGGCCCAAACAAAAGAATAATTATTTAAGGGGATACGGAATGCCCTATGCTTACAATAATAAAATGTGCTGTATATAAGAAACATTTTATCTGATTCCACTGAACTTAGACACTTGAATTTTTTACAGGGTAAGGCTGGATGTGTTTGATTTCTACTGAAACAAGCAACATTATTATGAGTACATACTTAAGAAGGAGAAAACATTTTTTTATGGAACATGTTTTTTATGGTATTTTTAAGAAATATTTTGGCCCCCCAAAAATACAAAAAAACATGCAAATTAAACAAGTAGTTCCGTGAAGAACTATACAGCCTATTTTCATATATCCTACTTATATTAATTGCCACTATCAACATACTCAATTTCAGTTTGATTGCTGTAATAGATTCGTAGATATTGAGAACCGACTAAATATTTCGGATGGTCGCCATGTTGGATTTTATATATGTAGGTCCTAGAGTTATGTACTGTTACATGCAGATTATTGTGAACGTGTAGTATTCAAACTTCAATCGCATAATTAGGACACAAGAAAAATCAAGGAGATTTAAAAATTTTTCACAGCTGCCATCTTGAGGTTATGGAAACAATTGAAATAAATTAGATGCCAGTGGATTAACATTCGGATAAAGATTTACTGTACCAAGTTTCACTGCACGCGGATGGTTAAATTGCGAGAAACGTCCATGTGAATATTTATAATTCACGTCACCGCCATGTTGGATTTGTGATCACCAGGTTATTTAAAGTCCTATAGGTGAACTTAAGTTCATAGCCCCTATGAACATTAAAAAAAGCAGTTTGATTGCTAAAATAGATTCGTAGATATTCAGTATCGTCTAAATATTTCGGATGGTCGCCATGTTGGATTGTTAAATGTATAGGCCATAGAGTCATGTACCATTAAAGGAAAATTATTGCGTAGGTTCATTATTCAAACTTTCACTTCGATCGCATGACTACATCACAAGAAATAAAAACTTAATTTTAAAATTCGCACTGCCGCCATCTTGAGGTTATGTAAACAATTGAACTAAATTAGATACCAGTGGATTACAATGTGTATAAATATTTCCTGTACCAGGTCTCAGTGCGCTTGGAACATTAAATCGCGAGAAAGGTCTATTTAAAATGTACAAATTCGCTTGGCCGCCATGTTCGTTTTGTAGTTAACCGGTTTTTGAAAATCTTATAGATGGACTTCCAGTAGTGCCCTTTATCTCCGTACAAAATTTTAGGGAGATACCGCTAATAGTTTCAGAGATATAGAATGCCAGTGAAATATTTCGCACATCCGCCATCTTGTGATTATGTAAACAATTGAACGAAGTTAGATGTCGGTGCATTACAATGTATATAAACATATACTGTACCAAGTTTCATTGCGTTTGGTTGGTCAAATCGCGAGAAACGTCTATTTAAAAGTCGCAAATTAGCTTGGCCGCCATGTTGGTTTTGTAGTTACCAGGTTTTCAAAAGTCACATAAGTGAACTTATAGTAGTTCCCTCTATCACCATAGAAAATGTCAGGGTAATATCGGTAATAGTTTCGGAGTTATTGAATGCTGGTGAAATATTTCGCACAGCCGCCATGTTGGATTGGTGAGTCGTAAGAAAATTTGAAGGGCACGGTCGAGGTCGCCGGGAATAGTGCTATGAACTTTCCGAGTTTCATTGAAATCGCTCCTGCCGTTTAGATTTTATTAGGGGGGGGCACACACACGAATCACACACACACACACACACACACTCGCACACACACACACGGACAAAAGGTGATCTCATAAGCCTATTTTTTCAAAATTGAAAATAGGCTAAAAATGTTGTTTCAGTAGTTGTAATAGGTATGTATAAAGAAGTGATGCAAATTTGAAGTTTTTACATTCAAAATTGGCAGAAAAAATGTTCCTTAAGTAAGAAAAAAATAGATTTACGGGAAACAGGCTTCAAAGTTTTAACCCTAATGCATGCCAGGCCCGTAGCTTGGACTCTCTAGATCTTCTTCAAATTTCTCTTGTAATCTCTTCTCGGCACCTCTCTGTTCCTTTCTGGCCTTCTGAGCTAGAATTTTAATAGCATTTTCAGCAGCTCTTAGTCTTTGTAAGCCAATACGCAACATAGCATCAGCTGTTCGACTCCCAACTGCACGGAGGCCATACACTAACCTAATATTTACACTATGCAATGCAGTGACTTTTGCTTTGGTACTTACAGTAACTGATGAAGAATTGAAGAACTTCACACTGTGTGCACAATATTTACAAACTACCGTAATTCAAACTCTGCTGCAAGACCAACATGTGTATTCACCCTCAGAGACACGCCCCCTTTAGCACACTTTTTACAAATTGTATTATTTTGAATCACTTCTGATAATATACACATATCTACAATTTCACAACTCTCATTCCCTTTTGATAGGACTTCATATTTTTCCGGCTGTTGTATAGGAGAACAGATTCGCACCAAACTTTTTCCGAGTCCATAAACATACCAACTGCGCAGGCGCGAGGCCACCGCACGCGCATGCGCACGAAGGCCTCGTAACTCTCTTAACTCTCCAGAACTGCAGTCATTTGTTCGAATTCATTGATTTTTTAAAATTCATTGAAGACAAAGAATATCGCGAGAAAGATGAGCACTGAAAGCAACTACTGTTTATCCATGTGGGAGTGAATTTTCACACACCCGTGTAAGAAACGTTTCATCACAATGTCAATACCACACCGAACCGAAAGGCGCTGCGGGTAACTTTCCGCATATCCAATGCAAGAAACGTCTTAAAACTAACTAAATGAACACAACACCGTACAAATCGGGGCCATACATCGCAAATTCGATTATTCCACTTAGTACATGGGAGGGGAATCGAATCCCGAACTTGAAGGGCGCTACGGGTGACTTTTCGCATATCCAATGCAAAAAATTTCTTAATACTAATTAAATCAACATGACACCATACCGATCGGGGCCATACATCCCAATTTCGATTATTCCAGTAAGTACATGGGAGGGGAATCGAATCCCGAACTTCAAGGGCACTACGGCTGACTTTTCGCATAACCACGGCAAGAAACGAAGAAAATATACAAATAGAAAAATAGACCAATCATGTGGTATTCGTCAATTAAGCCTCGGTTAAAAATATGGGTTAGTTATTGTTGTATGAAAGGACGGAACTGCGAAGTCATCTGCCCTAATGATATACGCTATATTTAAGAGTAGCCTACTGTCACAGGCAAAGCATCCATTAGCATCAATGTAAATAGAACTTATATTTTATTCTCTCCAATTTCAGATAACCTGTATTATTGAGGTGACTTGTTATAGTCTGTTTAATTGCATTTCAAGTTAGGATTGGGAAGGAGGCGACCGTAACCCTACGAAAGACACCATCCAGGCACCAAGACGCTATGGGCATGGCAAAAAAAAAAACCGAACTGATCCGGGGTTTAGGCCTACATCGCAAATCGAATTTACCACCCACTTCGGGAAAGCGAATCGAACACTGAAATATAAACTGCGCTACAGGTAACTTTTCGTATATCCGATGTAAGATACGTATTAATACTAAAGTTATCAACACAATAACGTACAGATCCGGATCACAAATCGCAGATTCGAATTAATAATCTTCTACGGGATTTGGATTCGAACCCTCGACCCTCCAGGGCGCTACACGTGGCTTTTGGAAAATCCGATGTAAGAAACGACTGAATACTAATTTAATCAACACAATACAGAATCGATCCGGGTCGCAAATCGCAGATTCGAATTTACAAACCTCTTCCAGATTTGGATTCGAACCCACGAACCTGCAGGGCGCTAAAGGTGACTTTTCTAAAATCCGATGTAAGAAATGACTGAAAACTAATTTATTCAACACAATACCGTACCGATATGGATCACATATTGCAGATTAGAATTTACAAACATCTACTGGATTTGGATTCGAACCCACGAACCTCCAGGGTGCTACAGGTGGCTTTTTGAAAATCCGATGTAAGAAACGACTAAATACTATTTTAATCAACACAATACAGAATCGATCCAGGTCGCAAATCGCAGATTCGAATTTACAAACCTCTTCCAGATTTGGATTCGAACCCACGACCCTCCAGGGCGCTACACGTGGCTTTTTGAAAATCCGATGTAAGAAACGACTAAATACTAATTTAATCAACACAATACTGAATCGATCCGGGACGCAAATCGCAGATTCGAATTTACAAACCTCTTCCAGATTTGGATTTGAATCCACGACCCTCCAGGGCACTACGGCTGACTTTTCGAAATTCCGATGTAAGAAATGCCTGAAAACTAATGTATTCAACCCAATACCGTACCGATATGGATCACATATCGCAGATTCGAATTTACAAACATCTACTGGATTTGGATTCGAACCCACGACCCTCCAGGACGCCACAGGTGGCTTTTTGAAAATCCGATGTAAGAAACGACTAAATACTAATTTAAACAACACAATACCGAATCGATCTGGGTCGCAAATCGCAGATTCGAATTTACAAACCTCTTCCAGATTTGGATTCGAACCCACGACTCTCCTGGGCGCTACAGGTGACTTTTCGAAAATCAAATGTAAGATACGTCTGATCACTAATTTAATCAACACAATACCGAATCGAACCGGGTCGCAAAGCGCAGATTCGAATTTACAAACCTCTTCCAGATTTGGATTAGAACCCACGACCCTCCAGGGCGTTACAGGTGACTTTTCGAAAATCCGATGTAACAAACATCTGAATATTAATTTCATCAACACAATACCGTACAGATCCGAATCATAAATCGCAGATTCGAATTTATAATCTTCTACGGGATTTGGATTCGAACCCTCGACCCTCCAGACCGCTACAGGTGACTTTTCGAAAATCTGATGTAGGAAACGTCTGAATACTAATTTAATGATCACAATACCATACAGATCCGGATCACAAATCGCAGATTCGAATTTATAATATTCTACGGGATTTGGATTCGAACCCTTGACCCTCCAGACCGCCACAGGTGACTTTTTGAAAATCCGATGTAAGAAACATCTGAATACTAATTTAATCAACACAATACCGTACAGATCCGAATCATAGATTGCAGATTCGAATGTATAATCTTCTACGGGATTTGGATTCGAACCCTCGACCCTCCAGACCGCTACAGGTGACTTTTCGAAAATCCGATGTAGGAAATTTCTGAATACTAATATAATGATCACAATACCATACAGATCTGGAACACAAATCGCAGATCCGAATTTATAATATTCTACGGGATTTGGATTCGATCCCTTGACCCTCCAGACCGCTACAAGTGACTATTTGAAAATCCAATCTAGGAAACAACTGAATACTAATTTAATGATCACAATACCATACAGATCTGGATCACAAATCACAGATCCGAATTTATAATATTCTACGGGATTTGGATTCGAACCCTCGACCCTCCAGACCGCTACAGGTGAATTTTCGAAAATCCGATGTAGGATACGTCTGAATACTAATTTAATGATCACAATACCATACAGATCTGGATCACAAATCACAGATCCGAATTTATAATATTCTACGGGATTTGGATTCGAACCCTTGACCCTCCAGACCGCTACAGGTGACTTTTCAAAAATCCGATGTAGGAAACGTCTGAATACTAATTCAATGATCACAATACCACACAGATCCAGATCACAAATCGCAGATTCGAATTTATCTCACCGCTGGGTCAGTGGTTCAAATCCCGGTCACTCCATGTGAGATCTGTGCTGGACAAAACGGAGGCAGACAGGTTTTTCTCCGGCTACTCCGGTTTTCTCTGTCAAAATTTCATTCCAGCCTCACTCTCCACTATCATTTCATTTCATCTGTCATTCATTTAATCATTGCCCCAGAGGAGTGCGTCAGGCCTCGGCAGCCGGCACAGTTCATATCATCGCCGCTAGATAGGTGTTTCATTCATTCCATTCCTGACCCGGTTGGAGACTGGAAGCAGGTTGTGGATTTTCATATCTACGGGATTTGGATTCGAACCCTTGATCCTTCAGACCGCTACAGGTGACTTTTCGAAAATCTGTTGTAAGAAACATCAGAATACTAATTTAATCAACACAATACCGAATCGATCCAGGTCACATATCGCAGATTTGAATTTACAAACATCTACCGGATTTGGATTCGAACCCACGGCCTCCCAGGGTGCTACAGGTGACATTTCGAAAAAGTGATGTAAGAAACATCTGAATACTAATTCAATCAACACATTACCAAATCGATCCGGGTCGCATATCGCATATTCGAATTTACAAATATCTACCAGATTTGGATTCGAACCCACGACCCACCAGGGCGCTACAGGTGACTTTTTCGGAAATCCGATGTAAGAAACGTCTGAATATTAATTTGTATACATTTCGTATTACCCTTTGATGGTCTTTTTAATTTGAATTATCTAATGTTCAGATATTCACCAGTAGCCAGCACGATCACAGGTCTCGTACAACGCAACTTCAGTTGTTGCTTCCAATGATTGAAATAATTGATGTAACATCCATAAGTGACAGAAATGAGTTTCACCATTATAATCCTCGAAATGAGCAAGAGGATTCATTAAGGACATGTACAACAACCAATAAAATTGATGGGAATTTCCAATGATCAATATATTATCAAATCAAAGTGGAAGTTTTAAACATAGGATAAAACACGACCAACCAGATTCCATGAAGATCATATAACAACAGATATATAAACAAAATGTACTCTTAGATATTTTCTGACAGGAAAATCAAAACTTATTTTTGCCAAGTAAATTCAAATATTTCAATACGTCGCTTCATAACAAGACATAACATAACCCCTGGCACTACACCCCGTGAAGGGCCTAGACCTACCAAGCGACTGCTGCCCAGCCATTTGACCTGCAGTTGTTTGGGGTGACGTGTGGTCAGCACATAATGTCCCCTCGGCCGTTAATCTTGGGTTTAGTTACCGGTGCGCTTCCTCCCTGTGTGACGGCTACTCAATTGTCCTCACGAGGCTGAGTGCACCCGTTTCTAAAATCCCGGGAATCAAACCTGGGGCCTCCGGGTGAGAGGGAGGCGCGCTACCCCTAAACCATGGGGCCGGCAATACGACGCTTCATCAACTTCAATCTGAACATATGGTGAAAATAATATAAATATTGTTTTAAGATTGACTTTCTACTAAGAAAAGACCTTAAAAGGGTAAAAAGGGGGAAAAGTATTGTTCAAATGTTATAATTTTGCCATTTATTTTTATATTTTATGTTTTAGATATATTTTATATAGCCAAAAAAAATTGGTGCTTTTCAGTCGGTCAACACGAATGTACCCAAAAAGAGCTGGGTTATGCCCTAATCCTGAAATAAATTACATGAGATTAATAAATACAATAGGGTGACCAGTTTCGTTCGTCAAGCGATCATCATCAGATCCATTACACTTAGGCTATAAAATCTATGTTTGAGAATACAGGTGAAAAATATTTACAATATGTACAATAATTTAGTTGCAGTAATGGTAATGCAAATGTCGGTGTATGCTAAATGTGGTATTTCTAATGTTAGGTGAAATGCTAAAAAGGTGATTAAAAATCCGGAGTTTGTTTGGGGTGATTATATGGTTATAATAAATCAACTATGGTTATACTGTCAGTCGACCCAAACTGGTGCGAGAGTGAACACGAAACTGCTCGAAGTTCCAGTCAGGAAGACAACCGGATAAGTATCAGCCTGTATTATTACAGTATAACCATAGTTGATTTTTTATAACCATATAATCACCCCCAAACAGACAAACTCTGGATTTTTATCACCATTTTAGCATTTCACCTAACATTAGATATACTACATTGAGCATACACCGACAGTTGCATTACCATTACTGCAACTAAATTATTGTACATATTGTAAATATTTTTCACCTGTATTCTCAAACATAAAAAGCCTCCGTGGCTTAGGCGGCAGCACGCCGGCCTCTCACCGCTGGGTCCGTGGTTCAAATCCCGGTCACTCCATGTGAGATCTGTGCTGGACAAAACGGAGGCAGACAGGGTTTTCTCCGGGTACTCCGGTTTTCCCTGTCAAAATTTCATTCCAGCAACACTCTCCACTATCATTTCATTTCATCTGTCATTCATTTAATCATTGCCCCAGAGGAGTGCGTCAGGCTTCGGCAGCCGGCACAGTCCATATCCTCGCCGCTAGATGGGGGGCTTCATTCATTCAATTCCTGACCCGGTCAGACTGGAAGCAGGCTGTGGATTTTCATTTTCATTCTCAAACATAGATGTTATAGCCTACTGTCGACAAAAGTATTATGTGCACTCGAGTTTGAAGGTTGTTTGTAGGTTTTGGAATTTTTAATTTATATTTTAATATTTTTTATCGCAGTTGGAACACAAAAAGTGCACGTTTTTAAGCGTGTTTCTACCATGCGTCACATTTAAGAATTATTATCTCAAAAAACCGTCATCCGATCGAATCCAAATTTTAACACAGTATACATTGGAATGTTGTATAACGGGTTTATTAATTTCAAAATTTTGTGTGTCCAAGAAATAAAGTTGTTATCATTTTTATAAGGTAACTTTTTCTCGGCTCGGGCTGGTTGGAAAATGTAGTTCTTGGTTGCATTGTAATCCTTATACATCGAAAAGTTATGCTGTATGACTGTGAAATACGTAAATTAATTCACTTATTTTCACGCGTTATGGCGCGTCTTGCTCGGAAGTGATGGGCTCCATCTCAGCAACGCTGTACAGCTTTCCCCGGAGAGGCTAGCTGGTGAACCATGTGTTATTTCCTGGTACAAATACAAACCGATATAAAATACGTGAATTAATGTACGTATTTCACAGTCATACAGCATAACTTTTTGATGTATAACGATTACAACGCAACCAAGAATTACATTTTCCAACCACCTCGAGCCGAGAAAAAGTTACCTTTCAACAATGATAACAACTTTGTTTCTTGGACACACAAATTGGTGAAATTATTAAACCAGTTATACAACATTCCAATGTATATTGTGTTAAAATTTGGATTCGATCTGATGACGGGCTTTTGATATAATAATTCTTAAATGTGACGCATGGTTGAAACACGCTTAAAAACGTGCACTTTTTGTGTTCCAACTGCGATAAAAAATATTAAAATATAAATTAAAAAATCCAAACCTACATGAACTAACGTAAAATAGAAATACAAAAATGTTGATGGTATTGGATTTTATGTAGGTCTATTGGTTACTTAACAAACAACCTTCAAACTCGAGTACACATAATACTTTGGTCGACAGTAAGTGTAATGGATCTGATGATGATCGCTTGACAATCGAAACTCGTCATTCTAGTGTATTTATTAATCTCGTGTAATTTTCTTCAGGATTAGGGCATAACCCAGCTCTTTTTGGGTACACTCGTGTTGACCGACTGAAAAGCACCAACACTTTGTTTACTTAGGCAACACTGAAAAATGGCTTTAAACCTCACAATATTTTATATAGATTACAAAGTTTTTGATGTCCTTGTATGAGCTAGTGAATACACAGTTCATTAAAGGCTGATGAAGGGAGCAATCAATATATGATAGCCCTGAAACATGTACCGTGTTACTAAAATAATATCTACAAAATTCCTCTCGGCACGCTGGAAGGCGGAGGTAGATTTCACCGGACAAACTAGGGGATAGGCTATAATAGGCAAAATGTGCAGGTTTTCGTAGACTGTCAGTCCTTATTTATTGCGAAAAAAGTATTTTACAATTGGAGCTTAATTAACTTTTTTTCGTCTTTCTATGCATATTTATTACAATTTATCGTCTTATGGGGACTGTAACCTAGTCATTTGGGGTCCATTTTTATACTTGTGATCACACTGTCCTTATGCACGGTTTCGACACTGATGTATAACTATCTAACAGTCTGTTACTTCATCACGCAAAATTTTATCTCCCGCAGAGATGTTGGTTGGTTCCTCAGTTTAGGGGCTGCGACAACGCCGTCGTGTAACTTTGTGTACTTTGGGTGTGTGTTGGATCTGTCTGATTAACGGTGTTAATTTTGATGGCTTTATTAGCCTGTAATTCAGGTAAGGACCGCAGACGGTCAATTTCGAGTAGTAGTTCGCAATATTGCTACCAAATACTACCGTCAACGACACCTAGCTGTGAACTTGGCCACTAGATGCCACCGTAACCAGCAATGTTGGAAGGTACTCTCCGAAGGAAAGCATACTGAAGGATTTTAACACTCTTAGATAATCCGATGACTTCGGCCGGCTTTGAACCCGCGACCTTGGGCATAGAAGTTCAGCATGGTACCAGTTACGTCACCGAAGCCGCTTCCCACAGAGTCAGATGGAAACTGATTGTGATCTCGTGCAATGTCGTTGTCATGGCAACCTCTGATAGCTCATCCCTTATCAATCTAGAAGCGTTGTCATGGTAACCTCTGATGGCTCTTGGCATTTTCTTATAATTCCGAAATCTTTTTTCTCGTCCTTTGGCGTATTGGTGGGTCAATCAAAAATTCTTTCAAACAAAAGTTTTAGGTAATAATTAGGGGAATATTGTCCTTTTTGTACGGTTTTGATATTGTGCCGATTAAGAGAGATATGGTTAATATTTCCCGAAAAACCCACTTTTTCCCACCCCTTTGGTGCTATCAAATATGTTTTAAACATGTACAATTTTGGCATTTATCCGATACATAGTATGAACTTTGAATAGACTCTATATTTCATGTATTAAGAGGGATATGGCGATAATTCCCTTTTTGATAAAAAAAAAGCCCCCCCATTTTCACCTCCTTTCGACCGATTTTGCCCATTAACTAACTCGACCGAGATACTGTAGGGATACATATTATGTAAACGATTCGAAGTGATTGGTACAAAATTACGGTAGTTATCGTGTCCACAAGAAACTGATACATACACATATGTTGTTACGGCTGTGAGTTTGTTTCATCGCTCGCCGCATGAGTCACAACTGCCCCCGGGCTGGGCTGTGCTCTGCCTCAGTGTATTGCGTGCGCCTTACGCAACAGGACTACTAGGACAAAGGGATGGTCCAGAATATGCGTGACCCAGCCAGTGATCGAAACCTCGAGAAGCCGTGAACCCTGGATGGGTCTAGAAGCATTTATTGAGTCACCGGCCTGCTATATAAGAGCGACCTGTCAAGCGGTGTGGGTGTGTTTTTCGAGCTAGTGCGAGCGTTTATCCTGAGCGACAGAAGTGTGGTGACGTGACTTGCGAAACCCAGTGAGATTCCTTCCGAGCCGCGGAGCAGTGTGAGGAATGTGTTGGTGCATTCTTGGAATACACGGTACCTGAGATTATAATTTTCAATGCTTTTGCATGTTCATTTCTTCCTTCCTCTTTGCCAAACACCAACAGTGATCTTCTGTTTTCTCCTTGATGGGCAAATCTCTTATGTCTTCATAAGTATGTTTCAGATATATAACTTCTGTGACCCACCTAGCGTCATCTAGTAGCGAACCTCTGAAGCTACTCAATTCCTCATCGTGCAAGAGGACTTACATATCCATCTGGCCACCAGATCTTGTTACTATCGCCAGCTATTTTCTCCTTGAGCAAGAGGACTACGTCTACTGTTTCACTCACCATGCTGCGCTAATATCGCCTACTATCAATTCTTAGAAGACCATCCATCAAGAAGAAAATTTATTTTTGATAAGTTGGTTATGCTGATATGTATACCTTTTGTTTCCTACCCCCACTCTCTCCCCTTCCTAGGACCTTCCGTGCTTCGTTGAGCAAGTCTCACTTCTCAGTCGGCAGTTGAAGCAATCAGTTAAGGCTCAACCAGAGCTAGCCTCCTGACCTAACGAGGCATTTTTTAAATTCCACGCCATGTTGGAACTCTAGGCATCAGTGAGGAACTTCACATCGACATGCAACAAAGATAAGTACCTTCTTCAAGTTTTAACCTCATCTTCATGGTTTTAACTTCCACGTGTTT
This sequence comes from Meconema thalassinum, assembly GCA_946902985.2. Lineage (NCBI taxonomy): Eukaryota > Metazoa > Arthropoda > Insecta > Orthoptera > Tettigoniidae > Meconema > Meconema thalassinum. Next base: position 54,031,836 of record OX336388.2, on the reverse strand, counting down.
TTAATGATACTTTTATAGACAGTGTGAAAGTATTTATTTTGGGGCAAAAATCATTCTTCGTGGGATTTGCCATGTTGAGCTTTCGCTTGTATAAGCCGACTTTACCATAAAGAGCTTTTATTAAGCTATTCAAATGAGAAATCCTCTCACTACGTGGATTATTATCTAATTACCCGCTGTCTATAATTCAACAAGCTAGTTCCTCCGCTGGATTTACATTAGCCCCATTTTACTGCTAAGATTGTTCAGGAACCTTCCAGATTCTGTACTCAATCTACAAGTCCTGCCGTCATGTATTTCTCACGTACTTGTGAGAATTCTATTTAAAATTGAATTATCTTACTTCTAAATTACTACATAGTGAAGTTTCGTCCACCGCGGGAATTTTCTATAGCGCATTTAATTGTAATTTACAACTTTCTCAAGAAATAGACTCTCACTTATCTAGTGAAACCAGTTATTTTCATCATTGCAATAACTTTCTTTTCCATAAACTTTGTGTCTACACAGTGAACTTTTCATATATTTCAATGAACTATAGTGAAAACCAGTGCTTGCTCAACTTTTCTACCGCGTCGCGATCGTCCGCTTATATTCAAATAAGGCCATGAACATTTTCCTTAATTCCCATTTCTCTTTCCTAAACCTCTTACTAACAATCTGCAATAAACTTTTAATCTAGGTCTGTTCCAATAAGGTGTCATTCCAAGAAGTGCCCTTCAATTTTGTTGGTTTATCATTAAGTATCTCTGTATAATTACGTGTCTAGCACACGTTTCAAACTTCCATTGTTCCTCCCTTCAAAAGCAGGGAAAACAATTCTCTCAACCCTTGAGTGAGTTATTTTTTGGTCTCGCTAAATGAAAACTGCCTCATTTAACTTGCGAGTCTTATTTAAAGTATAGGAGGTCTAGAACCTTCCTTTTGATTAACTTTTCAGGTTCACAGTAAGTGACCTGCTCTCTTTATATAATTCTCACAAAGTAATTCTGTTTAAATATAAGAAGTTGTAGGAACTTCCTTTTTATTCTTTAAGTTTTCTATTTTGTTATCTTCGAAGTTGTTATTCTCGTTAGAATGTTCTTTCAGAGGTTTCTTATAGTACACTGCTTGTACTCCTGTAAATGTTAAAACTTTAATTATTCCCTTTTGCCTATTTTATTAAATCTTACCAAGATTTTACTACAAGGTTTAAAAACCTTAAAAATTGTCATTTGCCTGGAGCAATTTCGGAACGTTGTTGGAGGTCTGCGACCCCAAATTGTTAACTACATAGAACATATTTATTTGTTAAAGTTACGCTTCTTTGAATTGTTAAATAAATTAAATATTTGTTTTTGGATTCTCATTTCTCTGATACTACAGTTAGGCAGGATCCTGGCTTTCCTAGCCCTTCCTAGGTTTATGCCCTCGTTCATGCTTAATAAAGCTTTTACTATCTGTCTGGCCAGACCATCACCCTTCCCTATAGTACTTTTATTCGTGCTTGGGAGGAAAGACACTAAAGCCTCTCTCTGGCAAACTGCCCAAGGCTTAGCTGCAGTTCCCGTCAGCTTCGACCAAGCTCGTACCCACTTTAGGTATCCGAACAAGGATCTGCGGTGGCAACCACCTTTAAATGTATTGAAAGTCAAATTCATAATTTTTGTGGTACTCTCATCCTATTTTTCTATCCTTTTTCTCCAGTCCGAAACCCATTTCCTTTTCTTAATCATCTTCCCTTGCTGGGTGGGTTATTCCCTAGCCTATAATCTACCCAAAATTTGGTACCAGAAACCCGGGAGAGTCCATTTTTTATTTCTATTGTTTGTCAAGTGTCATTTGACAATACTTGGCAAATTATTAATATCTGCTTTGGATTTTTCAGCTATATCCACATCATGAAAAGCCTGTGAACGGGAAAGAGGCCGCTCCTGTCTCCTTTGGTGTGTCCTGTTCTTTATACCCATTTGCTGCTGCAAACTTGACAGCATCTCCAAGGTTCTACAGTTTCGTGAGTTGTATTTCAATTTATTCTTTTTGTCATGGCCCCTACTGAAAAAGATGAAACTCTCATTGCCAGACGTTCTTCCTATAAAGGGCAACTCACTAGATTCAGAAATTTCATCAGCAAATTAAATCCCGCAGAGTGTGATTTAGACATCTTGACACATCGCCTTAAGTTGTACGAACGGTCTTATGATTATTATGACCAAATTCAAACCGAGATTGAATCCGCTTGCCCAGAACTTCAATCGGATCGGGACGAGGTCGAACCCTTGTACTTTGAAGGGATTGCAAAGGCCCACCAATTGATTCGCAATATCTCAGAACCGGACACTAGGGTCATCAATCCGGCCCAGTTCGCACCCGCTTCAGTTCACGAGAACAAACCGAAACCGTTACTTCCCAAGATAAGCCTACCGCACTTCTCAGGCAAGGAAGGTGAATGGTATTTTTTTTACGAACTTTATTGCTCCCTAATTCATGAAAATATCGAGATCCCAGACATACATAAATTTTATTTCCTTCGCACGTCTTTGGAAAGTGAGGCCTTAGCCTTGGTGGAGTCACTGCCTTTAAGCGCAGACAACTACCACATCGCCTTTAATCTCCTTAAAGAGAGATATGGCAATTTACGTTTGAGTGTAGCTCGTCACATACGCTGTCTTTTTAACTTGCCAGCCGTCAAACCTAATGACGTCACCTCTTTAAGAGACCTCTTAGATTCTATACAGTTGAATGTCAGAGCATTATACCAACTCAATCAACCTGTCCAAACATGGGACACCATACTCATTCATCTGGCTACATCAAGATTCGATTTTTCAACTTTAAAGGCTTGGGAGATCGAACTCGCTCGCAAGGAAGAATTTTCCTTCGAACACTTAATCTCGTTTCTTAACAGCCGATGCCAAGTCCTTACAGCACTCGCATTTCAGTGCGAAAAGGTCGAAACGAATCCTCAGTGTCAAATTTTTGAAAAAAAAAACTTGCTTCTTCAAAGGGACATCAGCCCCCATCTGTCGAGAACAAGCAAACCCGTTCTCCTTTCAATCATGCCAGAGAACATATCAGGCCGCATAACAAATCGTTAAAATGCACGCTCTGTAAAAAGCTTCACACATTGTATTCGTGCAAATCTTTTAAAGAATTGTCTGTCGAAGATCGAAGGAAGTTTGTCTTAAATAGCAAACATTGTTTCAATTGCTTGTCACCTAAGCATTCTTCTTCGAACTGTACGTCATCAAATCTCTGTTTCCATTGTAAAAAACCGCATCATTCTTTATTGCACGTTCACGATAAATCGAGGTCATCAGTACCTGCCTCTTCAAGCTCCATGCAGAGCAGCTCCGAACAAACTAATGCTTCTTCCTGCATTTCTAATGCCGAAACTTCTTACAGTGCGCAAACCCTTTTGACTACTGTACAATTCGAAATCCAAGATAAATTTGGAAATTGGTTTAGAACCCGTGGTCTTCTCGATTCCGCTTCAACTCATAACTTTGTTTCGCAATCGTTGATTAAAAAACTAGGTCTTTCGTCATCGCCTACTTCTATCAGTGTGACCGGCATTGACAATTTGAAAACTCAAGTTTTGCAGTCTTCAAAATTGAAAATCAGAGACGTTTGCCAAAGAAACACCAATCTTAATTTAAACTGTCTCATTCTTACCAGTATTGGCAAGGACACTCCAAGTCACTCTATTAATACCTCCGGATTAAAGATTCCTTCGCACTTAAGGTTAGCTGATCCTCAGTTTAATGCTCAAGGTCCCATTGATGTACTTTTCAGTGCCAATGTTTTTTGGAATTGCATTCGCAAACAAACACGCAAGTTATCTTCAACCGTGGTCGCCAGAGACACCGATTTTGGTTGGGTTATTACTGGTGAAATCAAACAACCCAGTCTTCAAACTAATGCGCAATGTCATTTCGTTACAGCTGACAGAAATCCCATTTCTGAAAAAGAGAACGCTCATGTTTCAGATCTCAATATTTTTGAAAAACACTTGTCGAAACGATGTCTTATCGTGAACAACTACGCTACCTCTGTAAGTTGTTTAAATGGGTTTTCCTTCTTCCCGCACAAGATGGCAATTCAAGTTCGCCTTGCTTTGTGTTATTTCGTTTACCTTCTCATGTCATTTTTATAGCAGGTAATTGCTTAAACTCTTTCTCGAAAACTATCTTCCCCTTGTGTAAAACCATGGCTATCAGTCTCCATCACTTTGCTGTACGCTATGTTTCACTTCTTTCGCTATGTAGAAGGATGGCCACGGTCGGCTCCTCCCCCCTTCCTCACAATTGGAAGTCGCTTATGAAACCGCTTGAATATCTGAATTCTATAGCATCTCGAATAACTATTCTTATGCATAACCTTCTTCTCAATGTCCCAGCTTGTCTTCCTTGCTCGGAAGAATTAAGCTTCTTTTTGTTGAAAATTGTCCGATTTCGTGATCCTCACAATTATGCGAAATTGATTTCCTACTCTATTTCATATATCTTTAAATTGCTTTTTCACGTCCAAGTTACGATTGATTGCATTCCGTTCAACCTGAATATCTGCTTTAAGTCACAGCTGATTCAACAAGTGTCGTTTGTTTATTCCGAACTGCTTGTTTGTCAGACTTGTTTGTATACAAGCCTGAGGAAGGTCAAGTTGTTGTTTATTTCCTGTACGCTTGACAAAGGTCAAAACAAGTTTCTCTTATCTCAACTCTGGCTGATTGCCAACCATTGTCTGGCGAGCCGCTACTGCAAGTACAGAAGCCGTTCACCTACTTCCCAAAATAAACTTGTTCCAGTTAAGGACTCTTTCAGCTATTTATATGTCTTATCTCGTTGTACTATGTGGGTCAAGGCCGCACTTGCTTGTGTCTTTCGTTTACTCATGCTCGTATTCTATAACTGCTTCGTTCCTTGTTTCAAAACTTCGTTGCGTATTTCTCACGCGCTCATGTATTTCACTTTGCTTACATCTTTTGCGATCTTAATGTTCATTGATGAACAAACTTGCTTTTTCTCGTCGTCACATTCGATGTGTTTTTGCATTAATACTTGTTATGTCACGTTTCTCGCTGACTTAAGTATTTTTCTAAGTAACCCCTTTGATGCTTATTGTGACTTAAGGTCATTGCTTATTGCTACTAGGTCGTTACCTATGGCGTTCTTGCTTTCTACTCGTATAGTTTCTTTGTTTACTTGGTATATTCTTGTCCTGAATAGATGTACTTGTTTCTATAAGCTTTGTTTAAACTTGTCAATTCTTCTTTCGCATCGTATCGTAATCTTTACTAGTGCTTTATTTCTCTCAGCTTCCAGCTATTTTGTGATGGAAGATGTTGATAATTCTCGCCTTTTTACTCCGCTTTCTAATGACCCTGATGACCTCCTTCCACTCACACCTGGTCACTGTCTTACACGCACTTCTCTCTCTGACCCTCCTCCCCTTCCTAATTCTTTCAGGGATTCTGATTTACCTATTGTTTGGCGTAAACTTGAAGCCCTCCGTAATTCTTTTTGGAAAAGGTGGAACTTGGAATATTTAACTTCGTTACAACGGAGACAGAAGTGGTTTCTTTCCAGTCCCGACATTAAGGTGGGGGACTTGGTCTTGGTTAGGGATGTTTCTCCCCCCCTAGTCTGGCCTTTTGGAAAAGTGACCGAGTTTTACCATGGAGGAGATAGGAGAGTCAGGGTATTCAGAGTCTTAACTATTAATGGTCCGATCACAAGACCTCTGTCTTTGATCTCTCCATTACCTTCAAATGTTTACTTGTTTTTCTTGTTCCCTGTTGGTGTTTGCCCCTCCCAGTATGGTGCATTCTTGGAATACACGGTACCTGAGATTATAATTTTCAATGCTTTTGCATGTTCATTTCTTCCTTCCTCTTTGCCAAACACCAACAGTGATCTTCTGTTTTCTCCTTGATGGGCAAATCTCTTATGTCTTCATAAGTATGTTTCAGATATATAACTTCTGTGACCCACCTAGCGTCATCTAGTAGCGAACCTCTGAAGCTACTCAATTCCTCATCGTGCAAGAGGACTTACATATCCATCTGGCCACCAGATCTTGTTACTATCGCCAGCTATTTTCTCCTTGAGCAAGAGGACTACGTCTACTGTTTCACTCACCATGCTGCGCTAATATCGCCTACTATCAATTCTTAGAAGACCATCCATCAAGAAGAAAATTTATTTTTGATAAGTTGGTTATGCTGATATGTATACCTTTTGTTTCCTACCCCCACTCTCTCCCCTTCCTAGGACCTTCCGTGCTTCGTTGAGCAAGTCTCACTTCTCAGTCGGCAGTTGAAGCAATCAGTTAAGGCTCAACCAGAGCTAGCCTCCTGACCTAACGAGGCATTTTTTAAATTCCACGCCATGTTGGAACTCTAGGCATCAGTGAGGAACTTCACTTCGACATGCAACAAAGATAAGTACCTTCTTCAAGTTTTAACCTCATCTTCATGGTTTTAACTTCCACGTGTTTTTAATGATACTTTTATAGACAGTGTGAAAGTATTTATTTTGGGGCAAAAATCATTCTTCGTGGGATTTGCCATGTTGAGCTTTCGCTTGTATAAGCCGACTTTACCATAAAGAGCTTTTATTAAGCTATTCAAATGAGAAATCCTCTCACTACGTGGATTATTATCTAATTACCCGCTGTCTATAATTCAACAAGCTAGTTCCTCCGCTGGATTTACATTAGCCCCATTTTACTGCTAAGATTGTTCTGGAACCTTCCAGATTCTGTACTCAATCTACAAGTCCTGCCGTCATGTATTTCTCACGTACTTGTGAGAATTCTATTTAAAATTGAATTATCTTACTTCTAAATTACTACATAGTGAAGTTTCGTCCACCGCGGGAATTTTCTATAGCGCATTTAATTGTAATTTACAACTTTCTCAAGAAATAGACTCTCACTTATCTAGTGAAACCAGTTATTTTCATCATTGCAATAACTTTCTTTTCCATAAACTTTGTGTCTACACAGTGAACTTTTCATATATTTCTATGAACTATAGTGAAAACCAGTGCTTGCTCAACTTTTCTACCGCGTCGCGATCGTCCGCTTATATTCAAATAAGGCCATGAACATTTTCCTTAATTCCCATTTCTCTTTCCTAAACCTCTTACTAACAATCTGCAATAAACTTTTAATCTAGGTCTGTTCCAATAAGGTGTCATTCCAAGAAGTGCCCTTCAATTTTGTTGGTTTATCATTAAGTATCTCTGTATAATTACGTGTCTAGCACACGTTTCAAACTTCCATTGTTCCTCCCTTCAAAAGCAGGGAAAACAATTCTCTCAACTCTTGAGTGAGTTATTTTTTGGTCTCGCTAAATGAAAACTGCCTCATTTAACTTGCGAGTCTTATTTAAAGTATAGGAGGTCTAGAACCTTCCTTTTGATTAACTTTTCAGGTTCACAGTAAGTGACCTGCTCTCTTTATATAATTCTCACAAAGTAATTCTGTTTAAATATAAGAAGTTGTAGGAACTTCCTTTTTATTCTTTAAGTTTTCTATTTTGTTATCTTCGAAGTTGTTATTCTCGTTAGAATGTTCTTTCAGAGGTTTCTTATAGTACAATGCTTGTACTCCTGTAAATGTTAAAACTTTAATTATTCCCTTTTGCCTATTTTATTGAATCTTACCAAGATTTTACTACAAGGTTTAAAAACCTTAAAAATTGTCATTTGCCTGGAGCAATTTCGGAACGTTGTTGGAGGTCTGCGACCCCAAATTGTTAACTACATAGAACATATTTATTTGTTAAAGTTACGCTTCTTTGAATTGTTAAATAAATTAAATATTTGTTTTTGGATTCTCATTTCTCTGATACTACAGTTAGGCAGGATCCTGGCTTTCCTAGCCCTTCCTAGGTTTATGCCCTCGTTCATGCTTAATAAAGCTTTTACTATCTGTCTGGCCAGACCATCACCCTTCCCTATAGTACTTTTATTCGTGCTTGGGAGGAAAGACACTAAAGCCTCTCTCTGGCAAACTGCCCAAGGCTTAGCTGCAGTTCCCGTCAGCTTCGACCAAGCTCGTACCCACTTTAGGTATCCGAACAAGGATCTTCGGTGGCAACCACCTTTAAATGTATTGAAAGTCAAATTCATAATTTTTGTGGAACTCTCATCCTATTTTTCTATCCTTTTTCTCCAGTCCGAAACCCATTTCCTTTTCTTAATCATCTTCCCTTGGTGGTTGGGTTATTCCCTAGCCTATAATCTACCCATGTGTACCTACCTAGGGCGACAGAGACATTGTGGTGAATTACGAAACGCATTGGGCAGTTCTCTAGCCAGTGGACAGGAAACAGTGAGTGACAGACTTGGTGCAGCTATTTCCAGCCAGCGCATGGGACCACCCCATTAGCGAGAGGATTAACAGCAAGGCCGAGTGAAAGGGTGAGTCGAGCTCCATACAGGAGGGAGCTTCTGTAAGACAGATAATTGTTTCTATCTGCTTATTGTACGGTGTATATTTCTGACCTGCAAACAATAAAGCTAACTTCTCTTTAAAGGAACAATTGTGTTTGTGCTGAAACCCACCGTAATCCAGTTAACGTAAGTGCCACTAGGGGGTGGCACGTAACAACATATATACACATAAATTATATATAAACTTTTGACTGACGGTGTTTTGGGGGTCTGGGGCATGTGAAACGCGAAGATATGTCGAAATTTTCCGGAGGTCGAAACATGGTACCCATTGCAATAGTTAGCATTCTAGTAAAATCTACCTAAATGTAGTGGTGTCTTTCTGATGCTCTTTCACGCAAAAACTACCCAACCGATTAAGCTCTAATTTTGCATGAGCATAATTTTGATACCCAGATTAAACATAGGACTATGTCCGTTTCGAAATTTAACGTATTCTTCTTATTTCCGTTATTTTTTGGCACTCGGGCAAGGTGAAATAAGCAAAATATGCAGGTTTTCGTAGAAGGATCAGACCTCATTTTATACACTTCATTACGAGAAAGCATTTTACAATTGGAGTTTAATAAAGTTTGTTTTTCGTCTTTTATCCATATTTTTTAAATTTTATTGTCTTATGGGGACGCTAACCTTCTCGTCATTTGGAGTTTATTTTTATACTTGTGCTCACACTGTCCTTATGCAAGGTTTCGACACTGATGTGTAACTATCTAACGGTATGTTATTTCTTCACGCAAAACGTTATCTCCCGCACAGATGTTGGTTCGATACTCAGTTTAGGGGCTGCAACAACGTGGTCGTGTAGTCCCGTGTAATTTGTGTGTGTAGAATCTGTCTGATAACAGGTGTTAATTGTGATGGCTGTATTAGTGTGTAATTGAGGTAACGACTGCAGATGGTCAATTTCAAGTAGTAAATCCTACTTTTGCTACCAAATGCTTCCGTTAACGACACCGAGCTCTGAACTTGGCTACCAGATGCCACCCCTACCAGCAACTGGCAACGAACGTTGGAACTTAGAGCATTAAACAAATCTAAGCTACAAATTTTGCTTCGCACAGTTGTAGTCAGTGGAATGATCTTTTACATGCCATATATCTATGACATGGGCCCGCCGCTTTACTTACCCTCCGAAGGAAGGCATACTGAGGGATTTTTAACGCTCATAAAAAATCCGACGACTTCGGCCGGGTTTGAACCCGCGATCTTGGATATAGAAATTCAGCATGCTACCAACTAAGGCAAACTAGGGGATAGGTTATAGGCAAAATAGGCAGGTTTTTGTAGAAGGATCAGACCTCATTTATTGCGAGAAAGTATTTTACAATTTGGAGCATAATTAAATTCCTTTTTCGTCTCTCTATGCATATTTTTAACATTTTATTGTCTTATGGGGACGGTAACCTTTTTGTCATTTAAGGTCCATTTATATACTTGTGGTCACACTGTCCTTATGAAAGGTTTCGACACTGATGTGTAACTATCTTACGGTCTGTTACTTCTTCACGCAAAATTTTTTCACCCGCAGAGAGGTTGGTTGGTTCCTCAGTTTTGGGGCTGCGACAACGTGGTCATCTAGCCCCGTGTACTTTGGGTGTGTGTAGAATCTGTCTGATAAACGGTGTTAATTGTGATGGCTGTATTAGTCTGTAATTCAAGTAAGGACTGCAGACGGTCAATTTCAAGTAGACTAGTAGTTCCTAATTATGCTACCAAATACTACCATCAACGACACCTAGCTGTGAACTTGGCTCCTAGATTCCACCGGAAACAGCAACTCGCAACGAACGTTGGAACTTCCCCTCCGAAGGAAAGCATACTCAGGGAGTTTTAGCGCTCTTAGAAAATCCGACGACTTCAGCCAGGTTTGAACCCGCGACCTTGGGCATAGAAGTTCAGCATGCTACCAGTTCCGACACCAAAGTCGCTTTCCACAGACGGATGGGAAACTGAATGTGATCTCGTGCAGTGGCGTTGTCATAGCAACTGCTGATGGCTCATCCCTTATCAATTTAGTAAAGTTGTCATGGCATTTTCTTATAATTTAAATCATTTTGCTCACCCCGTGGCGTAATGGTGGGTCATATCAAAACTTCTTTCAGACAAAAGTTGTAGGTAATTATTGGAGGAATATTGGCCATTTTGTACGTTTTTGATATTGTGTCTATAAACAGAGATATGATTGTTTCCCGAAAAAAAAAACCACTTTTTCCCACCCCTTTGGTCAATGGTTGGTACTATCAAAAAACTTTTCAAACATAAATTTTAGGGCCTTATCCGACACATAGTATGAACATTGAATGGATTAAATATTTCAGATATTAAGAGAGTTATAGCCATATTTCTCCTTTTCGAAAAAGCCCCCCGCCCATTTTCACCCCCTTTGACCGATTTTTTCCATTAACGAACTAGAACGAGATTTTAAGGGGATACATATTATTGAAAAGATTCAAAGTGGTTGGTGCAAAATTATGGCAGTTATCGTGTCCACAAGAAACTGATATCTATGCATATATACATACATAAATTATGTATAAACTTTTGAACTGACGGTGGTTTTGGGATCTAGGGGATATGAAACGCGAAGATATGTCGACATTTTCCGGAAGTCGAAACATGGTACCCATTGCAATAGTTAGCTTTCTAATGAGATCTACCTACAAACGGAAAGGTATTGACTAGGCGGAACATTCTCGTAGTTTGTATTACCAAAACTCTATGTCAGAGAACACAATCTCTAGATGATGAGCCTTAAGTATTTATATCCACACTGACAGTTCATGCTTTTTAAAAAGGGTGGGGCACAGCACATTTTTGAGAGAGCATACGCCCATTATGGTAAAAGTTGCCCCTACCGTGAGTGGACAAGGAAACCTATGTTACTCAATTGGTTTGAAAGTGGTGGCCTTGATAATCGTTTCTCTGGGGATTTAGTTAGTTAATGAAGTTTTAAGGAGCAGAACAGCGAGGTCATATGCGCCTCTTAACACAGATTAAATTATACAAATTTTGAACATATTAAAATTGAGAGGTGGACTCCTAAATATGAAAATGACCTAAAAGTAATAAAAAAAACTAATGAAAATAATAAACCAAAATTATGGAAATTACAAATAAGAATTCCAAAAGGAACAAGTCTTTGAGTTAATGTACACTGGATAATTTAGATTGATCATAAAGCGGATGACGAAATCAGCAGCCGCCACGTCATCGGCTAATATAAGTTTGAGTGTCTTCTGCAAACCAAGGTTTCTTCGAAGATTAGCAAGATCCACACACTTGGTTAAAATGTGGGCCACGGTGAAATCGGCTCCACAGGTACAAAGTGGGGAGTCTTCCCTTCTCAATAGGTACGAGTGGGTGGATCTTGTATGACCTATCCTCAGCCTACACAAAATGACGGACTCCCTCCGTGACCGGAAGGAGCTCCGCCACACGCGAGTAGTACCTTTGAACGCTCTCAGTTTACAGGGCAGTGGGCCAGCTAGCCACTGACGCTCCCAAAATGCCAGAGCTTGTAGGCGTAACTGAGAGCGAATATCTCTAGCGGGTACCTGCATTGGTCGAGGTGGTAGTGATATCGCCTCTTTTGCAGCTTGATCTGCTAACTCATTTCCCGCAATTCCCATGTGGCTTGGAAGCCATAGAAAGGTGATTTCAGTGTCAGTGCGGCACAACCCGGCTAGTAGGTCATGGATTCGTTGCACTAGGGGGTGTTGTGGGAAACATGTAGCAATTGACTGCAACGGACTCAAAGAGTCAGTACACACAAGAAAGAGGATTCGTGCATCCTGCAGTGCAAACTGCAGAGCTTTATAGAAGGCAACAAGCCCTGCAGTAAACACACTAGAGGCCTCAGACAAAATGACAGTCTTATCAATGGATGAGCAAATACACGCCTCTTATCCGTCACCAGAGACCTGTTGGCTTCACGGTACATATATGTAACTGTAACATCTATAAGGATCCATACACGAACATATGCACTCATCAGTAAAGCCCTGCGCGGATTTTCACCTTGCGGGTATAGTTTGCATGGCTGAGCGGAAAGGGGATAAGCTGCGGATAATGTTTCGATTAAATTTGCATATAGTTTTTAGAATACAAGGTTGAATTGGATTTTGAAAAAGTTTTTGCTAAGATCTGCATATATCACGTTTCTTGTTATTTCCCTATTTGCTATCGCTTGGATTGCATGAGAATGATAGAGAAGTGAGTGAAGCCAGTCCTGAAAACACCCTCAATTAGTGTTGACTTATGAAGAAAAAAAATCATTTATATCTGCGCTTGCTCGCGTGGGTACATCCGACGACTAAGTGCTATATATTAGCCATCCGGTTTCACTTGCCGATACTCAGAGGGACACAACTCAGTCAACATTGTCTTGCAATTCACACATAGCCTAGGGGAACCAATTTTTAATCAAATGTCTAATTGTGTTGTTTATTACGGTACTTTATGTAATAAATTAGAAATATCATTGTAGTGTCAGCAGATTTAGATAAAAAAACAAGCTGATGCGGATAAAACTCGTGCGGATGCGGATAATGTTTTGTTTATCCGCGCAGGGCTCTACAGTGTAGCTAACTGCAAAGAAAATGCTGAATCCTTTTTCAGTTCTGACTAATTAAATTTTCAATCAGTAAACACGTTTTTATAGGCAGCTTCTGTAGCGTAATTGGTAGCTTGCTGAGCTTGTATGGCGAAGTTTGCGCGTTCAAACCCCACCGAAGTCGTCGGATTTTTATGAGCGTAAAAATCCCTCAGTATGCTTTCCTTCGGAGGGGAAGTAAAGCCGGCTGACCCATGCCATATATGTATGGCATGATAAAGAACCTTCCACTAATTACACTTGTGTGATGCTGCTAAATTATGGGTTAGATTTGACTGACGCTCTTAGGTTCCAACGTTCGCCGCCAGGAGCCGACTGCGGTGGCATATAGTAACTAAGTTCAGAACTAGTTGGTCGTTGACGGTGGAGTTTGGTAGCAAAAGTTGGAACTACTTGAAAATCGAATGTCTGCAGTCCTTGCTTGAATTAAAAACAGATAACACACACTAATACAGCCATCACAATTAATACCAGTTATCAGACAGATTCTACACACACCCAAAGTACACGGGGCTACATGACCGCGTTGTCACAGCCCCTAAACTGAGGAACCAACCAACCAACCACGTATTTATGCTTCATTATAGTAGGCGGGATATTTAAGACTCTTGGTTGGTTGGTTCCTCAGTTTAGGGGCTGTGACAACGCGGTCATGTAGCCCCGTGTACTTTGGGTGTGTGTAGAATCTGTCTGATAACCGGTGTTAATTGTGATGGCTGTATTAGTGTGTGTTATCTGTTTTTAATTCAGGTAAGGACTGAAGACATTGAATTTCAAGTAGTTCCTACTTTTACCGTCAACGACTACTAGTTCAGAACTTGGCTACTAGACGCCACAGCAGTCGGCTCCCGGCGACGAACGTAGGAACCTAATTAGAGCGTTGTTTAACCTATAATTAATTTAGCTTCACACAGATGTAATTAGTGGAAGGTTCTTTAACATGCCGTAAATCTATGACATGGGCCTGCCGGCTTTACTTCCCCTCCGAAGGAAGGCATACTGAAGGATTTAAGACCCTACCCGAAAACATTTACAGCTAATCAATATTTATTTGCACAGATTACAGTTTTTTGTTGTTGTTGTGAATTCTGGAATGTGGTCATCAGCTCCGTCCACTAATTGAAATATGATGTTTTTCAGTCGGTCAACACGATTGTGATGGGTTATTCCCTAATCGTGAAGAATATTTACATCAGATTAATAAATAAACTTGGCTGACCAGTTTCGATCCTCAAGCGATCATCATCAGATCAATTACACTTAGGCTATTAAATCCATGTCTAAAAGAATGGGTGATAGTATTTACAATCATCATCTTCATTTCCCCTTTTCCAGCTGACACTGGGTGGGGGCAAATAAGGTTCCTCTCCACTTTGTTCTGTCGTTCCACCATTCCTCTTCCAACACGGTGTTCCAATCCAGGTTCCGTTTTCTAATGCTATTCTTCACCAAGTCCATCCAATGCATTCTTGGTCTTCCTCGTCCTCTCTTCCCTGTCATCCGTCGTTCCAGTGCTCGTCTTGTTAGCCTTACATCATTCATCCGTTTGACATGTCCAATCCATCTCAATCTGTTTTGCTCCAGTTTGTCATTTAGTTTCTGTACTCCCAGTTCTTTCCATATATCTTCATTTCTCACTCTGTCTCTCCTCGTTTTCTGGACCATACTTCTCAGGAATCAGTATTTACAATATGCACACTTATTAAGCTAGTTGCAATGCAATGCAACTAGTCAATATTCGATAGTTATTGTTAGTTATTGTTGTTTTAAGGGGTGGAACTACGAGGTCATCAGCCCCATTAGTTATAGTCTATGTGATATTTTGTTAAATTACTGAAAGTGGTGACTGACCTCCGAATGTGCTTGCTTAGTGTGAGTATGTGATTGTTGTTAAATGCTCTGTTCAGATTTTATTGTCTAGGCTACTTAGCTGGTTGAGTCATACGCGATCCATCACTGTCTGAACTCAACTACTAAGGTGTCTCTTCAATTTATCTGATAACGTGTGATTTTGTGGTGACTGTAGAAGTGTCTGTAACTGTAATTATTAGGGTTGGGAAAGAGATATGTGCCCCGGGACTTGAAATAAGATACTATACCAGAATTTATCTGGAAAGAGTGTGAAAGAAATGCGGGGAAACCTCACTCATAAGAACACTGTCAGCCCCGGAATTCGAACCTTCAATCTCTGGACTTACTGCTGCTCCACATCGATGTCGTGGTGAGCGAATTAGCGCACACGGTTGCGTCGCGAGTTCTAATGATTGAATCAATGAATGAAAATGTTAAGAGGATTTGGAAGGGGGCGGCCGTGGCCGGAAACAGATAACACACACTAATACAGTCTTCAAAATTAACACCGGTTATCAGACAGATTCTACACACACCCAAAGTACACGGGGCTACATGACCGCGTTGTCGCAGCCCCTAAACTTAAGAACCAACCAACCAACAAGGAAAACAGTACTGTAATGCAGTTATATGTACGGTACTCTCCACTATCACGCTAAGCTCCGTAATGTTTCCACCAGCACGGAAAACGTCTACCACTAAAAACGCATGCTCTTCAGTAGTAAGCCTTCCCACTAGACTCAGTTTATGCAAGAACTTGAGAAGAACACCGTCACGCACTGTCGGCAATAATGAGCTGGTATTTCCTACCCTATCACTTCAGTTGAAGGTCAACACAGAACAAGTGGATGCTTATGCCAACCGCTGCGGAGAGACTTTGTGGACGCTCTGTAATACCTAATGTTCTCTCCGACGTCTGCACTAAAAGCTGAGTTAATAGTATCTGATATTATTCTGTAGGTGACAAGAGTTTCACATTGACATCCATTTATTAACTTTGAGAAAAACTCGAGAATGCTATACCCCACAGAAATTAATCTGTTTGAAAGCAATCGAAATATATGTTAACTTAAGGGGCTCCTACATACAGAGTTAAGAATTAAATCATAGCTTCACTAATATGTAACATATGTTAACTTAAGGGGCTCATACATACACAGTTAAGAATTAAATCATAGCTTCACTAATATGTAATATATGTTAACTTAAGGGGCTCATACACACACAGTTAAGAATTAAATCATAGCTTTACTAATATGTTACATACACTTATGAGAACGTACAAAGTTATAGTCATATATATAGGCGAACAGTATATAAAGTGTTGCGTGATTTATTGCTAGGAAAATGTTTGTGATTTTTTAAACGTCATGAATCACGAAGAACACGATTTAACAAGAAATACCAGTCTCAATGGAATGATGGATTTTCCCGTAAAGAAAAAGTATGAATACGGAGGATGAACCTCATTCA
This sequence comes from Meconema thalassinum, assembly GCA_946902985.2. NCBI lineage: Eukaryota > Metazoa > Arthropoda > Insecta > Orthoptera > Tettigoniidae > Meconema > Meconema thalassinum. The sequence goes on along the minus strand of OX336388.2, from coordinate 54,015,459 downwards.
TGAAATCGTATTAAACAAGAAGTTCCGTAACGAACTAAAGAGCCTACTTTTCTTAAAATTTAAGATTCATGCCAATGATTAATCTACATGGATCTATCTAGAATAATGACGAAATTAAGTTGGTAATATCGAAATTTCTAATTAGTTCGAAATACTGTATACCTGGCATAATGTAGCCTAATAGAGAACTACAGTTGGCAGCCCTGGTGACTGAATATATTCTTAGTTCCATCTCTTAAGGTACAGAAAACAAAATTTGGTTAAAGTCCAATGGATATCATGGACGTTACATGCAGTTAAACATTGGATCTAACAGGGCACGTAAAATTATGTTGGCAACAATGACATACATGTATTGGTCAGAAATAATCTGAAATAATATGATCTATTGTTGTGTCAATTTTGAATGAAATCCATTAGTTAGTATAGAAGTTACATGCATTTTAAAATTGGACCTATCAGCAGGCTTAGAGTCATGTTGGCAGCTCTGGCGTAAGCCTATATTAGTTACTCCAAATTAATCTAGAATGCCAGGTACTATACGTGTGCAAAGTTTAGAGCTATTGGGTTGTATACTTTCTGATATATTGGTATTAGGGTAACAAAAATAGAGACAGTATTTATTATCAGTTGGCAGCCCTCTTAAGAATCGGCATAGTCATATCTGTTATGGTACACATATCACACACGAAATTTGATTGAAATCCAAAAGATAGTATAGACGTTACATGTATTTAAAGTTGGACCTCTCAGCAGGCTTTGAATCATGTTGGTAGCACTGACGTATATAAGTTACTTCAAATTAATATAGAATGTCAGGTACTATACGTGTGCATAGTTTAAAGCTGTCGGCTTGCTTACTTTCTGATATATAGGTATTTGGATTTAAAAAATGAGAGAATTTATTAACAGTTGGCAGCCCTGGTGGGTCTTAAGAATACGCTCAGTGATATCTGTTAGCACATGCGAAATTTGGTTGAAATCCAATTGATAGAGTGGAAGTTATATGCATTTACAATTTGGACCTATCAGCAGGCTTATAATCATTTTGGCAACACTGCCATGTATGGCCTCCTGGAAATTAAACTCCAATATTATTATCTATACGTGTGCTAATTTTGAAATAGCTCCCATTCATACCTTCCAGGATATCCAACATGGAGCTCAAATTTCAATTGTGGTTTTTCAGCAGTTGGTAGCACTGATATCATTTTCAAATATGGCCGTGAGATATTCAGGTATAGATCTTTACTCCATACCGGTCAGGTGGAGGACTTCGTTAGTAAAAATGCTCTATAAAGGTAAGGGAGACTGTGGCGATCCCAATTCATACAGAGGCATTGCCCTGGAATCAGTTCTTTTGAAACTCCTAAGCATTATCTTATGTAATCGTCTGTCTAAAATCATTGACGCTCAATTACCGGAGGAGCAATTTGGCTTCAGAAAGGGAAGATCTGCCACGTAAGCCATAGCCTGATTACAAACTAACATAGAGGAAGCCTTGTCACGGAAAAGGGTAAACTGCATGCAGTATTCCTGGATTATGCCAAGGCCTTCGATACAATCAATAGACAATTACTAGTGAGGAAGTTAGAAAACTTAATAGGTACAGAAAACTATTTGGTGAGGTTTGTTCGGTCGTTACTGAGTGAAAATTTCATTGTCATTTCGGATGAAATCGCGAAATCGAAGGAAATACGACAGACAATAGGAGTTGTGCAAAGGGATCCCCTCAGCCCTATTCTTTTCATTATTGCTACGGCAGATGTTGTACAAGTATTACCCTCAAACGTGAAGTTATATATTTTCGCAAATGACATGGTTCTAACGGCAACCAGTGAAGTGGCGCTGCAACAGGCTTTTAATAAAGTGACGGAGTGGGCGAAATCAAATGAACTTCAGTTGAATGAGAAGAAGACAGTTTCCATGTCTTTTCGAAAAGGAGGAAGAGGAGCAATAACTCTTTACGGAGATAAACCACTGGCGTGCGTGACACACTTCAACTATCTTGGGGTGACTTTTCAGATGCAGGGCAACGTTTTCTCAATCCACATCAAGGACAGATCAAACGCGGCTATAAAGGCCATGAGTGTCATACGGCATCTCAGAACGCTTTCCTTAAAGACTGCAATGAGACTCTTCTGGCTGAAATCGCCCCGATAATTACATATGAGTAGGGGAGTAGTGACAGTTCTGCCCCACTTGATACTCCTGTGCCCAACAAACCAACATGGCCGCCGCGCGAAATTGAAATAATTAATATCTCTCAAACGCATGGTCGGATGTTGACAAATAAAGTGTCGTTGAACTCGAGAACTCTTTCCTATCGACCATGTGTTATATTTTTCGAAAATTCTTTGAATTTTTTTGTTTTACAAAGTTGGTGATAGTTTGAAAACCAAACATGGTAAAACGTTGTGCCATAGCTCAAACGAATGGTCTTTATGACATTTATTTTCCATAATGAAACTTTTTTACTTTTTATGTTTTTTTTTGAAAAAAACTCGAATTTTGAAAATCCTATATTTTGGAAACTAGGAACTCTACAAAAACGTTTATTTGACATAAATGAAAGGTCCCTATGCCCTCTACTCCCAAAATAAATGTCAAGTCTCTAGGATGAAAACCCGTAGTAGTGGGGTAACACGGGAGCTGCTTACAAAAGCAAGTGGTGAGCCCCTGCGACCTTGGAATGGAAGGAGCCATGCTAGGAGGGCGTGCTTGGATTCGTTTTTTTCGTCTCGTCATGCTCTTTACGGAAATGTAGATGTCGAAAAGGTGAAATGCTCGAAACACGGTTTTTTTGGGGGGGAAAACCATGATTTTGAACTTTTGCTATATCTCACGAACCAATAACGCTAGAGGCATGTACGACGGGTCCAAGGACTTGGGGTGACGTCCTCTTTGCTATGGACCACTCGTTGTAATTTTAAAAAATTTGGGAAACGCGATTTTGGGGTAAACACGTGTTTTTTGTGATTTTTGCCGATATCTCACGAACCAATAACGCTAGAGACGTGTACGAGGTGTCCTAGGACTCGGGCTAACGCCCCCTTTCAAATGTGGTAGATATTTTTTCCAAAAAGATAATTCACAAAGGGCCTAACGCCATACATGTTGAAATAACGTTTTCTTTTTCTTTGCCTGTTTATAATGTCCATGAAGCGTGGCGGTTGAGAGAGACGATACGGCTGGGTGTGTGTGTGTTTCAACGAACCTGTCGCTAACCACAAGGACCATGCTTAGTAGAACAATCGCTATTTCGACGGGTCGGTTTATGACAGAGCGAGGGTGCGTTTTTCTGATATTTTACCTTTGACGTGTAAACGGTGATGAGAACTTGATTCTATGTTGGTCGAAGCGAGTACAGAAAACAAACTTACAGGAGGTGAAGGTCATTTGAGCTTATTGGAAGGCTCTGGTCTGACTTGACAACAGGTGCAATGGAAAAAATGACCAAGACGCTTGAAGGTGAAATAATCTGACCATCGTGGTGGCAGGGGAGTGTGAAAGGCATGCACACACATTTGTGAAACCACATGTATGCTAAACCAGTGACATCCTGTTTTGCTTCGTACGTGACAAAATGCAAGTCCATGTGAAATTTGATCTTCCACAGGTGTTCGCTTGGGTGTTATCTGTCCACGTGCGCGATAACTGCTAACAAGTCACATCCTGTTTTGCTTCGTACGTGACAAAATGCAAGTTCATGTGAAATTTGATTCGCCACAGGTGTTCGCCTGGGACGTTAGCTGTCCACGTGCCTGATAACAGAATGGTCAAAGCGTGGGAAAAAAAAGAATATACATGCAACGTAGCATATATAAAGACATGTCGTTATCATTTCCACTCTCACTTGGGTGGACTACCTTTGAACACACTGCGTTGCATGAAACCCCTGGTCTTGTTTAACAGTTTTGGTGTTGGTGGAAAATACTTAACCTTGTTGTGGGGTAGGTATTTATTTATATATTTATATATTTATTGATTAATATATATATTTACAAGCAATTATTTATTGATTAGGTAATTAATGATTTTATTTGTTTGTTTGCAGAAAACCGGCATACCTTACATGTCTGAGGGAGAAGAAACCATTGCACTTTTGAGCCCACTAGAAGGGAAGAGCAACAAGTCACTGCAAGTAAAGGTGAGATGATTTTTTTAAACTAACTTGTTTCATTTTTTGTTTTATGTTTTATTTTATGAAATGTATGTATTAACTTGAATTTAGGTAATTATAGCGGTATATTTTATTTATTTTTAGAAACTTGGAAGGAATAGCCTTACCGCCGTAGCAGTCGCTGAAAAAAAAACAGAAACGCACTAAAGCGAAACCACTGCCAAAGAGTGAACTGTTTAAAACTCAGGTAAGTCCAACTTAAAAATGCTATTCCATTTTACCACTACTGAAAACTCGTAGACAAAAAAAAAATTCATTACCTGTACATGACTGGGACAATGATTGCTTTCTTGATTAATGGCTATGTTGTTGTTGTAGACTGGGAAAAGTACAAGGCCATGTTGGATTTTCTAAAAATAAAAATAATAAATTTAATTTATGGGTGGTTCCCTATGGACTCAACGAATATCCACAGGTTTGAACATGATAATGTGAACAAAAATGACATGACATTCATTTTTGTTTATATATTGGTTAAAGGGAGGGTGGGGGAATGTAAATGACTGTAGCTTTATAAAAAAGAAAATAAGTACATGGGTTACTGTTAGTGCCAACATACAGTTTATTTTTAATGGTGTTTTGATATATTAATGTCAATTAACGTTAACGTTTTATTTACAAGTATTGATTGATTGATTGATTGAGTGATGGGTTATTTTGTTTGCTTTTAGGTGTCGTCATGTGCCATTAACGTAATGAACAGACAGTGAACAAGCATGCATTATGCTTTAAAGTACTCTGTGCAATGTTAATAACTTACAATAAGAAAAAGTTTTATTATAACACATGGCGTTAGTACCAAATACAACAAGTGAGCAAGTTGGTTTACCACGTGGGTTAAATTTAAAATCAGAACATGATCGATGGTTAACATTTGAATCCTGGCCTGTAGGCTTTTTATCGACGCATGAACTTGCAAAAGCCGTTTTTTTTACTTGAACCGAGAAGATGTGGTGCGCTGTGTGTTTTGTCATATTGAACTTTCACACTGGGAAGAAGGAGATGATCCCTTTAGAGACCATTTGCGATGGTCTCCTCACTGTCCTTACATGCTTGGAAAGCAAGTGGGTAACCTACCCGTACATTCATTTTACCGAACCACAAGGCCGTTGGCCGCTACTTACGTTGCTGAATCACAAATAAATAATAATAATAATGATGTATTACCAGCCAACGGTAGTGTCGATATATGTGGTCCATATGCCATAGACAGTGTTGAATTGGCGTGTGCTTTTGAAAAATTGGGAGTTTGCAAGACTAAAGCACTAGCACACCCAGAGTACAGCTCTGTTGAAAAACGTTTCGAATCTTATAAAAATGTTTGGCCATTAATATTAAAACACCTTACCAAACAGCTAAGTGAAGCTGGATTTTTTTATACTGGTGAAGGGGATAAAACAATATGTTTTTATTGTGGATTTGCATTAAAGGATTGGCAAATGACTGATGACCCTTTTGTGCAACACGCTCGTTGGTTACCAAACTGTAAATACATGGTGTTGCTTAAAGGTCAGGAATTTGTGAACACTATTCGTAAAGAAAAAGTGATTGCAGCACAAGACATAAAAGTGCCTTTAGAGTTAGAGCACGCGGAGCAAATACATAAGGCTGAAAGAAAAGACTTGTCTCACGAACAGATACAAAAGTGTGACCAACAATTATGTAAAATTTGTTATCAAGATGAACTAGGTGTTGTATTTTTACCCTGTGGACACATGCTAGCCTGTGTCAAGTGTGCATTAGAACTTAACACTTGTGCTATATGCAGAAAAGTAGTATCCGCTACAGTTAGGGCATTTCTTGCATAACTAGTATAATTTATTCGCCATGCATAGTGCAAAATCCCTAATTGCACAATATTATTAAAGCTGTTTTAGAGTGTAATAGATATGCTTTTGTTTTGTTTATAGACTACTACAATGAATGTTTTGAATGCTGTGGGACAATCATGTGGCTTAGAGACAAAGAAGCTCAGCGAATTGCCAACGCATATTCCATTCCGCATTATCAAGATTCGGAAATTGAAAACAGCATATGGTGATCGTGTACTTTGTGTATGTGAAAACTTTGAGACATTTCTGCCTATACGGTTTAATGATATGTCGGAAAGTGTTTTTGATGAAGTCAATAATGCTGTGCAACCTGTACACTTAATTTATGAAGGTTTTAAAAACAATAGGTGCATGGTTCGTTTTAATTAAATAAATTAAAAAAATGTGAAATAATAATGGAAAATATAAGTAATGACAATATACTGAAAAAGAAAGAAAATATGTGTATAGAATAGTAATGTTTTAGTGTTTAGTGTTGTCTTTAAAAATATTATGATGAAACAAAAAAGAAACAAGAAATGTATATAAAGTTTGTAAATAAATGCAAAATCATGTTACAATGTTGTTTTATTTTATACAAAGTTAGTGTATTTAACATTGCAGAGTATACATGATTATGACAATAAATGCACACTGAATACAAGCCTTTCTCACTTTACAATAGTCTGTTATAGTTTTAAACACAAGGCTTGTTGTAGATTATTTTATAGCAATGTCCATTCAACGTTGTTTTCGAAAAGTGGGAAGCCGCAATGGTTGTATAGGCATAAAAACCTTATTGTTATTACTATTTAGTCACTTTGATCCCCTTGCATATCAAGAGCACATGACCTAGTTGTTCCACTCTTTAAAACGACAACAACAACACTACCTCTTGCATAGTTTGTGATGTTGATGGCTCTTGCGACGTGGAAGATGGATTAAAAAATAATTTTTAGAACTGAGGTTAAACGTTGCTCATTAAACAATGCACTATTTTGAGTAGCAATATGGTTTTCTTGATTTTTTGTCGACGGCAACTGTGTTTCATGCAGCACACTACATTGATGATCACCGACACTTAAAACCTCACTATTTTTACTTTTTAGGTCACCACGACAATGTTTGGAACGTTGCTTTGAACAACGCCAAATAACAGTTCCATTTTTATTGGTTCGTTTCACAATATATGAATATCCTTTATAGTATGCGTAAGGCTTACCATACCTAGTCACTGATACTTCCATATCAACTGTCAAGCATAGACTAAGCTCTAGTAAAGTCAACTTGGTAATGAGAATACTAGTTTAGTGTGAGAGCAAATATGGATCCAAAGAGTTCAGGTAAAAGTGAAAGCAAATAAGCAAATATAAGAAACAAGAGTGGGGGGTAAAAGTGGTCGCAAAGTGGCAGACTCATTACACAATAATTTCAGCACGACGAAGCTCTTGTTCAATTTCATTGATTTCCCAATCGTGACCGATATGCCCAGCTTGTCGTAAAGCATGCAATTGTCGAAGCCGTTGAATTAGCTTACTGGGTTTGTTCCAGTATACAAATTTAACAAATGATTTTTAGGTGTAAACAAAGCATTATCATTATCATGATCATTATCATCATCATCATTATCATCATCATGATCACCATTATCATCATGACCATCATCACTGTTACTATATAGTCCTTTTTGATCCTCTTGCAATAGCACTTTATTTATAGTCTGAGTTGATTTTGATAGTGTTGAAGGTTTCTTGGACTTTGACAACTGTCCTAACATGACGTTTTGAGGACATGATAAGTCCTTTTGAACAAACACTGCACTATCTTTAGCCGCAATATCGTTTTCTTGAACTTGCTTTTTAGCATTTTGATAATTGTTTGTAAACAGTAAGCGTGGTTCGTTTCGAGCACTACATTGATGAACACTCACACTTAAAACCTTTCCATTTTTACTTTTCAGATTGCCTCGACATTTTGTTGACCTCTCTTTTGAGCATCGCCAGAATATTATTCCATTCACATTCTGGCGATTATAGTTATAGGAGTAGCCTTGATAGAGTGCACGTAGCCTACCTTTGTTGGTTGTAATAAGTTCCATAGTAGTAACTGACCTGTCAGTACGATGTTCACACTACAAAGGTTACAACTGTTTTGCTGATGGAGTGACCTACCATAAGCTTATATATTGGCTTTTTGTGTTGGCTTTTCGTGTTGGCTTTGGTGTTGGCTTATGTGTTGGCTTTTTGTGTTGGCTTTTCGTGTTGGCTTTTCGTGTTGGCTTTTCGTGTTGGCTTTTTGTGTTGGCTTTTTGTGTTGGCTTTTCGTGTTGGCTTTTGTGTTGGCTTATGTGTTGGCTTTTTGTGTTGGCTTTCCGTGTTGGCTTTTCGTGTTGGCTTTTTGTGTTGGCTTTTCGTGTTGGCATTTCGTGTTGGCTTTTGTGTTGGCTTTTCGTGTTGGCTTTTTGTGTTGGCTTTTCGTGTTGGCATTTCATGTTGGCTTTTCGTGTTGGCTTTTTTTGTATTGGCCTTTCGTGTTGGCTTTTTGTATTGGCTTTTCGTGTTGGCTTTTTGTGTTGGCTTTAGTATTGGCTTTTGTATTGGCTTATTTGACAAGTTATTTGTGTCAATGTATTTAGTGGATTTTTTTCTTGGTGTTGGAAAGTAGTTGAAAGAGAGGGAATATTTAAAGACTTAACCTTAGCTCACTAACCTAACCTAACCTAACCTAACCTAACTTTGCCTAACCTAACCTAACCTTTCAACTCTCAGATGTTAATTAAATTCTGTGCATAGTCGAGTTGGAACCCAAGACCTCAGGGGTAAAAAAAAACAATTATTTTTGACGACTTATTTTGGTAACTTATTTTAATGGCTAACCTAACTTTACCTAACCTAACCTAACCTCAGCTCACTTTGGATATTACTAGTAAGTGTTCATATCCTCTGCTAGGTAGCATGCTAGTAGTACAGGTAGTGCTCATATTTACCGCTAGGTAGCGGAAACATACTTTGCATGTTGCATGTGACACTTGTGAAGTTTAACCACATGCAAGACGTGCTTGTATAAGTTCTCTATTTAAACTCAATATACAATTAACCACTAAATGTTCAGAACTGACATGTATAGCCATGTTTAGGGTATATAGGAGACCCTTAGCAAGAAAGGCTGTCTAACCCACGAGTGTACAGCCTTGTCATACGCAGTAAGCACCTGTTGGCAGAAAACAACAACAACAACAATTTGAGAAAGCCAACAAAAAACGGTTTCCATTAAATACATTAATGGATATGTTGTTGGCTTTCTCAAATTGTTGTTGTTGTTGTTTTCTGCCAACAGGTGCTTACTGCGTATGACAAGGCTGTACACTCGTGGGTTAGACAGCCTTTCTTGCTATGGGTCTCCTATATACCCTAAACATGGCTATACATGTTAGTTCTGAACATTTAGTGGTTAATTGTATATTGAGTTTAAATAGAGAACTTATACAAGCACGTCTTGCATGTGGTTAAACTTCACAAGTGTCACATGCAACATGCAAAGTATGTTTCCGCTACCTAGCGGTAAATATGAGCACTACCTGTACTACTAGCATGCTACCTAGCAGAGGATATGAACACTTACTAGTAATATCCAAAGTGAGCTGAGGTTAGGTTAGGTTAGGTAAAGTTAGGTTAGCCATTAAAATAAGTTACCAAAATAAGTCGTCAAAAATAATTGTTTTTTTTTACCCCTGAGGTCTTGGGTTCCAACTCGACTATGCACAGAATTTAATTAACATCTGAGAGTTGAAAGGTTAGGTTAGGTTAGGCAAAGTGAGGTTAGGTTAGGTTAGGTTAGGTTAGTGAGCTAAGGTTAAGTCTTTAAATATTCCCTCTCTTTCAACTACTTTCCAACACCAAGAAAAAAAATCCACTAAATACATTGACACAAATAACTTGTCAAATAAGCCAATACAAAAGCCAATACTAAAGCCAACACAAAAAGCCAACACGAAAAGCCAATACAAAAAGCCAACACGAAAGGCCAATACAAAAAAAGCCAAAACGAAAAGCCAACATGAAATGCCAACACGAAAAGCCAACACAAAAAGCCAACACGAAAAGCCAACACAAAAGCCAACACGAAATGCCAACACGAAAAGCCAACACAAAAAGCCAACACGAAAAGCCAACACGAAAATCCAACACAAAAAGCCAACACATAAGCCAACACAAAAGCCAACACGAAAAGCCAACACAAAAAGCCAACACGAAAAGCCAACACGAAAAGCCAACACGAAAAGCCAACACAAAAAGCCAACACATAAGCCAACACCAAAGCCAACACGAAAAGCCAACACAAAAAGCCAATATATAAGCTTATGGTAGGTCACTCCATCAGCAAAACAGTTGTAACCTTTGTAGTGTGAACATCGTACTGACAGGTCAGTTACTACTATGGAACTTATTACAACCAACAAAGGTAGGCTACGTGCACTCTATCAAGGCTACTCCTATAACTATAATCTCCAGAATGTGAATGGAATAATATTCTGGCGATGCTCAAAAGAGAGGTCAACAAAATGTCGAGGCAATCTGAAAAGTAAAAATGGAAAGGTTTTAAGTGTGAGTGTTCATCAATGTAGTGCTCGAAACGAACCACGCTTACTGTTTACAAACAATTATCAAAATGCTAAAAAGCAAGTTCAAGAAAACGATATTGCGGCTAAAGATAGTGCAGTGTTTGTTCAAAAGGACTTATCATGTCCTCAAGACGTCATGTTAGGACAGTTGTCAAAGTCCAAGAAACCTTCAACACTATCAAAATCAACTCAGACTATAAATAAAGTGCTATTGCAAGAGGATCAAAAAGGACTATATAGTAACAGTGATGATGGTCATGATGATAATGGTGATCATGATGATGATAATGATGATGATGATAATGATCATGATAATGATAATGCTTTGTTTACACCTAAAAAATCATTTGTTAAATTTGTATACTGGAACAAACCCAGTAAGCTAATTCAACGGCTTCGACAATTGCATGCTTTACGACAAGCTGGGCATATCGGTCACTATTGGGAAATCAATGAAATTGAACAAGAGCTTCGTCGTGCTGAAATTATTTTGTAATGAGTCTGCCACTTTGCGACCACTTTTACCCCCCACTCTTGTTTCTTATATTTGCTTATTTGCTTTCACTTTTACCTGAACTCTTTGGATCCATATTTGCTCTCACACTAAACTAGTATTCTCATTACCAAGTTGACTTTACTAGAGCTTAGTCTATGCTTGACAGTTGATATGGAAGTATCAGTGACTAGGTATGGTAAGCCTTACGCATACTATAAAGGATATTCATATATTGTGAAACGAACCAATAAAAATGGAACTGTTATTTGGCGTTGTTCAAAGCAACGTTCCAAACATTGTCGTGGTGACCTAAAAAGTAAAAATAGTGAGGTTTAAAGTGTCGGTGATCATCAATGTAGTGTGCTGCATGAAACACAGTTGCCGTCGACAAACAATCAAGAAAACCATATTGCTACTCAAAATAGTGCATTGTTTAATGAGCAACGTTTAACCCCAGTTCTAAAAGTTATTTTTAATCCATCTTCCACGTCGCAAGAGCCATCAACATCACAAACTGTGCAAGAGGTAGTGTTGTTGTTGTCGTTTTAAAGAGTGGAACAACTAGGTCACGTGCTCTTGATATGCAAGGGGATCAAAGTGACTAAATAGTAATAACAATAAGGTTTTTATGCCTATACAACCATTGCGGCTTCCCACTTTTCGAAAACAACGTTGAATGGACATTGCTATAAAATAATCTACAACAAGCCTTGTGTTTAAAACTATAACAGACTATTGTAAAGTGAGAAAGGCTTGTATTCAGTGTGCATTTATTGTCATAATCATGTATACTCTGCAATGTTAAATACACTAACTTTGTATAAAATAAAACAACATTGTAACATGATTTTGCATTTATTTACAAACTTTATATACATTTCTTGTTTCTTTTTTGTTTCATCATAATATTTTTAAAGACAACACTAAACACTAAAACATTACTATTCTATACACATATTTTCTTTCTTTTTCAGTATATTGTCATTACTTATATTTTCCATTATTATTTCACATTTTTTTAATTTATTTAATTAAAACGAACCATGCACCTATTGTTTTTAAAACCTTCATAAATTAAGTGTACAGGTTGCACAGCATTATTGACTTCATCAAAAACACTTTCCGACATATCATTAAACCGTATAGGCAGAAATGTCTCAAAGTTTTCACATACACAAAGTACACGATCACCATATGCTGTTTTCAATTTCCGAATCTTGATAATGCGGAATGGAATATGCGTTGGCAATTCGCTGAGCTTCTTTGTCTCTAAGCCACATGATTGTCCCACAGCATTCAAAACATTCATTGTAGTAGTCTATAAACAAAACAAAAGCATATCTATTACACTCTAAAACAGCTTTAATAATATTGTGCAATTAGGGATTTTGCACTATGCATGGCGAATAAATTATACTAGTTATGCAAGAAATGCCCTAACTGTAGCGGATACTACTTTTCTGCATATAGCACAAGTGTTAAGTTCTAATGCACACTTGACACAGGCTAGCATGTGTCCACAGGGTAAAAATACAACACCTAGTTCATCTTGATAACAAATTTTACATAATTGTTGGTCACACTTTTGTATCTGTTCGTGAGACAAGTCTTTTCTTTCAGCCTTATGTATTTGCTCCGCGTGCTCTAACTCTAAAGGCACTTTTATGTCTTGTGCTGCAATCACTTTTTCTTTACGAATAGTGTTCACAAATTCCTGACCTTTAAGCAACACCATGTATTTACAGTTTGGTAACCAACGAGCGTGTTGCACAAAAGGGTCATCAGTCATTTGCCAATCCTTTAATGCAAATCCACAATGAAAACATATTGTTTTATCCCCTTCACCAGTATAAAAAAATCCAGCTTCACTTAGCTGTTTGGTAAGGTGTTTTAATATTAATGGCCAAACATTTTTATAAGATTCGATACGCTTTTCAACAGAGCTGTACTCTGGGTGTGCTAGTGCTTTAGTCTTGCAAACTCTCAATTTTTCAAAAGCACACGCCAATTCAACACTGTCTATGGCATATGGACCACATATATCGACACTAACGTTGGCTGGTAATACATCATTATTATTATTATTTATTTGTGATTCAGCAACGTAAGTAGCGGCCAACGGCCTTGTGGTTCGGTAAAATGAATGTACGGGTAGGTTACCCACTTGCTTTCCAAGCATGTAAGGACAGTGAGGAGACCATCGCAAATGGTCTCTAAAGGGATCATCTCCTTCTTCCCAGTGTGAAAGTTCAATACGACAAAACACACAGCGCACCACATCTTCTCGGTTCAAGTAAAAAAAAACGGCTTTTGCAAGTTCATGCGTCGATAAAAAGCCTACAGGCCAGGATTCAAATGTTAACCATCGATCATGTTCTGATTTTAAATTTAACCCACGTGGTAAACCAACTTGCTCACTTGTTGTATTTGGTACTAACGCCATGTGTTATAATAAAACTTTTTCTTATTGTAAGTTATTAACATTGCACAGAGTACTTTAAAGCATAATGCATGCTTGTTCACTGTCTGTTCATTACGTTAATGGCATATGACGACACCTAAAAGCAAACAAAATAACCCATCACTCAATCAATCAATCAATCAATACTTGTAAATAAAACGTTAACGTTAATTGACATTAATATATCAAAACACCATTAAAAATAAACTGTATGTTGGCACTAACAGTAACCCATGTACTTATTTTCTTTTTTATAAAGCTACAGTCATTTACATTCCCCCACCCTCCCTTTAACCAATATATAAACAAAAATGAATGTCATGTCAATTTTGTTCACATTATCATGTTCAAACCTGTGGATATTCGTTGAGTCCATAGGGAACCACCCATAAATTAAATTTATTATTTTTATTTTTAGAAAATCCAACATGGCCTTGTACTTTTCCCAGTCAACAACAACAACATAGCCATTAATCAAGAAAGCAATCATTGTCCCAGTCATGTACAGGTAATGAATTTTTTTTTTCTACGAGTTTTCAGTAGTGGTAAAATGGAATAGCATTTTTAAGTTGGACTTACCTGAGTTTTAAACAGTTCACTCTTTGGCAGTGGTTTCGCTTTAGTGCGTTTCTGTTTTTTTTCAGCGACTGCTACGGCGGTAAGGCTATTCCTTCCAAGTTTCTAAAAATAAATAAAATAAACCGCTATAAATACCTAAATTCAAGTTAATACATACATTTCATAAAATAAAACATAAAACAAAAAATGAAACAAGTTAGTTTAAAAAAATCATCTCACCTTTACTTGCAGTGACTTGTTGCTCTTCCCTTCTAGTGGGCTCAAAAGTGCAATGGTTTCTTCTCCCTCAGACATGTAAGGTATGCCGGTTTTCTGCAAACAAACAAATAAAATCATTAATTACCTAATCAATAAATAATTGCTTGTAAATATATATATTAATCAATAAATATATAAATATATAAATAAATACCTACCCCACAACAAGGTTAAGTATTTTCCACCAACACCAAAACTGTTAAACAAGACCAGGGGTTTCATGCAACGCAGTGTGTTCAAAGGTAGTCCACCCAAGTGAGAGTGGAAATGATAACGACATGTCTTTATATATGCTACGTTGCATGTATATTCTTTTTTTTTCCCACGCTTTGACCATTCTGTTATCAGGCACGTGGACAGCTAACGTCCCAGGCGAACACCTGCGGCGAATCAAATTTCACATGAACTTGCATTTTGTCACGTACGAAGCAAAACAGGATGTGACTTGTTAACAGTTATCACGCACGTGGACAGATAACACCCAAGCGAACACCTGTGGAAGATCAAATTTCACATGGACTTGCATTTTGTCACGTACGAAGCAAAACAGGATGTCACTGGTTTAGCATACATGTGGTTTCACAAATGTGTGTGCATGCCTTTCACACTCCCCTGCCACCACGATGGTCAGATTATTTCACCTTCAAGCGTCTTGGTCATTTTTTCCATTGCACCTGTTGTCAAGTCAGACCGGAGCCTTCCAATAAGCTCAAATGACCTTCATCTCCTGTAAGTTTGTTTTCTGTACTCGCTTCGACCAACATAGAATCAAGTTCTCATCACCGTTTACACGTCAAAGGTAAAATATCAGAAAAACGCACCCTCGCTCTGTCATAAACCGACCCGTCGAAATAGCGATTGTTCTATTAAGCATGGTCCTTGTGGTTAGCGACAGGTTCGTTGAAACACACACACACCCAGCCGTATCGTCTCTCTCAACCGCCACGCTTCATGGACATTATAAACAGGCAAAGAAAAGAAAACGTTATTTCAACATGTATGGCGTTAGGCCCTTTGTGAATTATCTTTTTGGAAAAAATATCTACCACATTTGAAAGGGGGCGTTAGCCCGAGTCCTAGGACACCTCGTACACGTCTCTAGCGTTATAGGTTCGTGAGATATCGGCAAAAATCACAAAAAACACGTGTTTACCCCAAAATCGCGTTTCCCAAATTTTTTAAATTACAACGAGTGGTCCATAGTGTACCCGTTCGTCCTGGGGATGCGATGACCCATCTGCTATAACATCACATCCCTGGAGTTCCAGGACAGAGCGGAGTTAAATGAACCTCTAGTCAAATAAGGAATGTGTCGGAAATTCAGCTGAGTTCTTGAAAAAGCAGTGGGTTTCACGAGACAAAGTATCTCTAGGGTCGTTACGGGCTTAAGTTAATAAAAATAATTCAAATATAAATGGGCGCCATCAACTGAATTCCTAGCAAAACCACTTCCTTTCCGGATAAGCCTTACTCAAGACAAGGAAAGAAAAAGGAACATCACACCATCATCAGATCACAACTAAGATAAAAACAAATTTATTTTACTTTGAAAGTCAGACAGACATTTTAAATATAAATCCTACCTAAGAGTATGGTCGAATGCAAAGTTAAATTGTCCAAAAATCGAACCATCTCCTTTCTAATGCAAAATTAATTTTATCCACATAACAAGAAAAATGTATAAAGTTCTCTTGGGTTCTCAGGATCACTGTCGCACTATGTCTTTCGTCACTGACATTTGTGAAACCTGAGACCTAATTCTCTTTAATTTAACATCAATGTGGATTTAATTAAGTTACTAATCTGCCTAAACATACACATATAATAATCACTCATGTTAAATATCACATAAATTATGGTTTGCATGGTATAATTTGAACGTAGAACATGTTAATCAAATGTTCCTAAACATTGACTAATTAATTTACATTATTTACATCGTCATTAATCTCTTATCTGTGAATTACAGAAAATTCAAATTCTCATTGGTCATCCTCATCATTATTATCAAAATTAAATATTTCTCACATTAATTCTCACTTCAAAATTCCAAATATTCCTGTCAGAATCGTTAATTCATCACCATTACATCATTTAAATTCTCAATTCGAGTTGCAATTCCTTCGAATTATCTCTCAATTAAATTTATTTAATTGCATATAAATTCATTAATCATCAGCTTCTTTAATTAATCATCACCTTCTAATTCAGTTATTCATCATCATTACAATCGTCTAATAATTCATTTCAATCAGTTTAATTAATTCAATCTTTAATTCATCCACTTATTTAATTCATCGATTTATTTCAAAATTTAATTTATCAACTTATTTAAATTTCAATCATCTGGTTATTTAATTTTTATTATTTCATCTAGTCATTCTGATTTTTATTTCATTAGGTCAGATCGTTAATATGCTTAAATCTCAGATTATTATTTCATTAATTATTATTTTCAGAAAATCTTGTATTATCAACTTCATTTACTTGTTTAATTTCCTAACAAATTGTTTAATAAGGTTTATAGAACGTTGTCTTACAGTTTTATTACTTCCAAGTTATATCTCGTATTTAATTATCATGCCAAAAATATTATTGTCTCCACGACATCACGTTGGATCTAACTATCCACAACGACATTATATTTCTTCAATATTCCAAATATCACATTTGAATATAAGAATTGCTACAAAAACTCCATAAATATTCAGCACATACAGCATGAATCTCAACAAATACGCTAGACTGGGTACAACAACCTCATGTCCGCTTCAAAATACATTATCAACGTTGCAACTATCAAATGGCAAATTCCACAAAATGCCTATCACAAACTTCATTTAACCACGTTGCATGATCTACAAAAATATATAAATGGCTTCAAATTATTAACGCACATAATCTCCAATGACTGTAATTACTCTGATCACTTCTAGACAACTTCTTAAACAATTGGAAAAATATTACTTCAGTAATTTAATATTTGCTTTCAAATAGCATAAATTCTCTTTCACAAGTTTCATAATTCACATCGTAGAAAAACACCAATGTGCTACAATCTCTCACATCAAAATCTGCAATACTGATCTGCCTTAAAATAATTATGACCATTAATGATTAATCTTACAAGATTAAATTACTTTAAATCCTTCTCAAAGGTATCAAACACAATTATAAAAAATCATCAAAGCATCAGCTGTGATAGCTGTTAAATCTGAAATTACTCTCAAAAGAGTATAGCAACAAAATATTGGATTGGCAAACAAGAATTACTAAATGCAATCCTGTTGACATTTATCGTTACTTTATTTAACAAAATTTCGACTGATATGTGACTAGTAGTTCCCTGTTTAATTCACTTACATCTCGTGTACATTCGGATGATAAAATGAGTACCTCAATGGCGAGTAAGATGTGTAACCACCGTGCAATCGTATAAATACGAAGGACCTCGCCTCGTGGACTATATGAATGAATGTACTAGAAAGGAATCAACAAGTTTCTAGTTGTCATATAAAAGCGACGTTCATTCACTAAAGTGAATAACTTCTTAATATCTCCAAACAATCCAATGGAAAAATCCCTACTGATGAATAATACACACTCGCTAGTATGCAATGAACTGACGAAGTAGTTTCTGATAATCAATTGCAGATCACGAGCTCGAAATACTCGTTACACAAAAAAAACTATCCATGAAAAATATCCTAGCTGGAAAATTGTCTATAAGACCAAACATCTTCTTAATAAAGCCAAACAACGGTGAGAATTTCGATTAATGATGCCTGCCATATCATATGGTCACTCCATATTCTAGCAAATTCGAAGTATATAAATTCAAACCATGTCTTAATAATCAAATCACTCCTATTAGAAAAATATACATGTGTGCCCAGTATTCATGAAAATAATCGTATCAGGTAGATAGAACTCTTACAATACCTTTCATTATCAGTTGTAATATAATTTCCAAGATCGTCGTTTTTCCCTACCTAAAGATTTCTCGTAAGATCGGCGTGAATATCATTTCATCCATGAAATGATGATTTCCTTCGAAATCCCAAGCGAATCAGCTGTTGGACTCCTCTCGTCAGGAACCGAATCCATCGCTCTGTGGTGCCATCTTGTCTCTATTCACGTTTACTCGATCATGTTGAACCTCGAATTACCCATAGCGGATATCGTCCAACTCCTTCTCGAAAAGTTCATGGTAACAGCGGACCCCCTACTCTTCTTCTAATATACGCCACTGTTCCGATAAATGTTCCGTTTGAGAATTGTAAGTCCACTCTCAACTTACTGCAAAGTTCTATTTGAGTAAAATAAAAATTTTACTAGATAGTGTTCATGATTACGATACACCCTGTATCTGTCTGTAATATGTAATCCATGAAAATTGTATAAGATAAAAATCTTATATATGCACGCTGTAATGTTCATCAGAGCCTATGCTAAACATTCAGTTTACTTGAAATAGTAAAAAGTCGTTTGAATGTATTATATAACAGCATGGTTATAAGGTTGTATGTGAAAGCCTGTGTTCGAACAACGTCGAAATGAAGCTTGAAACAAAGTCTTCATATGCGATCAGTGTGGTTTTGAAATACCCCGGCTATCTACAATTGTCTTCTCGGCTAGGTCGCCTGTATCAACGACCCACGCGGCCTCTGTTGCTCGGTGATGCGAGAAATGTCGCCTACACTTGCCGTGACGGTTTACGTGTGTTGCGTGACCTTCAATGCCCGTCTCGCTGTGCTATGGAGCTGCTCTGTACTGCTCCTCTCATTGAGCTCAACTGACCTGCTTAGCGCTGTGTTCCAGCTTATGAGCTCCGTGCGGCACGTGGCTAATTCTCCCCACCACGGTGCTTCCACGTCACGAAGATAGTCTCGAACCCGACTCCTTTCGGCTGTTCTGTTATACAATAACTTATTTCCATAAAATTATTTCCACATATAATGCATGTCATATATACTCTTCTAAGTTGTTTTAACTTATTATAATCCCATATATATTTCAATAAAGCTTCACATCTTTATTAATAATTCTATCTTCTTACAGATTTCAATGCCTCCTTGATTCTTGATCTCCTACGTCATCTTGGCTTTCTTCTTGACGCGATCGATGCGCTATCTTGTCTGCTTTCCAAAACCTCAACTACAGCTTAAAGTCAGCTGGCGTAGCCGATAGCCTAAAATAGGTATCGGGTACAATAGCAAAGAGGACGTCACCCCAAGTCCTTGGACCCGTCGTACATGCCTCTAGCGTTATTGGTTCGTGAGATATAGCAAAAAGTTCAAAATCATGGTTTTCCCCCCCAAAAAAAACCGTGTTTCCAGCATTTCACCTTTTCGACATCTACATTTCCGTAAAGAGCATGACGAGACGAAAAAAACGAATCCAAGCACGCCCTCCTAGCATGGCTCCTTCCATTCTAAGGTCGCAGGGGCTCACCACTTGCTTTTGTAAGCAGCTCCCGTGTTACCCCACTACTACAGGTTTTCATCCTAGAGACTTGAAATTTATTTTGGGGGTAGAGGGCATAGGGACCTTTCATTTATGTCAAATAAACGTTTTTGTAGAGTTCCTAGTTTCCAAAATATAGGATTTTCAAAATTCGAGTTTTTTCAAAAAAACATAAAAAGTAAGAACGTTTCATTATGGAAAATAAATGTCATAAAGACCATTCGTTTGGGCCATGGCACAACGTTCTATCATTTTTGGTTTTTAAACTATCACCAACTTTCGAAAACAAAAAAATTCAAAGAATTTTTGAAAAATATAATACATGGTCGATAGGAAAAAAGACGTCAGCTCGAGTTCAACGACACCTCATTTGTCAACATCCGACCATGCGTTTGAGAGATATTAATTATTTCAATTTCGCGCGGCGGCCATGTTGGTTTGTTGGGCACAGAGTGTCAAGTGGGGCAGAACTGTCACTACCCCCCTACTCATATGGTCTGGAAAACATTTGGTCCCACCTGAAGTACAAGCATCTAGTGGAGATAGAGAAGGTCAAGGCTGTCTACCTAAAGAAAGTCTTATGCCTCTCCCGATTTACTCTTTCTCGTTTGGTTTATGAACTCTCAAGTGAGCATCCCTTTGTTGAAGAACTGAGACTGCAGATGCTTTTGCCAACAACACATGGTTTTGAGACACTAGTTCAGGAAATGAAGTCTAAGAAAGATAGCATCTGGCAAGAATTTTACGCGACTGATGCGATGACATCACGGGACTGGACAGAGAGCTCCTACGAGCTGAGGCACCTGGTAACGAGATTCTCGGTACATGGTTTCCACTTTAAAGTGTGTAATAACAGAAGATTTCATCAGCCAGACTTAAATCGTGTATGTGCCCTATGTGGTAGAAGATGTGATCGATACCACGTGATGTGGTGTGGGCAGAGGATGTTATCTCTGTCTCAGTTCTGTTCAAACTAGTTGTAATTTCATACTGCATAGCTTGTGCTTTAATAAATTTATTATTTACTCCTACCAAATTTTGTTTCGATCGCTGCAGCCAGCCAGCCAGACAGACAGAAGGACAGACAGACACACATTTGCCCGATCTCATAAGTCTACTTTTTCCTCATTTTTGCAAAATGTGAAAAGTAGGCTAAAAATAATTAAGATATAGTTTACTTGAAAAATTTAACAAAAAACTATTCTTGAAATACGAATTAAATATTAAACAAGTAGTTCCGTGAAGAACTATGCAGCCTATTTTCATATATCCTACTCATGTTAATTGCCCCTATCAACATACAAAATTTAAGTTTGAAGGTTGTGATAGATTCGTAGATATTGTGAACCGTCTAAATATTTCAGATGGTCGCCTGGTTAGATTTTGTGTACTGTTACGTGAATATTATTGTGTACGTGTGGTATTCAAACTTCAATCGCATGATTAGAACACAAGAAATAAAAACGAGATTTAAAAATTTCACACAGCTGCCATCTTGTGGATATGAAAACAATTGAAATAAAATAGATGCCAGTGGATTAACATTTGTATAAGCATATTACGTGCAAAGTTTCACTGCACTCGGATGGTTAATCGCGAGAAACGTCCATTTCAATATTTATACATCGCGTCGCCGCCATGTTTGATTTGTGCTCACCAGGTTACTGAAAGTCCTATAGGTGAACTTATGTTCATAGCTTCTATGAACATAAAAATTTCAGCTTGATTGCTGTAAAAGATTCGTAGATATTGAGAACCGTCTAAATATTTCCGATGCTCGCCATTTTGGATTTTTATATGTATAGGCCATAGAGTTATGTACCATTAAAGAAAAATTATTGCGTAGGTTCATTACTCAAACTTTCACTTCGATCGCATGATTACGACTCAAAAAATAAAAACTTAATTTTAAAATTTCGCACAGCCGCCATCTTGAGGTTATGTAAACAATTGGACCAAATTAGATGCCAATGAATTACAATATGCATAATTATTTACTGTACCACAATTCACTGCGCTCAGAGAGTTAAATCACGAGAAAAGTCTATTAAAATGTTTCAAATTCGCTTGCCCGCCATGTTCGTTTTTTTTTTTACTTTGCAGGTTTATGAAAGTTACATAGATAAACTTGTACCAGTGCCCTTTATTAGCGTACAACATTTCAGGGTAATATCTGTAATAGTTTCGGAGATATGGAATGCCAGTGAAATATTTCGCACAGCCGCCATTTTGAGGTTATGTAAACAATTGAACTAAATTAGACGCCAGTGCATTACAATGAGTATAAACATTTGCTGTACCAAGTTTCATTACGTTTGGATGGTTAAATCACGAGAAAAGTCAATTTAAAAGTCTCAAATTCGCTTGGCCGCCATGTTGGTTTTGTAGTTACCAGGTTTTTGAAAGTCTCATAGGCGAACTTCTAGTAGTGCCCTTTATCACCGTACACAATTTCAGGATGATATCGGTAATAGTTTCGGAGATACTGAATGCTGGTGAGAAATTTCGCACAGCCGCCATGTTGGATTGGTGAGACACAATAAAGTTTTAAGGGCACGGTCGAGGTCACCCAGAATGGTGCTTTGAACTTACTGAGTTTCATTGAAATCGCTCCAGCCGTTTAGAAGTTATTAGGGGGACACACACATCACACACACACACGCGGACAAAAGGTGATCTCATAAGCCTATTTTTTTTTTCAAAAATGAAAATAGGCTAAAAACCATATTATTGACAATATAACATAAATGGTGGTTCATCCTCGGTATTCAAGTGTTTTCGTTATATGAAAAATAAATTATTCCATTTAGACTGGTATTTCTTCTTAAATCGTGTTTTGTGCGATTCATGGCGTTTATAAAATCACAAAAATCACGCAATACTTCATATTCTGTTCGCTTTTACAATAAAGACCCTAACTTTGTAAGTTCATATAATTCTATGTTACACTTTAGTGAAGCTATGATTTAATTGTTATCTGTGTGTGATGTATGAGCCCGTGAACTTAACATATTAAACCCAGAAAGAATCATTAATGAAACACCACAAGATAATAATCTGCTAATTAAGATGTTTTAACTTTAACAAATATTTTAAATATTCCACAAACAATGTGTGCAGCACCCACTGAGGTCACATCTCACTACGTGTTATGCTCCGTGTCATTCCTTCAAGCAAACCAGCAGACTTTATAGTTCACTTCATTAAAAATTTCATATCTTTTTATGGCCCTTTACAAATTGGTATGACATTTTTATACCACCAGTTTAATAGTGCCCTATGCCATCCGTATTAAATCCATACGAAGCAATGTATATATCTAATTGGGAACATGCGTAATTTTCAAAAAAATAATTTTTGAAAAGTACACCTATTAAATAGTATGGAAACATATTGCATTGTGATAAGTTGCTTTGTTTTCTGTCATTAAAAAAATATTTAAAAGTATCTTTCCGCAAGGCGAGTAAAACGTCCTGTGACGTAAGCGGCGGGATGTGACGTCACCGTTTAGCACCGCATGAAGCATCGCCAGCCATCGTGCATCTGCTGCTACTAAAAGCCGAATAATCATTATTCGTGATTGCGAAAAAAAAACACAATTGATTTCAAAATGGCAGAAGAAGGCTTTAAAAGAGCACAGTCTGACAATCTACCATGTGTGGATGCCATCATGGTAGCATCATTCTTGAAAACAAATGACTGTTTTGTGGCTGCAGAAATTCGCGGATCAAAAGCAAATAGGTAAGTGGGATCTTGTATATACGTTCTGTGACTCTTAGTGTTAGGATAACAAGGAACGTGAAAAGAAACATATCACCTAAGTCCCATTTCCCATATTTCTTTCTAGATTGGTTCACATGTTAGAAAATACAATCAATTTTCACCATTACCAAGGTATGGTACGGATCAAGACGGGCCTAAAACTAACATAAAAAACGCAAATTTAGGCCTAAAAACATTTTAAACATAACTCTTATGCTTAGGAGTACAACTATTGTACAATTTCAAAAATAAATGCTTCTATAATCTATCAATCTTGAAAATAGGTAGATTTTTAGTTGGGGCAACTGCCCTCCCCCTCCAAAGGCCAATGGAAAGGAAACATTAAGTAACTTCAGTTAATTTCCTTGCATCTATATTGTACAATAAAATATAATATTGTTACAGTGCTGGCAGAGAAAATTATGGTGACAGCACTATAGGGTATGTTCAAGTGAAGCGACAAAGTGGGAAATGCATAGTAAAATGCAAAATATGTCCTGAGCACAAGGTCAGATCCAAAAATTATACAGTCACACTAATTGTAGATGAGGAACAGTACTGCATAGATAGTGTAGAATGCCATGACTGTGCTGCATCATCTGGTGATTAGCCTTGGTAAACAGCATATTTAGGCCTAAAAATTTTAACTCTTATGCTAAGGAGTAGACCCCTTCGAGGAAAATAAAATGATAACAATAATAATTGCAAGTACTGGTAATCTTAAGTTTGAAAAGTTATAATATAAACAGAAAAAAAGAAGATAGCCTACAATATGTAGGCCTACATAAAACCACCAAAGAGGAAAATATAAAATTCTGACATACTATTATTTGTATTATTATCTTATTATTTCATCATTTCGTACATTATAATTTTTATTGTTATTATTTTCAATATACAAACACAGCCTATGGGTTTCTCTCCCTTTGCCCATTTATATGTAAATCCATAGGTGCTGTCATTTTGATTTATTTCCATACAGGTGGTTTTAAACATGCAATAGCATTTCTGATGAGGGTGCATCGTCAAAGTGAGGAGAAAGCCACGACATCTGTGAAGTGCTACTGGAAAAAATCAGAGCTATCTGCTGTTGGGACATCGAAGAAATTTATCACTGCAAAGGACTTGGGTAAAAAGAAGCAAAGTACTGAGGTAACAACTGACAGTAGTTCCTCTAATGGCAGCTTCTTAAATGCTGTAGTTGTTGCAGGTAAAGAGCTTAAAATTGAAAACCAACTGTGCAGGTATTTCACTGAAAGTGACTGCATCAAGAAGCTGTCATTGCACTATCTTGCGATTAAATTTGCAGAAAGAGGTGGAGATCGTGATTCTTTTCTCACATTTGCAAAAGAGAACATGGACTTCGAGTCTATTAAGTTGGCAGAAAGGCAAACTTTGAAACAACATAATGATCCAGCTTGGCATGAACTCAGATATATGAGAATCACAGCCTCCAAGCTCCATGAAGCAACTAGGTGCAGAACATCTGATGGGACATTTGTGGAACGAGTGATCGGTGCTGTGAAAACAACACAGACTAAAGCAATGAAAAGGGGATGTACACTTGAAACTGAAGTCATAGCCACTTTACAAGCCCTACTTGGCACCAAAATACAAAAGAGTGGTCTCCCGCTTTCTGCATCACATCCTGTAATGGGAGCTTCACCAGATGGCATTGGAAAGGACTTTGTTGTGGAAGTTAAGTCTCCAGCTAGAGAAGCTTCAGTAGGAAATTATGTCAACAATGGCAAAATAAGTGACAAGTTCCTACTGCAGATTCAAATGCAGATGCATTTTTCAAAAATGGAAAAGGGTGTTTTTTGTGTTGCTGATCCAAGTTTTGAAGCAACAAAGCGTATTTCTATTTTTTGGGTAGAATACGATGAGGAACTGGCTATTAGAGCCATTAATGAAGCTGAAAAGTTCTGGAAAGAATGCATATTTCCAGTACTAATGAGGAGTGTTAAGCCCATAGCCTAAGTTGTTAGTAGGCTGATCATTGTTTATATTTTGATTCATATTATGAAGTTCCTTTTGTAGTAAAATAGGCCTACTATATTTCCCCATATGTACTCTATAAGATTATACCATATACTAAAATGGATTAACATGAGAATAATAGGCCTAAACTGTTCTTCGTGTAATACATGTGTGTGTTAAAAGGCTCCACAGAAAACATTCCTAAGAAAAATTAAATAAGATTGTGCCATTAACACCAATATGTAAAATAATATGTAGGCTTAACTTACTTTAAAATGTAAATACAATTACATACACATATATATGTAAGCCTTCATGTAGGTATATACAGTATGGACAGACTGACTATATACGAATGGTTTCATTGATTCAATGAGTCTAAGTTACTCGTCTTAATACCTTAGCAGTGGTGCTTGCAAATTAATCAGTGCACTAGCTATTACAATAACTTCATCAATCACTGGTATTAAATTATGGTCAACACATGCATGAGGCTTCAACATATTGAATTCTCTTAGTCTTCTAATTAAACGTTCTATATGAATTCTTACGCTGGCTATTCTCTTGGTCTGCATTACATCTTCCTTTGATATTTTTTCTCCATTACCTACACTAGGTGGTCGAACCAGCGAGCATCTATTTTGTATCAGAAGTGGTTCCACATGTTTAAACCCCCTGTCAGCCATAACTGCACAGTCAGAAGGTAGCTTTTTGAGAAAGTCACATCTTTCAAACAAGTGGGAATCACTTATACGACCACTATACCCTTCAGAAATGAAATTAATGAAACCATCTGGTGTGGAAGATATAAGGTACTTAATAGTATTGCAGTGCTTATATTCTGACCAAGTAAGTGCTTGGTGCATTGAATTGGATGGTTTCTCAATTTCTATTTCTAGACAGTCAATAATAGACTGGACATTACTGTATCTTACTCTGAAAGGCATGGGCAAAAGTTCTACAATTTTCCTTTCTTTCAGGCCAGAATATTAACTCCTTAAGACACAGTGCTAATAATGGGACAGTTTTACAAAATATGCGACTAGCACAACTGGCTGAAATTCCAAAGTCATCTGCGAGAATTGAGAATGGTTCAGCTAGCCTAATTTTTTTTAGTGTTAGTAAAATGTGGTTCATTTCAAGGTTCATTTGCTTGACAAGTAAATCCAGTACATATAAACTTTGCTCTGGCAAACCAAGATACAATTTCGTATTACGTTTAATTATTACTTCAAGTCGACCCTTGACTACTTCATTTTTGTTTAATAACGTAATTTCACGTGCTAGTTCCTCATCTAGTTCTTCGTCACTGTCACCATCTGCGACTTTAAAATCGGAGTCCCTACTCTCACTGTCAGAACTACAGCTTTGCTCGAAAGTGTCTGTTTCAATTGGAGGTGGAATTAGACACTTAAATTTAATTGAAGATGAGGCAGTACTTGTCACAGGGAATTTAGTTTGAATAGCCTTACTTCTAAAATGAGGAACTAGGTTTACTTGAATTCCAACATCTGAACTACCAGTAGGCCTACTGGTATTTAGTGTACACTTTTCGTAGTTTTTTGAAGACAAGGTACTTCCAGTATCTACTTCTACACCCTCAAAATCACTTTCCATAGCTACGTTCTGTGATAGGGGTATTTCTTGTGTTTCCTTTAACCAATGTTATTCTTCAATCACCTCAGCTCGCAAACGTTTGGCAGCAGCAGGCCTTGGTGAATGAATCATTGTTCTCCTCCTGTCTGACTGGCATTGAAATATATGGGGGATGACTCCAGACTTCATTTTAATTGGACATCTAATGATTCTGAATTTAACCCAGTTTTCCATATCATTTTCCAGCTGGAAAAACAGGATTAGCACAATGTAAAAATCCTAACAAAGTTTTCATGCATAAATGATACAAGCTTTGCTGACCATGTGCTAATTTTCTGAAGAAGAATTTGACTTCATCTAGCTTTTCACACAGTTTTAGCATATCAAGCAAGAACAGTGTCTTGGTGGCATTAAGTCACATAATATAGGAATGTATTTGGGTGCTGTGATTTTATTAATTGATTTACCCTTTTTTTCTTGTAACTTGAGCTAAGTTAGGACAATATTTTTAACTCATGACCATTATTTGTAGTATGGTAGGCTTAATGTAGGAATATGTATTTTGTTAAAATTACTGTGCTGTGTAATTAATAAAAATCATTGTAATTCATTATTGTTATTATTATTAATAATCAGAATATTTCACTTATAAGACTTGAGACCACCCGAACTGACAAGCATTGTTTTTTTTACAGATGTTGCCTACACTTGTTCTTTATAAATTCTTTTTCATGCTGTACATAGGCCTACTTTGCTTTTTGTAACATTAGGCCTAAAGGCCCTAGAGTAGGCTACTGGTATTTTGTTGTAGCCTAAATGTGTTTACAAAAGTAAGCTTTTCAATAACTAGTTACCTAACTGTCACATGCCAAGATAAATTGGTATAACTTGAGAAATCAATTTGGATCGTGAAACCTTGGTTTAGGCCTATTATTAGGGACATGGAAAACTCTAAAAGTTAGGTTAGGTTGGAGAATATTTTAATAATCTCCATTAACTTATGGACTGTTCATTACTTTCATATTTCAAAATTTAATTCAAGTATCATAGATTCAAATTCAAAATCACCAGAAAAGCAGACGAGGTTAAATGATCAAGAGTCCTTTCGAACTAATTCAACTTACATTAAAATCATCTTCACAGCAAAAAACTGTAGACTTCTCCGATATATCACTGACATTTCTCCAGCACGCCAAAATCCATTTCTTCCTAGTTTTTGGGTCCTTTGGAACATTGATAAATAACTTATCTGGAGTAGCATGCGATGTATTAGTGCACATTGGAACTATACACCATCTATAACCTTTCTGCCTCACTAACTGCGCTGAATTCATGTTAAGTACAAAACTTCACACTTAGAATTACTCAACGCAATGCAGATTGAACCGAAGTTTACTGGTCACTAAAATATAACAGAAATACGAGTACTGTGTCTCAAAGCACAACATCTGTTTATTCCGCCTCAAACACCACCAACATAAGCGATGACGTCAGACCAATAAGATCGTGTACTCGCGTCACGTGACATTTTGCGTATTTTATTTCGGATTTTTATCATGTTTGGAGTTATTATTCGTACATTCTGACCACATTTTTGAATTCTGCATGACATTTTGAATCAGATTAGCGCATTTTAAATAAAAACCCCGGATCATGCATGTTCCCTATTGTTTAAAAGTATTCCATACTAATATTAGAAGTCTAGCGAAACACAAGAATAGCTTAGATGTTACTTTGAAGGCTTATGAAAATATATTTTATGTAGTGGTCTTATCGGAAACGTGGAAATTAAGTAACGCAAATGTTACTAAACATAGCTGCTATAAAGCTTACTATAATGAAAGTGCAATAAATCAGAATGATGGAGTAGTCATCATGATAAAAGATGGATTACAGCATGAAGTTAAGTGTATAGCATATAAAGATTTCAAATTTATTCGAGTAGTTGTTAATAAAAGCGATAATAAAATAGCAATAACAGGGGTGTACAAACCACCAAAATACAACAAAACATTATTTCTGGAGAATTTAAATAACTATATAAAAACAGATTGTCAGCTAGAAAATGAATTAATAATTGGTGACATGAATATTAATTTATTCGAAAATCAAGACTCAGATGATTATTTAAACCTTCTTAATGAATATGATTTCAGATCTATAATCAATGGTACAACTAGGGAAACTGAAACTAGTAAATCATGCATTGACCACGCATTTCTTAAAAGCAGGCTTTCGAATGAAAATATTCTCTCTATCATCTCGGAAAGCAAAATAACTGATCACAATACTACAATAATTAGTCTAAAATTTAATCAAGTTAGTTGTCAGGAAAATAAACCAAAGATCAGAAATTATCAAAGACATAAATTAGATTATGTGGAACTAAAACAGAAGTTAAACATCAACTGGAATAATAAACTGGGAGAAGGACATTTGGATACTAAATTGAATATATTTATTGAAACAATACAAAACTGCATCCATGAATCTACTAAACAGTTAAACTCAAAGCGAGTCAAAAGAAAAGAGTCGATTACCCTTGCATTGGTAGAATCCATAAATACTAGAGATAAATTATACCGCAATTATCTGGAAAATAAAAATAATGAAGAAATAAGAGAAAAATATAAAAAAGACAGAATCAAATTAAATGAGCTAATAAACTGGGCAAAAATAGATTACTATAGTCATTGAGTAAATGCTAGTTCAGGAAATCCTAAAAAGATTTGGGGTATAGTTGATGAGGTAGCTCAGAGAATTAATCAAAAAGAGCAAATTAGTGAAATAAGGTATCAGAATGAAATTTACAAAAATGACATACAAATTTCAAATAAATGTAATGAATATTTCATAAATAAGACTACCGAGATGTCCAAATGTATAAAGAAAAGCGGAAACCCCACACTTAATATAACTAGCAATAAGAGTTCATGCTTCATGGCCCCGGTAAATTCCACTGATTTGAAAAAATTCTAGGTGACATAAGTGACAGTAAAGCTACGGGAATAGACAGTATTTCAGCAAAGATTTTAAAACAAAATATAGATTCATTAGAGAAACCGCTTTTAAAACTCATAAATCAATCTTTTACAGAAGGATATTTTCCAAAGCAACTGAAGACAACAATAGTTAAACCAATCTTAAAATCAGGCAATACTACAGACATGGAAAAATATAGACCTATATCTTTGATTACAATAATAGCAAAAATATTTGAAAAATGTATCAAAAACAATATTTTCCAGTTTTTACTGAAGCATGACATTCTATCAGCAAGGCAATATGGATTTATAAAAAGTCGAAGTACTGTGGATGCAATTGCAGCTCTAACTAA
Organism: Meconema thalassinum; assembly: GCA_946902985.2. NCBI lineage: Eukaryota > Metazoa > Arthropoda > Insecta > Orthoptera > Tettigoniidae > Meconema > Meconema thalassinum. The sequence goes on along the minus strand of OX336388.2, from coordinate 53,984,909 downwards.
ACAAATACAAGTAAAATTAAATTGCTCCAAACCATTACTAGGAATATTTTTAGATCTTACTAAAGCATTGGACACTGTATCACGTGATATTCTCCTCCAAAAAATGGAAAAATATGGTATTCGAGGCACAGCTCTTAATCTCCTCAAAAGTTACCTGACTGACAGAATCCAATAAGTAAAAATAAATGACACATTGAGTGCACCGATGCACGTAAAAAGGGGAATACCACAAGGAACAGTCTTAGGGACAGTATTTTTTATTATATACTGAACCCTTGCAAAGAAGCATATGAGACTCAGTTTCGGGGGGTGTAACGGTTCATATCGTAAGTTGTTGTCAGGGCGCTTCATTAACTTGCAGGGTAACATATAACAAAATAACATGCAGGAAAGAGTGAAGCCAGGGTTAAAAACAAATGAATTTAATAACAAATCACCATATTTACACTTAACAAATAAACAACAAAAACTCCCATCTGACTCCCACTTATTGAAAATGCCAAAACTAGGCGAAAATCTCTGGAGAGATTAATTACCTGGACCAAGTGTCCCTAAGATAAAAATACAAAAGTGACCATATATGTGCGTATGCCGTTCTACATGCATCACGATGTGTACAATGAATGCGTGATTCGTCATCATCCAGAATAATCCTTCAGACAACGAATCCGCATTTCTTAGAGCTAGACCGACACGGGGGAACACAACTACAATACTTAAAATTAAAACCGACACTTCCTAAATCTAATATAAACAAACACAAAATTTCCGTGTGAAATTGGAATCAAATTGCCGTAGCAACATTTATTGCCTAAAAACTTAGGACTTCTCACACAAATCAACACAAGTACATTAACACGTGACCAATAAAAATACAAAAAATGACCGCTGTCAAAATTTACAAGTACTCTACAACTACACCGCACAGGTGTGACACACAAAAATTACATGAATCGAGTCATAAACAAAGCAATAGGCACACAGCCAACATTTACGTTAATAATACAATATTTTACCCATACAACGTACAACAAGCCGTTACACACATGGCGAACTCCCCAATTAATTATGGCTTAAAAAATAACCATCACAATGAACAGGTTTGCTACATGAAAGCTTACAGGGGTCAGTCGGACAAATCAGGACTGCCTATCAAAAATAAATCACAGGCACAACGGGCGGTTTGTGGGACTCTGCATGTCTGTCAACCCACGTGTCAATAAAAATCTCGACCTCCCAGGACATGGGGTTGAATCTCGAAGAAGTGTGCCCCAAAGCACAACAATACGTGTGTGTGTCAGAAAAATATGGACAAGAAACAGCGGTCTCCCAAGAGCACCCTGTCTTTCCATCTAAAAAAACAACAGCAGCAAAATATGAGAGCGGTAGGACCTCTACCCCCTCCTCACGTAGAATCAACACACACTTGACACAGTAACACACACAAAATCACACGTATGGGTTTTGACAGACCCTGAAATAAAAAGACACAAATAATTTCCACATGCTGGCGCCACCGTTCTATGCCGTGGCTAGTCAACCTGAAAAGGACTCAAAAAAATCTATCAAAATTAGAACGAAGGTGCTCTACAAATTACTTTTAAGTTGGTGCGCTTGGCAACCCTAATATGAATAATAACCTGTTCAGCAAATATCTTACAGTAATTTCCTCCCATTCCTATTTCAAATATTAACGTTAATAAAGCACCATTTATCGAATGTAACGGGTTCCGCATTTGCATGGACAAAAATCACGCACGCATGCCGCGCACATTACATATGACTCAAGGAAAAAGCAAATATCTAACAAACACTTTGGCCACGCGCCAACGGACATTTAAAACATTGAGTGTCGGTGCAAGAAAAACTCTAAACAAGAAAAGAAAAATGACTATTTACAAAAGTTCCCCGGCCAAATCTAACTACATAATTGAAATAATCCAATTTTTGTACATCATCGCTCTGCTTGTAGAACTAAGGCCATCCTCCTCAGCCCATTGCCCCATGTACAAATTAGCACTCCATCGTGGTCGTCTGCGTTGATTTGTTGAAGCTCATCCCAACTCCAAACCACGTGCTGATCATCTTGGTATCGACTCCTTGGCAGAAAAGTTCAATGTTAATTATTTGACCTATCTATAATCGCTTGCAGGGTACTCAGTTCACCCACAATTGTCCTAATGCGATTAATTGCGAAGACTGGCCCTATATATCTCGCACACACGCACAATAAAAACACATATAAAATACACTGCAATTTGTACATAAAATATACAACTCGAGACCACGTCACTGGCTCGATAACAAGTTTAAGATCTTGGCTGCACCGGCAGTCGCTATCTTGCTCGGTATTTCCGTACTGTTCTATTGACCTTCGCTCCGGTGAGCGCTAATTAGGGTGTTACAAGACTTGCCCCTCAGAGCTGAACTCGTCGTTAAGTAAATGTTACAAGTCACCACGCACTGGCGTGAAATATTTAGCTCACACAATAAAGTTGATTTCAGAATTAAATGTGTTAGAGCTTTAAAATTTGTTATTACCGCTGATGTGACTTTAGCTCCTCAGAGCTCACAAATAAAATAACTTCACTAAATTCAGAGCGTAAAAATAACGATACAAACTGGCGTGAAGTTAGCCTCTCAAGGCTCCACAAAGAATGACTTAGAGTAGCGTCATGCCAAACTATTTATTAGAAACTGACAGGGGGCGGAGGAGTGGGGTGGAATCGGATAAAAACTTCCAGAGTTTTTGTCTCACAAAGATGGGACTAGTGTCATTCTTCTTCAAATAAATCAAACGTCTCAATTCACTCGTGCGGAGATTAATCCGTTCGGTGGTTCTTTAGATACTCACTTCCGCGGGCTTTTTACTACTGACGCTGTCCACCGCGTGGTCATGGCTTGGTCTCTTGTGATTGGCTGATTCAATCTGATGTTCGTTGCAAGTGACTCGTGATCCTTCCTTTATGCTTCCAATTTTGGTACAGTAGTTGCTCAATTTGGCCTTGAACCCGACTAATTCTAGCCGTCCCCCAAGAATAGCTACCAGCTCAGCTCCTGTTGCAATCATTACGAAATGCTAGCCTCCCTTTATCCAAGTCGACTTCCTCAAGTACTGCCTGGGCCGTAGTAATAATAATAATAAATATGAATACTTATTTATCGAAGATCAATAAGGGTTCATTTATCCTCAGCAAGGTTTTGAAATTCGAAACAATTTATTGGTTTGGATTTCAGAAACAAAATCCACTGTAGTAACAACACATCTCTTTAAATCTCACTCAGCTGCTCGAGTGTACGCCCCTCTGACTCAATTAGTGTGCTCCCTTCTCGCTGGAATGTCATTCATACTTCCTCACTAGGTCTCCCCCTTCTCCTCAAGTAGTTGCCACTCCTGTCGTCTCAGCTGCTCGTTGTTTACAAACAAAGTGCGTACTCCGGCGCTCCCCGTAGATTTGAGTGTTGGCTCTCAAAATAAATTTTTGCAATACAGATTCTGCACACATCATCTTTCCTAGTCATCAAATGGTTCCCTTCTGTAGTACGGTTTTAAATTGGCGCTATTAAAAACAGATTTTGCACCAGTGCTCACTTCTTCCAGTCTGTAGGCATTGTTACCCAGATTCTTAATTACCCGGAACGGGCCAATAAATTTCGGACAGAATTTTGCGAAGACCTTGTTCTTAGGGTCGGAGATCGGTGGTCTACGAACCAGCACTAATTCTTGTTCTTGTAACTCCCGGTGAAACTTCTTTCCTCGGTACCGTCTCAGCCTTCGGTCCGCTTGGATCCTCATGTGCTCTCTCGTTCGCTGGATTCGCAAGTCATGCGCTAATAATGGATCCCTTGGGCAAGGAATGATCTTGTCCCAAGTTCTTTCTGGCAACCTGTTGTGGTGTAAAATCAGTGGGACTTGACCCGTCGACTCGTGCTGAGTGGTGTTCATGCACATCTCAATTTCCTCTACTTTGTCCACCCATTTATTGTGTTCGTTAGGAATCATTACTCTGTAGTATTTAGCAACACAGCGAATTGTTCTCTCGCTCGGATTTCCACAAGGATGACGAATACTTGAAAATACGTGTTTTATTCCTAGGCTCTCCAAACCTTGCCTAAAAACATTGCTCGTGAAATAGGTACCGTGATCTGATAGAATGGATTCCGGCTTCCCAAGCATCGGAATAACTTTGTTCTTAATTCGACTGAGGACTTGTCTTGATGTCGTCTTCTGAATAGGACATGGCACGACCATCTTCGAAAATACGTCGACACACACCAGAAGGTGTCGGCATCCACGCTTTCCTTTTACTAAAGGGCCAAAGCAATCAATAGCGAGCATCTCGCATGATTTCTGAGGTAATAGTGGTCTTGGAGGTTGTTTCAGAATAAAGTTGTTCGGCTTCGTGCGCTGGCAAGCGTCACACGTTCTAATTACTTCAACAATGGTGAATCTCATCATAGGCCAAGTAAAAGTCTCCCCTATCGTAGCTTCAGTCTTATCCGTGCCTATATGTGCTAGGCTCTCGTGAACATGCCAAGTCAATCCCCTCTGTAGTGATGCTGGAACTAAGATCCGCAGTTTAGTATGATGCTAATCCACGTACTTATGTAACAAGTTATTTAAGTAGTGAAATCTCGCTTGTTTAGCACTGGCTTCTCGGTACTCCGGTGAATTCGGTTGTAATTCCTTCCTGTAGAATTTTATCATCATCATCATCCATGGGTCTGCTTCTTGCTCCTTCCGAATATCCTTCAATCTTGCCAAAAACTCACGAGCCTTAGGTGTTAATGTAATATTGTGAACTTCCGCTGTTACTTCGTTTCCGTCCTCAGGATTTCTACTCAAGGCATCCGGTATGACGTTCATCCTTCCAGGGCAATGCTCTATTGTGATGTCAAACTGCTGTATGTAGATGGACCAGCGCGTAACTCTCTCACTTGCCATTGTTGTCTTGAATAAAAATGTCAGTGCATGGTGGTCGGTTCTAACAATGATGGAATAACCATAGATCACCTTACGCCACAGTTGAAGAGAATATAGAATTGCTAGCAGCTCAAGTTCCGTAACTGTGTAGTTCCTCTCATGTTTCCGTAATTTACGACTCGTAAATGCCAAATAGGATTTCTTCTTGGGTTCTTCAGCGTCCTCTTGGTACAGCATAGCACCGATTCCAATCAATGAAGCATCTGCTTGAATAATAAATTGCTTCTCAAAATCCGGATATCCAAGTTTCACACAGTTTTCCAATAAATCCTTCGTTGCTTTAAAAGACCTGTCGCACTCCTCGTTCCAAGACCATCGATTCGCCTTCTTCAACATCTCCTGCATAGGCGCGACTGTTTCTGTGTAACCAGGGCAATTTTCTTTGAAGAAGCCTGTCACTCCCAAAAACGCTCTCACATGTTTGACTTTGGTAGGTGTGGGAAATTTCTTAATAGCATCAATCTTGGCTGGATTAGGCCGCACGCCCTCGACATCAATTATATGCCCCAAATATAAAATCTCGCTCTGGCAAAAATGTGACTTCTTTAGGTTGATTTTGAAGTTCATGGTTCTCAAGTTGTCCAGCAGTTTATTTAAATTTATCAGGTGTTCCTCCATTGTCTCAGAAGCGATTAATATGTCGTCAACATATCTCGTGGTGAAGTTCTTGACCTCCTCAGTCAGATTTCTATCGAGTGCTCTAATGAGTGCACAACCCGCAGTTTTCACGCCAAAGGGCATTCGACACCAGATATAACTTTGATTGTCGAATAAAAATCCCGTCAACAGTTGGGATTTATCTTCAAGTTCAAGATGGTGGAAACTATTCGTCAAATCAACACTTGAGTATATCTTCTTCCCACGGAAGCCTTTCAAAACGTCTTTGATCCTAGGTGCTTGGTCATGCTCAACTAGCAGTTTGCTGTTCAAAACTCGCGCGTCTAGGCATAGCCTAATTGATCCGTTTGGCTTGGCCACAGCCAATATTGCGTTCAGGTAAGGGGTTGCCGCTTTCCTTATCATGCCAGAATCTAATAAGTTAGTAATAATGTCCTTCACCTGAGAAAAATGCTTCTCTGGGATCGGGTACAATTTACTTTTAAATGGGGTCCAATCTGTGACTTGCATGGCATATTGAAAATTTAAAACTTTCCCAGGTATGGTGTCAAAAGCTCCTTTATGTAATCTTAAAATTTCTTCCAGTCTTCTTCTATCAGGTTCCCCTACGATGGCCTCCTTAAGTCGCTCCTGAAGTAGAATTTCAAATTTGGCTCCGCTAATTTCTTCTTCTGCCAAATGCACCCAAAGTTCCTGCGAAATATCTCGGCTGTCAATTTCTAGCACTGCAGTCTGGCTGACTCGCTCCCCCTTCAAGATCTTATCTCCGGCCTCATTAGTGCATTCCTCAACAACCCAAGTATTGGCCTCTCTCTCCAACGGACTCTCTTCCATGTTTAAACCCACATGATTCAACCCCTCTACTTGTTTGAAGCTTACAGTGTTGTTATGTAAGTCAATTACAGCATGAAAAAAGCAGATGAAGTTGGCTCCTAAAATTATGTTGTAGTTCATCTTTGGAATAACAATGAATGTTTGCGAGAAAGTATGGTTCAATATTTCCAGATCCAGAAATGCTTGCTGTTTACAATTCATAGTTTTGTCAGGAACAACACCTCTGACTTTCATTAGCGGTACCGGCATAATAGGAACAGTTTGTTTCCTTCCTATTTCCTTTATCAAAATTTCAGTGGCTAAGCTCACCTGGCTACCTGTATCAATCAAACATCTCACCCTCATACCTCCAACATGCGCGTAAATAATTGGTAGCTGTCTGATAACATTTTCACGGTTCTTCACCACTTCCTCCAGGCAGTCGTCCGGGAATGCTACCCACTCTTCTATGTTTGCCACTATCATCTCTTCTTGCTCCCTGGCGACCTCCATTTTCAGCCTATCACCTTTCAGTTCATTTGGTTTTTTTTATATCCCGGGACCCATTTGTTGTGTTTCGCCGGTTGTCATCCTGTCGCTCCTGTTGCCTCAATAAACTCTCTGCCCCCTCTCCTTGATGGTTGTCTGGGCTCTGTCTGTTCGCCATGGCACGCCCCCACTTCTCCTTCTCCGCTTCTTCAGTACTTAATTGATCCAAGTATTTACGTGATTCAATATATCGCTCGTCCCAGTTGTTCCGATAATCTCCCCTATTTTCTTGGCGATAGTCCCTGCCGTTATTCCATCTACCATCTCCATTTCTTTGGTAAGGTCTACCTTGTCTCTGGTTCCCCCTGCAATTTGTGTATTCCCGATGGTACGTCCACTGATTGTTTTGATTTTGGTTATTCTGATTGTATCTCCCGCGGTTATTCTGATAATTCTGATTATTATTGTGGAACTGGTTTCGGCCGTCAAAATCTTGCCTCCTCGGTGTGAATTGTGTCCCTGTGGACTGTGTCTTAGTTTGGTTCCCCTGGCTGTGGTTATTTTGGAGTCCCTGAACTACCTCTGCCGTGTTGACACATTCCAGATTCCTTCTTCCTGTCTGTGGGCTTACCATACTCGTCTCGTCTAAGTGTCTGAGTAATTCTTCGGCTTGGACTGCGGTTTGAATGTTTCCTGCGACTAATAATTGTTGGATGTGCATTGGGAGTTGTTTCCCGATGGTTAGAACCATATTTTGCTCGCTAGGCGGGTCGTCAAAATCTCTGAATTTTACCAATTGCTGACTGAAGAATTCTGAAAACCGGGTTGGATGCGTACTATGATATTTGCGCGTGTACAGGTCCATTCTGAACCCCTGCTGTAACGGAGGGCTCCAAAACTTCTTCAAAAATGCCTCGCGGAATTGAGCCATGTCTGTGAACGTGTACTTAAAGCTTAAAAACCAGGTTAGGCTAGGTCCTTCTAAAAATTTCTCCACTAGTCTTAATTGTTTCTCAGGGCCGATGGGCTGGTCATTAAAGTAATCAGTTAATTGTCGTAGAAATTCTTTGGGAGTGGTTCCTGAATGTTCCTTAAATTTATCGGGCTTAAAATCATTACCCCGAATGACTTGGATGACTTGGGCGGGTGCCAAGTTCGGTTGTGGTGTTGAAGTCTCCCCCCTGTATTGCTGGAATGCATTAGTCGTTAGTCTGGGACTTTTACCCCGGCTCGTATCCTCAGCCAACTTCAAACCTGCAGGACTTCCAATACTTGTTTGCTTCTCCGGTATATTTTCAGTCGAAAATAATGTCGCATTCTCTAAAGATCTAATCTCGTTTTTGATGATTAACTCTGAGTGTTCCTGTAATTTTGACTTTATATTTTCCTCCAATTCCTGCATTCTTGAACTGTGTTCCCCCAAGCGTTTTAAAATTGTCAAGCGGTCTTCCTTATTTGCGTGAGCCTGCTGGTCCCAATCTCGCCGGATCCTACTTTTCAAGCTATTAATCTTCTCCTCGTTCCTTTCCTGATTTTTCTCTAGCTCTTCACGTATCTGTTCTCCAACCTCCTCTCTTATGACCTCTTGTGTTTTTATTAGCTGTTCTCCCAGATTATCCCGAGTCTTGACGAGCTGCTCTCCTACTTCTTGTCTTATGACCTCTTGTGTGTTTATTAGCTGGCCTTCCATCTCTTTTCTTATGATCTCTTGTGTCTTGCCTAATTGCTCCTCTACGTTCTCCCGCAAGTGTATCCGTTCGGTTTCAGCCTTAACCTCGACTTTATCAATTTCCTTTATTAATTCCAGCACATTGCTGTCTACCGAATTAATTTGCTGCTGCAATTTCTCTTGGGTTTTCTTCATTCCCGCGGTGTTACTGACACATGCTGCCTCTATCTGTTTGAGTTTATCTGCCACCTTCTCGTCAAATTGTACTAATTTGTTATCAAATTTCGCCTCTAACTTCTTAATTTCGCCTAACTGTTTGACGTTGTTCTCCGCAACCTCGCCTGCCAGTTTCCCTACTTTTTTAACGCTCTGATTAATGTCATTAGTGATTTTTCCTAATTGTTCGGTTTGTGTTATTTGTGTTACCGCCTGTTCCGACAATTTGTGATTTAGTTCATTTAATTGTTTGTCCGTGTCTAATTTCTGGACCTCTAATTGGACCGAAATATGACCGCTCATGTCATGTAATTGTTTTCCACAGTCTATCTTCTGCGCTTGTAATTGGACCGTAATGTCATTTAATTGTTTATCATTATGCTCCCGCTGAGCTCCTAATTGTTCTTTCAATTGTTTATTTAATTGTTTATTATTGTCTTCGCTTATTTCCTCCTTCATGTTCTTTAATTGTTTCTCCGTCTTCACGGACATCTGTTCCAACAATGCCTTAATTTCATCGACACTCGCCATATCACACACACAAATATATTCAGAGAAAACAGGGTTATGGGCCAAGGTTTCAGCCATCTACACACATACATGTCACACATTTAAATATTACTGGCTCTAATTTAATGAAAATTTCAGTAACACAATTTACTGAATACAATGACACTTATTCCCAAACAACAAAATAACCCCCAGTGATCTGCTTTTAAATTCCTAACCAACAGAATTTACGAAACACCAATTAACCGAAGTCAATTAAATGTCAAAATAAGGCAACATCTTCCTGCTTTGACTGAGTTCAATAATAATGCAAATTTCTAATTTTAATGTCGGGCGCCAGAACAAGTTAATAACAAATACAATATCAAATTCTAACCTTGTTCAATATCTCTAACTTTAGGAACTCAGTGATTTTACTAATGCACATGGCGGTACAACATCGCCTCAATTTACTGAATTTACATGTCCGCTTGACCTGGCATCATTTCTCAACGAAATAAATATGAGATCAGCGAAGCAACAACAACAACAGTCCCACTTGGGCAGCCATTTTTGTTTTATGAACCCTTGCAAAGAAGCATATGAGACTCAGTTTCGGGGGGTGTAACGGTTCATATCGTAAGTTGTTGTCAGGGCGCTTCATTAACTTGCAGGGTAACATATAACAGAATAACATGCAGGAAAGAGTGAAGCCAGGGTTAAAAACAAATGAATTTAATAACAAATCACCATATTTACACTTAACAAATAAACAACAAAAACTCCCATCTGACTCCCACTTAATAAAAATGCCAAAACTAGGCGAAAATCTCTGGAGAGATTAATTACCTGGACCAAGTGTCCCTAAGATAAAAATACAAAAGTGACCATATATGTGCGTATGCCGTTCTACATGCATCACGATGTGTACAATGAATGCGTGATTCGTCATCATCCAGAATAATCCTTCAGACAACGAATCCGCATTTCGTAGAGCTAGACCGACACGGGGGAACACAACTACAATACTTAAAATTAAAACCGACACTTCCTAAATCTAATATAAACAAACACAAAATTTCCGTGTGAAATTGGAATCAAATTGCCGTAGCAACATTTATTGCCTAAAAACTTAGGACTTCTCACACAAATCAACACAAGTACATTAACACGTGACCAATAAAAATACAAAAAATGACCGCTGTCAAAATTTACAAGTACTCTACAACTACACCGCACAGGTGTGACACACAAAAATTACATGAATCGAGTCATAAACAAAGCAATAGGCACACAGCCAACATTTACGTTAATAATACAATATTTTACCCATACAACGTACAACAAGCCGTTACACACATGGCGAACTCCCCAATTAATTATGGCTTAAAAAATAACCATCACAATGAACAGGTTTGCTACATGAAAGCTTACAGGGGTCAGTCGGACAAATCAGGACTGCCTATCAAAAATAAATCACAGGCACAACGGGCGGTTTGTGGGACTCTGCATGTCTGTCAACCCACGTGTCAATAAAAATCTCGACCTCCCAGGACATGGGGTCGAATCTCGAAGAAGTGTGCCCCAAAGCACAACAATACGTGTGTGTGTCAGAAAAATATGGACAAGAAACAGCGGTCTCCCAAGAGCACCCTGTCTTTCCATCTAAAAAAACAACAGCAGCAAAATATGAGAGCGGTAGGACCTCTACCCCCTCCTCACGTAGAATCAACACACACTTGACACAGTAACACACACAAAATCACACGTATGGGTTTTGACAGACCCTGAAATAAAAAGACACAAATAATTTCCACATGCTGGCGCCACCGTTCTATGCTGTGACTAGTCAACCTGAAAAGGACACAAAAAAATCTAACAAAATTAGAACGAAGGTGTTCTACAAATTACTTTTAAGTTGGTGCGCTTGGCAACCCTAATATGAATAATAACCTGTTCAGCAAATATCTTACAGTAATTTCCTCCCATTCCTATTTCAAATATTAACGTTAATAAAGCACCATTTATCGAATGTAACGGGTTCCGTATTTGCATGGACAAAAATCACGCACGCACGCCGCGCACATTACATATGACTCAAGGAAAAAGCAAATATCTAACAAACACTTTGGCCACGCGCCAACGGACATTTAAAACATTGAGTGTCGGTGCAAGAAAAACTCTAAACAACAAGAAAAGAAAAATGACTATTTACAAAAGTTCCCCGGCCAAATCTAACTACATAATTGAAATAATCCAATTTTTGTACATCATCGCTCTGCTTGTAGAACTAAGGCCATCCTCCTCAGCCCATTGCCCCATGGACAAATTAGCACTCCATCGTGGTCGTCTGCGTTGATTTGTTGAATCTCATCCCAACTCCAAACCACGTGCTGATCATCTTGGTATCGACTCCTTGGCAGAAAAGTTCAATGTTAATTATTTGACCTTCCTATAATCGCTTGCAGGTTACTCAGTTCGCCCACAATTGTCCTAATGCGATTAATTGCGAAGACTGGCCCTATATATCTCGCACACACGCACAATAAAAACACATATAAAATACACTGCAATTTGTACATAATATATACAACTCGAGACCACGTCACTGGCTCGATAACAAGTTTAAGATCTTGGCTGCACCGGCAGTCGCTATCTTGCTCGGTATTTCCGTACTGTTCTATTGACCTTCGCTCCGGTGAGCGCTAATTAGGGTGTTACAAGACTTGCCCCTCAGAGCTGAACTCGTCGTTAAGTAAATGTTACAAGTCACCACGCACTGGCGTGAAATATTTAGCTCACACAATAAAGTTGATTTCAGAATTAAATGTGTTAGAGCTTTAAAATTTGTTATTACCGCTGATGTGACTTTAGCTCCTCAGAGCTCACAAATAAAATAACTTCACTAAATTCAGAGCGTAAAAATAACGATACAAACTGGCGTGAAGTTAGCCTCTCAAGGTTCCACAAAGAATGACTTAGAGTAGCGTCATGCCAAACTATTTATTAGAAACTGACAGGGGGCGGAGGAGTGGGGTGGAATCAGATAAAAACTTCCAGAGTTTTTGTCTCACAAAGATGGGACTAGTGTCATTCTTCTTCTAATAAATCAAACGTCTCAATTCACTCGTGCGGAGATTAATCCGTTCGGCGGTTCTTTAGATACTCACTTCCGCGGGCTTTTTACTACTGACGCTGTCCACCGCGTGGTCATGGCTTGGTCTCTTGTGATTGGCTGATTCAATCTGATGTTCGTTGCAAGTGACTCGTGATCCTTCCTTTATGCTTCCAATTTTGGTACAGTAGTTGCTCAATTTGGCCCTGAACCCGATTAATTCTAGCCGTCCCCCAAGAATAGCTACCAGCTCAGCTCCTGTTGCAATCATTACGAAATGCTAGCCTCCCTTTATCCAAGTCGACTTTCTCAAGTACTGCCTGGGCCGTAGTAATAATAATAATAAATATGAATACTTATTTATCGAAGATCAATAAGGGTTCAATACATTAATGACATAGAAAAAATCAATAAATAATCTAAAAAATAGTTCAATTATCACTTATGCAGATGACACCGCTATATTTTTTGAAGGGAATACATGGGAAATAGTCAGGTAAGATGCAACCGAAGCTTTAAAAGGGATTAAATTATGGCTGGATAATAATGAATTGTTTCTGAATGTAAATAAATCAAAATTTATTATTTTCACATTAAAAAACAATCAAAACTGCTTCAACGAGCTTACAGTACATCGGGAAAACTGTAATACAAGCTGCAACTGCATAAAAATCAACCGCACACAAAATATAAAATACCTACGAATTTATTTTGATGAAGACATGAAGTGGAGATCTCACATTAATTTCATCACAAAGAAAATAAGGAGGACAGTTTATGTATTTCATTGTCTGAAACACATTGTCAATATTAAACTACTGAGAGATATCTACTTTGTACTTATTCAGTCTACTCTCACGTATGGATTAATTGTATGGGGAGGAGCTTATCAAACTATTGTAAGAAAAGTTCAAGTAATGCAAAACTTGGTGTTGCGTATCATGTATAAAAAGGAAAGGTTATATCCTACTAATGAATTGTATGCGGAAGCAAACGTCATGAACATAGGACAACTTTACGCGACGGAAGTCTATAAATATATCTATAAAAATAAAAATTCAGTTATAAATATGAGCCACACCTACGAAACAAGAGGTAGAATAGGACATTTGGCTGTCCTCTTCAAACCAAATCTAACTATTACAAAGCGTAATTTTCAATACTTTATTCCTAAATTTTACAATATCCTTCCTAAAGCCATAAAAGAGCAGTTACATAAATCTACAAAGTTTATACTGAACCCGCTGAGCTATTGTTCATGTGATATTTTTTTTATGACAGAGCATTTAAGATGGGATGTTGTACTTTTGAACACACCCAGGAAGCCACGTGAAGCTGAGAGATCACGCGATACTTTGAAGTAGCGGTGAATCGCACTTTTGACTTTGGTGTAAACTGCTCATTATTATCTGAGGTCTTATTATATATTTTTATCTTTCCTACGAGACTCAGAATATTCCATTTCGTCATGCTGCATTATTAAAACATTTTGGAGAATGTTTATTTTTACTTTAGGTAAGGTAATACCCTTGCAGATACGCAAAAAGGAACGTAAGTAGTCGCTCAACGTTTTCGTTTTGACGACCTACTTTCTAGAGACACCCAGTACCGGAGCACTGCGTCTTGAGAATCCGCCTTGTGTAGGCGTGGAATTACATTTGTCCTACGAGACGTAGAAGAATATCCGCTGTTTAGCGTTAAAAAGTGATTATAAGGTGCCATCGAGCGAGCAAATACTAATATTCACTGTCGATGAAGTCCAGTGAATTAAATAAGAAGCTTGGGAAATAATTATTGGCAAGTATAGTGTATTGCACAACATTGCTGTGACATCACATATTACCCACGCGTATGTGGAGGGCAGATGCCTAGTGGAAATATACAGGTAATAGTGTTACAATTATCCTGAATAAGTGTGATTATAATTGTATGAGATATTTAAATTGACAAAGTGGAAATTTTATCCTTGAAACGTCGTATAATTCACGGATGCTGCGTGATACAAAAGTAGCGTCACTAGCACGTGCAGCATTATAAAATAGTATTAGCTCACATGCTAATCCACATCTGCAAGATTAAGGCTGTGTCGTATTTTATAATTGAAGCCTATAATAGTCACGACGGACATTATAATTTTGGAAGTGAGAGGATGAATAATCACGCAACTTATTTCGCTACCCACGTGATTGGACTTTTATTCACCATGGTTGAAGCAGTCACCATGGGCTAATACCATCCCAGTATGGGGGGGGGGTGACGTTTCTACAGGGACCAGCATGATGGTGGAACTTCCAGAACGATGAACGAGAGGGAAGGAGCCAAAATGCCATTTCCAGGCATATCCACGAAGATGTCGACAGGGACAAATCGAACCCTGGTCTTTGGGGGAGTCCAGATGGGAATCCTGATGAGGAGGATACCGATCCAGAGAGCCAGAGAGGTTTATGTACAACCCTTGTTGTGGAATAGAGAGCTGAGTGAGAGCTCCTCCATTTCGTGAGTTTTTGTCACACCCCTTCTTTGTTCTAGTTTCTGGTGGTATAGTAGTTTTAATGTAGTTTGTGAATCAACCACACTCAGTGTCAGCCATTTTTCTAGGTAGGGATGTAACTAGATTAGTTAGATGTCATTTATTTCAGTTTAGAGTGAGACACCCTTGGGGTCAGACATTTTGGTCAGCCCTGGTGCAGCTTGGTGAACGTCGTGGTACGTCAATGCCTACCTTTTTGCTGAACCTGATCGTAGTCATTTTGAGGCTATTTTGTTCATCCCTACTTGGGGTAATTTTCAAGTCTTTGCTGACCGTAGTTATGGCAATCAGATGCCTTGGTTATTAATTGACTGCATTCTTCGCAGCCACCCTTTGTTACACCCCTGACTGTCGTTAGAACGGTCGTATCATTTAGGTAGTCGACAGTAACTACCAGTTTGTAAATGCATTATATTTCATTTTGAATAAGCTCAGAAGCTATTCTTGGTCATGTTTGAACCTAACAACTAGAAGGAATGTTTCGTTGCCTAGCATCGAACGCGGTTCCCAACGTATCATTAAGCAGATCTAGTGTGTGAATCTGTGCCACATTTATCATATTTTTCTTGTGTCGTGTGAGACACGTTTTTTATTTGATGTTCTAGCAACTACTGAGTTGCATTTTTAAAGCAAAGAGCTTCAGTTATTGTAAGTTTACTTTCATTTAGACGTCTTTGGTAGAAATACGGAAGTGTATTACTATACTCAGATTTATAGCGTGCGTTTGATACACGGACTCTGTAGAGATCCGTAACCTATGGTAATGTTTTTTATGAACCGGCCAAGTGCAGGTTTTGTATTGATTAAATCGCCGGCCTTGAATAAACTGGTTATGTAACCCAGTGACCTAGAGCACGCCTGCTTTATTGTGAGACAGAACTACTATAGACGAGGACAGAGTACGATTTGTATTCGCTTTTCCTTTCATTGCTATTTTGCTTATGGAAACCAGTTTCCACTCTTGTATTTGATCACTTGTTTTATGGATCGGTTTTTGTTAGTTTAACGCTTTGTTGCGTGTATTGTCGTATGACAAGTACAGTTATGTAAGGTTTTCTATAGGATGGTGAAGTCTACCCTGTTATAGCAGGATGTTGTTGTATGCTTTGTCCGGGGATGATCCCGTTGACCAGATGTTATTGGAAGGTAACTGTTGTACAGGCCTATCCCAGAGTTATTGAACGCGAGCTTAGCGCCGCTGGTAACCCGTGTTATTGTGTGTCCGAGTTGTTATACTCGTTGATTATATTCCGACTGTTGAGTCGAGGCTTTTTGGTGGAGAATGATCTCAGTTGGAGACACTCCGTGCCCAGGCTATTGTCAATGTTATTCGCCATAAACCTACGATAAACCTATAAACCGACATTCTAATAATAAAATGCATAATTGTCGTAAAACAAGCCTAACTAACGATTCTTTCTATCTAACTTTGTTCTTTGCATTCTGGAACTGTTGACATAGCCGTGCAGTTGAAGATAATTTCCTTGTGAGGAAATGACTAGGACAGTTGACATTTTTGTAGCGACCTGAAGCATGTGCGAACCTAGAGTTCGTAGCTTGTGGAGCTCAGGCCATGCGATGTCAGACGTGGTCTCAACTGCGCATTCGTCACCGTAACCATACACATTAGATGACTATGGTTTACAAAGAGTAAACCAAGGTGTAGGCAGGAATTTTTAATAAAACTACTGTGTCTATTTCGTTATTAATTTATGATGTCAAGTGTATTAAACCCTACGTGTTACTTTATTGTGTGCTGTTAGCACATAGTTATTAAGCATAATTAAATTGTTTGTTTTTCATGGCTGTACACTTAGCTTTTGGATGTAATTGTTTTCTTTTACGGACGTCATCGCCGTAAATTTTGTTAATTGATAGGACTTAGCTAGTTGTATTAATGTTAAATTTAAATGTCGAAATGGTACCATCCTAACCTAGATTTGTTTTGCTACCCTGTTAAATGTAAATTCAGATATTAGCTTGATCTTGTAACTTGAACTAGGGACTTGCGACGTACCATATTCCTAGCGTTGTTGTTGTTGCTTTATCATTGTGAGTTAGATCTTTCGCGAGGGTTTTTAGTAACTTCTCAGGTAGGGGACCTGTTCTTTATCTTAGTTTATTTATTAATTTGCGGACTAGCCGATTATAACCCTCCGAACTAGGCTAGGGGCTTGTGAATTTTAATAAATTTTCACGGTGTTTTACATGAGTCTGGATGTTAATTTCTCAGTCTAGTTTTAAGGTGAACCTTTCCTTAGGCGGTCTATGACCATCGTCACCATGTACCACGATCCCTGTGGACTACGGACTCTCGTGCCGCATTAGCCTTTTTGGAAGGTCACCTGATCCTCACGGTACTTTTTTATTCGATTTATGTGTCGTTAGTTGAGTCATCGTGGTTGTTGACATCAACTAAACGGTCTCATAAAATGGCGCCCAACGTTGTGGGCTTGACTTGGACGTCATAAAATGGCGCCCAACTCATGTGCCGACGTTAACGTGGTGACCCTCTGTACCATGTTATTTTTTTGAGGATCTTAATGTTGATTATTGGTAAATTGACAGGACTGGGACGAACTTAGAAAGTCGTACTGCAGATCAATTGACCGCATGGCATTCATGTTTGATAGAAGTCCATGGGGTGAGGCTTTAGTGTTGAATAAATGAAGGATAGGATTTTCTTTGATGATGCCTCATCCTAAGTAAATGTAATACTTTGCTTTGCTCACCGTTGTCTTTGTAAATGTAGAAGCACTTAGTTTGCATACTCCAGCTGTACTCGTGATATTTATATAAATGAAGCAAGCTTTATACCACCAAGTAACTAATCATAGCTGTAAGTTCCAGTAGAAATTGATCCCTCACTTTCTCATATATTTCTTATCTATGGATGAGGAAACTATTCGTCGTGTGTTTGGAGAGATGATGGCAGGTGTGAATGCCAATCTTCAACAGATTACTGCTGACTTAGGTCAGAATACTCAGGCTGTAAATACTGTAAGTGGTCATGTGGACCAGGTTAGACAGGAAGTCAACAATGTCAGTGGTCATGTGGACCAGGTTAGACAGGAAGTCAACAATGTCAGTGGTCATGTGGACCAGGTTAGACAGGACTTAGAGATTAACACTCAGTCTATGAACAATGTAAGACAGGACTTAGAGATTAACACTCACTCTGTAAATAATATTAGGGCTGATTTAACTCAAGTCAGGGTAGACATGGACACATATAGGATCGAAGCGAGAAATGATCTGATGACAGGTTTAGCAGCTGTTAGGGTTGATGTCATACGACACCATCAGGAGGCTAACCAGCGCGTAGATTGCTTAACCGACCAGATGAATAGAGCTAGGGAGGATGTGCAAAACCGATTGGAGGAGCACACAGCTCAAATTCAGACAACCTTGAATAAAGTCCAGATAGACATGAGAGCAGATCTGGAACATACCAGGGAAGAATTCGGCACTCGACTAGATCACGTCGAGGGATTTATCGGAAATGTGAAGAAGGACATGGCAACCATGAACGTTGGTTTAATCTTGATGAGAGGAGCTGCCAATGCCGTTAATAACAACGTGAAGACTATGGTTGATGGCATGATGGAGATTAAAGAGGAACTTAACACCAACAGGAGAAACATTTCTGAATTGACGGAAACCGTAGCCAGTCTACATGAGACAATTGATGTTCATCATGAGGAACTCAAAATTGACCACATGTTATTGAGAGGTGACCTCAACGAACACGAAGCTACAGTCGAGGCTAAGGTAGCCGAGGTTAGAGACGATGTGGGTAAAATCCAAGAAAATATGTCCAGAGTTGGAGATATCGATTCCTTACAAAAGAGATTTGAGGAAGTCGCGGTGACCGAGAGGTTAGACCTCAGTTATAACCTTAGGACGGCCATACGCGAGGTAGACACAAACCTCAAGGGAAAGGTTGACAGGATCGAGCTGCAATTGAACGACTTAGGCAACAAAGTCGCAGCCAGAACCATCCCAGGTCTTGAAGTAATAGAAAGACGCCTGGACAGACTCGAGACGACTCCAAGAGAGAGACACGTACACCCACAGATGGGAGAATCTCAGGAAACGCCTATATCTCAATCAGGAGGAATGATGCCTAACCATTTCCAACCCAGCGCGCCTATGGAATCGCAACCGTCACAATTCACTAATTTAGCGCAAGGTCAGACCTTGAACTTTGACGCTCACCCGTTTCAACCAGCATCTAATCGAATTAGTCATGAGACTAACACTCCTACGCAGAGTTACATGCAAAATACTTTCAGACCCGCGAATACGCAGGGAAATGTCACCATAATTCGTTCAAGAGAGGAGCAACCAGCTCGCTTCTCGGGAACTGGGAGCGGTGTTACTCCAGTGGAATTCCTAGCAAATGTCGAAAGCTACTTACGTGATACTATGGTAACTCCAGAGAGGGAACTAAGAGTTATAGAGCGACTGCTTGAGGGACAAGCCGGTACCTGGTTCAGAGCATTCCGATACTCATTCACAGGCTACCAAGACTTTAAGGAAGCGTTATTAAGAACATATTGGTCGAGCGACATCCAGCAGAGTATCTGAGCTGAGATGTACACTCGAAGGTACAGTTCCAATACACCTACTCGTTATGCGAATTACTTCGCAATACAGCTCGCGAAGCTCCGTTGTCTTCAGCCTCCGTTGTCCGAACAAGATTTGGTGAACACAATTGTTTGGCAGTACCCTGCGGATGTACAACGTGTGTTAATCGCTGCAGGGGCATCCACTTTCCAGCAGTGTGACCAGATACTGCGAAGGTTGGACGCTAACACAGAACAGTTTCCTACACACCGTCAGCAGAAGGCTGATAGACGCGAGGATAGACATATGAATCTGACGACTGTTGATAAAGTGAGCCAGACGCCACAACAAACACAAACCACAGAGGATTCTGGGCGACGTGATAACAATTACAGTTATAACAGGAGAGAATGGAATAACACTCCGTATACTCGAAATCAACATGACGACCGGCGAAGTCATTGGGACCGGCGATTCGACCAAAGGACGGACGACAACCGACGTCATGAAAACAACCGCCGAGGGAATGAAGGAAGAAATCAGCAACACGGACGTATCCGTAGAGACTATCGATATAGTGGGGGTTACGACAGAAATCGAGACCCTAGATACCAGCCAGACAGGGATTGGAAAGGAAGAGCGCGGGAGAGCCGTGAGTACCTCCAACAATTGAGAGAATTGCAGATCCAAGAAGAGGGAGAACGGAACCCTACTTCGAGGGAAAATAGACATTCGGCGCAGGAGACGGAGCAGAACCAGCCCAGTACTTCTCGCCATGACAGAAAAAAAAACTCCGAAAAATCAATAGATTCTTGTTTGGTTGAGCACCGAGTAACTGCCTCTATATTACTCTGGGAGCCAATCCAAGAAGACTTGTTGGACGAACGACGAACGACGAACCACAATTATGAATTAACACGTCTACCCAAGATTGTAGCCACCTTGAATGAAGGCAGTGTAGTCATACTCATCGACACTGGAGCGATGATTAGTGTAATTTCCGCCGATTGCCATGCCAGACTAAGAGCAAACTCTGAGGTGACGGAGTTGCCCATTTCAGCTATAAGAGTCAGAGGTGTCATACCTGACCGCGTTGTAACGTGCAAAATCCAGATTTTGTGTACTGTGAAGATTTCGAGCCACGTGTACTTGCACGAATTTCTCGTAATGAAGGGCCTGCATCATGATGCCATTTTAGGCGCAGACTTCATTAGAAAATATGATGGAATCATTGACATGGGACGGAATACGGTAGAGTTCAAGCCGAACGAACCCATTCAGATGAGCCTAATTGAAGAAGAACCGGAATTCCTATCCGAAGTAGACGTAGTCGAAGCATTAAAGGGCAAGGAAATTGAGGCGACACTAGATGCCGACGAAGAGGCAGAATCGTTATCAGCACCCACACATGAGGATCTTGACGCAATACTGAACGAATACAGAGATATATTCGACACCACACCTGGTGAGATATTAGACTACGAGTATGATCTTGTATTACTGGACGATTCCCCATTCCAGAAAAGGATCTATCCGATTGCCGAGAAACATCTCGAAGAAGCTGCTAAGAAGATCCATGAGATGGAAGCAGCAGGTACAATCAAGAAATCACCGACTCCTTTCTTGAATCCCATAATACCTGTGGTTAAGGTAGATGGAAGCTTGAGACTTTGTCTTGATGCCAGAGCCTTGAATGAACGCCTAGCTCCTGAGCACGACAGACCGCCCAAGATTAGGGACATTCTCAGGAAGTTCAAAGGAAAAAGGATATTTTCATCATTAGACTTGGTTCAGTCTTATTACCATATCAGATTATCTGAGCATACTCAGAAATATACTGGATTCTTGTTTGATCAGACTACTTATGTATTCCAAAAACTACCATTTGGATTGAAAAATGCCGGAGCCGCATTAATCAGAGCACTTGATACCTAGCTGACTCATGAAGTGAAGCAGAAAGTAATATGTTATGTGGATGACATAATCATAGCTTCGGGAACAGAAGAAGAGCATTTAAAGACATTGCGCCTTGTTTTTGAGAATCTCCGACAGGCAAATTTTAAGGTCAAGTTTGACAAGTGTCGATTTTTTCAGGAAGAAGTGAAATTCGTAGGACACATAATCAATGGAGAAGGATATAGACCGAATCCGGCAAAGATTAGAACTGTTGCTGCATTTCCAACACCAACCCGTGTGAAACACGTGAGACAATTCTTAGGAATTCTCCAATTCTTTGCTGCTCATTGTGAGAAGTATTCTGAAACTGTTGCACCACTGCAAGGATTATTGAAAAAGAACTGCAGGTGGAACTGGAATGATGAATGCGAGATAGCTTTCAGGAGAGCTAAACAGATGCTTGTGGACTCAATTCAGTTAGAATATCCAGATTACTCTCGGAACTTTATTCTAGAAACTGATGCATCTGCCATTGGTATAGGAGCCATTTTACTGCAGGAAGATGATGAGAAGAAACGTCATTACATTGCTTTCTTAAGCCGACGTTTAAGACCACATGAATCTCACTACTTCACGACCGAGATAGAAGCACTTGCGATTGTTTACGCACTTGAATACTGGCAGAAACTTCTGTTAGGTCAGAGGATTATTGTGAGAACCGATCATCATGCGTTGACCTTCATCTTGAGAACAAGACTGGCAAGCGACAGGATCACACATTGGACGCTGTTTCTCCAACAGTTCGATTTGGAAATAGTTAATCGACCAGGCAGAGAGAATGTGTTGGCCGACATCCTCAGCCGGAATCCTGAAGCTACTGTTAATGCCATAGACATCGAGGGAGAATGCGAGGAACACCTTCGCCGTCATCTACCTGAAGGACAGCGACGTGAGGAGGAACTCAGACATA
The DNA here is from genome assembly GCA_946902985.2 of Meconema thalassinum. Classification (NCBI taxonomy): domain Eukaryota; kingdom Metazoa; phylum Arthropoda; class Insecta; order Orthoptera; family Tettigoniidae; genus Meconema; species Meconema thalassinum. The sequence continues at coordinate 53,962,551 of OX336388.2, read as the reverse complement.
TTATTCGTTTCCTAGAACGAAGAATGGATCCACAGGATGATCATTATGCAAGGATTGCTGCTGTTGCAGATGATTATTTGATTTATCATCGTGTCTTATACAAGTTTGTAGACGAGGACCACACTCAACTGCGTGCAGTTATTCCTAGGAGATACCAAGAATCTGTTATTCTTATGGTACATTTATCCATTGGACATGGTGGAACAGACAAAACCATTGCAACTATCAAGGAGTCTTTTACATGGAAAGGGTTAGGAGCCACCGTTAGACAGTGTTTACGTGCTTGCGACGCATGCCAGCGGAACAAATACACGTCACACTTGCTGAAGGAACAACCTAGACCAATACTACCAACTCAACCTAGAGAGTTGTATGCACAGGACCTGTATGGCCCAATACCTAAGGCTCGTCGTGGGAATCGATACATCGTTGTAACGGTGGATGTGTTCACGAAATATACGATGCTTCATCCAATTCAAAAAGCTACTGCACATCAGATTATTCAGAGGATTAGACGTCAAGTGATACCGGAGGCAGGAAAGCCACAATTCTTGTTGACTGATCACGGATCACAGTACACCTCAGCAGAATTTGCCAATGCCATGAATGAGCTTGAAATAGGTCATGTTTTATCATCTATTCGACATCCAGAGAGCAACCCAGCAGAATGCGTGATGTCTATTATCGCAAAATTCTGTCGATTATATTGTCAAGAAGAACACTGGCGATGGACTGAAGTCCTTGTTATTATGGCAAAATGTATTAATTCAACAGTACATGAAAGCACTGGTCAAATACCTATGGTCTTGCATTTGAACCAGATGCCACTGAGAATATGGGATCGTGTGATTGTAAATCCACCTTGTTTACAACCATCACATGCCAGCAGACTTTTAGCTGCGAGAGAGACTATGGACAGACAAGCTGCCAAGCGCTTGAGAAGAACTAGACGCCAGAGGTTTAGAGAACCACTAGTAGAAGGAGACCTTATCCTTATAAGGAGACCCGGAATTTCTAGTCCTATAGACCGCATATATGGGAAATTTCTATCCTTGTATTATGGCCCTAGTCGTATCCGACAGCCTTTAAACAATGGAAGTTATGTGATAGAAGACATTAGGACAGGAGAGCGCATTGGAACCTTTAATGCAGCCAATCTAAAAAAATATCACTCTTGAATGAATTTCAAAGCAAATAAAAATGTTATCCCAACATTTTATTTGAAACGACAGAGAGGCAGATGAACCCGCTGAGCTATGGTTCATGTGATATTTTTTTTATGACAGAGCATTTAAGATGGGATGTTGTACTTTTGAACACACCCAGGAAGCCACGTGAAGCTGAGAGATCACGCGATACTTTGAAGTAGCGGTGAATCGCACTTTTGACTTTGGTGTAAACTGCTCATTATTATCTGAGGTCTTATTATTTATTTTTATCTTTCTTACGAGACTCAGAATATTCCATTTCGTCATGCTGCATTATTAAAACATTTTGGAGAATGTTTATTTTTACTTTAGGTAAGGTAATACCCTTGCAGATACGCAAAAAGGAACGTAAGTAGTCGCTCAACGTTTTCGTTTTGACGACCTACTTTCTAGAGACACCCAGTACCGGAGCACTGCGTCTTGAGAATCCGCCTTGTGTAGGCGTGGAATTACATTTGTCCTACGAGACGTAGAAGAATATCCGCTGTTTAGCGTTAAAAAGTGATTATAAGGTGCCATCGAGCGAGCAAATACTAATATTCACTGTCGATGAAGTCCAGTGAATTAAATAAGAAGCTTGGGAAATAATTATTGGCAAGTATAGTGTATTGCACAACATTGCTGTGACATCACATATTACCCACGCGTATGTGGAGGGCAGATGCCTAGTGGAAATATACAGGTAATAGTGTTACAATTATCCTGAATAAGTGTGATTATAATTGTATGAGATATTTAAATTGCCAAAGTGGAAATTTTATCTTTGAAACGTCGTATAATTCACGGATGCTGCGTGATACAAAAGTAGCGTCACTAGCACGTGCAGCATTATAAAATAGTATTAGCTCACATGCTAATCCACATCTGCAAGATTAAGGCTGTGTCGTATTTTATAATTGAAGCCTATAATAGTCACGACGGACATTATAATTTTGTAAGTGAGAGGATGAATAATCACGCAACTTATTTCGCTACCCACGTGATTGGACTTTTATTCACCATGGTTGAAGCAGTCACCATGGGCTAATACCATCCCAGTATGGGGGGGGGGGTGACGTTTCTACAGGGACCAGCATGATGGTGGAACTTCCAGAACGATGAACGAGAGGGAAGGAGCCAAAATGCCATTTCCAGGCATATCCACGAAGATGTCGACAGGGACAAATCGAACCCTGGTCTTTGGGGGAGTCCAGATGGGAATCCTGATGAGGAGGATACCGATCCAGAGAGCCAGAGAGGTTTATGTACAACCCTTGTTGTGGAATAGAGAGCTGAGTGAGAGCTCCTCCATTTCGTGAGTTTTTGTCACACCCCTTCTTTGTTCTAGTTTCTGGTGGTATAGTAGTTTTAATGTAGTTTGTGAATCAACCACACTCAGTGTCAGCCATTTTTCTAGGTAGGGATGTAACTAGATTAGTTAGATGTCATTTATTTCAGTTTAGAGTGAGACACCCTTGGGGTCAGACATTTTGGTCAGCCCTGGTGCAGCTTGGTGAACGTCATGGAACGTCAATGCCTACCTTTTTGCTGAACCTGATCGTAGTCATTTTGAGGCTATTTTGTTCAACCCTACTTGGGGTAATTTTCAAGTCTTTGCTGACTGTAGTTATGGCAATCAGATGCCTTGGTTATTAATTGACTGCATTCTTCGCAGCCACCCTTTGTTACACCCCTGACTGTCGTTAGAACGGTCGTATCATTTAGGTAGTCGACAGTAAATACCAGTTTGTAAATGCATTATATTTCATTTTGAATAAGCTCAGAAGCTATTCTTGGTCATGTTTGAACCTAACAACTAGAAGGAATGTTTCGTTGCCTAGCATCGAACGCGGTTCCCAACGTATCATTAAGCAGATCTAGTGTGTGAATCTGTGCCACATTTATCATATTTTTCTTGTGTCGTGTGAGACACGTTTTTTATTTGATGTTCTAGCAACTACTGAGTTGCATTTTTAAAGCAAAGAGCTTCAGTTATTGTAAGTTTACTTTCATTTAGACGTCTTTGGTAGAAATACGGAAGTGTATTACTATACTCAGATTTATAGCGTGCGTTTGATACACGGACTCTGTAGAGATCCGTAACCTATGGTAATGTTTTTTATGAACCGGCCAAGTGCAGGTTTTGTATTGATTAAATCGCCGGCCTTGAATAAACTGGTTATGTAACCCAGTGACCTAGAGCACGCCTGCTTTATTGTGAGACAGAACTACTATAGACGAGGACAGAGTACGATTTGTATTCGCTTTTCCTTTCATTGCTATTTTGCTTATGGAAACCAGTTTCCACTCTTGTATTTGATCACTTGTTTTATGGATCGGTTTTTGTTAGTTTAACGCTTTGTTGCGTGTATTGTCGTATGACAAGTACAGTTATGTAAGGTTTTCTATAGGATGGTGAAGTCTACCCTGTTATAGCAGGATGTTGTTGTATGCTTTGTCCGGGGATGATCCCGTTGACCAGATGTTATTGGAAGGTAACTGTTGTACAGGCCTATCCCAGAGTTATTGAACGCGAGCTTAGCGCCGCTGGTAACCCGTGTTATTGTGTGTCCGAGTTGTTATACTCGTTGATTATATTCCGACTGTTGAGTCGAGGCTTTTTGGTGGAGAATGATCTCAGTTGGAGACACTCCGTGCCCAGGCTATTGTCAATGTTATTCGCCATAAACCTACGATAAACCTATAAACCGACATTCTAATAATAAAATGCATAATTGTCGTAAAACAAGCCTAACTAACGATTCTTTCTATCTAACTTTGTTCTTTGCATTCTGGAACTGTTGACATAGCCGTGCAGTTGAAGATAATTTCCTTGTGAGGAAATGACTAGGACAGTTGACATTTTTGTAGCGACCTGAAGCATGTGCGAACCTAGAGTTCGTAGCTTGTGGAGCTCAGGCCATGCGATGTCAGACGTGGTCTCAACTGCGCATTCGTCACCGTAACCATACACATTAGATGACTATGGTTTACAAAGAGTAAACCAAGGTGTAGGCAGGAATTTTTAATAAAACTACTGTGTCTATTTCGTTATTAATTTATGATGTCAAGTGTATTAAACCCTACGTGTTACTTTATTGTGTGCTGTTAGCACATAGTTATTAAGCATAATTAAATTGTTTGTTTTTCATGGCTGTACACTTAGCTTTTGGATGTAATTGTTTTCTTTTACGGACGTCATCGCCGTAAATTTTGTTAATTGATAGGACTTAGCTAGTTGTATTAATGTTAAATTTAAATGTCGAAATGGTACCATCCTAACCTAGATTTGTTTTGCTACCCTGTTAAATGAAAATTCAGATATTAGCTTGATCTTGTAACTTGAACTAGGGACTTGCGACGTACCATATTCCTAGCGTTGTTGTTGTTGCTTTATCATTGTGAGTTAGATCTTTCGCGAGGGTTTTTAGTAACTTCTCAGGTAGGGGACCTGTTCTTCATCTTAGTTTATTTATTAATTTGCGGACTAGCCGATTATAACCCTCCGAACTAGGCTAGGGGCTTGTGAATTTTAATAAATTTTCACGGTGTTTTACATGAGTCTGGATGTTTATTTTCTCAGTCTAGTTTTAAGGTGAACCTTTCCTTAGGCGGTCTATGACCATCGTCACCATGTACCACGATCCCTGTGGACTACGGACTCTCGTGCCGCTTTAGCCTTTTTGGAAGGTCACCTGATCCTCACGGTACTTTTTTATTCGATTTATGTGTCGTTAGATGAGTCATCGTGGTTGTTGATATCAACTAAACGGTCTCAATACGTAACGCAACGATATTTGTTCGAGAGAATAAAAATGTAATTAAAGATATATTAAAGTAGCTTAATCTATAACATTGCATTACCATTGCTACTTAACTATTTCACAAAACTTATTTTAATATGGGTGTTACAAAAAGGTACGGCCAAACTTTCAGGAAACATTCCTCACACACAAAGAAATAAAATATGTTATGTGGACATGTGTCCGGAAACGCCTAATTTCCATGTTAGAGCTCATTTTAGTTTCGTTAGTATGTACTGTACTTCCTCGATTCACCGCCAGTTGGCCCATTTGAAGGAAGGTAATGTTGACGTAATGTTAGAGCTCATTTTAGTTTCGTTAGTATGTACTGTACTTCCTCCATTCACCGCCAGTTGGCCCATTTGAAGGAAGGTAGTATTGACGTCAGTGCTTGTGTTGACATGCGACTCATTGCTCTACAGTACGAGCATCAAGCACAAAAGTACGTAGCATCAACTTGTTAGTGTTCATCACGAACGTGGTTTTGCAGTCAGTGCAATGTTTACAAATGCGGAGTTGGTAGATGCCCATTTGATGTATGGATTAGCACGAGGCAATAGCCGTGGCGCGGTACGTTTGTATCGAGACAGATTTCCAGAACGAAGGTGTCCCGACAGTAAGACGTTCGAAGCAATTGATCGGCGTCTTAGGGAGCACGGAACATTCCAGCCTATGACTCGCGACTGGGGAAGACCTAGAACGACGAGGACACCTGCAATGGACGAGGCAATTCTTCGTGCAGTTGACGATAACCCTCATGTCAGCGTCAGAGAAGTTGCTGCTGTACAAGGTAACGTTGACCACGTCACTGTATGGAGAGTGCTACGGGAGAACCTGTTGTTCCCGTACCATGTACAGCGTGTGCAGGCACTATCAGCAGCTGATTGGCCTCCACGGGTACACTTCTGCGAATGGTTCATCCAACAATGTGTCAATCCTCATTTCAGTGCAAATGTTCTCTTTACGGATGAGGCGTCATTCCAACGTGATCAAATTGTAAATTTTCACAATCAACATGTGTGGGCTGACGAGAATCCGCACGCAATTGTGCAATCACGTCATCAACACAGATTTTCTGTGAACGTTTGGGCAGGAATTGTTGGTGATGTCTTGATTGGGCCCCATGTTCTTCCACCTACGCTCAATGGAGCACGTTATCATGATTTTATACGGGATACTCTACCTGTGCTGCTAGAACATGTGCCTTTACAAGTACGACTCAACATGTGGTTCATGCACGATGGAGCTCCTGCACATTTCAGTCGAAGTGTTCGTACGCTTCTCAACAACAGATTCGGTGACCGATGGATTGGTAGAGGCGGACCAATTCCATGGCCTCCACGCTCTCCTGACCTCAACCCTCTTGACTTTCATTTATGGGGGCATTTGAAAGCTCTTGTCTACGCAACCCCGGTACCAAATGTAGAGACTCTTCGTGCTCGTATTGTGGACGGCTGTGATACAATACGCCATTCTCCAGGGCTGCATCAGCGCATCAGGGATTCTATGCGACGGAGGGTGGATGCATGTATCCTCGCTAACGGAGGACATTTTGAACATTTCCTGTAACAAAGTGTTTGAAGTCACGCTGGTACGTTCTGTTGCTGTGTGTTTCCATTCCATGATTAATGTGATTTGAAGAGAAGTAATAAAATGAGCTCTAACATGGAAATTAAGCGTTTCCGGACACATGTCCACATATCATATTTTCTTTCTTTGTGTGTGAGGAATGTTTCCTGAAAGTTTGGCCGTACCTTTTTGTAACACCCTGTATACAGTATACGTAATATATTTTTAACATGAGCACTTAACGTTATAATTAGGTAAGTAGACCTAATATGCCACCCTCAAGGCCTTGCCTTACGTGGTATACCTTGCAAGTATTCTTCCCTTACTCGACTGAATTTGATATTCATCACATAGATCTAAGAAAGTACATTTTTAGACTAATACGTCTACTTAGATAATAACAAGTAATAGACTACATTTACAATATGATGAAGATTATACAGTACATATTTAATATAAAGGGACTCCATCTGATGAAGATTATACAGTACATATTTAATATAAAGGGACTCCAGTGATCAAGAGAACAAGTGATTTATATAGTGTCGTAGTGACAAGGACTATGTCTATATAGCACACGCGATTGCTTGAGCAATGTACGGGTATGTCCTAATATTTAAAAAGCTATGTATGCATATATTTTCTTGTATTTCTGGATGTAATATTGATATTCTTAATAATAATTATAATAATAATAATAATAGGCTAAGACACATAAATCTTATATATATATATATATATAATTGAATGTTCGTTTCTTCGTCTTTTATGCGTTCATAAACCAATCAACCGATTGCGATCAAATTTTGGTGAGTTTTTGTAAATACTTCCGCGATGGTCATAGGCATAGTTAATCCACTTCACAATAGATAGCGCGCGAGTAGTTTAAGCAAATGCATAATGGCGATGCGTTCATATAAAATTCGTTCGATTGCGATCAAATTTTGGTGAGTTGTTGTGCATTGTCCCAGAAAAGTTATAGGCGTAGTAAACCCAATTTACAATAGATGTCGAGCGAGAAACTTCAACAAAATGGCGTGCGTTTGTTTCAAGAAAGTCCCACATGTGTTCATATACCATTCATTCCATTGCGATGAAACTTGGGTGAGACGTTCTGTACACTTCATGTAAGGTTTCAGGCTTAGTGAATCCACTTAACAATAGATAGCGCACGAGTAGATTCAACAATTGAGCGACGACGGGCGAAGCGTTTCAACAAAGTCCTGTGTGCGTTCACATACCATTCGTCCGATAGCGATGAAACTTGAGTGAGAGGTTGTGTACACTACAGGCAAGGTTTCTAGCTTAGTAAATCCATGTTATAGTAGGTAGAGCACGAGTAGATTCATCAAATGAGCGGCGACGGGCGAAGCGTTCCAAAAAAGTCCTGTATGCGTTCACATACTAACCGTCCGATAGCGATGAAACTTGGGTGAGAGGTTGTGTACACTACAGGAAAGGTTTTTGGATTAGTAAATCCATGCTACAATGGGTAGCGCACGAGTAGATTAAACAAATGAGCAACGACGCGCGAAGCGTTTCAACAAAGTCCCATATGCGTACATATACTATTCGTCTGATGGCGATGAAACTTGGGTGAGTTATTATGTGCACCTCAGGGAAGGTTTATGGCCTAGTAAATCCACTTTGTAATAGGTATCGCACAAGTAGATAAAACAAATGAGCGATGTTGCGCAAAGTGTTTAAACATAGTCCCGTATGCGTTCATATATCATTCGTCCGATAGCGACTAAACGTGGGTGAGTTGTTGTGTACACTCCAGGGAAAGTTTCAGGCATAGTAAATTCATTTTACAATAGGTAGCGCACAAGTAGATTCAACAAAGGAGGGAAGACGCGCGAAGCGTTTCAACAAAGTCCCGTATGCGTTCATATACCATTCGTCCAATAGCAATTAAACTTGGGTGAGATGTTGTGTACACTTCAGGGAAGGTTTCTGGCTTAGTGAATCCACTTTGCAATAGGTATCGCACAAGTAGATTCAACAAATGAGCGACGGCACACGAACCATTTAAACAAAGTCCCGCATGCGATCATATACCATTCATCCCATTGCTATGAAACTTTGGTGAATTGCTGTGCACACTCCAGGAAAGGTTTCTGACTTAGTAAATCCTCTTTACAATAGATATCGCACGAGTAGATTCAACAAATGAGTAACGGCGCGCGTATCCTTAAAAAATCTCCGTATGCGTTCATATACCATTCATGGGATTGCAATGAAATTTGGTGAAATGTTGTTTCCACTCCCGCAAAGATTTCTGATTTTGAAAATCTATTTTACAATTGGTAGCGCACGAGTAGATTCAACTAATGAGCGACAGCGCGTGAATCGTTTTAACCAAATCCCGTATGTGTTCATATACCATTCATCCGATTGTGATAAAACTTTAATGAGTTGAGTACAATCCTGCGAAGGTGTACGAATTAGTAAATCCGTTTTTCAATGGGTGGCGCACAAGTAGATTCAACAAATGAGTGACGACGCGCGAATCGTTTAAACGAAATCCCGTATGCATTCATATGCCATTCATCCGATTGCGATGAGACATTGATGAGTTGTTGTGTACACGCCAGGGAAAGTATTCGAATTAGTAAATCCAGTTTACAATAGGTAGCGTACGAGTATATTCAACAAATGGGTGACAGCGCTCGAATCGTTTCAACAAAGTCCCGTATGCGTTCATATACCATTCATTTCATTGCGATGAAACTTTTTGAGTTGTTGAGCACGCTCCCATGATTTTTAGCCTACTTTCGATTTTTGCAAAAAATGAAAGTAGACTTATGAGATCAACACAGGGCGAAAAAAACTGTGTCTGTGTGTGTGTGTGTGTGTGTGTGTGTGTGAGTCTGTGTATTCTGAATGTCTGTCCCCCCCCTATCAATTCAAACACGGTGAACGCGAATTGAACGAAATTTGGTACAAAGGTAGCACTAGCAAAGGACACCTCAGTGTCATGTTTGATATCGCCGCCATCTTGACGCAAACGTAATGGCGGCCACACAAATGTTCAAAGCTTAAATCAAATTACGACTAACCTAATCATCCGATCTCTACCAAATTTTGCAACAACATACCTTTATGAGGGGAGCATCCTTTGACCAAACTAATAGGTCACCAGCCTAAAAGTTTGCGGATGGCGGCCATCTTTGTGTGAAAATCGATTCCCCTATTAATTCGAACACGGGGAAACCGAATGGAACGAAATTAGGTACAGAGGTAGAACTAGCAAAGGGCACCTCAGTGTCATGTTTGATATCGCCGCCATCTTGACGGAAGCGTAATGGCGGCCACACAAATGTTCAAAGCTTAAATCAAATTACGATTAACCTAATCATCCGATCTCTACCAAATTTTGCAACAACATATCTTTGTGGAGGGAGCATCCTTTGACCAAACTAATAGGTCATTAGCCTAATATGTTGCGGATGGTGGCCATCTGTGTGTCAAAATAGATTCCCCCTATTAATTCGAACAAGGTGAAATCGAATGGAACGAAATTTGGTACAGAGGTAGCACTAGCAAAGGGCACCTCAGTGTTATGTTTTATATCGCCACCATCTTGACGGAAACGTAATGGTGGCCACACATATGTTCAAAGCTTAAATCAAATTACGATTAACCTAATCATCCGATCTCTACCAAATTTTCAACAACATATCTCTGTGGAGGGAGCATCCTTTGACCAAACTAATAGGTCATTAGCCTAATATTTTGCGGATGGCGGCCATCTTTGTGTGAAAATCGATTCCCTCTATTGACTCGAACACGGTGAAGCCGATTGGAACGAAATTTGGTACATAGGTAGCACTAGCAAAGGGCACCTCAGTGTCATGTTTTATATCACCGCTATCTTGACGGAAACGTAATCGCGGCCACCCAAATGTTAAAAGCTAAAATGTAATTACGAGCAACCTAATAATCTAGTCTCTACCAAATTTTGCAACAACATATCTTTATGTGGGAAGCATATTCTGACCAAACTGCAAGATCATCAGCCCAATAGTTTGCAGATGGTGGCCAGTATGTGTGCAAATCGATTCCCCCTATCAATTCAAACACGGTGAAACCGAATTGAACGATATTTGGTACAGAGGTGGCACTTGCAAAGGGCACCCCAGTGTCATGTTTTATATTGCCGCCATCTTGACGGAAACGGAATGACGGCCACCCAAATGTTAAAAGCTTAAATCAAATTACGACCATCCTGATAGTTTGATCTCTACCAGATTTTGCAACAACATGCCTTTTTGTGGAAAGCAGCTTATGACTGATTACAAGGTCATCAGCCCAATAGTTTGCAAATAGCGGCCATGTATGTGTGCAAATCCATTCCCCATATCAATTCAAACACGGTGAAACCGAATTGAATGCAATTTTTTACAGAGGTAGCACTAGCAAAGGGCACCTCATATTCATGTTTAATATCCCTATAGCACGTTGTATTTCAACAAGCTACTACAACCAACATTGAATTATACTCCTTGAAAACGACAAAGAGTTATAACAATACCCATGCATTTAGGAGAAAGTAGGCTATATGTTCTTTATTGAACATCTTGTTTTGAGATAGTATCAATTTTGCAATAGTTTAGAATTGGTTAACAGAAAAAGAAAAAAAATATTGGGAATCCAAAAGCACTTCGGCAAGCAAAGTTACAACGCCAACACACTCTTTGATTGGCATTGCAACGCATGCCGGGTACAGCTATTATATTATATAAAAAAACGATGTTCGTTTGTTCGTCTTTCGTGCGTTCATAAACCATTCATCCGATTGCGATCAAAATTTGGTGAGTTGTTGTGAATATTTCCGGGATGGTTATAGGCATAGTTAATCCAATTTACAATAGAGAGCGCGCGAGTAGTTTAAACAAATGAGTGTTGGCGATGCGGTCAAATAGCCTACAATTCATCCGATTGCGACCACATTTTGGTGGGTTGTTTAACACACTTCCGGGATGATTATAGGCATAGTTAAGCCAATTTACAATCGATAGCGCGCGAGTAGTTTGAACAAATGAGTGTTTGCTATGCGTTCAAATACAATTCATCTGATTGCGATCAAATGTTGGTGAGTTTTTGTGCGCACTTCCGGGAAAGTTATAGGCTTAGTAAATCGAATTTACAATAGATGGCGCGCGAGTAGCTTCAACAAAATGGCGTGCGATTCGTTTCAACAAAGACCACGTGCGATCATATACCATTCATCCCATTGCGATTAAACTTGGGTGAGATATTGTGTACACTCCAGGGAAGGTTTCTGGCTTAGTAAATCCATTTTACAATAGGTAGCGGACGAGCAGATTCAACAAATGAGCGACGACGCTTGAAACGTTTCAACAAAGTCCCGTATGCGTTCATATACCATTCGTCCGATAGCGATGGAACTTGGGTGAGATGTTGTGAACTCTTCATGGAAGGTTTCTGACTTAGTTAATCCATTTTACAATAGGTGGCAAACGATTAGATTCAACAATAGAGCGACGACGTGCGAAGCGTTTCAATAAAGTACCGTATGCTTTCATATACCATTCCCCCAATGGCGATGAAACTTGGGTGAGATGTTGTGTATACATCAGGAATGGTTTCTGGCTTAGATCATCCATTTCATTAGGTGGCGCACAAGTAGAATCAACAAATGAGCGACAACGCGCAAAGCGTTTCAACAAAGTACCATATGCGTTCATATACCATTCGTGCGAATGCGATGACACTTGGGTGAGTTTTTGTGTACACTCCAGGGAAGGTTTCTGGCTTAGTATATGCATTTCACAAAAGGTAGCGCACGATTTTATTCATCAAATGAGCGACGGCACGGGAATCGTTTCAGCCAAGTACCGTATGCCTTCATATACCATTCATCCCATTGTGATGAGACTTTGGTGAATCATTGAGTACACTCCATGAATGGTTTCAGGCTTAGTAAATCTATTTTACAATTGGTAGCCTACGAGTAGATTCAATAAATGAGAGAAGGTACGCGTATTTTTTAAACAAAATCCCGTATGCATTCATATGCCATTCATAACAAATACAAATGATAACAATATAATAACATGAAAAATTCTCCTTCAATACAGCACCAGTGTATAGAGTAATTGTATTTAGTTTTGACAACAATCACCGCTACTAGAATGCGCTAGTATGGACACGCTACTAGTAGTATTTGAATTATGACGCACTTGTCTATACATTTCTAGTCAAAAACGTATTTGCTAACAATAATTTACCTGTATGGAGACGCTTCAAAATAGAAAGATATCATCCTACACTGATCTAAAATCTGCTTTTCATATGTCTATCATAAAACCGTGTTTCTTGCTAGGAAATGTCTGAGAATATTCTGAAGTGTTTGTCCTGAATTCTTTTGTGAGTATAAAAATAAAGACAGCCATTCTACAGTGTTGCCACATTAACAATTAATATTGTATCTTTAGTCGGTAACATAAAATAAAGACAGCCTTGAAGCCATTCAACAGTGTTGCCACATTAACAAATAATATTGTGTCTTTCAGTCGGTCAACCTAAGAATCATTCCAATTACTGTAAAATGTGAAAAGAAACTGAAATAAATTACAAAGGATTAAGATTTATACATTTTATTGAGGACTATTGAAGAAGAAAACTAAGAGATGACATGTTTTTTGCTCGTCAAGGGAGCATCATCAGATCCAAATATACAAGACAAATAGCTCTACAAAACACCATCAATCCTGCAGTGACTGCCCCCTCTAAACAAAATACAAGAAAACCAGTTAGGAAACGTGGTGAGTGTGGTAACTATTACTGAAACATATTAAGGCATTAAGCTGAAAAATAGAACTATTCATTTTAGTATCGCAAAACTTAGATTTGACTATACCATCAACAAATATAGTATTGTTCCCACAAACTAATCTATTTTCGTAGATTATAGATTCTCGCCGCTATGGATTAGCCCTTATGGTGCCGATATCTGATAAAAATGCCACTGGCCGATCTATGTAATGTTTTTTTTTTCAAACTCACAGCGATTTAACTATAGTAACGAAGACAACGCGGTAACCATTCCTTATCTCGATAAGTTTAAGTTCCATGAATAACTGCGTTTATAATAGGTATTCTTTGAACATGCTGCAGTCACCTGACTTCCATTGTGCGTTATCTTCTGAAGTATATGAGCTTATTAATATACTTGGTGATAGATGTGGCTATCTCCTTCAGCGAAGGGGACATAAATACGGTTTTAGTGCTAAGTGAAGTGTGTGAATTTTCTATTGATGGCGACGGCTTTGATTTTGCTGACGAAAATCCTCCTAATGTCGGACGACTGTAAACGTATATCATGGTAGAAATTGATCGTACTCAATACATATTTGATAGAATTACTCTATGCTTGCGATATTTATGAACAATTAAATAAATATTAACATTTGAACCCGCGCAACGAATAAGGGACTCCGCACCACCTTGGTCTGTTTTGAGATTATGATGGCAATAGGTACCTGGTCGCATGTAGCATGAAATGACGTGTTAAACGTGCACACAAGTGCCTCCTATTGGTAGATATTTGCAAATGAAATGCCACGTGCGTGGAAGAAGGACTCTGGTATTCCAAGATGGAGGGCGTCAGGAAGTTGGAGTACCTCTCCGTCAGCTAGCAAACGTGACAATATCGGCCTTAGACGTAAATGGAACATGCAAAAGTGGAAAGAGTTTAATATAAAGATGTTGAATGATGCTGGGGAAGCATATGAAAATCGTCATGGACGTATAATTACGGAAAAAATACAACCAAAAGAGGTGAGTAGAAAAAGGACCTCCGTGTTTTCACCTGGGTGTCTGCATGCCAGAATTGTTGTTAATAGGTCTGAATTTTGGAATGTGACATTTGAATATATCCCTGTTGATAATGTAGAGATCTAGTTGTTTTATTTAAGGAGTTTCCGAGATCGTTGTCATCAGCCCCGTGCACTTGAGTGTGTGAGCTGTCTTACAATTTGCGTTTTTGTGTTGATTGCTAGGGTGTGTACGGTGTTGCGGGGCTAGAATTTGTGGGCATGTGAATTTGGCACGTTAGGTAGGCTATCATCCCGATATTTGTTTGAAGTAGAAATGGGAAACTACAGAAGACCATTTTTAGGATAGACAAGGGAGGTACCTGGAATCTACTCCTCGGTTATCCTCACAATTTTAAGTGTACTTTGTTCCAACACTCGTACCAGGATTTAAATTCTCAACAGCAAACACGGGGATTTAACCCGAGTCTTAAAAAAAAAGGGCGGTTACTACCTCTCACAGCTACTGTAGAGAATAAGTGGCTCGTAATGTCTTAGCGTGATATATTCTACGATAATCAATATCTTGTTTGCCATGAGGATGAACCCGGAAGGGGGAAGACACCATAGAACAAACTTGTCCCCTAAAGCCCTAATTTTATATAAATGTAGTGTAATATCCTCAGTTCTGTGAGACCTGCACCGTAGATTCCAGGTTCGAACCCCAGCTCTACGATGGAGGATCTTTAATGCTGTTATGAGAATTGGAGCGCAGGGACGCAGGTAGCCAAGGGTGCTAAAAGTTGCTAGTGCACACGCATCCATCTCCTCCTGACTCTTCAGCGCGCTCTCAATGTTGTGGGGGAATAATCGAGAGAATGTTTAAAAAAATCAAAACATATGTTCTTTTAGAGATCCAAGTCTAGGTTTGCAGCCCACTAACGTTCTGTGTGTAGAAGTGTGAATGAGACCCTCTGCAAGATGTATCTTTTCACATCATTCGGTTTTGTCATAGGTTTCATTATCGCCATGCTTATAAGGAAGACGTCATTTGAATGTGGAAACCTGTTGAAATCCCACCTAGCTCATTATCTGATGCCCAAATGACTCATTCTTTCCAAATTATGTTTGTCAATTTTCACTCTTCCTACATCATGTCAGTAATATGATTGTGTTTCTTCCCACCCAGCATACAAAAACCGCTATAGGATTGTTACAATAGGTCTGGAAAAGAAAGAGAACTACATTTTAGTTGTTCCCCAAGAGTAACCTGAGCGTCCCCCTCCGCACCCCTTGGTGCATTCTTGGAATACACGGTACGAGAGATTATAATTTTCAATGCTTTTGCATGTTCTTTCCTTCCTCTTTGTCAAACACCAACAGTGATCTTCTATTTTCTCTTAGGTGTTCCGGTTGCTTATATCTTTTATGAGTCTGTTCCAGATATATATTCCATGACCCACCTAACGTCATATAGCAGCGAATATCTGAAGCTCTTCAACTTTTCCTCGTGCAAGAGGAATTCCTTCTCCATTTGGCCACCAGATCCTGTTACTATCGCCAGCTATTTTCTCCTTGAGCAAGAGGACTACGTTTACTTCTTTACTCACCATGCTGCGCTAGTATCGCCTACTATCAACTCCTTGAAGACCATTCATCAAGAAGAACATTTATTTTTGATACGTTGGCAATGTTTATATGTTCTCCTTTTGTCTCCTACCCCCCACTCTTTTTCCCTTCCTTGGACCCTCCGTGCTCCGTTGAGCAGGTCTCACTTCGCAATCGGCAGTTGACTCGGTCAGTTAAAGCTCCTCTCGAGCTAGTCTCCTCAAACCAAGAGGCACACACTCTTCTACGCCATGTTGGCAAGGTAGTTGTCATCCAAGGAAACTTCGCCTTCAACATGAAATCAAGATAAGTACCATCTTAAAAGTTTTAACCTCATCTTCATGGTTTTAACTTCCACGTGCTTTTAACGAAACTTTTATAAACAGTGTGAAATTATTTATTTTGGGGCAAAAATCATTCTTCGTGGGATTTGCCATGTTGAGCTTTTGCTCTTATAAGCTAACCTTACTAAAAAAGAGCTTTTCTTAAGCTATTCAAATGAGAAATCCTCTCACTACGTGGGATATTACCTAATACCCGCTGTCTATAATTCACCAAGCTAGTTCCTCCGTTGGATTTTCTTGACCCCATTTTTCTATTCAGATCGTTCTGGAACCTTCCAGATTCTGTACTTGATCTACAAGTCCTGTCGTCATGTATTTTTTCTCACTCGTGAGAATACTATTTAAAATTGAAGAATCTCATTTCTGAATTAAAAGCTCAATAGCTAACTTTCTTCCACCGCTGGAACCGCTGGAATGTTCTATGGTACATTTAATTGTAACTCACAACTTTCTCAAGAAATAGACTCTCACTTATATCGTGCAATCAGTTATTTCCATAATTGCAATAATTTTCTTTCTTATAAACTTTAGTGTTTCTATAGTGAACTTTGCATCCATCTTTACAGACTACAGTGATAACCAGTGCTTGCTCCACATTTCTACCGCGTCGCGATCGTCCGTTTACATTAAATACGGCCATGAACATTGATCCTATATCCCAATGATCTTTCCTCAGCCTTCTACTAACAACCTATATTAATAAAATTGTAACTTTTCTATAAGGTGTCACTCACGAAGTGCCCTTCCAACTTTGCTAATTTAACATTAATTAATTTCTGCATAATTGCTTGTGTGATACACGTTTCAAATTCACATTGTTCCTTTCCTATTATCAGGGAAAACAATTCTTTAAACTCTTGAGCGAGTCATGTTCAGGTTTCACGAAATGGAAACTGTCCCATTTGGCTAGTGATTCCTACTCAAACTTGGGAAGTCTACAACCTTCCTTTTAACTTTCTTCAGGTTTCACAGTAAGTGACCTGCCCTTATTTGCATAATAACCAACGTTAATTCTGTATAAATATAAGATGTTGTAGGATCTTCTATCTTATTTTTCATGTTTTTCTTATTGTTATTTTCGAAGTTGTCACTTTCTCTAGAACATTCTCTCAAGAATTTCTTAAAGTACACTCTTTGTACTAAATTTAAATGTTTAAACTTTAATTACTACACATGTCTTTTTATTTTCTTATAAAGATTTTAGAAACATGTAAGGTTTGAAACCTCATAAATTGTCAATTGCCTGGAGCAATCGTTTAATGTGAGGAGGTCTGCGACCCCATTTCTTAAAGAAGTTTAAATGAACTATGTTTGTCAACATTATATTACATAATTGTTAATTTCCTCAAACTTCTTTGAATTGTTAAATAAATGAAGCGTTTCTTTTCGCTTCTTCATTTTCTAATACAAAGTTTAGGCAAAATCCTGTCTTCCTTGGCTCTCCCTACTCAATGCCATTAAAATCATTAATAGGGCTTTCACCATTTGTTGCATTTGAGCAAGAACTCTTAATTTTCACCTCACTAAAGTTCCTTTTAGCTTTAATAGCTAATTCTAATTGGCCAGTAAGGCAAGTAAAGCTCGCTAAGCCAGCTACCTGCTTGTGGAGACCCTCTCCGAAAACTTATGGTCAGTCTTCTAAAAGATAAGTGTTTCTTTTTGTCTAAACTTTTAGCCGGCTCCTCGCTGAGTAAAAGCTTAGCCATTTTCCAATGCAACCATTGGTTCATTTACCAAAATTACTCCATAAGGTATAATCTTTTATCATTTTCCTTCTTAGAGACACTTGGTCGCCTTTACAGGAACTCCATAATTTTGGAAATTGAAAATACCAAACCTGAGTTAAATCATTGGCATTCTTCGAATTATTTTGTAAAAACGAATTTCTTTGAGCAGACACACAGTAAATTTGTTACTCTCAGTCTTGCCAGACCATCACTCTTCCCCATAGTAGTTTTATATATGCTTGAGAGGGATTATACGAAAGCCACTCTCTTGCAAACCGCCCAAGTTCTATCTGTGTTTCTCGTCAGCTTAGACCAAGTCCTTACTCATTTTAGGTATCCGAGAGCGGATTTTCGGTGGCAACAACCTTTAAGTGTGTTTAAAGTTAAACTTATTAATTTTGTGGGACTCTCCTCCTATTTTTCTATCCTTTTTCTCCAATCCAAAATCTACTTCCTTTTCTTAATCATCTTCCCTTGGTGGGTGGGTTATTCCTCAGCCAATAAACTACCCAAAGTTTGGTGCCGAAACCCGGGAGAGTCCATTTTCCATTTTTTCTTAAAAAAAGTGTCATTTGACAATACTTAGCATATTATTAATATCTGTTTTGAATATTTCAGCTATAACCACATCATGCAAAGCCTGTGAAGTGGAAAGGGGCCGCTCCTGTCTCCTTTGGTGTGTCCCGTTCTTTCTACCCATTCGCTGCTGCAAACTTGACAGCATCTCCAAGGTTCTACAGTTTCGTGAGTTACATTTCAATTTATTCTCTTTGTCATGGCTCCTACTGAAAGGGATGAAACTCTCATTGCTAGACGTTCGTCCTATAAAGGGCAACTCACTAGATTCAGAAATTTCATCAACAAATTAAATCCCGCCGAGTGTGATTTAGATATCTTGACACAACGCCTTAAGTTGCACGAACGGTCCTATGATTATTATGATCAAACTCAAACCGAGATTTAATCCGCTTGCTCAGAACTTCAATCGGATCGGGACGAGGTCGAACCCTTGTACTTTGAAGGGATTGCCAAAGCCCACCAATTGATCCGCAGTATCTCAGAACCGGACACTAGGGTCATCAATCCGGCCCAGTTCGCACCCGCTTCAGTTCACAAGAACAAACCGAAACCGTTACTTCCTAAGATAAGCCTACCTCACTTCTCAGGCAAGGAAGGAGAATGGTATTCTTTTTATGAACTTTACTGCTCCCTAATTCATGAAAATACTGAAATTTCCGACATTCATAAATTCTACTTCTTACGCACTTCTTTGGAAAACGAGGCCTTAGCCTTGGTCCAATCACTGCCTTTAAGCGCAGACAACTACCACATCGCCTTTAATCTCCTTAAAGAGAGATATGGCAATTTACGTTTGAGAGTCGCTCGTCACATTCGCTGCTTGTTCAACTTACCAGCCGTCAAACCTAATGACGTCACCTCTTTAAGAGACCTCTTAGACTCTATGCAGTTAAATGTTAGAGCATTATACCAACTTAAGCAGCCTGTCCAAACATGGGACACCATACTTATTCATCTTGCTACATCCAGATTCGATTTTTTGACTTTAAAGGCTTGGAAGGTCGAACTTGCCCGCAAAGAGGAATTTTCGTTCGAACACTTAATCTCGTTTCTCAACAGTCGATGTCAATTCCTTACAGCACTTGCATTTCAGTGCGAAAATATCGAAACGAGTCATCCGTGTCGCACTCTTGAAAAAAAACTTGTCTCTTCAAATGGTTATCAGCCCCCATCTGTCGAGAACAAGCAAACCCGTTCTTCTTTCAATAATCCAAGAGAACATATCAGGCCGCTTAACAAATCATTAAAATGCACGCTCTGTAAAAAGCTTCACACATTGTATTCGTGCAAATCTTTTAAAGAATTGTCTGTCGAAGATCGAAGGAAGTTTGTCTTCAATAGCAAACATTGCTTCAATTGCTTGTCACCTAAGCATTCTTCTTCGAACTGTACGTCATCAAATCTCTGTTTCCATTGTAAAAAAACCCACCATTCTTTATTGCACGTTCATGAGAAATCGAGGTCACCAGTACCCGCTTCTTCAAGCTCCATGCAGAGCAGCTCCGAACAAACTAATGCTTCTTCCTGCATTTCTAACGCCGAAACTTCTCACAGTGCGCAAGTTCTTTTGTCCACTGTACAATTCGAAATCCAAGATAAATTTGGAAATTGGTTTCGAACCCGTGGTCTTCTCGATTCCGCTTCAACGCACAACTTTGTTTCGCAATCGTTGATTAAAAAACTAGGTCTTTCGTCATCGCCGACTTCTATCAATGTATCTGGCATTGACAATTTGAAAACTCAAGTCTTGCAGTCTTCAAAATTGAAAATCAGAGACGTTTGCCAAAGAAACACCAATCTTAATTTAATCTGTCTCATTCTTACCAGTATTGGCAAAGACACTCCTAGCAGCGCTATTAATACTTCCAGTTTAAAGATTCCTTCGCACATAAGGTTAGCTGATCCTCAGTTTAATGCTCAAAGTCCCATTGATGTACTTTTCAGTGCCAGTGTTTTCTGGAATTGCATTCGCAAACAAACACGCAAGTTATCTTCAGCCGTGGTCGCTAGAGACACCGATTTTGGTTGGGTTATTACTGGTGAAATCCAACAACCCAGTCTTCAAACTAAAGCGCAATGTCATTTCGTTACAGCTGACATAAATCCCATTTCTGGAAAAGAGAACGCTCATGTTTCAGATCTCAATATTTTTGAAAAACACTTGCCGAAACGATGTCTTATCGTGAACAACTACTCCATCTTAGTAAGTTGTTTAAATGATTTTGCTTTCTTCCCGCACAAGATAGCAATTCAAGTTCGCCGCACTTTGTGTTACTTCGTGTACCTTCTTATGTCATTTTTACAGCAGGTAATTGCTTAAAATTTCTATTGAAAACTATCTTCCCCTTGTGTAAAACCATGGCTATCAGTCTCCATCACTTCGCTGTACGCTATGTTTCACTTCTTTCGCTATTTAGAAGGACGGCCACGGCCGGCTCCCTCCTCCTTCCTCACAATTGGAAGTCGCTTTTGAAACCGCTTGAAAATCTGAATTCTTTAGTATCTAGAATAACTATTCTTATGCATAACCTCCTTCTCAATGTCCCGGCTTCCCTTCCTATTTCGGAAGAATCAAGCTTTTTTCTCTCGAAAATTGTCGGATTCCGTGATCCTCTCAATTATGCGAAATTGATTTCCTACTCTGTTTCATACGGCTTTAAATTGCTTTTTCACGTCCAAGTTACGATTGACTGCATGCCGTCCAACCTGAATATCTGCTTTAAGTTACAGCTGATTCAACTAGTGTTGTTTGTGTACTTTGAACTGCTTGTTTTTCAAACTTGTTTGAATACAAGCCCGAGGAAGGTCAAGTCACTGTTTATTTCCTGTACGCTTGACAAAGGTCAAAACAAGTTTCTCTTATCTCAACTTTGGCTGATTGCCAACCATTGTCTAGTGAGTCGCTCCTGCAAGTACAGAAGCCGTTCAACTCATCACCAAAATAAACTTGCTCCACTCAAGGACTCTTTCAGCTATTTATATGCCTTATCTCGTTGTACTATGTGGGTCAAGGCCGCGCTTGCTTTTGTCTTCCACTTACTCACGCTCGTATTCTACAATTGCTTCGATTCTTGTCTCGTAACATCGTCGCATATCCTTTACGCGCTTATGTATTGCACTCTGCTCACATATTTTGAAATCTTATTGTTCATTGATGAACAAACTTGTTTTTTCTCGTCGTCACATTCGATGTGTTTTTGCATTTATACTTGTTATGTCACGTTTCTCGCTGACTTAAGTATTTTTCTGATCAACCCCTTTGATACTCATTATAACTTGAGGTCATTGTTTATGGCTACTAGGTTGTTACCTATGGCGTTCTTTCTTTCTACTCGCATAGTTTCTTTGTTTATTTGGTATATTCTTGTCCTAAATAGATGTACTTGTTTCTATACGCTTTGTTTAAACTTGTTAATTCTCCTTTTGCATCGTATCGCAATCTTTACTAGTGCTTTATGTCCCGCAGTTTCTAGCTATTTTGTGATTGAAAGTGTTGATAATTCTAGCCTCTTAACTCCGCTTTCCAATGACCCTGATGACCTGCTTCCACTTACACCTGGTCACTGTCTTACACGCACATCTCTCTCTGCCCATCCTCCCCTTCCTAATTCTTTCAGGGATTCTAATTTACCTATTGTTTGGCGTAAACTTGAAGCCCTCCGCAATTCCTTTTGGAAGAGGTGGAACTTGGAATATTTAACTTCCTTGCAAGGGAGACAGAAGTGGTTTCTTTCCAGTCCCGACATTAAAGTGGGAGACTCGGTCTTAGTTAGGGATTTCCCCCCCCCTAGTCTGGCCTTTTGGAAGAGTGACCGAGTGTTATCCTGGAAGAGATGGGAGAGTCAGGGTAGTCAGAGTCATGACCACTAATGGTCAGATCACAAGACTACTTCTCTTCAATTGCTTATTACCTTTAAATGTTTACTTGTTTTTCTTGTTCCCTGTTGGTGTTTTCCCCTCCCAGTATGGTGCATTCTTGGAATACACGGTACGAGAGATTATAATTTTCAATGCTTTTGCATGTCCTTTCCTTCCTCTTTGTCAAACACCAACAGTGATCTTTTATTTTCTCTTAGGTGTTCCGGTTGCTTATATCTTTTATGAGTCTGTTCCAGATATATATTCCATGACCCACCTAGCGTCATATAGCAGCGAATATCTGAAGCTCTTCAACTCTTCCTGGTGCAAGAGGAATTCCTTCTCCATTTGGCCACCAGATCCTGTTACTATCGCCAGCTATTTCCTCCTTGAGCAAGAGGACTACGTTTACTTCTTTACTCACCATTCTGCGCTAGTATCGCCTACTATCAACTCCTTGAAGACCATTCATCAAGAAGAACATTTATTTTTGATAAGTTGGCAATGTTTATATGTTCTCCTTTTGTCTCCTACCCCCCCACTCTTTTTCCCTTCCTTGGACCCTCCGTGCTCCGTTGAGCAGGTCTCACTTCGCAATCGGCAGTTGACTCGGTCAGTTAAAGCTCCTCTCGAGCTAGTCTCCTCAAACCAAGAGGCACACACTCTTCTACGCCATGTTGGCAAGGTAGTTGTCATCCAAAGAAACTTCGCCTTCAACATGAAATCAAGATAAGTACCATCTTAAAAGTTTTAACCTCATCTTCATGGTTTTAACTTCCACGTGCTTTTAACGAAACTTTTATAAACAGTGTGAAATTATTTATTTTGGGGCAAAAATCAATCTTCGTGGGATTTGCCATGTTGAGCTTTTGCTCTTATAAGCTAACCTTACTAAAAAAGAGCTTTTCTTAAGCTATTCAAATGAGAAATCCTCTCACTACGTGGGATATTACCTAATACCCGCTGTCTATAATTCACCAAGCTAGTTCCTCCGTTGGATTTTCTTGACCCCATTTTTCTATTCAGATCGTTCTGGAACCTTCCAGATTCTGTACTTGATCTACAAGTCCTGTCGTCATGTATTTTTTCTCACTCGTGAGAATACTATTTAAAATTGAAGAATCTCATTTCTGAATTAAAAGCTCAATAGCTAACTTTCTTCCACCGCTGGAACCGCTGGAATGTTCTATGGTACATTTAATTGTAACTCACAACTTTCTCAAGAAATAGACTCTCACTTATATCGTGCAATCAGTTATTTCCATAATTGCAATAATTTTCTTTCTTATAAACTTTAGTGTTTCTATAGTGAACTTTGCATCCATCTTTACAGACTACAGTGATAACCAGTGCTTGCTCCACATTTCTACCGCGTCGCGATCGTCCGTTTACATTAAATACGGCCATGAACATTGATCCTATATCCCAATGATCTTTCCTCAACCTTCTACTAACAACCTATATTAATAAAATTGTAACTTTTCTATAAGGTGTCACTCACGAAGTGCCCTTCTAACTTTGCTAGTTTAACATTAATTAATTTCTGCATAATTGCTTGTGTGATACACGTTTCAAATTCACATTGTTCCTTTCCTATTATTAGGGAAAACAATTCTTTAAACTCTTGAGCGAGTCATGTTCAGGTTTCACGAAATGGAAACTGTCCCATTTGGCTAGTGATTCCTACTCAAACTTGGGAAGTCTACAACCTTCCTTTTAACTTTCTTCAGGTTTCACAGTAAGTGACCTGCCCTTATTTTCATAATAACCAACGTTAATTCTGTATAAATATAAGATGTTGTAGGAACTTCTATCTTATTTTTCATGTTTTTCTTATTGTTATTTTCGAAGTTGTCACTTTCTCTAGAACATTCTCTCAAGAATTTCTTAAAGTACACTCTTTGTACTAAATTTAAATGTTTAAACTTTAATTACTACACATGTCTTTTTATTTTCTTATAAAGATTTTAGAAACATGTAAGGTTTGAAACCTCATAAATTGTCAATTGCCTGGAGCAATCGTTTAATGCGAGGAGGTCTGCGACCCCATTTCTTAAAGAAGTTTAAATGAACTATGTTTGTCAACATTATATTACATAATTGTTAATTTCCTCAAACTTCTTTGAATTGTTAAATAAATGAAGCGTTTCTTTTCGCTTTTTCATTTTCTAATACAAAGTTTAGGCAAAATCCTGTCTTCCTTGGCTCTCCCTACTCAATGCCATTAAAATCATTAATAGGGCTTTCACCATTTGTTGCATTTGAGCAAGAACTCTTAATTTTCACCTCACTAAAGTTCCTTTTAGCTTTAATAGCTAATTCTAATTGGCCAGTAAGGCAAGTAAAGCTCGCTAAGCCAGCTACCTGCTTGTGGAGACCCTCTCCGAAAACTTATGGTCAGTCTTCTAAAAGATAAGTGTTTCTTTTTGTCTAAACTTTTAGCCGGCTCCTCGCTGAGTAAAAGCTTAGCCATTTTCCAATGCAACCATTGGTTCATTTACCAAAATTACTCCATAAGGTATAATCTTTTATCATTTTCCTTCTTAGAGACACTTGGTCGCCTTTACAGGAACTCCGTAATTTTGGAAATTGAAAATACCAAACCTGAGTTAAATCATTGGCATTCTTCGAATTATTTTGTAAAAACGAATTTCTTTGAGCAGACACACAGTAAATTTGTTACTCTCAGTCTTGCCAGACCATCACTCTTCCCCATAGTAGTTTTATATATGCTTGAGAGGGATTATACGAAAGCCACTCTCTTGCAAACCGCCCAAGTTCTATCTGTGTTTCTCGTCAGCTTAGACCAAGTCCTTACTCATTTTAGGTATCCGAGAGCGGATTTTCGGTGGCAACCACTTTTAAGTGTGTTTAAAGTTAAACTTATTAATTTTGTGGGACTCTCCTCCTATTTTTCTATCCTTTTTCTCCAATCCAAAATCTACTTCCTTTTCTTAATCATCTTCCCTTGGTGGGTGGGTTATTCCTCAGCCAATAAACTACCCACCCCTCGGTAGCATGCTGAGTTTCTATGCCCAAGATCGTTGTTTCAAACCCGGCCGAAGTCGTCGGATTTTTTAAGAGCATTAAAATTCCCTCATTACGCCCTCATTGGAGGGGAAGTAAAGCCGGCGGTCTTATGTCATAGATTTATGGCATGTAAAAGTACTTTCCACTAACTACAAATTTGTAGGTTAGTTTTGATTAACGCTCTGTAGTTCCAACGTTCGTAGCCAGGTGTCAGTTGCATCTAATTGCCAATTTTGCGGCTAGGTGTCTTTGACGGTAGCATTTCGTAGCAAAAGTTCGAACTACTAGAAATTGATCGTCTGCAGTCCTTACTTAAATTAAAACAGATAACACACACTAATAGAGCCATCAAAATTAACACCGGTTGTCTGACAGATAATACACACACCCAAAGTACACGGGGCAATATAACCGCGTTGTCGCAGCCCCTAAACTGAGGAACCATCCAAGCAGTGTTTTGTACGCCACGTTCCGTAGTGGCAAGCATTCTTGGCTGTCACCCTGGAGGTCAGAGTTCGATTCCCGGCTCTGTCAAGAAATTTAATTTTGGTCTGAGGGCTAAAACGGAGTACACTCAATATCTTGAGGCAGAATTCAATTTCCATCCCAGTCATCCTGGATGTAGTTTTCCTGACTTCCCACTTCTACTCCTTGAAAATACTAGGATGGTACCTACATAAGGCCACGGCCGTTTCCTACCCAATTCGTACCTCAGTAACAGATACACATACTAGTACTAACATCACAGTGACACAGGCTATCAGACAAATTTTACACATACCCAAATACACGTGGCTACATGACCGCAATGTCGCAAAGCCTTTAAAAGAATCAACAACAACTACAACAACAAACAACAAAGATCAGCGTGTGTATTAATATAGCTATTACGATCCGTTCAATGGAATAAGGACTCGAGTCACAAGAAATGCATGCTGTTAACGAGTGGGCTCCAAGACAACAAAACCTGTTAGGGGGTCCTTCCTCCTATTTTATAGACAAGAATATGCCACGAAAGAAAACTACAATGTTTATATGATATTAGGGTTCACTCGTATAAAATTTGGACGAAATTCACTTAATAGCGCGCTTTCAAACAACAAAGACGTACTTTACACAAAACTACAAAAATGGCGCGAAGTCCCTTATTCGTTGCGCGGGTTCATTTCTTTCACAAAAAAAACTATTAAGATTGTGTAGGCTGTCATACTTATATTAAGATTTCCAATTATTTTCTTTCTCCCATGATTATTTTTACAGAATTTATTAATCCCCAAATGAAGGAAATTGTAATAATTTTGCTTCAAGTTTCTGAATTGTTTGCTTACCAGCTAGAGAAAAAAAACAACACACTATCTTAAAATATAGGTGGGAGATAATTTGTAACACTTGTGATATCACTAAGCTTGGATTGGTAATTTTAGCATATTCACTTGTCATCAAAAGGGATAAGATGTCTCTCATCAAATCTGCTACACAGGTATGGGAAAAGGTGTATCTTGAAATGTCCCAACAAAATTGGTTTGGCATGTTCTACTTTGCCTTCTCACGACTATGGGTTAACATGTGTTTCTTCAAAACTTGCTTGCGGGTAAATTTGGCTCCGCATGTGCTGCACAAGAAGGGCTTCTCCCCAGTATGGGATAATATGTGTGTTTTCAAACCACCACTCTGCCTAAATTTGGCATCACATGTACTACACGAGAAGGGTTTCTCCCCAGTATAGGTAAACATGTGTGTCTTAAAACTACCATTCAGACTTAATTTGGCTTTGCATTTGCTACACGAGAAGGGCTTCTTACCAGTATGGGTTAATATGTGTCTCTTCAAATTTCTTCTCGAACTAAATTTCCTCTCCGCATGTGCTACAAGAGTATCGCTTCTGACGAGTATGCGTTAAAATGTGTGTCTTCAACCTACGTTTAAGACTAAATTTATCTCCGCATGTGCTACACGGGAAGGGCTTCTCGCCAGTATGGGTTAATAGGTGTTCCTTCAAATGACTTTTATAAGTAAATTTGCCTTCGCATGTACTACACGAGAAGGGCTTCTCACCAGTATGGGTAGACATGTGTGTCTTCAAATAAACTCTCTGATTAAATTTGGCTTCGAATGTGCTAAACGAGAAGGCCATCTCACCAGTATGGGTTAACGTGTGTGTCTTCTAACACTTTGACTAAATTTTCCTTTCATATGCTACACGAGAAGGGCTTCTCACAAGTATGGGTTGACATGTGTCTCTTCACATTAGTTTTATAGCAAAAATTCGTTTCGCATGTGCCACACGTGTATGCCTTCTTCCCAGTATGGATTAACATGTGTGTCTTCAAACTAGCATTGTGAGTAAATTTGGTTTCGCATGTTCTACACGAGTAACGCTTCTTTCCAGTATGGGTTAACAGCTTGGTCGACAAATTTTCTTGATTTGTAATAATTCTTTCAGATACAGTGCTGTTATTCGGTCCTCTGGCATTACATAATGGGTATATCTTTCTTACAGCAGGATCCGAAGTATCAGGACATCCCAGCCTGAAATCATTGGTATTAATACAATCCAGTGCGCTCATAATTACGTTGAATAATCTGAGAATGGTGAAAAGTACTTTCAAAATACAGAGATCTAACTTATGAAATGATAACTGGACCAACATTCATTAAATCACTACCAGGAATACTGTCCTTATCTAATACCTGGAACTGTTCTCAGTTTTAATATTCAATGCTATGTTTTTAATACAGTCTGAATATTTTCAAATACTTATATACTAAGCAAACAATATGATGCGTCACATCGGAGTATTTGGAGTCATAGGTTTACTTGATAAATATGAAATCCGTATCTAGTTCAAAAGTTCTGATTATACATGGAAATGGCAAATTATATCCTGGCACATACTGTTTGCCAAAAGTCAACTTTGTCCTTGATCAGTTATATAATTGAAATTAATGAATGGTTACGGAAATTGTGTGCTAATTCATACCAGCAGTGAAATTGTTCATCTTATTTTACACCACGTTTTGCCTCTCTAACTACATGGATGTTCGGGGATATGACTATTTATTATAATCTGGATAACTGAAATCCACCTCACTTAGGAAGTGCGTGCTCGTACAGATGACAGAATAATCCATATTAGATTCCCTACAGAATAGCCATGCTGGCTTTTGGATTAAGGTGGGAATTTTGGATATGCAAATCATGTAATTTCGATACCATATGGGCTATTATGCTGCACTCTTGAAAACATCGCGGATGAATGGTTATTTAGGGCTACATAAATTATGTGGACTTGAGTGATAAGCGTTAGGTCCAAGAAAATATCAGATCTATATATAACGGTGGCTTGTTATAATCTACAGAAAATGGTAACTCGTTAACATTAACCACTCCATATAGCGAACATTTATCCACTCTTGACTCACCACAATGCGACTCCCGTCTAAACACGTACTGAAGCTGGGAACATAAAATAAGCAATTTTCCCCTCAACGATTCAATATCTCGACCTCCTATTTAGACGTCAACAAATACACACTTTGTACACTGTTCGATGATACATTCTATGTTTCAATATATCTGACATAAGTATCTCAGAGGTTTGTCAAACCTGGAACAATATCCTTAAAGTAAAGAAATAGAATAAGAGATTTCACTTCTTGCACAGATCGAAGCTTTTTTTTTAATGAATCCGTAAACGCGCGTGAAAAAGTGGGTGAGCTTTCGCACGGGCGGCGTATTTGTTGAGTGACGTCACTCATTCTTGAGATTACCATTCTATCTCCGTAGAACCTACACACCCTACATCCGAAGGAATTCTTTCAAAATAAACTATTATTGGTTATCCTCTAGAGTTCTTGTCCTCGACCCTGTCCTTCCATAACATCTGTAATGTTTCATAACCACTCGTCAGACTCATTTACCCTCCCCCACTCATCCTAATACCCTTGATTAAGTACTATATTTAATCTTTTAATTATCACCATTTTTCTACAACACCAAAATCAAATATTTCTATTTTTATATTTTTTGTTGCAAAAACAATCCAAGTTTCGCATGCATATAGCGCCAAGCTCCAGGCAATGGCTTCAAAAATGACTTTTTAATACCTAGATCTATATTTTATTTAAACATATGTCAACCCAATCTTTATATCGTATTTGCTTTGTCCATTCTGCGCCCAAGTTGGAATCACCAACGTCTCTTAGTGTTTCAACAGCCAATCGATTTCAATATTTTTATTTTAAATCTTCCTGCTGCATTCCGTTTAATCTGTTTCAAATACAATTGTTACGTGCAAGTGCCCGTCCCAGGAGTTTTCAAACATGTATTTACCCCTGGATGCATTCTTGACATTTTTGAAACGACCGCTTCGTCGCTCAGTTCCGCCTGTGACCACGAGATGGTAGCTGCTGTCGGACTTTGGAAGTCTGAACATGGTTCCTGTTTCTCTCCAATAGAATGCGTTGGTTGTACCTTATTCAACTCATCCAATTCCAGTCTTGTGTGAAAGACAATTATATTCTTCGTCATGAAACAAATGCCGGTGTATTCATGATACCGCCAAATTATGTACTTAATTATGACATTGTTGATTGAGGTGTCAAGCCATGATTGGACAATATTATTTACATGAATGCAGTTCGGCGTTTAACGCCAAAATTTTCCGCCATTTTGTGGAGTCCATTAGCTGTCGTGAAGAAGCAACAAACCGACTGGTCGTGAAAGGTGTCACCGCTGACGGGGGCCTGGGCCCCCATCCTCTACGAAATATAAATATATTCAACAGAAAATATGAATACCTATTCAATTAAGGAAATGCATGTGCTCCTAGACTGTTATTTCATAAATTGCTTGGAAGATGACGTGTATTTTCCGCCTACAACAAGGGAAGCCTCCTGGATGATCGAAGCGGATTCTGTGTTCTACCGAAGCAATGTGCAGGCAGTTCATATCTTTTATGTTTTTTTTAATGTGTTAAATATTTTATTTTTATTGTGTCTCCACTGAAAAATTTAAGGTACGTTACTTTATTATATCTTATTTATATTGTTATGTAGCTCCTATATTGGCCTTGCATGTACGCCGAGATGCCTGTTTGTTTGCATGATAGGCCAAAAATTTCTTTTATGTTTTAATAACGTTTCCTTATATTTATTTATTTTGTTATTATCTTGTACCTTCTGGAGACACATTTATAAGTTTATTTTGCGTTTAAATTATTATTTATTTTCATTTGGCAATCTTGGGATTGTCATATTTTTTTAAAATCTAATGTAAGATCCGTCGAGTCATAAAAGCGACTTGCATTAATAGTTTTTAGATAAAATTGTTTTCCGCCGTTCATTTCCTTCTGCTAATGTTTAAATTTAATTTTATTAATTGTTTGCCGTAATTTCGATCAGGCATGCGGTTTCCTTGTGTTTTTAGTGGCCATGTTTTTGTTTTGTTATGAAGAGATGCATGATGGTCTGGATGTCAGTCAATTGGCGCCGGCCTCGAAAAGCAAACGTGTTGTGTGTTAGCTTAATAATTTTTTTTTAAATGTAATCTTGTTGATTTTTATTTTGTGATTTTTGGTAAATGTCCTTGTGTTTTCCGCCGTCGTGCATAACATTTATTTATTTTCTAATCCCATTTTATTTTATTTAATTTAATTTCAATCCTTTCTTTTTTCGGCGTGGCCTGAACTTCTGCATGTCGGATCGATATTGCATTGCCTTGTAAATTACCCAGCCCGTTGTCATTTAATTATGCCTATATATATATAATTTTATTTTAAGCTTTGGGCTTTTTAAACTTTTTTTAAATTTCAATTTAATCCTTGTCTTTTTGTTTGCAAGCCTGCATGTTCTGTTCCTGGTGGAGGTGTTTTCTCTTGAAATTTTTAACAATTAAATTTTATGGTAAATTTTTAAATCTACTGTTGTGGCATTATTTCACCGGCAGCAGTTCTGTCGGTTAGTGGGGGCTGTCTGTTGAACAGCCTGTGCGTTGTCCCCTTCTCCATCTTCCTTCCACCCCTTTTGGAGCTCTTCTGTTGGGGCATGTCTTCTGGAGGGATTTTGCTGCGGAAGCGACCCGGACCTCTGAAACAAAGGTAAGTTGGCCTATCCACGCTGTCCATAGGGCCCCATTCCAGGTGTCGCAGTGGTGAAGCAGAGCGTTGGTTATCGAGTTACCGACGTGCTGCTGGCCATGCGGCGGTGTCATTTCAGGTAGCAGTGATTACCAGGTGTAGCAGTGGTAGCAGAGCGTGGTTATCGAGTTACCGACGTGCTGCTGGCCATGCGGCGGTGTCATTGCACGGGTGTAGCAGTGGTAGCAGTCCGCGCTCGAGTTCACTTCCGTAACTATCCCGTCCCCAGTACCCACAGGCTGTTTTATGGACCCCTCTAGTGCTGATGGGGCGGTTGTTGGTGGGATTTTGTCAGGCCAGTGCACTTGATGTTATATTTTGCTAATCCTTGTCGTTTGTTTTATTTCATGTTTGCCTCTGGATATCCATGTGGTATGCTGTATGTGACCTGTTCTAAGTGAGGTGTTAGCTGCTGTATTTTTGTCCTGTTTGTGTGCAACATCCCAACTGAAGAAGAAGCTCGGTGAGTGACTGACATGTGTTCTTGGCATGGGAAATGGGATTTCTTAATGTTCTGATAAGCCACATGCTTCGAGTGAAGGAGTCCTGGAGCCCTGTCAGAAGCTGGTAGCCTAATGTTTTGTGCCTATTTTTGTAATTTAGCTCCCTGTTCTCGAGCCAAGCAGGCGGTGACGTATGCAGTTCTGGGCAGCATTGTGCATGATTTTGTGTAGTAGGGTGGCTGTGTTCGAGTGTCAGCCTAATCTTTGGTGTTGGTAATTGCTGGTTGTGGTACTGTTGTGAAAGTGTAAACTGTACTTGTAATTCCTGAAATTTGTTTCCTTCTATATTGGCTGTCTGCATTCTGTGTTTTCCAAAATGGCCGACAACAATAGTTTTTTCGATTTAATTGACTTAAGAGATAACCTTGTGAATTTGGAGAGTTCTTCTGGGGTTGAATGTGAATCACCTCTGTTTACTAGGTCTGAGGTTTTGGCATCGATTACCAGTAGTAGTTTGCCTGCCCATCTCTTGCCTGGCGCTGGCTCGTCCATACTACTTAATCCTGCATACGGTCATTCTTCTCATGTTAGGTCACCTAATGATTTCCTGGGTCCTGCCGACCCATTGCATCCCAGTTCTTTCTCTAGTAATATAAATGTTTTGTCGCCTGTAGAGGGTGTGCGAGCGGGCTACCCTGGTAACAATGTCTCTATTCCTAATGCTACGTTCTCACCTACCGTTAATTATGGGTCGATTCCTCATCCTATTTCTAGTTTCTTAACTAAGTTAAAGAGTTTCAACCTGGATGACGTTACCCAAGTCGTACAATTTTTAAAGCAAGTGGTCGAGTTGGGTAACAATGCCTCGATTTTTGGGATGTCGGAAATTCAAATTTTCCAACTTTTGTATCCAGTTGCATCCGGTATGCTGCGCGATAAGCTTGTTGAAGCTATCCACCTCCGCATGTCCTTAGCCATGTTTATTAGGGAAGTGTTGTGGTTTTTTGTTCCTGCGAGCGCCCTAAGTGCTCTCGAGCAAAAGTTCCTTTATCGTGTCCAAAGGCTGGACGAGTCCCTTAGCGACTATGTCAGCGACATTAAGGTGTATGCCCAGGTATTTGCATCCCCTTTAACAGAGCGACAGTTGGTGTCATCAATTGTAAATGGATTTCGCCTCAATATAGGTCATACATGACTATGTGTACCAGGCCTTCGTCATTCGTCGAGCTGAAACAGGTCGTTATTGACGCTATGGCTGTGAAGCATGCAGATTCCCTTCGTGTAGCTAATGTTCCTCCTCCTTCCTTGATGTCTTGTCCCCCTCCTTCCTTGATGTCTCGTCCCCCGTCTAAGGTTATGTTTCATCCTCGACCTAATATTAAGTGCCACACGTGCGGTGGAGTGGGACATGTCAAGAGGGTGTGTCCGAGTAACCAGGTTGTGTATCGCCAATGACGGGACGTTGTGGAGACCAATTCGGGTGTTACTTCCAAGGATGTTTCTGTGCATAAGAGTTTGGGAAAACCCTGTGAAGTTTCTGGTCGCCCTACCAATGAAAGTCTTGATAACTCGTTGAAAACTAATTCTTCACGTGCTAATTCTGCTTGTATCGCTGACCTACCTAACCTGTCGGTGAGCAATGTCGTGGCAAGTCAGCCTAATTCTAAATATTATGTGAAACCTGTGGTGCGAGGGTCCTCGCCATCTAATTGTAATCGTGTTATAGTGAGTAATGATTTTGGAATTTCTCCTGTGGCTAAAGGAATATCCCCGTTTATTGAAATTGGTGTTAATGACGAGCCCGTTTCTGCGTTGCTTGATTCTGGTAGTGTCGCATCCTTTATAAGTGAGGACTGGTTTTTATCTATGAAGAGTGTTTGCAAATTTCCTGAGTTAGAGCCTAACAATGAATCTTTTATTTCGGCAAATTGTTCAAACTTAAGTATTTTGGGTAGTGTGACAGTCAAAATTCATATTCTAAATTTTTCTTGGAAATTTAAATTTTTGGTTGCCAGAAATCTTTCTTGTGCTGTGGTCATTGGACCTAATTTCATGTCACACGTTGGTATGCTTCTTGATTTTGGTGCTCGCAACTTATGGTTTAAGTTTAATCCGCAGAGTAAATTATCATTTAACCCAGTTTTATCTTCTCCTGCTGTCAATTCTGTTAGTGAACCTATGACTATTGAGGATCTCGATCTGGAAAATTTAACGAGTCTTCAAAAGGATACCATAAAGAGGTTATGTCAGGAGTATAGCGATGAGTTTATTGACAAGTTGGGTGTAACCCATTTGATGGAGTACAAGATTGAGCTAACCGATTCTGTGCCGGTGCGTTCCAGCCCGTATCGCCTTGCCCCGCCCAAGATGGCTGAACTTCGTAAGATTATCGATAAAATGTTAGAAGAAGGTGTAATCCAACCCTCTATCTCTGCCTACTCATCCCCTGTATTTCTTGTGCCAAAACCTAACGGTGGTTTTCGGCCGGTGGTCGACTATAGGGCTCTTAATCAAAAAGTTGTTTTGCAATCCATTCCTTTGCCGGACCTTCACTCATGTTTTAGTTGGTTTCGCAACGCGAAGGTGTTCACGATCCTCGATTCAAATTCTTCCTACTTCCAAATTCCCCTCTCTCCTGAATCCTGGCATGTTACTGCTTTTACCACTGACTGGAACCTGTTTGAGTATGCCCGTGTCCCGTTTGGCCTATCCACCGGAGCCGCTGTGTTGAGCAGACTTCTGGACAAGGTATTTTCAGAAATTAAATTCAAGTTTGTGTACCACTACCTTGACGATGTGGTGATCTATTCCGAGTCCTTCGAGGAACACGTTGATCATCTGAAGTTTGTACTTGATCGGTTGCGTGACGCTGGCCTTACCGTCAAATTGTCCAAGGTTTCCTTTGCCAAGCCCAAAATTTCCTTCTTGGGACATATTGTTTCTGAATCTGGTATCTCAGTTGACCAGTCTCGTACGCAGGCCATCAGAGATTTTAAACCACCCAAGAACGCCAAGGGTGTTGCTCGTTACATTGGTATGGTGAACTTCTTCCGTAAGTTTATCAGTAACTTTGCCGACCGTGCTGCTCCTCTCAATCAATTACGCAAAAAGGCTGTGAAGTTTGAGTGGGGTCCCTCTCAGCAAGCAGCCTTCGAAGATCTTAAGCTTGCGCTCTCTAACGCCCCTGTGTTAGCCATTCCGGATTTTGGGAAACAGTTCATTCTGCAGACTGATGCGTCTGGTCGTGGTGTTGGTTGTGTCCTACTGCAAGAATCTGATCTGGGTAGGCAACCCATTGCATACGCTTCTCGTACCTTAACGGACGCAGAGAGGAAGTATTCCATATACGAACTTGAGGGTTTAGCGGTGTTGTTCGCTCTAGAAAAATTCCGTATGTATCTTGAGCACACTAAGTTTCTCCTTGAGACCGATAACCAAGCCTTGAGCTGGGTCTTAGGGAAACCCCGCAAAACTGGTAGAATTGCTAGGTGGGCAACTAGGATTCTGTCGTTCCAGTTCACTGTCCGCCATATTCGTGGGTCCGAAAATGCGGTGGCTGATTCTTTAAGCCGTATGTTTGAGGAAACAGCAGAAGAGGATATTCAGGAATGTGAACCCGTAAACCTTGTATCTGCTGTAAATTGTGTCAATGTCGTTCTCAGCAATTCCCCTGTGCTTTTTGAAGATGTGAGACGATTCCAGAAAGAAGATCCCTCCTTGTCTAGCCTAATTGACCGTATCAATTCTGGTGAAGTGATCAAGCCCTACTCTCTGAAGGACGGTGTATTGTGTTGTTCGTCTCGTCATGACCGTCTACCTAAAATTGTGCTCCCGTTGGTCCTTATTCCGGAAATCTTTCGTTACTATCATGAATCTCCTATTGGTGGCCACCTAGGAGTATTCAATACCCGAGCTAAAATCAGACAGTTTTTCATTTGGCAAAGTATGGATGGCGACATCAGGAGGCTCATTAGGAATTGTGCTGCATGTAGTATTAGCAAACCTCCGGTTTCTACTAAGGTTGGCCTGTTGTCATCTGAACCGGCATCTATACCCATGGAGAGGCTTTTTATCGACCATGTTAGGCCGTTCCCTCGCTCCGGTCGGGGAAACCTATTTGCGCTTCTTTGCACTGACGGTTTCCACCGGTTTAGTTGGATTTTCCCCACCAGACAGGCTACGACCAGTTCCGTCATAAAGTGTCTTAATTCCATCTTTTCGTCTTTTGGGCCATGTCAGTACCTGGTATCTGATAATGCCAAGTGCTTTGTATCTCATCAGTTCCGTCAATTCTTATTTGATTATGCTATTTCGCACGTAACCACCACTCCCTATTTTCCTAACCCGTCTCTCGCTGAGCGAGTCAATCGTAATCTCCGTTCTGCTCTGATTGCTTTCCACCACGACGACCATTCCAAGTGGGGTTCTAATTTGCATTGACTCAATTTTGCTTTCAACACCGCCGTGCATGAGAGCACGCAAGCTACCCCCTTTTTCGTTAATGTTTTCCTTTATGGCCAATTCTCCGTTGTCTAATCTGTGGAACCTGCACGATCTCCTTCCAGACAGTTTCACGCCCGAGGATATGAGGGCGAAATTCGACAAGGCTAGAGAGAATATTAAGGTATCACATGACCAACTTGCCAGGCGACACAATGCCTGACGCAAGCCAACGGATTTGGAAATTGGTGATGTTGTGTACGTTCGCAATTTCGAGCCCAAGGGCGTCAGTAATCTAGTTTCAAGCAAGTTAACCCCTCGTTTTAAGGGCCCATGTTATGTAGAGGCATTTCTGACTCCCGTTACTCTGCTTATAAGAAACGCCAAGGCAAACAAAATTTCAAGAGTGCATCTGTCGCACATTAAACGAGGTGGAGAGGTTTCTAATGAGGAAATGCTACCGTAAATTTTTGTAAAACGAATTTTGTATAATGTAGAGTATCTCTAACCTTCATTGAAGCCTTCAGGCATCTGTTCCTTCTGGAATTTTGAACTGGGTATGCAAACTCTGATGGGATACAAATTGTAAATGTTGGGAAGTTCCCATTGTAATGGTAAATTGTAAAAGTGTACCTAATTTTGATGTTTCATAGGAGATGCTAACATGTAAGTTGGGCTCGGTGGGAGACCTAACTCATGGTAACCTTGTATTCCTGTTCCCTTTGGGAATTGTAGTGGTCATTCCTCTACCGTAGTTCCTTCTAAATGTATAGTCGTCTAACTCATGTAATCTTGAAATGTAATTCGAATCTGTAAAAAGGTAAACTTGTTAATGACATTTTGTAAGCACGGATCTAGGGCATAGTCAGAAATATTTTCTTCATTTAAATTCAACCTTGTTTCTCTTTTGTAAAATGTAGTAAGAAATTGTAATTTCTGTAAACCTTTTTGAAATAAGATTAACTTACGTTTTTGTAAATGGCTGCCCACGCGTCGAATGATATATGGCACATTGCTTCCACCTACTTCGTCTAAAGCGACCTGCATTGGACTTGTTGAAAATTTTCCTAACGTGTTTCGGACTATGAAAGCACTGCTGGTGCTGGTGTTCTGCATTTCTGAAGATTTTGGACACAGTGAAGCTGTTAACTAAGCGGTTTGCGAGGTGATCAATTATCCCTTCA
Source organism: Meconema thalassinum (assembly GCA_946902985.2). Classification (NCBI taxonomy): domain Eukaryota; kingdom Metazoa; phylum Arthropoda; class Insecta; order Orthoptera; family Tettigoniidae; genus Meconema; species Meconema thalassinum. The sequence continues at coordinate 53,924,858 of OX336388.2, read as the reverse complement.
CTGATAATCTGACCCTGCATTCTTCCTAACCAAAACGATGCGGTTTCATCCATCAATTGGAGTTAACTGGTGAACTTTATCTTCGGGAAACTTGCTTGGTGAATCGACAAGTTAAGGAGTACTGTCTATGCCTAGGCATATTCGTGAACCGTGTTCACGCTTAAGGGAGGGAGACTGTTACGTGCAAGTGCCCGTCCCAAGAGTTTTCAAACATGTATTTACCCCTGGATGCATTCTTGACATTTTTGAAACGACCGCTTCGTCGCTCAGTTCCGCCTGTGACCACGAGATGGTAGCTGCTGTCGGACTTTGGAAGTCTGAACGTGGTTCCTGTTTCTCTCCAATAGAATGCGTTGGTTGTACCTTATTCAACTCATCCAATTCCAGTATTGTGTGAAAGACAATTATATTCTTCGTCATGAAACAAATGCCGGTGTATTCATGATACCGCCAAATTATGTACTTAATTATGACATTGTTGATTGAGGTGTCAAGCCGTGATTGGACAATATTATTTACATGAATGTAGTTTGGCGTTTGACGCCAAAATTTTCCGCCATTTTGTGGAGTCAATTAGCTGTCGTGAAGAAGCAACAAACCGACTGGTCGTGAAAGGTGTCACCGCTGACGGGGGCCTGGGCCCCCATCCTCTACGAAATATACATATATTCAACAGAAAATATGAATACCTATTCAACTAAGGAAATGCATGTGCTCCTAGACTGTTATTTCATAAATTGCTTGGAAGATGACGTGTATTTTCCGCCTACAACAAGGGAAGCCTCCTGGATGATCGAAGCGGATTCTGTGTTCTACCGAAGCAATGTGCAGGCAGTTCATATCTTTTATGTTTTTTTAATGTGTTAAATATTTTATTTTTATTGTGTCTCCACTGAAAAATTTAAGGTACGTTACTTTATTATATCTTATTTATATTGTTATGTAGCTCCTATATTGGCCTTGCATGTACGCCGAGATGCCTGTTTGTTTGCATGATAGGCCAAAAATTTATTTTATGTTTTAATAACGTTTCCTTATATTTATTTATTTTGTTATTATCTTGTACCTTCTGGAGACACATTTATAAGTTTATTTTGCGTTTAAATTATTATTTATTTTCATTAGCAATCTTGGGATTGTCATTTTTTTTTAAATCTAATGTAACATCCGTCGAGTCATAAAAGCGACTTGCATTAATAGTCTTTAGATACAATTGTTTTCCGCCGTTCATTTCCTTCTGCTAATGTTTAAATTTAATTTTATTAATTGTTTGCCGTAATTTCGATCAGGCATGCGGGTTCCTTGTGTTTTTAGTGGCCATGTTTTTGTTTTGTTATGAAGAGATGCATGATGGTCTGGATGTCAGTCCATTGGCGCCGGCCTCGAAAAGCAAACGTGTTGTGTGTTAGCTTAATATATTTTTTTAAAAATGTAATCTTGTTGATTTTTATTTTGTGATTTTTGGTAAATGTCCTTGTGTTTTCCGCCGTCGTGCATAACATTTATTTATTTTCTAATCCCATTTTATTTTATTTAATTTAATTTCAATCCTTTCTTTTTTCGGCGTGGCCTGAACTTCTGCATGTCGGATCGATATTGCATTGCCTTGTAAATTACCCAGCCCGTTGTCATTTAATTATGCCTATATATATATATAATTTTATTTTAAGCTTTGGACTTTTTAACCTTTTTTAAATTTCAATTTAATCCTTGTCTTTTGTTTGCAAGCCTGCATGTTCTGTTCCTGGTGGAGGTGTTTTCTCTTGAAATTTTTAACAATTAAATTTTATGGTAAATTTTTAAATCTACTGTTGTGGCATTATTTCACCGGCAGCAGTTCTGTCGGTTAGTGGGGGGTGTCTGTTGAACAGCCTGTGCGTTGTCCCCTTCTCCATCTTCCTTCCACCCCTTTTGGAGCTCTTCTGTTGGGGCATGTCTTCTGGAGGGATTTTGCTGCGGAAGCGACCCGGACCTCTGAAACAAAGGTAAGTTGGCCCATCCACGCTGTCCATAGGGCCCCATTCCAGGTGTCGCAGTGGTGAAGCAGAGCGTTGGTTATCGAGTTACCGACGTGCTGCTGGCCATGCGGCGGTGTCATTTCAGGTAGCAGTGATTACCAGGTGTAGCAGTGGTAGCAGAGCGTGGTTATCGAGTTACCGACGTGCTGCTGGCCATGCGGCGGTGTCATTGCACGGGTGTAGCAACAATGATTTTATTATGAACGCTTTCCTCAACACCTCGTACACACCGTTTAGAAACATGATCAAATACTCTGGCGAGAGGCCAAGATAACATTGTCGTTAGTAAGTCACCGAGTCGAAATTACTTTATCTTCGTCCTCTATTCTCCTTCAAATTTATTTGGCATTTCCTTCATTACCTGCCATATGTATAGATAGAAAAGTACGAATGATAAAATGCAGTCTTACCTAATATCATTCTAAATACCAGTTTCTCTCTCATGACTATCGAATCTAATAAATACCAGCTGGTTGTAGACATAATCAGAATCCTGAATTGTATTCCGAAACTTTTCAAACTGGCAAACAATATCTCCAAATAACATTATACACAGCGTTATTTGTACTAAATATGCCAAGAACTTTTTCCTCTCGATCTTTATTCTATCAAGAACATTCTAATACCTAATACAACTACCCTTGTTCCTCTGATTCTTGTTCACTGAACTTATTTTACCTAACGCGGCTGTCATCCAATCTATCTGTTTCATCATCGTCATCAGCTTCTAAAGGCAGCCTTGTCGTAGCAGCCATTTCTTACGGTCTTCAGCAGTCCTCTTCACATTGGCATACGAGTCACCTTCCATCTCCTTGACAATGTTCTAGAGATACGATTGTCTTGGTCGTCCCCTTTGTTTTTTCCCCAAAGTTTTTTCTTAAAATATTACCTGGAGGAGAGTGTCATGTCTAAGTACGTGTCCCGTGGATTTTTCATTCCTTTATTTGATGGCGTTCAACAGTCATCGATTCTCCTGAATTTGGTTCAGAACAAGCTCATTTGTCTTTCCTTCCATCCAGCTTGTTCGGGTCATTCGTCTCCAAAACCACATTTCAGCTGCCTGAAGTTTTGATTCTTCTCCTTTCCCAAGTGTCCATGCTTCACAACCATAAGTCAACACACTCCAAATAAAGGTCTTGAGAAATGACTTCCTTATCTTCAAGTTGAGGTGGCCAATGAGCAGAAAATTCTTCTTATTTTGGAAGGCTTTCTTCGCCAAAGCTATTCTTTTCTTAATTTCTGAGATCCATCTATTGTCATAATTAATCACACTTCCCAAATAGCAAAATTCCGTTATTTGTTCAATGGCACTATCACTTAACATTATATTAGCTAAAATTGGTTATTTCTTTTTATCAACTGCCATTAATTATGTCCTCCGAGAATTAAATCTTAGCCTGAATTTTCCAAAGGATTTCTGAAAAACTTTTGACATGCAGAGTTTGCTAAAATTGCAAAATCTTCTGCAAAGCGAATGCTTTGTACCTGCAATCCGTTACATCTTATTCCTTTTGTTTTATCTTTTAATGTATTAACTGCAGCTTCTATATACACACATCAAAAAAAGTTTTGCATCACCTCGGTTCCCAGATCTCCGGCATATAGACGTTGACTGTGTATATTGTATCCAAGATACAGTCCCTTTGACTGTTCATAGATGTCACTAAAACTGCTCAAAGATGTAAACAACCATGCATGAGCAGGGCCTATTAGACGGAGGGGGTACGACAGCCGATCAGTTCCAGTCATTCCACCAGGACGAAGGTACGCTGCTCATGTTGTCTGTAGTTCTACCATGCCTAGAAGGTCAATACCGCAGTTCGATCGCGTCCGCATTGTTACTTTGTGTCAAGAAGGGCTCTCAACAAGGGAAGTTTCCAGGCGTCTCAGAGTGAACCAAAGCGATGTTGTTCGGACATGGAGGAGGTACAGAGATACAGGAACTGTCGATGACAGGCCTCGCTCAGGCCGCCCAAGGGCTACTACTGTAGTGGATGACCGCTACTTACGGATTGCCGCTCGGAGGAACCCTGACAGCAATGCCACCATGTTGAATAATGCGTTTCGTTCAGCCACAGGACGTCGTGTTTCAACTCAAACTGTGCGCAATAGGCTGCATGATGCGCAACTTCACTCCCGACGTCCATGGCGAGGTCCAGCTTTGCAACCCCGACACCATGCAGCGCGGTACAGATGGGCCCAACAACATGCTGAATGGACCCCACGGAATTGGCATCACGTTCTCTTCACCGATGAGTGTCGCATATGCCTTCAACCAGACAATCGTCGGAGGCGTGTTTGGAGGCACCCTGGTCAGGCTGAACGTCTTAGACACACTGTCCAGCGAGTGCAGCAAGGTGGTGGTTCCCTGATGTTTTGGGGTGGCATTATGTGGGGCCGACGTACGCCACTGGTGGTCATGGAAGGCTCCGAAACGGCTTTACAATACCAGAATGACATCCTCCGACCCATAGTGCAACCATATCGGCAGAATATTGGAGAGGCATTTGTCTTCATGGACGACAATTCTCGACCTCATCGTGCACATCTTGTGAATGCGTTCCTTCAAGATAACGTCATCGCTCGACTACAGTGGCCAGCATGTTCGCCAGACATGAACCCTATCGAACATGCCTGGGATATGTTGAAAAGGGCTGTTTATGGACGTCTTGACCCACCAACCACTCTGAGAGATTTACGCCGAATTGTCGTTGAGGAGTGGGACAATTTGGACCAACAGTGTCTTGATGAACTTGTGGATAGTATGCCACGGCGAATACAGGCATGCATCAATGCAAGAGGACGTGCTACTGGGTATTAGAGGTAGTGGTGTGTACTGCAATCTGGACCACAAATGCTGAAAGTCTAGCTGTATGATGGTACAACATGCAATGTGTGGGTCTCATGAGCAATAAAACGAGCTGAAATGTTGTTTGTGTTGATCTCTATTCCCTTTGTATTTAACGGTTCCGGAACTCTTGGAACCGAGGTGATGCAAAACTGTTTTTGATGTGTGTAGATATTAAAAAGAAATGGTGATAGAGTACAACCCTGCCTTACACCTCTTCTTATTTCTGCGTCTCTTTTATTGCCATCAAATGTTATTTCGGTAGTTTGATTTTTATATAAGTTCAGAATAAGGCGCCTGTCTTTCCAGTCAATCCCGACTTTGGCAAATATAAGAAATAAGGTTTTCCAATTGACACTATCAAATGCCTTTTCTATATCAATGAATACTATATAGGTATTTTGATTAACTTCCAGTCTTCTTTCTAAAATCTGACGCAATGCAAGGATAGCTTCCCTAGTCCCTTTCCTTGTTCTAAATCCATACTGATCACCATCCAGATGTTGTTCAATTTTCTTGCTTAGTCTATCTTTGTTGACGATTAATACAATCTTTGATGCATGTGAAAGAATGGCTAAAGTTCCATTATTAGAATATTCACAAGCATTTCCCTTCTTGGGTAGTGTGATTGTTCAAATTTTAATAAAATCAGGAGGTACAATTCCGTCCTCATAGCATTTAGTAATTATTTGAAAAAGGTATTCTTTAATGCTTACATCACAATATTTTAAGAGCTCTGCTGGAATGTTATCTACACCAGTTGCTTTATTTCCATTCAGTTTAGTGAGTGCTGCATAAAACTCTGCTCACCATCTTCAATTAGTTCTTAATCTTCTATATAAATACTATTGTCAGTAATATCTGGTGCATCATACAAATCTTCAAGGTCTTCCTTCTATCGCTCACATACCTTTTCATTTTCTAACAATAGCTGAGTTGCTACGATGCATAGGGGCTGAATATCTGGGCAGTTTATTTCGCTTATTATTACTTTGGATCTTTGACAGGTATGTGAAGGGTTATCGAACAGTATGCCATTGTCTCTATACTGAAGAAAGCAGGAGCTGACAGATTGGAAGGTTCTCCGACAATGAGTGTGATGACTAACGCTTCTAAGTTTTTATTAGAAGGATAAACAAATGCTGATGATGAAGAAATTGAAGAAATGTATAATCAAATAGAAGAATTGCTTGATATAGTAAAGGAGAATTCAAACATGTCTGGCGTAGTTGGAAGTATGCTAAGCGTCTATGTCCAAGATCGCGAGTTCAAACCCGTCGGAATTTTTAAGAGCGTTAAAATCCCTCAATATGCCTTTCTTCGGAGGGGAAGTGTAGCCGGCGGTCCCATGTCAGAGATTTATGGCATGTTACAGAATCTTTCACTAATTACACCTTTGTGAAGCTAAATTACCGGTTAAACACTTGACTAACGCTCTTAGGTTCCAACGTTCGTCACCAGGAGCCGACTGCGGTGGCATCTGGTAACCTAGATCTGAGCTAGTGGTCGTTAACGATGGCGTTTGGCTACTTAACTACTTAAAAAAATGAATGTCTGCAGTCCTTACTTGAATTGAAAACAGACAACACACACAAATACAACCATCACAATTAACACCGGTTGTCAGACAGATTCTACAGACACCCTAAGTAAGCGGAGCTACATGACCGCGTTGTCGCAGCCCCTAAACTAAGGAACCAACCAGGCTAACTAACTTCTCTCAAATACTTCCAGAGAGAGATTTCCGAACAATAATTCGTGGGCAAGTGAAGAGTTAAGTTAATATCAATAATGCATCTGCTTTGACGAGACAAGCAGTAAAATGTCAGATATATCTGACGTTGCAAACAAAACTTATTCGTATCCAAAGCATTCAGTTATGCATTAACGAAAGTTAAATAATATGTTTCCGCATATGTTGTACACCTACTCATTTGAATGATTTCCACTTGCTGCACTTTCCCCATCCTGGATTTCTTCTTTCATGTCCTAGGAATAATGTGAATTGATTAATTATTTTATTTATCTGGCATCACTTTTACTTTTTACACGAACTGCAAACTATGTAATTGTAAATCACGGCAGAGTTGAAGTGAAGTGGTTATGTCTTCCCTAGTTCTAAAACTTATAATACACAATCTCCTCAAGAACACAAAATGCTGACTCACTGCCTTAATGGATGTAATCGCTTTAAGGATTAAGGAAAAATGAATGTATTTTTACTTTCTTAACTGGAAGGCTTTAGGAGGCGTTAAGATCTAACACATCCACCTATCGTTAATTAAAAAGCAACTATATCCTCAATATTTGTACCATCCCATCTTTCGAGAATTAAGGTCAGACATCTTACATTTACAATATTATACAACACATTTCTCACAAAACACTGCAATTAATGCAAAATTACAAAAGAATTTAGTGTATGTACATACATTATATGCCTCTAGAGAGAATTTATTGTGGAGTATATTCCTGCTACACAATTCTAGTAATATCAAACATTATAAGTCTACTGGTGAACGGTAGCACATAGTTTGCAAGGTAGGTACAAGCCGGGGAAGAAATGGGAGTAACTTATTAATAGCGAAGTCTATTTCAAATGTATTTATATATTTAGTCACACGTCATTTAGAATGCTTTCAACAAGGGATTCCAGGCATCGTTGGTATTAATTGACATGCAGAAATTTATGAATGCAAGTTTGAAACATATGTAATGAATCCACCCTTTATAGTTCCTGCCTTAGAGCAGAAAAAAGGCTGAGCTAATTTCAACCATTACAGAGCTTAAATGTGCCAGCCCATGTGATTACTGTCAGAAGGTGACTGAGCAAGATACCTACCAACAAAAATCCTTGAAATGGTTGTTCATGGTTCCCCATTTTCATCTCCAGGTCAACGTTAGGACGGGAACACATAACAAACTATGGTCGCTTCCTCCTGACTCCTAATCATATTTCAATAATACCAATCCTGATTAACAACTCTTATAGGCTGGACAAAAGGGCGATCGGCCGTTAAAACCACTGCCACATATAAGTTCAAAATTCATTTCACCTCCTCCCTAACACCGCAGAAATAGGGATATTAAGAGATAGAAGAGAAACAACTATAAGAAATGTGGTAAGAAAGAGGGTTTCTTCAGAAAGTACTGCGCCCGAATTCCTCCAGGTCACAGTCCCAAATCCGCGCAGATGGAAAAAGGATCGTAGGGCTGTCAATACCCGGCGAAGAATTGAACCAGTCCTACCGGACTGATGACTAGGGAACCCTGATCACACATAACGCACGCCTAACTATACTAACAACTAGTTGCATACAGAACAGCTTAAGAAAAAAAATGAGCACTAATGAGCAACTCGACTCTCGGGTAATTAAGGTAAATGTGTCGATAGACTGTCTCCATCTAGCTAGCGGTATCGTTATCGCGTAATTAAGCATTGAAATAAGAATCAGCTCTATAAAAACGTAGCAAGTGTATAAAAAGTAACGCTTGCCTTTTATTAACTAATAATGACATTACGTAAATGTCCCTAACACTGTTGAAAGATACAATAAAAACACTCAAATTAAAATAGCTGCCCTTCTCTAGGCTTAGTATACACTAAAATGAGTCTCTTGTGCATCACACACAAATTATGTGAAAATAATATCTTTCCTTGAAAGATGTTGCAAAACAAACAACACTATCACAATGCAAAATGCTGTGGTTCTACTCCTGTTGTACTTCACTTCAACGTTCAACTTCTACAAACATGTTCCCTGATTGATACAGTCGTTAAAGTGTCCTCAGTATAGCGTCAAATCTACAAATCTGAATAAAGTAATTAATAATAATAATACTGTCTATATACGCTTATATACACTATCGCGTCCTGCACGATTTCTTTATGTTTGTCTCCAATTTATAGAATTCATTCCTACATCCTTCTCTCGTATATCACAAAATAAAATTGTCAAATCCTGTATTACATTGTTATAACCAATGTGAATTATGGTTACAAACGGTTAAGTTCATGACTATTCACTTAAATATAAAATCCGGTATTTAATAATCAATAATATTACAAACTTGCGACGCATGACCTTCAGATAAGCTTCCAAAATAAAAATATTGGTGTGCATGACATTAACCCTCACTGCTCACACTCGTGATTCTCCAAAAATACATATTACGGCTTTACCTCACTGACACGTAGTATTTCACATCCTTCCATCATAAATTCTTTATCTCGCACACTTCATAAACATATTACCGCGTCCTTATTACTCTTCCGTCGACACGATTGCTTGTCGTATATATTCTCCTCTTAGCACTTTCACAAACTTCTATGAACCTTATCAAATACTTTCAACACAGTAAGATATTCAGAATTCCTACTAGATATTACGAATGTAACACCTTTCATGATTTCACTACTCCTCCTCCGACATAATCGTCTATCGATTTTACAATTCTTTGCTATATTTCATCTATACATCTCTCACAAATATTATTGCCGCAAATCTCTTCACATACTCGCTTCCGTAAATCATGCCGTATTTCTTCTCTCTGCTTTAAATACACTTCTGTTACAATTTCTAGCTTTGCTCTGAATCTTAAGTCTGATCGCGTTCGTCATTCAAATAACAATATCTTTACCTCCTTAATATCCTTCCTTTCATTTTACAAGATCTTTTCATAACAAATATTGATTTACAATACCTTATAATTCCGTTTTCTTCATTCAGCTATGACCTTAAAATACGCATACTGTTCTTACGTTCAATATAAACTTCTGGGTATAATAATAATAATAATAATAATTATTATTATTATTATTATATCGTATGGCCTCGGGTGCCTGGTGCAAGCTTTGTTAATTGACACCCAGAGGGTAGCTTGCATGTCGAATTTCGTCGTTCCTTTGAACGCTATGAAAGTCAAGGAGGTTAGATATCTAAACTCCTTGACACTACAGCGCTTTCAAGTAGAGAATGGAGGAACTTTGTGTTGGCGGAAAAATCCCGAGATTAATTTTGCCATTGAACACGGCCTACTGAATTCAAATGGGTTCTTTAACATGCCAACAACGTATGACATGAGTGTCGTGATTTTTGTCGCCTTCAAAAATCATTTACCATGGCCAGGGGCGAACCTGCAATCTTGGGGTTGGTAGTCCGACACTATAACCACTCACCCACCGTGGCAAGCTAACTTCTGGGTTATACAATATAATCTTCTCAGACAATGGAGTTCCTTCAATGCAAATATTGAATACTGTCAATAATTACGGTTTTATACATCATAATTTCGTTCCTGAGATGAATTAGCTTCATATACTTAGGATCATCTCTTGTATCACATGTACAAATTTACGCTTGTCAAAACTCATGACTACTTTCTCTCCATTGTTACAATATTTATTTAACATACTTATTACCGTTTCTCTGATGTTACAACAATATCTACTAAATATACTTTGTTACCGCAAAGGATTTATCTTCAAGCAAAAATTCTAAGCGTTCTAATAAACTGCAAAAACAATTACGGTGTCGAATATCATCAATAAACGTTCAAAATACGTCCAAATGACGTATGAAGATTTCCACCAAAATTTCTAAATTTTAGAAAAAATAATAAGATGGGCTATGATTATAAGTTGTGATGTTGGTCATTATACTAGAAAATCGTGTGCATGTTCTAACTACATAGGTGTGTAAAATTGCACTTGTCTACCTTCAAAACTGTGGCCGCTGGTAACATCTGATGATGTTGGTATCTGTGGAATTTCTCCCACGCGCCTTCGGGAATGTGACACTTGCCTGCCACCTGGTCTGCATGAGTCACACCGCTTTCGTGTAGACCGCTGGGCTTGTTGTACAGCAATGGGGTGAGAAAAACCGGTAATCAGCTGGGACTCGACTGGCAGCCTCCCCCCGTCCGTGCCATTGACCTCGCTCCTCCGCAGCGTTTCACTCTTCTCGGCCCGATGACCTAGATACTCCTCACGTTTCATTCTTGGGTCCATCTTCTTTCTTCCCATCTCTGGATGTTGTTGGATGTCGGTAGGGTTGCAATGTTATTTCTTTATACGAGAAATCACCTCAGCTTGTGAATTTGTCTCCACTCTAGTAGCTTGTTGCGTTTATTCGAACGAACTGCAGATGTAGACGCAGCCCGCTCCCGTTTGTTATGTTGTCATGGTCATATCTGGATCTCGCTTGTTAGTATAGCTTTACTTTCCCTTCATAGTGGAAGAATTAAAACATTATCTTTCCTTCTAAATAATTAGCAGTCGTCATCTCTCCCCTTCCACCTAATTCTTTATACATCTTGTATAGTGTGATGTGTTTCTTCCTTGAATTATGACAATGCCTTTGGCTTCTCTTCTGTGTAGTCTTGCGTTCGAAGTTTCGATGTACTGCTACAAAGTATAGTTTCACGACTTATATCACTCGTTGTTTCTGCAAAATACTTCTTCTCAATTGTATTATCAGCTTATTCATACTTGTTGTTCCATATTTCTACTATGTTTCTTCATCTTGAAGTCTTGTAAATGGGATGTGGGACTGTGCATATCATGCTTCTTGCCGTTCCACACCAAGTAACCAGAAACTTGACTATATGATCGAAGGATCAAGGGGGTCAAAGTACTTGCTCAGTGCTTTTAAAGTGTAATATTATCAAGATAAATATTTAGCAACAAATATGAAATTGGTACATTATCGTATTCATAAATCACCACTCAGAATATGCAGTAAGGGTTTTGACAACACAAGCGCCTAGCGTTACATATATGTAACGCCCTGTATTTTGGGAACTTAAGATGCCACCTGCGTAAAATATGGTATGACTTTTTAATAATAAAAAAAGTAAAATTTTCAAAAAGTATTAATTCGGGCGTTCATGGGTTAATTTTACATCTACAATCCTCAACGTAAATGTTGTAAACAGACCAATTGAAGTGTCTGTTATACACACTATTGTTGGGTTATGGCTAAAACAGGTGTTTGCCCATCTTATTGGTTTATTGCCACTTGACCTACTAATGATGTCCACCGAATTCATTTTAACAGAGCCCTACTAACACAATAGAAAACACACAATTCATATTTCACTCACAACTACAACAAATTCACACGTTCCGTGCTTCTAGAGAGTAACGTTCTTCACACTTGTTCAGAAATCCCGAATGGTTATTAGAATAAAGTAAATATATATCAGAAGAGCTAGAATAGTCAACCAAACCTCGAAGATAGTCCACTCCATCAAGATCAAACGTTTGATGAAAGGTGGCTCTATCAAAATGCAAAATATGGCTTTAGACACCTTCTTTCATACTTATTATATTACATGCATCATGTATCTCAGCTCATGAGCAGAACGAAGAGGCCCTACAAGCAATGCAGCACATCATTGACCCCAGGATATAGGCAACAAACAACACAAAGAAGGTGAGATTGAAGTTTCCGCCTTTGCATCAGATTACCGGCAGTGTATGAGGATAAGGAAGCAATCTACCGATAACATGGTCAGTACCATAACACAATCTGTGGCCATTTCACTCACATCAGTTGCAAATACAAAACAAAATTCATTGAATACTTGATTTTAATAGCAAGAAAGCTCCTAGTTTTACGTTTTACCATTAATCTAGCGACCATGAGACACGCGACCTCCATTTTTAAGAGGAATCACAACCACAAGTCGTGATACTTCACTCCGAAGGAATTAACAAGAAACCTAGTCATTTGTGATAGACTGTTTGTTCCCTTGTTCCATTTGTGAAGTTATTGGTATTGTTCTGTGTAATTGGTTCACTGCATACATACCATGCCCAGTTAAAGGACAGAAAATGGCCTAGATCATCTGAGATAGGCTGTCTTCCTAAGAATTTCAACATTATTTCATTATTTACTAGCAGCCTCAATATTGCATTCATATGTTGGTACTCCATTTTCGTATGGAAGTTCTGCAGAAATTACTAAATGTATCACTGTAATCTGGCGAGGGTGTCTGAAGTTTTAGGAACTATTTCATTGTCGCGGAATTTGAAGCGAGATTAGAGTATATAAAGAATCTCTTAAATATTATGATCATCTACAAAATTTCAATACAAAATTGGAGAAGCAAATCATGCATGGAATTTGATGATTTCCAACAACCAAACACCAGATATTAAAAATCCAAAGAAGGCCCCAGAAATTACTACAATTACATTCAGCTTTCGTATTAATTCCTAAATCTTTGATCAGTGCAAATGATCCCCTCACAAACCTTTGCAAATATCAGCCACACTTGCTGGAGGAACATCAGATATCATTAAGCATATAACATGACTTAACAACCAAGCAAGCTACTCTCAAGATAATGAGGCACTTACAACTCTCGATGAAGATGGTGTTTCCTTCTTGACTAATGACACTATCTCTGCAGTCACTTTCTCATGGATAGTAAATTCCTTGTAGTCTGCAGTACCTTCCATGATATGTGCTCCCGACAGAGAAACAACAATTTGTTAATAATGTACATCACGGGGCATAAGAAATATATATTGTACACACGTAAGCACGATAGACATTCATCTAGTTCTATATGTCTTGGATTAGTTCTCAACTCAATGGATAAATTTAAGAAATTTGATAAGGTTAGAATAGCAACCCTGTAGCTGAAATTTTGCTTTGTTAAGTGCTCATTAGCTGACTTGAAAATCATTTATATTGTTCTGACTTATACTTTCAAGGTTTTGAATTTTTACAAGACAAAAGTACAATAGAATAGCTTACCTATTACTTACGATGTATATGCAGCTATCAGAACACAAAATACTTTATTTCTCAGAATACAATACTTTCATGTAGCTACAGTGTTATAAATTCACCAATAAATTGATACATTTGTCTTTCATTGTTAGAAAATTCAAATAGGTGTTTGATTCAAGATGAAAATAAACACGAGCTTCAATATGTAAAACATAGTTGCATTTCTGAACTTTTCTCAAAAACGATTTCCAAAAATCTGTAACTGTCAACATTAAATGATGATATGATAACCTACAGTCGCATATCATGTGATCGAGTGGTCATAAAGTTTAAAGACAATTCAAAACCTCAATACCCAGTGTCCGAGTTTCACTAGCACACACTTATTATTCGAAGTTCATACCTAATTTAGCTGCACAACTTAACCTTACAGGTGATGCAAGTTTTGCCATAATTATTCAAGGTTGTTTCAAAAAGGACAATAAGTAACCACTTTATAATTGAAACCTGCCCTACAAGAACGTTGTATATCATATTTATTAACTTTTCAGTATTAAAAGGAAATTTCTTGTGCCTAATCTAATACCGAGATATGTCAAACACAGGTCTATACATTTAAGTTGCAGTCTCTCTTCCAACATTAAAGGAACATATTTCTCTGAAATGGCAGTATATAGGACTCACCATGATTTTAGTGCAGTTTCCCTTCAAGAAAGTTGTATATCACAACAGACCTAGAACGTTGTATATCACAAACCATTTCCTATGGCTAAAAATAAAGAAAAATAATCCTCAGACACATAATTATATGGAATGGATATTGTATTGCTTACAAGGCATACACAAAACAAGAAAATAAAATAGACATACTGAGAACTGTATAAAAATGTTGGATGGTCGCCATGTTCGATTTTTATATGGAGGCCATAGAGTTATGTACTATTAGATGACGATCATTGCGTAGGTTCATTATTCAATGTTGAATTCGATCGCATGATTAGGACATAAGAAATGAAAACTTAATTTTAAAATTTCGCATAGCCGCCATCTTGAGGTTATGTAAACAATTGAACTAAATTAGATGTCAGTGCATTACAATGTGCATAAAAATATGCTGTACAATGTTTCACTGCGCACGGGTAGTTGAATCGCGAGAAAAGTCGATTTAAATGTTTCAAATTTGCTTGGCCGCCATGTTCGTTCTGTACTTAACAGGTTTTTAAAAGTCACATAGGTGAACTTATAGTTGTGCCCTTTATCATCGTACGAAATTTCAGGGCGATATCAGTAATTGCGGAGATATAGAATGCCTGTGAGATATTTCGCACAGCCACCATGTTGGATTGGTGAAACGTAATAAATGGCAAAGGGCACGGTCGCGTTCGAACGAAATAGTACTTTGAACTTACCGAGTTTTATTGAAATCGCTCCAGCCGTATAGATTTTTTAGGACAGACACACAAACACACACATGGACAAAAGGTGATCTCATACGCCTATTTGTTTTTCATAATTGTAAATAAGCTAAAAGAATTCTGGGATAATCAAGGGATTACATACAAATTGTAGCAGCATTATAATCACAACACGTTCCTGGAAGTGCTATGCCGCCACCCAGCTGATAGATATACAACGTTCTTCTCTTGTATGACTTGGGTGAGGATTTTGTTGAACTGCACGCCCTGAAGTTACTGTATAAGCTTTTCCACTGTTCTTCAGTCAATTCCACACATTGTTCTTCCACTGAAATTGATTTATCTTCATTTTCCTGCTCTTATTCAGTGCTAAAGGAGAGCTTGGCGACACATTCAAATGGCCAACATTCGCCATCTTTGTTGATATACAACTTTCTTGCAGGGAAGCCTCCTTTTGGACCCAATATTTTCAGTCCATTTTTTTTTTCAAATTGACTAATTTTAGGTTATTACCAAATTCACAAAGAAATTTGATACAATGGTCCGGGTAGCTCAAAACAGTTGCCAGCGTTTCGCCCCAGTGTACCAATGGGCTCATCAGTTGGTTATGGTACACCTCACCAAGACGCGTGGCTAGTACATACTGTGAAGGCCGCTGCAAGGCACAAATGTTGCCACGAGCAGCGCCAATGTACTATGGAAGTCAATACTTCCTTTCAAAAATAATGTTAGCTTACCTAGCTGTGAATTTGGTAATATACATAGCTCAATCGGACAATTTTACATCCTGTTTCCTACGGAAACAGATATTTCCAATAATTTTAGGTTTGCAAAGTGTCGGTGTGACGATATCCAACCTTCTTAACCGAAAATCTCAACATGCTCAATTTCTGATGTACAACGTTCTTGTAGGGCAGGCTTCAATTATTATAGACATGTGACGAAATAATAAACAACCAGCCCAAGGGAGCGATCTCACTCAATGCGCAGTATTAATAACATAGAGTGCCCCATTCCATATGACGTGTTAATTATCATAAACTATTTATTACCTAAAGTCAATATTTAGAACATTGTGACCTTCTTGAGCGTGGAATAGGATCGGGAACTGTGCAGTACCATACCAATAAGATAAGTAACTGTGTAGTACCGTACCAAAAGTTCACAAAAAAGATCTGTTACAATAATCTTGTTAATAAAGCATATAAAAATGACTTGAAAAAGAGCATAGCATTGAAGAGATGTGTATAATGAATAAGTTAGCTTGATGTGTATTTGCCAGATATTGTAGAGAGAAACTTTGGAAATATGTGTGACGAAGTTTTTATGAAATGTTGAGAACTACATAACTTTGAAAAAAATTGAGAATTATCCAAAGTAGGAATTAATGTACTCAATCACCTGGAAATCAAGTTCTTCTTTAACAAATGCACTCTGAGTTATGAATCTACCATCTTCAAAAGCATCATCAGGTTCTTCAATTTTAATCCCCACCGGCCTATCAGACGGTGGCTGCTCATTCAAGCATGATTATTGTAAAAGTTGAAGAATAAGAGCTAATGATGATAATAGTCATAATAATAACAATAGCATGAAACTGTTACAAAACATTACCAAGAACGTAGTTACGTCATAAACATGCGGAAGAGGCCCTAGAAATAATACTTCTCACAGATTACTTCCATGACCTTTGATCCTCCCGAAGAACAATTGTTAATAACAATAATAAAGATACAGTTCCAATGAAATAGAAACAAAATTGGCGTGAATTCTTCAAAGACCAGAAAGAAGCCTCGAGAATCATCAGATCTGAAAAACACACATTACATAAAAAAACAGTACAAGGAACGGTTACAGAACATTTGCTGACGAACCATCACACTACCAAGCACCTAGTTTATAACTTACAACATCCGGACGAGGCCCTGAAATAAAAAGGAAAACTGCAAACTTGTCACAGATCACTTCCATGACCATTGACCTACGATCCTCCTGAAGAACAAATCTGACTTGAGAAACGGATTCCTAATACAGATTCAGAACTCCCTTCATTAGAAGATATCAAGCAAGTAACCATAAACTAAACTTAAAAATAACAAATCTCAAAAGAAAACTTAAATATTGAAATTAAGAGGTTAAAGTTTAACTAAAAAATGTCAAGTAACTCTTGTAGATATATGGAGAAAATTCTCTAAGACAGGAATTGCCATCTAGTTCACCCACTAATTTAAAAAAGTGAAAGAACAAACATTAATACCTATGGAGAAATATCCTCAATATCACTCGCGTAGAAAATTCCCTCTAAAGCATTATTCACGAGACATGAAATCCAAACTCATCAACTGATTGGCGAATAACAGGCATGATTCATAAATGACAGGTCCTGTACAGAATTAATTCATAATCTCAAAATTATCTTGCAAATTCATAAAGCCAGGCATACAATGCTCACTTTGCAGACTTCAGGAAAGCGGACGATTCAGTAGACCTACACAGACTATTCAATATTCTAGAAGATTTCAAAGTTGACAGGAAAACAAGAGTAATAATCGGACAGACACTGACAGCCATAACTTCAATAGTTAAATTTAAGTGAACTTTCTGATCGTAATCATATTAGCAAAGACTTCGACAAGGAGATGGGCTATCTCCAAAATGTTCAATAGTGTCTTTGAATAACAGGACGGGGTGGTGTGGGGGGGGGGGGGAGGAGGAAATGGGGGGGGGGGGACAAAACAAATAACTATTGGTCGACGACTCAAAAATAAAATTCATCTGCAGTGTTTGGCATTCGCAGATGATCAAGCTATTCTTTCCAACAATAGACAAGAGACAGTTCAGGTCCTTTAGACTTCACTAAATTGTACCTAAGACCGGACTCCAAATGCATAGACGAATTCGCGCGTCATGTAAATAGAAAACCGCTGAAGACTAAATTCGGCAAAAAGAATCATCAAGTAAATTAATTCAAACCCCACGGCATAGCCGTGCTCATTGCATCGTGCACCACGGCAGATGCAGCAATTCAGTTTGAATCCCACTGACAGTACCCATCCTGAGTGATTTTTCCCTGCGTTATCCACACTCCCTCCAGGCAAGTGACTGGATAGTACTTTACTTCACGATTGAATCGTGACACAAACAAAGAGAGAATCTCAACATTCCAGAAGGGTTATACCTATAGATGTAATTAACAAATCAACATCTAAGACATTATACCACAGTAATCAAACGTGAAGCTCTATTTGGCTCAGAAACATTGATGGTACCGTAGATCTCTTAGTAAAGACATAGAGAAACAAGAAAGTAAAATATTTAGGTAAATCCTTGGTCCAGTATGACCAGTAGGAATCTGGGAGGAACAAAAGCCTTGGGAAATTTTTCAGCATTCTGAAAAGATAACTGACACTTTCAGGAAAAGGCATTTTAAATTCTCAGAATGAACCATCGCAGGTAGACCAAAAGATTCTCAACCTTGCTCTATCAATGAAAGTCAAGAACCAGTGGCTTAGTGAAATAGAAAATGAGTATCAAGAAATTGGAATCACAGAAGAAATTATAAAAGATCGACCCCAGTTTAAAACAGTAATTAACAACCACCATTTTGCTGAGAAAATGAATGCAAGGACCAATAAATCATGGACTGAAGAACGGAGGTGTTAATATTATTATTAGGAAAATTAAGAGCAAACATTACAGATTCAGATTACTATTTGGTAGGGGCCGATAACCTAGATGTTAGGCCCCTCAAAACAAGAATTATAACCATCACTATTTGGTAGTATTAAGTACATGATATAATTCCTATTAATTACAGTACACAAAGATTTGTCATGCCCATCAGAAATGGTACACAATATATGGAACTAAAATACAACTTACAATCTCAGGGAATTCTTCTGGTTCACATTTGATAGATGGTTGGCCCTCCATAATGTTGAGGAATCTAAAACACAGGATAATTATTACCCGTAATATACTTTAACATTCAGGACACACTGTTACAAGTACAGGATATATTTGTCATTTACACACAGAAAAGTTTAATGGTATATTCCAATACCCTTCCAGGAAATTTTCTTGTGTTTTGCTCTATATTCTTTAAATGTATGCAACCGTACATAAAATAAAATGGAATTTCTATCTACGTCAGGGCTTTGAGGATGATGAATTGGTATCGCTGTAAATGTCTACCCCTCCGAAACATTCCAGAAGTGTTTCCTTCTTAGTAACCAATAAGGAGGTGGTGGTGTTGATTGCTGCTTCAAGGGGCCTAACTATTTGGTACTGATATGGAATTAATAGCCTTATTTTGGTAAGAACCTTCCACATGAAATGTTTGCATCATCACAAATTATAAACGTCCAGGAGGTGTTTGAGTGTTTATCATATGAACAGTGCTAGATTGTCTAAATAGGACTGGGGATTCAGAGAGACAGTGCAATTGCTGAAGCGCAGTAGGCCTTCTATGTCTACATTACTCAGCATAATGTACAGACTTTCAACTCCCAGTCACTTTGATACGAATTGTCATAGCAAAGGGAACAAATTGCACTATACTGAGCATAGATATTATATATATTGTGACCGTACACAACACGAGCCGAGGATTGAACCAACAACTTTCAGGCAGCGTGAGTACAGAATTAATGAGTGAGATATCTGCGCGGATTAACAACTTTTATCTGCAGCGCACGTTACAACTTACACGCTAGGTTCACGATCAACTTAAATTTCAAATAAAGACTTGGGTAGCGGTTCACTTTAGACCATCCTTTGTATAAATATTTTTAGCCTACTTCCGATTTTTGCAAAAAATGAAACTAGACTTATGAGATCAACACAGGGCGAAAAAAGTGTGTCTGTCTGTGTGTGTGTATGTGTGTGTGTGAGTCTGTGTGTGTGTCTGTGTGTGTGTGAGTGTGTGTACTCTGAATGTCTGTCCCCCCCTATCAATTCGAACACGGTGAATGCGAATTGAACGAAATTTGGTACAAAGGTAGCACTAGCAAAGGACACCTCAGTGTCATGTTTTATATCGCCGCCATCTTGACGGAAACGTAATGGCGGCCACACAAATGTTCAAAGCTTAAATCAAATTACGACTAACCTAATCATCCGATCTCTACCAAATTTTGCAACAACATACCTTTATGGGGGGAGCATCCTTTGACCAAACTAATAAGTCATCAGCGTAATAGTTTGCGGATGGCGGCCATCTTTGTGTGAAAATCGATTCCCCCTATTAATTCAAACACGGTGCGTCCGAATGGAACGAAATTTGGTACAGAGGTAGTACTAACAAAAGGCACCTCAGTGTCATATTTTATATCGCCGCCATCTTGACGGAAACGTAATGGCGGCCACACAAATGTTCAAAGCTTAAATCAAATTACGATTAACCTAATCGTCCGATCTCTACCAAATTTTGCAACAACATACCTTTATAGAGGAAGCATCCTTTGACCAAATAACTAGGTCATTTGCCTAATAGTTTGCGGATGGCGGCCATCTTTGTGTGAAAATCAATTCCCCCTATTAATTCAAACACGGTGAAACCAAATGGAACGAAATTTGGTACAGAGGTAGCACTAGCAAAGGGCACCTCAGTGTCATGTTTTATATCGCCGCCATCTTGACAGAAACGGAATGGCGGCCACACGAATGTTCAAAGCTTAAATCAAATTACGATTAACCTAATCATCCGATCTCTACCAAATTTTGCAACTACATACCTTTATGGAGGGAGCATCCTTTGACCAAATAACTAGGTCATTAGCCTAAAAGTTTGCAGATGGCGGCCATCTTTGTGTGAAAATCAATTCCCCCTATTAATTCAAACACGGTGAAACCGAATGGAACGAAATTTGGTACAGAGGTAGCACTAGCAAAGGGCACCTCAGTGTCATGTTTTATATCGCCGCCATCTTGACAGAAACGTAATGGCGGCCACACGAATGTTCAAAGCTTAAATCAAATTACGATTAACCTAATCATCCGATCTCTACCAAATTTTGCAACTACATACCTTTATGGAGGGAGCATCCTTTGACCAAACTAATAGGTCATTCGCCTAATAGTTTGCGGATGGCGGCCATCTTTGTGTCAAAATCGATTCTCCCTATTAATTCAAACACGGTGAAACCGAATGGAACGAAATTTGGTACAGAGATAGCACTAACAAAGGGCATCTCAGTGTCATGATTTATATCGCCGCCATATTGACAGAAACGTAATGGCGGCCACAGAAATGTTCAAAGCTTAAATCAAATTACGATTAGCCTAATCATCCGATCTCTAGCAAATTTAGCAACAACATACCTTTATGGTGGGAGCATCCTTTGACCAAACTAATAGGTCATCAGCCTAATATTTTGCGGATGGCGGCCATCTTTGTGTGAAAATCTATTCCCCTTATCAATTCGAACACGGTGAAACCGAATGGAACGAAATTTGGTACAGAGGTAGCACTAGCAAAGGGCATCTCAGTGTCATGATTTATATCGCCGCCATATTGACAGAAACGTAATGGCGGCCACAGAAATGTTCAAAGCTTAAATCAAATTACGATTAGCCTAATCATCCGATCTCTAGCAAATTTAGCAACAACATACCTTTATGGTGGGAGCATCCTTTGACCAAACTAATAGGTCATCAGCCTAATATTTTGCGGATGGCGGCCATCTTTGTGTGAAAATCTATTCCCCTTATCAATTCGAACACGGTGAAACCGAATGGAACGAAATTTGGTACAGAGGTAGCACTAGCAAAGGGCACCTCAGTGTCATGTTTTATATCACCGCTATCTTGACGGAAACGTAATCGCGGCCACCCAAATGTTAAAAGCTATAATGTAATTACGACCAACCTAATAATCTAGTTTCTACCAAATTTTGCAACACCATATCTTTATGTGGGAAACATATTCAGACCAAACTGCAAGAACATCAGCCCAATAGTTTGCAGATGGTGGCCAAGTATGTGTGCAAATCGATTCCCCCTATCAATTCAAACACGGTGAAACCGAATTGAACGAAATTTGGTACAGAGGTAGCACTAGCAAAGGGCACCTCATATTCATGTTTAATATCCCTATAGCACGTTGTATTTCAACAAGCTACTACAACCAACATTCAATCATACTCCTTGAAAAGGACAAAGAGTTATAACAATACCCATGCATTTAGGAGAAAGTAGGCTATATTTTCTTTACTGAACATCTTGTTTAAAACTGAAATTACCTGATTTAATAGTCGGGAGGATATCAGGAGAGGATTGATTATTAGATGTTCACTGCTCCGCTGTCATAGACCCTCCATCCCACCCAAATAGCGACATGACTTATATAGTTGAAATCGAAGTTCTCACCCCCATCTTTCTCACTGAGTCAGTATTGCCAACCCCATGCGTTTGGTACTATTTCGCACGTGATGTATGAAATTACTAAGTGAACTCAATTACAGTGTTTATTTATGTATTTATAATGTTTTACATACAAAAACAGACCTAACCTGGGGCTTACGCCCCAGACCCCCTTGCTTGTAGTACTAGCAGTAATTTTCCACAAGACAGTGCCTAACTTCGTAGAGAAGGCGTGTGGTGAATTTCTTTATTCAAGTTGGTAAGGTAATCACATGATCGACTTTCGGGTGTCACATGACTGTCAAAGATGGCGTCCGTAAGTGAAGAAAGTGAAGAAAAATTGCATTCTTTCCGTGAAATAACAATTATTTCGGTGCAGCAGTGGCTATTGAGTATGAAGAGATGGTGAAACGACTCCCAACAACTCCCCGAAAGGTATGCATATCATAAATGATATATTTTCCATTAACTAAGGTGTTAAAAGTTGTTAAAAGTGATGAAAAGGGAGGATGGTCTAAAGTGAACAATAAATAAGATTTGTAATTAAGTAATCTGCTTTTGTGGATACGTCTTATATCACATGTTGATATACTAGGCCTAAATAGTATATGACGAATACACGTAGGCCCTATTATTAATTTACCTGAGTGTGATATTGCCGAACAGTGTTCCTTATTGACAGAACTACAGTTTTACAATATTACGGTACATGTAATGTTCTTAGAATTCTTTCGAGTTTAACTTTAGACTAAAATATCGAGATAAAGGAACACCTTTCGTTCTCTAGGAAGGACCAGGCGTATCCAGTCGCACCTCAAAGTATGCATTCCAGTATTAAGGTACCGAGAGCAAAGAATATGGGTAAGAACGGTTACTCCAGCTTTGAATTCAATTCCGATCACGCCCACCGCCCACACGCCGTTGCGCACGCATGCACTGTAGCGCCTCCTGAGGACGCTAATGGAACTAAATTTATCGCGCGGGAAATTTGAACCGCAATCTTCGGCTAGCCCCCTCCCCCATTCCTTACGCCCCTTCCCCCCCCCCCCTCCCTTTGTTTATTTCTTTCTGTGTACAAAACAAAAGTTTGGTGCTTTCCAGTCTGTCAACACGAATGTACCCAAATAGAGCTGGATTATGCCCTAATCCTGAAATAAATTACATGAGTTTAATTATTTTTTAATTATTTATTAATCTCATGTAATTTATTTCAGGATTAGGGCATAACCCAGCTCTATTTAGGTATATTCGTGTTGACCGACTGAAAAGCACCAAACTTTTGTTTACTTAGGCAACACTGGAAAATGGCTTCAAACCTCACAATGTTCTTTCTGTGTGCCAAAAATATTATGGGTTTTCTACAATTGAATTGCCATTCTCCCTTTCAATGTAGGCTACTTTGTACATAATACTGGTGCAATTCATGTACAGTAGTAGTGTCAAACCAATAACTACAGTTCAGTATGGTAGGCCTACTCTCAGTATGTAATTAAGCACCTCATTAAAATATTCTTCAATAATAGCTGAAGAGTAGGCTACACTGAGTTTAACCAGATCACAACACAAATAAATAAAATGGCATTGGAACAGAACACCAAGGCTAGCACACATTGAAATATTAATCCCACATTCAATGAAGTACATAATATGGTAAAGGAACTGAGGCCATTAGGCTGTGTGTAGGATTGATATTATAACATTAAAATGAAAACAAAGTTATATACTGTACAAAAATATATTATATTCTATTTTACATACAGATATAAATAAATAAAATTATACATTATTTGTTATGTCAACACTTGGGCAGGCAAATTTAGAGAGGAAGGAAGCTGCAAAAGTATAACTCTTATGGTTTCTTACCAAATAAAGAAATGATACATAATCATACACATTATCGTACATTGTTTGAAAACATATAAAATAAATAAAATTAGTTGGTTAGCGCACCGGGCCCTCTCAGCCATTAATCTTGGTTTTCGTGATCAAGGTGCTGCCTCACCTACTCAATTGTCCTCACGAGGCTGAGTGCACCCTATTCCATGGGGCCGGCTAGAATGTGGTATATTATTGTACACAGTGCTTGATTTGTAAAATAAGAGGTTCCGGTACTGTGGGCTACCGGGTGGTGGTGGTGCTTTATGGAATATTGAAATATAGAATTCTAAAAATGATATTTTAACGCTTTTCTGAACACCTTTAAAAATTAATCAGTGGACAAAATAGCCATCTAATTTTTATTACAATGTTAATTAAAATTGAGACTGCTGTAGCAACATTTTTCTTACCATAGCCGTTGGCCTATATTAAATTTTAATTTAGGCCAACTAGGCTACCATTCAAACATTGTACATGATTTCTTTTCTTTTTACGTAATTTAAAAAATTAAATACATTTGGTTTGAAAACACACACAGCTAACTAACGTTCCACAGTTCTTAACATTATGTTATATAAGTTATTCCCCCGATCAGTGGTTTCGGTACGGCGTACAGGTGCGTACCGTCACAAATTGTACATATATCATTCACATACCTTTCTGGGAGTCATTAGGAATTGAAAATACAGTCAAATATCACTAATATTGCTTAAAAGAAGGTTTTCATTTGTAACCTCTTCAATGACGGGGCAACGACGGCAGATGTTTGTTGCCTAGATATTGAAGTCATATCGTGTTGCTAACATATCCGATACAAAATACACTACACGACACATGTAACTTTTTAATTACGTGAAAAAAGAAATAATTGGCAAAACCATTGGCCTGGATAAAGATTATTGATGCGTGACGAAAACCAAGGGTGTTTATATTAGTTAACAAGGCCCATTGGGCAACGTTACCTAACAATTATTGGTCGAAGCGAAGACCATTGGTCTGGCAACTCGCACAACCCATGTTGAAATTGAAACCTGGCGCACTTTCGCATTAACTTGCCAGCGCTCTTTTGATTTACGATACCGGATGTGATATAGTACCGAATGAGTTGGGTTGGCAATACTGTACATGTTGCTAAAAATGGCGAAGTGAGCTGCAATTTAATCTATAAGTTGTGATCCTATTTGGGTTGGCTGGGTGGGTTACAGACAGCGGAGGACTTAACATCTATTACTATATCATCTCCAGGTTTTTTCCCTACCATTACTATAGGTCATCATCATCATCTTCTAGAGTTTCCAGCCCCTGGTTGGATCTGCTTGGAACATAAGCCTCTCCAAGGATTTTGGCTAATTTCAGTACTTTAGGATTTTTTACTTTGGTTCAGGTAAACTCTACTCTTACTAAAAGCACTTACGGTACTAGATTATTAAGACAATACTGAATATACTTTTCTACAGTCTACACTTCAGGGATTCAAACCACAAACCCCAATGTGTAGGTATGCCTATCCAAGCTTCAGTGTGCAGTTAGACTTAGTGCACTAGCTAGGTTAGAAAGGTGCATAAGGAAGACACTACATGTTAGAGCTGGGCTTCATGTTTACCTTCAAGACAGGGTATCACATATTAATTATTGAATTCAAATAATACAACATTACTCACTTCTACCTGGGACGGCATGTGAATACAAAATCTTTGACGAGGGTCCCGGATAACTGGCGGGCCAGAAGTGCCTCGAACAAACATAACGACCTCTCAGTTGTTTGGCCGTCAGCTTCTTTAGGCTTTCCCTGCCTACAACCTCCAGCCACTGCCTACATCTGTCTGCTTCCAAGGGAAAGCGGTGAAAAATTATTTTTTCTATTTTCACCACCTCATCTCCTTGGTGAACTTCACAAATGTTACACTTGTGGCCTGGAATGTTCATATTCTGTAAAATGAAAACAAATATTAAAATGAGTATTTTTTTAAATACCACACAATCCGGGATACCGTACCCACTGTTACTGCTAAACTATGATTATACTACCATGGAGCATGATGAAAGAAATGTAATACTAGTACTAATATAGGCCTATTCCTTTAATAGAGGTACTTCTATCTACAACTTAGCAGGGCTTATTGGTCAAAAAAGAACACTAAACATTAGGCTAAAGTTGCATTTTAAACCTGTCAGTGTCTTTTTATTAGCAGCAATTTCAGACAAATTCAGAGATTTCATTTTTGATTTATTTATTTCAGAAAATAGATGAAGTATTAGAGAAAGTAACACTCACTAATACGGACATAACGTTATTACATTGCAGTAATTGTTATTACCGTATTTAAAATCAAGTGTAGTTTTCTAAAGTACGGCAATTATTATCGTTGACCCCATAAAGGGCCATTATTGATTATTGATAATACTGTGTATAAAGTAAGGGTTTCTTACCATAGGTATGTATGAGTCGCGCTTCTCAGGATGAATCTTCAATTGTGTCTGCCAGTTAAGCAAAAACCACGCCAGAACTAACCACTTGAAATAAACCACTTGACATTCCATAATTCCTACCAAAACAGAGAACAAAGATGTACTTTAAATCACTTCAAGTGCCTGTCAAATTTTTAAGATCAGCCGGGCTGCTTCTCGCACAGTTACAATTAGGTTTCCACCAATAGCAAAGCATATGGGTACTAGCCAATAGGAAGCCTGGCTTGCTTACACATCGGTGAACAGCGCCTCTTGATGACGCTAATGGAACTCGTCCTTAAAATTGCGGATGTCGGAAGCGACGGCTCCATACAAGTTACACCCCCCTGACCGAGAGTTCAAAGAAATTAGCTCAGCTCCCTGCCTCTCGTGTTACAATGCAACCACTTCACAACAAAACTCACATAATTGTTTCGTAGGACTATAAAAAAAGTGCGTCTCTACCTTAAAAGACAGTACGCATTAAATGGAGCGCGCTGATGCCCGATCTGCTGCATATACCAAGTTCTGCAAGGCCGGGCACATGATGTAACGTAACTCGTATACAGGCGTGCTTTTACGCAACAACTCGGGAAATTTCCAAAATATTTGTTTGTTGTATATAATTGTACCTCATGCCTTGAAGCGAAAGACGGTACAATATGTAGATTATGATACACCGAAGCTCAGAGCGCGATTTTAATGCACACATTATAATAATTTATAATTTTCAATTATTCAATTATTCATGAATATGATAATGCCTTTTTCTCGAATATCATAGGTTATAATAAATTATAATATGACATAATAATAATAATATACTGTATTGTGGTCCACGTAATTTACCCAATTTTGTGTGGTCAAGTGGGGGTATGCAGCCGAAATTAAATTATTCATTTCTTGTTTCTTGAACGAGACGTTCAATTTTATATAGTTCTTCACTTACGCCCATACCATTTCGATGAGATTAAGTTCACTGTGGTATGGTGGTGTGGTAAGGTGACAAGCAAGAACATATTTCTCTGCTGTGATAGCCTCCATTGTATATTACTAGGCTAGATCCTTCGGGAACATTGAGCAACAATATTGCTCGGCGAACCACTTTTCACATACTTCACCTGTCATTTTGTCGTGTGTGTCTACCGTGTTATTTTTGGCACAGAAACGTTAACTCTGCACCATTTACGAACCCTTGTTAATTCCCGGGACGAATAAAGGCAAACTACGGAAACCACTTCGAGGATGGCTGAGGTAGGAATCGAACCCGCCTCTTCTCAGTTTTGTCTCATGGAGTTGAGTACACCCCGTTCCAGCCCTCAGACCAGAATTACATATCTTGGCAGGGCCGGGATTCAAACCCGGGCCTCCACAGTGACAGCCAAGAACGCAACGAGGCGGACAATTTATAAAGAACACAAAATCCACTTCATTTCTTAGTTTTACTTCACATCATCACCTACCCTCCTTCAAACGTAGTCGGGGGAAATAGCCTGCGGGCCACGTTAGTAAACAAAGTTCCGGTGCGTCAGCGCTGAGCGGGAGGACTAAGCGAAGTGCTATAACTTATGAATGCTACCTAATATTGAGTTCTGGTTTGTTTTAAAAACTATTTCAGACATTAATGAACATTTCTTCTCGCTTAGTCACCAACGTAAAGCCAATAGCAAAAAACTTTCTCGCTAGCTAACTTTTATGTGACACCATCCCAGATTTTTCAAGTAACATTTAAGAAAAAAAATCATAACTTTCTTATTATGAAAATAACTACTGCCCTGAGAAGTAGGGTATCTTCTACCAACATCAGGCAATCTAAAAATAAATTCTTGATCTGTTGCGATCATTAGTTCATTATCTATGGCGTAATAAGTATTATAAATGCAAAAATATAGATTCGCGCTAAAATATCGTAATTGTGAAAATTGGGCCATGTGTTAATTATTTATGGCTTTTATTTTTACACCATCATAAAGAGCAGGAAATTCTCTATAATACCACGCAAACATTTTCTTAGATTTGTCACTTTCAATTATTGGGAAATGGCAACATCGCCGGGGTAGAAGAGGACGAAGCGAATTGCAGGACACAGGAAAGCGAGTGAGAGGCAAATACTACATTTAATACCATACTGTCTTTTAAGGTTGAGACGCTCTATAACGTTACCAACTGGAAATTTCCAAATGCAGAACATTGCTCAGAAAAGAGCCAGACATTCGAGAAAAATGTCTGACGAGTTCAAATCGATAGCAGAATTATACATAATATGTATATGTATATTACAAATAACTTTTTAGAAAAGTCCCTGCTGCAGTTCTTTCCCTTGAAGCTGTATTCTTCAGCCAGGCCCCGGGCTATAAACGGGCATACTGGGCATTTGCCCAGGGCGCCAAATTTTAGGGGGCGCCGAATTTCAGGTGACGCTGAACGCAGGAAAAGGTTTACCGAACAATCCCAACATTAAAAATAAGTATGACATAGACATCTTTAAAAAGTAGGATAAAATAACTATAATTTTCATGAATATAAAATAAAAGTAATATTAAATATCACATTACATTCTAAGTATATATGTTTAATCATGATTATATTATAATACAGTATTATAATATAATCAGTATTATCTCTAATGAATACTGGTGTTGGTAACAATGTAGGCAGTGATGCACGATTGACGCTGTTGGCAATACTCACGTATTTACAACTGGCGCATGCGGCTCGTGATCTTGTCAACTTCCTAGTAAGTTAGTTAGATAGTTAGTTAGTTATCGTTGTTTTAAGGAGAGGAACAACGAGGTCATCTGCCCCTTCAACTTCCTAACCTCAAAGATTGTTTGTTTGTATTGCGTGTCAACTGCGTTTTGTGAAAATGTGTCTACTTTAGTTATTTTAAAATGAACAAAAAATTAAGTGGACCAGAATTCATGAAACGTGCTACCAAGAAGGAAAGTAACGAAGAAGAACTTTTAAAGAAAGTGCCTAAAATTGCATCGTTCTTTTCACAAGGAGCTACAAATATAACGCCTCCTGCCACTTCAAGCAAGGGAACTCTAGGCCTAAACGATCTCTCTCAAGGTACGCTTACTTTGACTTTTCCCAATAATGAAGCTAATACAGACAATTATTTTCAATAATGATGAAAATTCAGATGACCAGATTGTTTCTGAATCCAAATCTGATGATATGTTGGCTTTTACTTGTAACATCAATGACTCTGCAACATGGTACGTCACTTTGCCTTCAACTATAGAATCTATTGCGAAAAATCCCCCAAAAGAAAACTTTCAAGCGGATTTTTCTAGATCTGAACGTATTTACAATGACGGAACTAAGCGTACACATACTGAAAAACTGTTTAAATGTACACTTTTCAATGGTGAACCTTATCTGTATCTAGGATGCCTTGAGTAAATAAGCGATTTCGACCTTTTCTTTCCCAGCACTTTGCTCAGTATGGGAACAAAGGGCTAGGACTAGTGTCATACATATCTGCTCAAACATGTGACGAGTTCATCAATGTTATGGCAGACTTAGTGCTGCAAACAATGGCAAATGATGTCAAACATTCTCGCCACTATGCCCTCATCGTGGATTCTACTCCCGATTGTTCGCACACCGATCAATTAGCATTGGTTCTACGTTACGTTTGCTTCAAAGATGCTAAGCCAAAGCCAAAGGAACGTGTCTCCAAGCTTCTCCCTGGAATAGGCCATACCTCAAGTAGTTTAGAAGAGGCAGTTTTAAGTTCAATCTCGGAATTAGGCCTAGATATTGAGTTATGCCAAGGACAACGCTATGATAAAGCGGCAAATATGTCTGGAGCTTACTCAGGCCTACAAACTAGAATTAAACAACACTGCCCTTTTACTGAGTTTGTCCCTTGTGCAGCGCATTCTCTCAACCTTGTTGGTTCTTCTGCAGCAGAGTGCTGCATTGAAGCTATTGTGTTTTTGGATTCGTCCATAATTACACTTTTCTTTCCAATTCAACACATAGATGGGGTATTTTGAAAACATGTTTAGAAAACAGTAAAATTCCAATTTCGAAATCCCTATCTCAAACAAGACGGTCAGCGAGAGCCGATGCTGTAAAGGCCGGTCAAGGGCTACAAGGTGATACATAAATCACTGAAGGAAATATCTCTAGACCCTACTCAGAAGCCTGCAGTCCAAGTTGAAGCTTCAGGACTAGAAAAGAAGTTTGACAAAATTGAAATAGCCTTCCTTACTATTTTGTGGAGTTATATTTTGGAAAGATTTGATAAAGTTAGCAACAATCTACAAAATGAAACCCTTAACTCGTAGTAGGTACAATTCAGCTTCCAACTTTGGAGAGCTATTCAAATGAAGAAAGAAATGAGTTTGACAAGTATGAACCAGCAACCATGAAGTTGTTACAAGTTGAATCATCCAACACCAACTAGGCTACAAAAGAATAAGAATCAGAAAAAATTTTGCGGATGAGAGCCTAGGCAATAAAGCTATTCTTGATGAAAGGTCGCTTTTTAAATCCCAACTTTACATTAAAATCTTTGACTATTGATAAGTAACATGTCAAGGCCAAAAGCAGCTTATGAAAATTTATCTGACAAATTTGAAATGCTTTCTATTCTTGTACAATAGGTATCGAAGAAAGAGGTCATATCACAGGCTGCGAATAAACTCTATGAGTTCTACTCTAATGACATCGGAAGTGAATTTGAAAACGAATGTCAGCACTTCAAAATGTATGTGGAACAGGAAGAATTTATTAGCATTCTTGACATATGAATACGTCATAAAACATTATTTGAAAACTACTTTCCCTAATCTTGAGGTAGCAACTGACTTGACTAGTCACCAACTGCTCTCAGAAGAAGGATTTTCTGTTTTGACTCGGCTAAGGAATGTAAAAAGATCAACCCTTTCAGACAGCTAATTAAATCCTGTATTATTGTTGTTGTGTTGTGAAAAAGACGTAACCCTTAACACAGACTTTTCTGACATCTTAAATAAATTTGCAAAGTTAAAAGCCAGAAAAAAACTTTGATTTGAAATTTTCCTGTATATTGTACTTTTAAAGTTTAACTTTTGAATTTTTAATCTTGGTTTTTATTATGATTAATGTATCAATAAATGACTACAAAATTGTATGAACGACTTACTTTTCTTATTATTTCCTATTTATTTATTTATTTATTTATTTATTTATTTATTTATTTATCGTATGGCTTTTAGTGCCGGGAGTGTCCGAGGACATGTTCGGCTCGCCAGAGTCTGTAGCTGCTTCCAGCGGACACCCTAAAGGGCGAGCTACAAGTTCCGTTCAATTTCAAGTAGTTCCAACTTTCGCCACCAGATATCAATGATACCTAGTGGTGAACGTTGGAACTTTGATAGAGAGTTCTGACGAAATCTAACCTAACAAATTTAGCTTTACACAAGTTTAGTCTGTGAAAGGATCTTTTACATGCCATAAATCTATGACATGGGACCGCCGGCTTTACTTCCTCTCCGAAGGAAGGCATACTGAAGGATTTTTAACGCTCTTAAAAAATCCGACGACTTCGGCCGGGTTTGAACCCGCTATCTTGGGCACAGCAGTTCAGCATGCTACCAACTACGCCACCGAAGCATTATTTCCTATGAAACAATATTAGTAACGTAGTTGTTTAAAAAAACTATTATGCTATTTTATAACACATAAATGAGAAAAAGGGCGCCAGTAGACCATTTGCCCAGGGCGTCTATCACCTTAGCCCGGGGCCAGTTCAGCAGAACCTACTTTTGAAAGAAGACGCGATTATTTTCTTGAAGCACATATTTATAGAATTGTTTACACTACGTATCTTTGAAATGGATCGTCACAAGTCACATTCTACCAACAAACGGTTCCTCCATTGAGCATACACGGTACGGTATGAATCAACACACATTGCTGCCTGGTCTGGCAAACTGGCAAATTGTACTTAAGTTCAGAAACAAAACTCTATGTTCTGATAGTGGTACTTATTAAAGAATGCAGACCATTGTTGGTCTAGTGTTGTGCCTTAATCCAAAGTTGAACTTTTAGAATAAGCCCTTACGCTACGTTGCAGAACTGGTCAAATAATTTAGATCGTAGGCTTTCGCGGCCGGTGTCAAGTTTATCATCTTGGCTTACAGGATTGAGCCGCGTCGCATATCGGTTATTATTTCCCGACGTTTCGACTGACATTGCAGCAGCCTTAATCATGGGTAGGTACGAGTTGGTGTCCGTACTCAAACTACCGGTTATTGCCAGCCAGATGTGCTTGCTTGCCCTGTATTGACGTCACGCTGATCGCTGATTGGTCCCCACCCCTGGCAGTCACGCGCTAGTAGAACTTTCCAGATGTTGCTGAGTTTGAACCCATCTTCGCGATTGAAATTATTGGGATGCTTCACGACCTCTATTGCCTCTCTAATTAACCTGTTTTGGTATCCGGGAATTTTAGCAACAGTTTCGGCCTTATCAAATTCGATGGCGTGACTCGTGACGTCAGCATGTTCAGCTATTGCAGATCTGTAGTTTATCTGTTTCGTGCACCGAATGTGCTCTGAAATCCTAATGGAAACGCGTCTTTATGTTTGGCCTATGTAAACCTGTCCACAGGATCAAGGCAATTTGTAAACTCCTGCGTCCTGGTTTGGCAGCTTTATCTCGTTTGGCTTACGCACCACTTGCGTCATCTTGTTTATAGGATGCACCACAGTAGTCACATCGTGTTTCTTGAGTAGCCTGATGATTCTATCTGTCAACCCCTGGCCAACTCTTGTTCTCTTCCGATCCCGACGGTATCAGGGTATCCGAGGCCCAGGAAGTCTTTTACTTTTCCGCCTTAATCGGCCCTTCTCTC
This sequence comes from Meconema thalassinum, assembly GCA_946902985.2. Taxonomy (NCBI): domain Eukaryota; kingdom Metazoa; phylum Arthropoda; class Insecta; order Orthoptera; family Tettigoniidae; genus Meconema; species Meconema thalassinum. Next base: position 53,891,292 of record OX336388.2, on the reverse strand, counting down.
TTCTTTCCTAATACCCTCATTCTTCGAGGGGTCTGCTTTCCTTTTCTTTTCATGATATCTTCTGCCTTCTGCTGAAGGCTTTAATGTAGGCAGGGTGTATGTAGTTCAACCACTTCAGGTGCCAGTGAGCTCGGTATTTGGTGACCGCGAGGGATTCCTGAGCTTGGTCGTTTCCCCCCACCTCACATACAGGGGCGGATCTAGGGGAGGGCGAGGAGGGCGACCGCCCAGGGCCCCGCGGTTCGGGGCCCCCCACCATGTTTTTTTTTAAATTTATTTAATTAATTAATTAATTAATTATACTTTTCAAACTAATTTATAATTCATATTCCTTTTCTCAGTGCAGCTATGACCTCCGTTGACCGTTTAGCAAGTTTAGAATTCAGTGAAATAATAGAAGACTTCAGCCGGGGAAAAAGTCGCAAAGTAATATTTTAATACTTCATAGTTTACATAACCTTCTTCAAGGGGACTTAAAGGTTTCTATCTTATCATTAAAATAATGTACTGTAGTGTATTCAAAATATTGTAACTATTCTTTATTTTATTATTATTATTATTACAAAACTATTTTCCACTTAATTTGATATTTTTTAATTTCCTATTGTTGTGGGCCCCACCTTATCATATCGCAAAGGGCCCCGCATGGCCTGAATCCGCCACTGCTCACATACCCCCCCTTTCTCCATCCATTGCCTTTTTCCCTCTCCTCTCTGCCCTTCATGGCTCTCCTGCACCGACAGCGGTGGCTAGGCTGGCTAAAGCGCAGCGTTAAGTCATGGGGTCAAGCTCTTAGCTGCCTCGGTAGACGCGTGTGTTCGAGCCCCACCGTCGGCCATCCTTGAAATGGTTTTCCGTGGTTTCCCCCATTTTTAACACCAGGCAAATGCTCGGATGGTACCTTCTAATAGTCCACGGCCGCTTCCTTCCACTTCCTTGCCCAGTTACATGCATCTACATCCATTCCGCCTCTCATCCCGGCACGCAGGTCGCCAACGGGCCTCGACTAGAAAGACATGCACTCGACCTCTCAGGAGGCCACACGACAGAAGAGAAACAATAAAATGACTCTCCTTCCTTCCAAGTCCCTCAATTCTTATTCTTCCAGGGTTGAAGCCATTTCCTTTCCTCCTGTCTTTTATTTACAGTTTTGGTTCCCATCTCCTCCTGTAGTTTGTCAGCCAGTAGTTAAGTTAGTTTTAGTTGCAGGTTTCATTTTCACGATCACCCAAACCTTTAGGGGCCGATAACCTCAGGCGCGGATCTAGAGTTTGGCTTTGGGGGGTCACAGAATCGAAATTGTTAAGAAAAATTGTATCACTAACAACGCAATCACAAAATAACCAAACGTACAAAACCAGACCATTTTTTTTTTTGCATGCTACATGGATAGAAATTTGATGTGTTTAGCGCACCAAAAATATTCGTACAAATAAAATTGCAACGGCATGTTTTGCGACTTTTACATCGAGCTTCGAGAAAAGTATCAAGGTACGTTACAGTTTCGGCAAGTCGAGTTGGTACCGACAAAGGGAGAAAGTCAGAGCTTAAATTGCCAACCAGGCTTACAGTTTGGACGTCAGCAACATTTTTTGGTGCGAAAAAAAAAGGGCCCAAATTCCTATCCGTGCATTGCTGCACATTCATCGTGGCATCACTATATACATCGATTCCGTAATCACATGGTTTGCTAAACAAAATAGATGAGTTGATTTAGTTATATAAATAATCGTTTTTATATAACAGGTATGAAGTTGTAAATATGTACAGTTGTAACAGAACATAATAATTGCAATAATAGTACATTATGCAACTCACCAGTTGGTGAGTGCCAGTTTTATGTACTGAACAGAGCGCATGAGACGCAGAGAATGCCTTGTATTTGACCATGGCCTTCTCGATTACCCCACTGTGACACTAGGCAACGCAGTTCAGAAGGCCTTGGAACTCCACGCAGGCGCGATGCTAACCTTATCTAATTGGTCAAACAACTGTTTCTTGAGCTGTGATTGGTGGGAGAAACTGTTTCATAATGAAAAATAGTGTTATAATGACCATCATTATGATACAGTTTTCTAACACATAATAGTCAGGGTCGAACATTAAGATATTTTCAGTATTGAATAAAATGAAAAAAAAAAACTGTTTTTCAGTTAAAATTCGTTAAGTTTTATTTGTCTGGTTATTGTGTTTTCGTTTTTTGAGTTTGCAAAAAATTGGTCTCCGTTTTTGGGGGGGGGGGTGTCATGAACCCCGTGACATATTGAGCATTGACAAGCAAGGTTAACTTTTCCATTGTGTGTTACACGTTACTTAAGATTGCTATTACGTCATGCTTGTATAATACTGTCCTTCCCAGGAGTCAAAAGGGCACTTGCCCACCGATAACTTCCTGGATGACACTGGTGATATATTTGGAGAAGAAAACTTGGCTATTAAAGAGGAACATCAAATAAAGGTAATTATAGAATCTGCATTACCTCTCTTATAATTCTATGAATATTTTAGTATTTTTGTTTTGGTTGTATATTTTGACTACTATTTCTGTTCTATTTGAATATTTAACAGTAGCTAATGCTACCGGTATTGTTTTGATAATCACTCTGTTGGCATCCTGGGCCTTACAGTATTGTATAGGTGAAGCCTTCACTCTGTGATGTGCTAATAGTAGCTCATGTTATTGTAGGTGAAGCTTTCACTAGCTATACTAACAGTAGTTCATGTTATTGTATTATTAATGGTTCATACAGTATTCACTCTGTTGGTATTCTGGGCCTTATTGTAGGCGAAGTCTACACCGAATCTCGTGTTGAAACTGAATGTTTAGAGGCATTTGAGACATGAATGTTGCAAGCATGTTTGGGCTGCCTTTTTAGATTCTAATCATTATTGGTTACTGGCTTGCTCCAAGTCTGTTGTGTGTTTGATAAGCAGTGGCGTTGCCAAGATCGAACAATTGGGGGAATTATAGTAACTCAAGCCAAATTCTACAGGCATTTCGTCCCGTGGCGTAGTCGTGCTCGTCAAACGTTCACCGCGGTCGGGAGGACAGCTGCAGTAATTCCGGATGTTGTACAGTAGGTCCGAATCCCGTTGCAGAAAGCGGCTATCCTCGGTGTTTTTTTCCGCGGTTTTCTCACGCGTGAAATTGCCGAGATAGTACTGGATAGTACCTTATGGTGTATTTTTGGAAATACTCGGAAAGAAAGAATTAGCTTATGCTGTTGTTCATTACTTTATATCAGTCCATTTATTTACATTTATTTCCAGCACACACCAACACCGAACTGTTACCTCCTGTTTGCCCCGTGCATTTGTTAATTTTTTCTGTCAGTTTTTTACAGAAACGCATATTCCGTTGAACCAGCCTAATGGCGTCCCATCGCTGCCTTCCGAACTTCCATTGCTTCAAGCCATGAAGACTTCTACATTAATCTGCAGGGCGTCGTGTTCTTCACCAACCAACTACTCCATGAAGACACCGCTCCAAGAAGAAATTTATTTTTGTAAAGTTTTTTCATGTTTATGTATAACCTCTTTGTTTCCTCCCCTTACTCGCCCGCTTCCCCCTCTTCTCGCCTCCTCCTACTGCTCGCTTCTCCGTGCTCGCTGCTCGCTCGCTCGTTCACTTCTTCTCGACTTGACTCCGTGCCGTGAGCAACCGCTTACCCTCTCAAGTGCACTCAAGTACTTGTTGGACATGCCGTCTAGGCTAGTGTATTTTCGCTGCGTCTAGCAGCCCTCACTTGTACGTCGGAAGTCAAACCAGTCAGTTGGAGCTTAACTAATACTCGCCTCCCCTGCTCAAGAGGCAAACTTTTAAATTCGACGCCATGTTCAAATGTTAGAACCAACCGTCAACAGCAACATCACCTTCTTCATGAAGCAAAGATACGTACCGACTTCATATTTTAACCACATTCTCATCGCTTTCAAAAGGCTTAATGCTTTTATTTGGATTTTATAGACAGTGAAAGTGGCTATGTGATAATAACTGCTTTCAAGAGATCTTCTAGATCAAACTCAAAACTATCAAGTCTAACTTTCAAAATTAAAGATTTTCTGAGATGCTATCTCACATCGAGGGATATTTCTAAAATACCCACTGTCTGTATAATCTAGTTTTCCGCCGAGGGATTCTCTACCCAATTCAAACTACTCATCATTGCTCTGGAACCTTCCTGAACCTACACTTTATCTATCAGTTATACTGTCATGTATTTTCCACTTCATGTGGGAATTCTTTTTCAAACTAAGGAATCTTCCTTATGAACTGCTATTCAATATCTAATTTTTCTTCCTCCGTTGGGATTTTTCTGGTGCAGTCAACTACAACCGACAAGTTTTTCAAGCAATAGACTCTCGCAAATCTAGTGTAACTAGTTATTTTCCACCATTGCAATAACTTTCTTTGCTATCAACTTTTATGCTACTACAGTGAACTTTTCAACTATATCAACACATTATAGTGAAAACAGTGCCTGTTCAACTTTTCATCCGCGTCGCGCTCGTCCGAGTACAATAAATACGGCCATGAATACTCTTCCACAATCCCATTTGATCTTTCCCAAACCCTTTACTAAAAAACTAAAATAATAAAATTGTTACTTAAGTCTTTATTCAATTAGGTGTCACTCTACATAAGTGCCCTCCCTTATTTGCTCCACGTATGACGAATTAACGTCTGTAAAACTTCGTGTCTAGTACACGCCTTAAATTATATTGTTTCTCCCTTCTAATGAGGGAATCCAATTCTTTCAACTCAAAAGTGAGTTATCTCTAGGTTTCACGAAAAGGAAACTTGCCCCATATTTCTCGTGATCCCTACTTAAACATAGGAGTTCTAGAAACTTCCTTTCAATTTTTCTCTTCAGGTTTCACAATAAGTGACCTGCCCTATTTGTATAATCTCCTATGTATAATAATTAAGCGTAGTTCTGCATTAATGCAAGAAGTTATAGAAACTTCTATTTCATTCTTCCTGTTTTTTGTTGTTACTTTCGAAGTTGTTATTTGGTCATATTTCTAATATACCTATCTAGAAATCCTTAAAGTACACACCTTGTACTTGATTTATTGTTTAACTTTAATTACGTCACTTATCTTTAAGTTTCCCATTTATTTATCTTAGCTATTTCAAAATCTTACGAAGATTTTAAAGCATATAAAAGGTTTAAAACCAAAAGAATTGTCAATTGCCTGGCGCAAGCTTTAGATGTTTTCGGAGGTCTGCGACCCCAATTGTTTATAAAAATCAAAATTATATATTTGTTACATAAACTACTTCCTTTTACATTGTTAAATAAATTAAGATTTGTTCTTTTGATATATCATTTCTCAAACATAACGGTTAAGCAAGATCCTGTCTTCCCTCACTCTTCCCATGGGCTTAAATTTAAAAACCTCACAAATAAACTTAACAACGGTTCCACTTTTTGTTGCATTTGAGCAAGAACTCTTAGTTATAACTTCTTTTGGACTCTCGTCCTTTTTCTCCAGTCCGAAACCCACTTCTTTTTCTTCATCATCTTCCCTTGGGGGTTAGGTTATTCCCAAGCTAATAATGTACCCAAAATTTGGTCCCAGAAACCCGGGAGAGTCCATTTCTCAGAGTCTATTTATGGGACTCTATTCGTTATTTATTGCTCAAAGTCCATTTGACAATATTTTGCAAATCAGTAACATCTTCTTTGAATTTTTCAGCTATAACTTCGCAGTGCAAAGCTGGTGTAGGTGATCGAGGTCGTTCCTGTCTTCTTCAGCCTGTCTTACTTGCAATCTGTCTTCTGCTGCCAACCTGACAGCATTTCCGAAATCTCGCTACAGTTTCGTAAGTTACACTTCAATTTACCCATTTCATTATGCCAACTGAAAAGGATGAAACTCTCATTGCCAGACGTTCTTCCTACAAAGGGCAACTCACCAGATTTAGAAATTTTCTAAACAAAATAAATCCCGCCGATTGTGATCTAGACGTCTGGACACAACGCCTTAAGTTGTACGAACGGTCCTACGATTACTATGATCAAATTCAAACCGACATTGAATCTGCTTGCCCAGAACTTCAATCGGATCGGGACGAGGTTGAACCCGTGTATTTTGAAGGAATTGCCAAGGTCCACCAACTGATCCGCAGTATCTCAGAACCGGACACTAGGGTCATCAATCAGGCCCAGTTCGCACCCGCTTCAGTTCATAAGGACAAACCGAAACCGTTACTTCCTAAGATAACTATACCTCATTTCTCAGGCAAGGAATGTGAATGGTATTCCTTTTACGAACTTTACTGCTCCCTTATCCATGAAAACAAAGCCATTCTCGATATCCACAACTTCTATTTCTTGCGTTCGTCCTTGGAAGGCCAGGTCTTGACCTTGGTTGAGTCACTGCCTTTAAGCGCAGATCACTACCACATCGCCTTTAATCTCCTTAACCAGAGATATGGTAATGTACGTTTGTGTGTTGCTCGCCACATTCGCTGCCTGTTCAACTTGCCAGTCGTAAAACCTAATGACGTCACCTCTTTAAGAGACCTGTTAGACTCCATGCAATTGCACGTGAGAGCATTATACCAACTTAAGCAACCAGTCCAAACTTGGGACACCGTCCTTATTCATCTAGCTACATCCAGATTCGACTTTTCAACATTAAAGGCTTGGGAAATCGAACTCACTCGCAAGGATGAGCATTCTTTAGAGCATATCATCTCGTTTCTGAACAGCCGGTGCCAAGTCCTTACAGCACTCTCATTTCAGTGTAAAAGAGTCGAAACTAGTCCTCTGTGTGACATCCTGGATAAACACTTGTCTCTTCAAATAGACATCAGCACCCATCTGTCGAGAAAAATCAAACCCGTTCTGCTTCTTTCAACAGTCCAAGAGAACATATTAAGCCGCTCAACAAATCTTTAAAATGTACATTCTGCAAGGTTTCTCACGCTTTGTACTCGTGCAAATCCTTTAAAGAATTGTCTGTTGAAGACAGAAGGAAGTTTGTCTCCAATAATAAATATTGCTATAACTGTCTGTCACCTAAGCATTCTGCTTCTAATTGTACGTCTTCCAACCTCTGTTTTCATTGCAAAAGACCGCATCATTCTTTATTGCACTTTCATGATCAATCGTGGTCACTAGTACCTGCTTCTTCAAACTACATGCTGAGCAGCTCCGAACAAACTAATGCTTCTTCCTGCATTTCTAACGCCAAAACTTCTCACAGTGCGCAAGTCCTTTTGTCCACTGTACAATTCGAAATCCAAGATCAATTTGGAAATTGGTTTCGAACCCGCGGTCTTCTCGACTCTGCATCAACTCACAACTTTGTTTCGCAATCGTTAATTAAAAAACTAGGTCTTTCTTCATCACCCACTTCCATCAATGTATCCGGCATTGACAATTTGAAAACTCAAGCCTTGCAATCTTCAAAATTGAAAATCAGAGACATTCGTCAACGAAACACCAATCTTAACTTAAACTGTCTCATTCTTACCTGTATTGGCAAGGACACTCCTAGCAGCTGTATTAATACTTCCGGTTTAAAGATTCCTTCGCATTCAAGGTTAGCTGATCCTCAGTTTAATGCTCAAGGCCCCATTGATATACTTTTCAGTGCCAATCTTTTCGGGAATTGCCTTCGTAAACAAACCCGTAGGCTATCTTCAAACGTGGTCGCCAGAGACACTGATTTTGGTTGGGTTGTCACTGGTCAAATCCAACATCCCAGTCTTCAAACCAAATCGCAATGTCATTTTATTACTGCCGATTCAAATCCCTTTTCTGAAAAAGAGAACACTTATGTTTCCGATCTCAATACATTTGAAAAACACTTGCCGAAACGATGTCTCATTGTAAACAACTACGTCACCTTTGCAAGTTGTTTAAATGGTTTTGCCTTATTTCCGCAAAAAAAAAAGCAATTCAAGTTCGCCTCGCCTTCGGTCACTTGGTTTACATTCTCATGTCATTTTTTGTTGCAGGTAATTGTTTAAACTTTCTATCGAAAACTCTTCCCCTTATGTAAAACCATGGCTATCAGTCACCATCATTTCGCTGTAAGCTATGTTTCACTTCACTCGCTATTTAGTAGGATGGCCATGGCCGCCTCCTTCCCTCTTCCTCACACTCTGAAGCCGCTTTTGAAACCGCTTGAAAATCTGAGTTCTCTAGCATCTAGAATAACTATTCTTACGCATAAACTCCTTCTCAATGTCCCAGCTTCTCTTCTTCGTTCAGAAGAATTAAGCATTTTTTCTGTTGAAAATTGTCGGATTCCGTGATCCTCAAAATTATGCGAAATTAATTAATTGCTTTATTTCATATGTTTTTAATTTGGTTTTTCACGCCCAAGCTATGGAAGACTGCATGACGTGTTACTTGAAGTTCCGCTTTAAGTCTCGGCTGATTGCACTTGCTTTGTTTGTTTATTTTGAACTGCTTGTTTGTCAATCTCGTTTGTATACAAGCTCGGGTAAGGCCAAGCTGCCGTTTACCTCCTCTATGCTTGACAAAGGTCAGAACAAGTATTCCTTATCTCAACTTTGGCTGATTGCCAACCATTGTCTTGCAAGTTGCTCCCGTAATTTCAGAAGCTGTTCACCTCCTTACCAAAATAAACTTGTTCTGGTCAAGGACTCTTTCAGATATTTATATTCGTTATCTCGCTGTAGTATGTGGGTCAAGGTCGTGATTACCTATCTGTCCCACTTGCTCACACTCGTATCCTATAGCTGTTTCGATCCTTGTTTCATAACGTCGGTGCATATTTTTTATGCGCGCATGTATTGCACCCAGCTTACATATTTTGCACTTTTATTGTTCTTGTAAACAAACTTATTTTTTCTCGTCGTTACACTCGATGTGTTTTTGCATCTATGCTTGTTACGTCACGTTTTCTGCTGACTTAAATATTTTTCTGATTAACCCTTTTGATGCTTATTATAACTTAAGGTCATTGTTTATGGCTACTAGATTGTTGTTACTTATGGCGTTCTTGCCTTCTACTCGCATAGTTCCTTTGTTTATTTGGTACATTCTTATCCTTAATCGATGTACTTGTTTCTATACGCTTTGTTTAAATTTGTTAACTCTCCTTTCGCATCTTGTCGCGATCTTAACTAGTGCTTTATATCTCGCAGCTTCTAGCTACTTTGTGATTGACGGCGTTGTTAATTCGTGCCCGTCGCCCCCGCATTCTAATAACCCTAATAACTTGCTTCCACTTACACCTGGTCAGTTCCTCATAGGTGCCTTCCCTTTTTCCCTTTCTCCCTCTAGCATAGATCTTTGGCGAAATGACCGATTTTTACCAAGGAGGGAAGGGAAGAGTCAGGGAAAGAATGATCTTTACTACCAATGGGTATATTATAAGACCTCTTTCATATTGTGTTCTTGTTCTTTGCTGGTGTTTGCTGTTGTCCCCCAACTTGGTGTATTTTTGGAAATACACGGAAAGAAAGAATTAACTTTTACTGTTCTTCATTACTTTATATCAGTCCATTTATTTACATTTATTTCCAGCACACACCAACACCGAACTGTTACCTCCTGTTTGCCCCGTGCATTTGTTCATTTTTTCTGTCAGTTTTTTACAGAAACGCATATTCCGTTGACCAGCCTGACTGCGTCCCATCGCTGCTTTCCGAACTTCCATTGCTTCAAGCCATGAAGACTTCTACATTAATCCGCAGGGCGTCGTGTTCTTCACCAACCAACTAGTCCTTGAAGACACCGCTCCAAGAAGAATTTTGTTTTTGTAAAGTTTTTTCATGTTTATGTATAACCTCTTTGTTTCCTCCCTTTACTCGCCCGCTTCCCCCTCTTCTCGCCTCCTCCTACTGCTCGCTTCTCCGCGCGCGCTGCTCGCTCGCTCGTTCACTTCTTCTCGACTTGTCTCCTTGCCGTGAGCAACCACTCACCCTCTCAAGTGCACTCAACTTCTTGTTGGACATGCCGTCTAGGCTAGTGTACTTTCGCTTGTACGTCGGAAGTCAAACCAGTCAGTTGGAGCTTAACTAAATCTCGCCTCCTCTGCTCAAGAGGCAAATTTTTAAATTCGACGCCATGTTCGAATTTTAGAACCAACCGTCAACAGCAACATCACCTTCTTCATGAAGCAAAGATAAGTATCGACTTCATGTTTACACCACATTTTCATCGCTTTTAAAAGGCTTAATGCTTTTATTTGGATTTTATAGACAGTGAAAGTTGCTATGTGATAATACTGCTTTCAAGAGATCTTCTTGATCAAACTCAAAACTATCAAGTCTAACTTTCAAAATGAAAGATTTTCTGAGATGCTATCTCACATCGAGGGACATTTCTAAAATACCCACTGTCTATATAATCTAGTTTTCCGCCGAGGGATTCTCTACCCAATTCAAACTACTCATCATTGCTCTGGAATCTTCCAGAACCTACACTTTATCTACCAGTTATACTGTCATGTATTTTCCATTTCATATGGGAATACTTTTTCAACCTAAGGAATCTTCCTTATGAACTGCTATTCAATATCTAATTTTTCTTCCTCCGTTGGGATTTTTCTGGTGCATTCAACTATAACCTATAAGTTCTTCAAGCAATAGACTCTCGCAAATCTAGTGTAACTAATTATTTTCCACCATTGCAATAACTTCCTTTGCTATCAACTTTTGTGCTACTACAGTGAACTTTTCAACTATATCAACAGGCTATAGTGAAAACAGTGCCTGTTCAACTTTTCATCCGCGTCGCGCTCGTCCGAGTACAATAAATATGGCCATGAACACTCTTCCACAATCCCATTCGATATTTCCCAAACCCTTTACTAACAAACTAAAATAATAAAATTGTTACTTTAGGTCTTTATTCAATGAGGTGTCACTCTACGTAAGTGCCCTCCCTTATTTGCTCCACGTATGACGAATTAATGTCTGTAAAACGTCGGGTCTAATACACGCCTTAAATTATATTGTTTCTCCCTTCTAATGAGGGAATCCAATTCTTTCAACTCAAAAGTGAGTTATCTCTAGGTTTCACGAAAGGGAAACTTGCCCCATTTTTCTCGTGATCCCTACTTAAACATAGGAGTTCTAGAAACTTCCTTTCAATTTTTCTCTTCAGGTTTCACAATAAGTGACCTGCCCTATTTGTATAATCTCCTATGTATAATAATTAAGCGTAGTTCTGCATTAATGCAAGAAGTTATAGAAACTTCTATTTCATTCTTCCTGTTTTTTTGTTGTTACTTTCGAAGTTGTTATTTGGTCATATTTCTAATATACCTATCTAGAAATCCTTCAAGTACACACCTTGTACTTGATTTATTGTTTAACTTTAATTACGTCACTTATCTTTAAGTTTCCCATTTATTTATCTTAGCTATTTCAAAATCTTACGAAGATTTTAAAGCATATAAAAGGTTTAAAACCAAAAGAATTGTCAATTGCCTGGCGCAAGCTTTAGATGTTTTCGGAGGTCTGCGACCCCAATTGTTTATAAAAATCAAAATTATATATTTGTTACATAAACTACTTCCTTTTACATTGTTAAATAAATTAAGATTTGTTCTTTTGATATATCATTTCTCAAACATAACGGTTAAGCAAGATCCTGTCTTCCCTCACTCTTCCCATGGGCTTAAATTTAAAAACCTCACGAATAAAATTAACAACGGTTCCACTTTTTGCTGCATTTGAGCAAGAACTCTTAGTTATAACTTCTTTTGGACTCTCGTCCTATTTCTCCATCCTTTTTCTCCAGTCCAAAACCTACTTCTTTTTCTTCATCATCTTCCCTTGGGGGTTAGGTTATTCCCAAGCTAATAATCTACCCACCTTACTTCAAGCCCCGTATCGTCTGATACAGTTACACACACTACTACGGTCATCACAGCGATATCAGACAACTTCAATGCACACACAACTGATGAACAAGAATTCTCAAGTCCCTCAAATGAATCAGCCATAAAAACAACTCTACAAGTATTTGAGTCGCCTAGATGCAAAAGTGTCCATGTCCACTTTTCCAAAAAAATGAGTTGGCAACGCTGGATTGTAGAGCTAGGCTTATTACACATGCCAGAAATGCTATTTATGCTCAAAACTGTCCGTGTCCTATGAATACGAGCTCACGAAAAGTGTGGTTGGATTCAAAACTGTCCATGTCCTTCGGTAAGTTAGGCGCAAAACTTGCCTTGTCCCTTTCCACCAATCACAATGAAGATTGAAGTCAGATGACTAATGCAAGATGGCCGTCGTGTGTATGTAAACATTGAGCCCTTGTCTGTGTTTAAGCGTTTATGATTAAAGTTATACCCATTGTTTTCATCAAAATAAATATGGAACATGTCAATAATGTTCATCAAGACATTACGGAAACAACACCTGACCGTTCTAGGAAGCGAGCACGCCGTGAAGATCAGTGGAAACGAAACACGTCAAAAGTGAACAGGTATGTATTTTGTATCTACATCATGCAGTAGATAGTGTGATTCTGAGCATTAGAATAACATTTCAGGGTGTAGGCCTACCTGTGTAAAAGTAAGAAATACTAGTGTGGACTAGCCTACTATATCTAGCATAACCTAATATGGCTCTATGAATGACAAATCTAACCTAGATTGTTTATGTGTGTGATTTCAGATATTCGTCAAAAGGACTTCCAGAGTATCCAAAATGTGGTCATCGAAGAGGATGGGACTGTGCTAGCCTGCGAATGGATGATATAAAATCGTTTCATACCAGCTTTTATGCAAAATGTGATAAAATTTATCAAGATAACTTCATTCTGAAGCACATGAAGATCAAGACACCTTCGAGATCTCGTTGCAGGGGGGACAGGAAAATCAACAGAGGACAGACAATCTCTTATTTTGTACGAAAGAAAGTACCAACTGGTTCAGTGAATGTGAAAGTATGCCGTGAATCATTTCTGAATATTCTTTGTGTTTCTAAAGCAAGGGTGCAAAATATCGCTCGTCATTACAAAAAAACTGGAGAAATAGCTAAGGAGAGAAGAGGTGGTGATCGCCAAAGCAAGAAAAATGAGCCCAAACGACAGGAAGTGATTTCTCATATAAAAAGGTATGTTCCAACTGAATCACATTACTGCAGGGAGAAAAGCTGTCGCGTGTATTTACCTGCGACTCTCAACATAAAGAATATGTGGCGACATTATAATTCCGTGGTTATTCCTGAAAAGCGAGTCACGCAGAACTTTTTTCGAACCATATTTAATTCAAAATTCAACATTGGATTTGGTGCCCCGAAAACAGACGTTTGTTCCACGTGCCTCAGACTTATGGAACAGATCAAAACTGCAAAGTGTGAACGTAAGAAAGCTCAACTTATGGGTCAAAAGAGACTTAATAACCTTAAAGCAAACTGTTTCTATTCATCGCTGAAGGAAACGCGAGACAACCTTCTGACAATGTCTTTCGACTGCCAAAAGAATTTACCCTTGCCAAAAATACCTGATCAGAGTGTCTATTACAGTAGGCAATTATACCTATACAATCTTGCCATTGTAGTGGGTTCCTCTAAATCAAGGTTAACCACCAATAATGTCTTCATGTACACATGGCTTGAGAACGAAGGTAAGAAAGGGTCAAATGAAATATGCTCAGCTCTCTACCACCGTTTATGCCACACAGACATGATCAACATACAAACTTTGAGATTAATTGCCGATGGATGCCCTGGGCAAAATAAAAATACAATAGTTGTCTCGATGCTGTGTCACTGGATGTACAATCACGCACCAGGCATCAACAAAATAGAAGTGATTTATCCCATTACTGGACATTCATTCATGCCTCCCGATAGAGTATTTGGACTCATCGAAAGGCAACTGCGGAAACGAGAAACGATAGTTCAACCATCAGAGTACCATAGTATCTTGGAAGAGTATGGAACCCTCTACAAACTGGGGAGAGACTGGGAGATAGCTGACTGGAAAGGAGCCATTCAAAACGTCATAAAACCCACAGCATCATTCCCCTTCCAGATAACGAAAGTAGAAAGAGTCATCATTATCCGTAATGCTCAGAACGTTATTAGAGTCCAAGGGAAGCCTAATTATAGGTCTGACATCAATGAACCAATGGGTGTATGCAAACGGGGAAAACACTATAAACAGATAAACCCGAGATGCATAACAAACTCTCCTGTGCCCGTTAATGAAAAGAAACTGGAAGATGTTTCAAAACTCATCGAGAAACACTATTGTGAGTCCTGGAGGGAGCGTAACTCTCTGTCATGGTACAAGAAATTATTAGGTTCCACTAGGCCAGGGGCGTCAATTGAAGAAGAGTGCCTAGCAGGAGAGGATTAAGACATTTTTCCAGGTATGATGTACTAAGTACGTTGCAGATTGTCAGACACTACACTATGTACCTTCAGAAATAATAAAAAAAATATGAACATTAAAAATCCACAAATTTAGATTTATGATCATTCCATATCCTCTCCTCACTTGTACCTTCAGAAATAAAAATTGAATACAACAATTTAGATTTATGGTCATCACGTCTTTTCTTCAAATAGTGCCTAGTCTGTTTCAAAACTGTCCATGTCCATTATAGTTGCATGTAAAAGTGTCCATCGGCAATATGAGATGCAAAAGTGTCCATGTCCATTTTTAATTTGCTTATATCTTTCAAGCATTGCGTTCCTGGTTTTTAGTCAATAGCTCAAGCAGATTTGTACTAATGCATACTTATTTATATGACAAACAGTGTAGGCTTATACCAATCCACCCAGTAAAAACACATTTTCCACTTTTTCTCAAAACCAGTTATGGTGGACATGGACACTTTTGCATCTAGGCGACTCATTTGTATTTCTCAACGGATATTATTACACCAGAACAGTTTCATGTACTTTGGTCCAGTGGGTTTCAAGCAATGTGCTCAAACGGCAAAAAGAAGAAAAATCAGTTTTGAAAAATATGAACTAAATTTATGGCTGAATTTTCTTACCTCAATAGTAAATCCACGGACAGGAACAAAATAAATTTGAATCTATTTGTGCTACCAACATGAAGACTGCATATCTGTCTAAAGAGGGGGATGTGCTCACTAATTTTGCTCTCATCGTTATCTAGTAGAAAACATTTACATAAGTCTCAGCAAAAGTGGGCATGTCCTGTATCAGAATGATGTATGGCTCATATTTACGTACTTTGATCAACATAATCTTTTGCTTTATACTGTAAATAGTACTGAACGCTTAAAATCCTGATTTCTAAGTTTTTTGTCTCCCGTCTAGGTCCATATGGTATTAATTTCTAAAGGCTGTATGCAGCTGGTAAATGTCAACACTTGCATTACACATAAAAAATAATTTCAGTCATTCGTAACTGGCGGATAAGCGTAATTCAAGGAATTGCTGGTAGCAACGAAGCAACTCAGCTGACGGCTTTTTAATGCTCAAGACGTTAACAATGATCTCCACACTAGTGTTAATGTACCCATAGCATATTCTAGGTACTTATAAAAAGTTAAAAAATAAAACTAGGTACGGTAAATGTATATACAACTTGTGAATTGTGCGATCAACCCTTTGACCGTTACCTCGTGACCACCTGTAAAAAACTAGTAACATCCCTGGTAGACTTTAGTGCACAATAAACAATATATACGAATGTGGGGTACAAAGATACCAAAAGTCTTATGTAACCTTGATAACTTATACACAACTTGTGTGCATTTCATTCTAATAAGTAGGTGTATTGATCTTGGTCTTGTTGCATTGTATTTTAAATTCCTTGATTCCTGCAGCCGAAGTACACAGGTTATGTGTGAGATGTAAATCTAGCTATGCAAAGAACATATTTTCGAGACACATAATTTCTCTGCAGGTTGAAAATAATCATACTGAGGATATTAAGCTTGAAGAATGTCTAACACGAGAGATCGTTCAATGCGTCAAAGAAGAGACAACATCTGAAGATCTGGAAGAGGTAAGTCCCTTATTGGGTTACTACTTGATGCCTTTTCACAATACATGACCTGTCTCCTTAGCACCGAATGGTATTTAGGGATTCCGGAATTGATTTATTACAACTGTATCAATGACTAATGGAAGCTTTCGGCTGTAAGGTCTTGTGTTGTTCAGAAAGTTCAAGCTATTTTGATGGATGCTGGAGAATTTCAGTCTTACCCTTGGGAGATTTCAACGAGTGACCTCCAGTTGTTTATATGGATGCCCTGACCATGGAGCTAATGGGGGATGCATCTGAAATCTCATTGGCCAATCCCACGGTATATTATTAGACTAAAAGACAGTTTTCCAAAATGTCATTCATACTTTTCATGATTTACTGCACTAAGTATATTTACAAGGCACTGAGGTCATTTCAAATATTTAATCATTAGTCTGAATTACATTTTGTTTTAAGAAATTTATAGTAAAAGGTTGTTGTTGTTTGTGATGGCTAGCCCGAATTCCAATCCATCAGCTTTCTTGCGTTCCAATAGAGTTGTGTGATGTTTCCTGATGTTCTAGCAGTCACATCAAGGTTGTTGCGATGTAGCAGGTGGCCTTATCCATTTTACTTCCAGGTTCGTGGCAAAGTGCGCATTTTTCAGATCTCAGGATGTTGATTCGTTTCAGATGAGCTGCAAGGCAGTCATGGCCAGTGTTAAGTCTGAAGAAGACTACAGCTTCTCTTCTTGGTGTTAATTTATATTGATCCCATTTAGCATCAATGTCCTTACATGATTTGGTTTATGCTGTTTTCTTTGCCATTTCTTCATACCTGTTTTTGATAGTACTTTTAAAATCCTTTTTGCTGAAATAAAATCAGTCTGACCGACAGGTTGTTGTAGTGTGGTACCTTTTTTTGCTAATCTGTCTGCCTCTTCATTACCTGCTATTCCAACAAGAGAAGGGATCCACTGAAATGAGATCTGTTTTTGGAGTCTTTTATCATACAAAAAATTCTTTCAGTTCTTTATTTTGAGGCTTATAATTTGACGAGATGGCTTTCTATGAAAAGAGGAGCCTCGTTAATGCAAAATGCCACCAGTTTTCTTTTGGTTACTATATTCAACTTTTTGAATGAATTTAGAGCTTAGGAATCAAAGTATTTTATACTGATCATCCGCTCTTGATCTATACAAAGATTCGTGGACCCTGGATTGAAATCACCTGATTTCGAGGGCACATTCCAAAGTCAATGAAACAAGAGAAAATGGACCCTGCACAGGTATCCCTCGGAATACCCAATTCTGAAAAGTCCCAGTCGCAATTCCTTATGGGAAAAGTTATAAGTCTACCGGGGAGAAAACTTTACTAAGTAGAGTCATAAAATATGTCAGCAGTTGTTCAGTAAAATGATTTTGAATAAACAATTTCTGACTATTTTAATTTCTCTATTAATCGTAATTTTCACACGTCTCTATATCAAGCCAAAATGCGTTGGGCATAATGATATTAGTTGCCAACTGTGGTCTTTGAATTTTAACATGAAGAACTTGGAGGCTTTCAAAGGTCAATGCCAATTGAACTTGCTTTGTCCAAATATCTCTATTCAGGTCAGAGACCCACAAAGAGGAGGTGGGATTCAGTACTTCACAATCTTTGAAGTATTTTTTCCGTGGGTTTGCACTTTTACTCCAGGCAAATGCTGAAATGGTTGTAACATATGGAAGTGATTGACTCTTTCGCCATTGTGAGCATTGCAAGAACTAGTACTTGGTCTTAAGCACAAATGCAATAAACACCAAGGGAGACAAATTTAAGAGAATGTTCTAGGAACATGTGGAGATACTATTTGTTAATAATTAAATCCACTTACATTTACTTGTACTCGTAAGTGTGTATTGAAAAAATATTTCTCTTATCATATTCCTTATATCTTATAGTTTTTAAGTTGCATGTATGCATTTATTTCCACCCTACCCATAAGAGATGTTTAAAGAGAATTTAAATGATCAAAATATGGCTAGAACTTGGAAGGAAGTGAATTTGGCCATAGAAAACCATTTCAAGTTTGGCCAACGGTGGGGATCTCACCAACTTATCTTCTGAGTCTGCAGATAGGCTGATCACATAGTCTGGCGCAGTTAAGCTGCTTCGCTCTTAGTCTGTAAAGGTTGGCCAATGGTGGGGATATCACCCACTCATTTTTTGAGACTGCTGATAGGCAGAATTGCTTTGCTCTTAGACTGTTCTAAGGCAGGGACTATCCTGTAAAGGTTGGCCAATGGTGGGTATTATACCCACTCATATTCTGAGTCTGCAGATAGGCTGACTACATGGCCTGGCACATTTAAGCTGCTTTGCTCTTTGACTGTTCTAAGGCAGGGACTATCCTGTAAAGGTTGGCCAATGGTGGGTATTATACCCACTCATCATCTGAGTCTGCCGAAAAGCAGACTACATGGTCTGGCACATTTAAGCTGCATAATATTTGAATTGCTTTGCTCTTAGACTGTTCTAAGGCAGGGACTATCCTGTAAAGGTTCGCTCTTAGACTGTTCTAAGGCAGGGAGTATCCTGTAAAGGTTCAATGTTGGATTTATCTGTTAATACTAAATATGCAATACAAATGACATATTTCTACATTCATAAAACCATTTGAAATAGACTTCTCTGTTTGCCCTCCAATCTCCATCGGCCTGCATCTACATTGCAAACTATTTGCTCCCATACACCAGTAGTCATATAATGCAAATAGTTAGTAGCATTATGTAGCAGCAGTATTGACGTGCTTCATTGGCTTACTCTAAATTCATTAGATAAATTTTGTAGGTTGTGTTGTGTATACATTTTTGTTATACACTTATTCTGAAAATCAGTGGTGGTACAAATATTGAGGACCTACTCCATGATACGTGGACATGTTCGATCCTGTGACCTATTTAATTCCATAGGAAATATTTAATAATGTTTGTTTATTCTTCATCAATCCTGAAGACACTGGTCTGACTATTTTCTCTCGCACTGATCTTCTTTTGGATCCCTGAAGAAGCGATGGCTCGATGTTTGAGAATAAGGGAAGACATGACCATTGATCAGTACAATATTCATCAGTAACATATATGATTGGACATAATGAAAGTATTCATCTTTACACCAATTGAGCTGTGCTGTTGTTTGTGTATGATGTATAAAGTGGTAGTGAAAAAAATAAAATATTCCTTCTCATTCCCAGGAAACACTGGATGCAGAAAGTGATGCAAGTGGAAACCATTTAATTGAGTAAGTGGACAACATTTAGAGAAATTGAGCATAAACTGGTTGTTATGAAGATTATGGAAGGGAGTAAAGACGAGCTTGGAATGCAGAGGAATGGGCACGTTTGATAAGTAGAGCAGGTAAAAGGGAGAGGGCAGAATACAGAGGTGTGAAGGAATTAGGTAAACAAAACGTGCAAAGGTTGTGTAGCTGCTGGCTGTTCTCTTGCTGGCTGAGTCAAACATTTATTCTTGTCTCGTTCGCTCAGTCTCGTAGGGCAAAAGTGAGATGAGGTGGCTTCGATTACCACCTGAGCCATCCTGGAAGTTGTTTTCCGTGGTTTCGCACTTCCACTCAAGGCAATTGCCGGGATGATTCCTTACCTAAAGCCACTACCGCCTCCTTCCCAGTCCTAGTCTTGATTACAAATCCACTCACTAATACCGCCATCACAATAACACAGATTGGCAGACAAATTACATGCACACACACCCAAGTTCACAGGGCCAAATGACCACGTTGTCGAAGACCCACAAATAGAACATCAACAATAACATAAATGTGCAAATGGAAACTTGTTCGAAGGTAGGAAAGAAAGATTCAGCTTATCGAAGGATTAAGAATGTTTTGGGGAAAGTAATGTAGGTGCAGTAATATTGGGGACTCTGATGGAAAATCTCTGATACTTAGAGAATAAACGGTAGAGAGATGGAACGGAAACAGAGATTTTTATAGGGCTAAGGAGTTTGAAGATGATGCAATGGAAGGAGAAATTCATGAACATAAGAAAGGAGATTTAATATTGAGATCAGAACTTATTTGGTTACTAAAATTCAGTACATGTAGTAAGAAACCACCAGACATAGATTATATACTGAATACCTGCGTTACGTAGTACCTGAAGGTCTGATCAGTTATTTCACTTATTAATGTGTAGGATATACGACAGGTGAGAGGTGCTCTCTGATTTTAATAAGTATATTATCAACCCTACTCTTATGAAAGGAGGAGCTACAGATGTGCAGATTATCCCACAATCAGCTTGATGACTCCTGATTAAAAGATCCTGACTAGATTTATTTGCTAGAGGATGGAACGGCAAATTGAAACCGAGTAGGGTGAAGATCAGTTTGTTTCAAGAGAAGCATAGGACCAAGGAAAGCTGTACTAAGTCTTAGAGTGATATTGGGAGGAAAAATTAAGAATAATGAGAGAACGTTCGTGGCTTTATTTAGATTAGGTTGTTGATTGTGTTGCCTGGAAAAATTCTTTAACGTTTTGAAAAGGAATGGAATAAAATGCAGGAATATGTGAGGGCCTACAGTCTATACTTAATCCAGACGTCAGGTTTTAGAGCTCAAGGACATGAGAGAAAGGCAGGCATTCCGAAAAGTGTAAGGTAAGGCTGTAACTTGTTACTTTTAGTTAGTTTTCAACCTGTACATTTAAGAATCAATCAATAAAATAAGAAGGAAATGTCAAGTAGGAGTAAAGGATCAATGTGAAATTATTTCGACTCTGAGATTTGCTAACGGCATTTATTTGTAAACCGATTCAACAGAGGATCAGAATGAGTTTCAAAACGGCAAGGACTACGTCTTGAAGAAAGAATTTGTCATGTAACACAACAATAATGGAATGCTACAAAACCCTTATTAACATCGATTGGCAGGTGACACGCTAAAAAAATATGGTGACTCCTGCTACTTGAGAATCAAAATAAGCAGTGATTAACAAAGCAAGGGAGACCGTAACGATCGCCCACCAATCGTCAATTCTAGCTAGAATTGTAAATTTACGTATAAATATATCGAATGGCCCAGACAATATTTGTGAAGATGTGCTAAACCTGGGAGGTACAGCCATTGGGTGATACTTGGTGGTGCTATTTAATGTATCAATTAATAACACGCAAATTCCCGATGACTGGAAAAGAGCTACAATAGGTTAAATATTCAGGATTTCAATCCCCTAAATGATTGGAAATGGGGACTATAGGCCCTTTAGCCTCACATCCAGCATATGTAAACTGTTGCAACACCTTATTTATAATAACTTTTCCCCACTGTTTCCGCAAGTAACTGTGGCTTAATGATAGACAAGAGTACTCACGCGAGACCCAAATGCAGTTACTCTTTCAGGATATTATTTCATCGCTAGGCAGGAAGTGCAAGTTGACGCCGTAATTATAGATTTTGTGAAGGCATTTGATGTCGTCCCACATGACGTACTACTCCAAAAATTAGTGGCTTCGAATATTGATAAAAGAGTAACTGCATGAATTCAAGAGTTCTTGACTGGTCTCTTGCAAAAGGTTAAAATGCGTAATTTATTGTTGGATTTCGTTTTGGTAACGTCAGATGTCCCCCAGGGTAATGTGATAGGACCCTTAATATTGATGGCAGTTATTAACGACTTACCGAATGAGACTCGAAGTGACTGTCGATTGTTTGCGGATGATTGTTTAATATACCAAAAAAAATCTTAGCTCCCAAGACAAACGCTCAGTTACAAACTGAACTCAGCCTGGTCCATAAAAGGGCGGTTGATAACAGATTGAAGATAAACACGAGGAAATGGTGTAGTCTCATGAGAATGAGGAGAGGAATAAGCCATACTTTTCAATATAATATCGGCTGGGAAATACTTGTAGAAGAAGACTCGTGCAAATCCTGGGGTATCTATGTAAGGAATGGAATGAAATGGAGTAATCTTATGGGTTGTATCGTCTCCAACACGTACAAATCACTTCATGTTATAAGAGTATTAACAGGCAGTAATTCCACCGCAATTAGGATATTTGACCGTGGTGATGCCAATCTTGGAATACGGCTCAGAGGCTTGGGACCCAGGGCTCATCAATGAGCTGGAGATGCTAGGTTTGTGCTCAACGATTTTAATCCTATAAGTAGTATTACTCGAATGATAGAAAAACTAGCGTGGGAATCTCTAGCAGATAGAAGGACGAAATAGGCCGACTGCAGCATAAAAATTATGAAAAATATTCTTTCATTAATCGTGGTATTGATTGGAACTCTTAAAGACTTTCCCCAAACATATTGATGTGCTGTATTTACGAGAACACTAAACGTTGTGAAAATACTCCGAAGTAATTGCTACAGTTCCCAAATCGCGACTCGTGTACATTAAGTGTGGTTGATATTATTGTTGGTCATTTTCTGTAGTTGTACAATTTACCACCGGGGAATTGTCTCCTTTTGCAAATAAAGTAAGTGAATGAATGGATACATAATGGGGTGGCACAGGCAAGGAAACCATTTCCACGCCCCCCAGGGGCTCACATCTGGTGGGACGTGGGTTCGCGACCACGGGGCCCCAGCTGAGTCCGGCATTGCTTCCGCTTACTTGTGCCGGGCTCCTCTCCGTCTTCTTTCCTGTCGACCTCACTTGGTCAACTCTTGTTCTCTTCCGACCCCAACGCTATTAGGGTATCCGAGATCTCAGGTGTCTCTTTATTTCCCGCCTTAATTGGCCCTCGTTTCATCTGTTCTGATGCCCTACTTCTGCGAGGGGTCAGCCTTCTTTTTCTTTTCATGTTATCTCCTGCTTTCTGCTCAAGGCCCTCAAGGAAGCAGGGTGTGTGTATTCCCACCAGTTCTGGTGCACCTGGATATTGCTACACCCTCAGGGGCTCACGGCTGGTGAGTTCGGGAGTTGGCGACCCCTAGGGATTGCTGAGCTGGGTCCTGTTTTCCTCCTTTTATCCATTACCTCTGGGGCGGACTCTCTCCTCGTTCACTTTCCTATCAGCCTTTCATGGCTCTCTTTCCTTCCAAGTCCCTCAATCCGCATTTTTAATGGTTGAGGGCACATCTTTTCCTCCTGTCCTTTATTTGCCTTATTCTCCTTTTGTTTTCATTTCTTCTTCTAGTATATAAGTTAAGAGTTAGTTTTATTTATAGTTTACCTTTCATTATCATCTTCACGATCAACCAACCCATTAGGGGACGATAACCTAGATGTTAGGCCCCTTAAAACAATAATTAAAATCATCATCCATTTCTACGGAAAAGAAAGCTGTTGATATCAAATATACATTTAGGTATTAGAAGGTCATTGATTAGTCTCGTGTATGTTCGAAGCTGTCCGTCAGTTTCCCTGTACAGCATATCCTCCCTTCATTTCCCATCGTGTTCCTCAGTCTACAAATGACTTATATTCTCTCTGTTCATCGCTATCGCTCAACGCTTATTCAAGATGAATGTTGCACACCTTTCACCGCACCATCGTCATAATATGCTCCGTAAAATTGACTGCAGAATAGACAACTCCGAACATGTGTAGGTGAGATTTTTGTTCAGGTTCGTGCTTTCGTCCCTCTAACAAAGTCCACAACGAGATCTGACTCGCGTTAAAGCCCCCACCTTCTCGCAGTGTGCTACTAAACATTTATTTCACAACCAGACCGCAACTTGTTAGTCATCCTTACGATGCAATTCTCAAAAGGCAATTGGGTTGTAATTTGTGATAGTATTTGGTTGTGCCACAGACACAACAATTAAGCTCGATGGTGAACCCAACACGAATTCCTCTTGACACGTAAACTGTGCATGAATCGAAATCATTTACTTATACTTCACACTTTTTAAAGAATACTCGGAAATTTGACAAACATCTTAAGTTATTCTGGACCGTAATTTCGAAACTTTCTCTGCATAATTTGGAAAAACTGTGTGTATTCTTGGGCCTAGTTAACTTGTGAGTACTGGTCAAGGTTTTGTGAGGCATCATAGATGGTATGAGATTAAGCCTCTTGTTGCAGAAAGTGAGTATAAACGGTGAGGGATGAGTCGTTAGAGAGGAGTCTTGTAGGAGAAGCCGTGAGTTGGAAAAGAGTGCGCTTTTATATGTGTAAACACCGTATCATTTAAGAGTAGGAGGGAGATGATTTCTTACCTCTTGCCGTGCTGAATGTGGCCCCAATTATAATTTTTCTAGTTAGATCTATGGATCTCCAAAGTACAATTATTTCATATTTCAGGAACATATAATATAATCACTAGAGCACTAACTATTTCAGGCAGATACATCCATATACGTCGGATACTGCCGTAAAGAAGATTTACACATTGGATACTACGGGAATACAATATATTAGGACAGAATCTTCAAAGGAATTCCTTCAGAAACCTATCTCCCTCAGGGTGGAGAACAGTTAAACTCGCGATACATCCGGTGCTTCAATTATTCAACGAGGAAACTTGAAGAAACACATGCTGTTCCATAATGTTACAAAAAAGAAAATGCTTCCTCAAACAACTGAATAGCCGTACTCATGTAGCATATGCACGGCGCACTTTTCCCGTAAAGATCATTTAAGAAGACACATGCCTATCCATAGTCATCAAAGGCTGTATTCATGTCCTACATGCAGAGAAAAATTTAAGGTTCAACAGTATCTGAAAAAACACTCTCTCCGTCATAGTGACCAGAAGCCCTACTCATGCGATATATGCAGTATATGCAAAGCAAACTTTAAAATGCAAAGTGGTTCACAAAACACACTCGTGCAGTACATGCGAAGCTAAGTTTATTAGGAAAGGGGACTTACAAAACCATTTGTTGATTCATAGTGCTCTCAGACCACATTCATGCAGCCTGTGCGAGGCGAAGTTTAAACGGAAATCCAACTTATAAACCCATATGAAGATTCACAGTGGCGAAAAATCTTATTCATGTAGTTCCTGTTTGGCTAAATTCACTTATAAGCATGGATTGGAGAATAATACTTCTCTTCATAGTGGTGAAATATTCATGTGGTATATGCGAGGTAAGGTTCAGACGTGAAGACAGCTTGAAATCCCACATGTTAATTCATAGTGGTGAGAGACCGTACTTCTGTACTAAATGCAATGCAACATTCACTCAGAATACTCTTTTGAAGACACATTTTAATTCATAGTAGTCTAAGGCCATACACGTGCAGTGCATGTGAAGCAGGTTTTACTTATAAACACAATTTGAAGATGCACATAGCTGCTATGCACAGCAGCGTCTAACCAAGATCATGGTAACAAGGAATTTTGACAGTTATGGTATTTGAAATAACACATTAGTACTCATCGTGACTGGATGCTCCATTCATGTTTTAAGGAAGTATTTATTTATACTAGAGAGTTATCTATTAAAGACTTAAATGGTAATTCATAGTAGCCAGGAGCCATATTTATGAAATACCTTTAGGAATAAAATATACCATCTTTTTGGAAGCCTTCATAGGGAGGTTAAGGCTGCTTGAACTTTTAGTTCTCGTAGTCAAGTGGTGCAGTTGCACCTTATATAAAGGGAGGTGGCGCGCAGTTCGTCACTCCTGTGGGGGTCCGGGCGGGGACACCAAGAGCCCGCCGATGAGCCTAGCTTGGTGTCCTAGGCGAAACCCCACACAAGACACGGCACAAACCTAGAAGAATTGCTGAGTTTTAATTCACCGGCCGTGAAAGCCAATATACCACCTTTAGGAATATTTATACCAAAGTGGAATGCTATATCGTTGTTACCACTAGGCATAATTCCCGTAGTTAAAGCCATGTTAAATTCTTTTAGTTAGACGGTTTAGAGGGACACCTGTTAGTTCATAGTCACCATGTTAAATTGACATTCGAATCAATGATAACGTATTTAATTGAGGGATATATTACAGGTTTGCGTGTGATGACTATTTTTTTCTTAAGATTGGTCTGTATTGTTCAAAACCACATTCAAAACTGGGTTGTGTCTGAGACATGGTGAAACATATTTATCCTCAGTACACAAAGCTGTATTCATTTGAAACACTTGGAACATTATTGTGAGAGTCAGTCCAGTAGAAAGAAAATATATAGCCACCTTAGTGGCGATATTTTGCCCATTTTTGGGGGGGGGGGGGGGTGTTAGAGGTTTACCAAACTGTCTTAAATTGTGACCTGTGCTAATTGATATTCGCCGATTGCTACATTCATGTAATAGATGCGAGCAAGCATTCAAAATGTAAGAAACAAGCAATAGTAGCCAACACCCAGAACCAACCAAATTAAGCGGAGTTTAATGTAAATGGAAATATATGAAATGTAGAATTATTATATTGCAGAAAAGGATGATTCAGGTATTGCATGAAAATAA
Organism: Meconema thalassinum; assembly: GCA_946902985.2. Classification (NCBI taxonomy): domain Eukaryota; kingdom Metazoa; phylum Arthropoda; class Insecta; order Orthoptera; family Tettigoniidae; genus Meconema; species Meconema thalassinum. Next base: position 53,865,014 of record OX336388.2, on the reverse strand, counting down.
TTTTTCCACATTGTGGCTGATAGACAAAGATGTATATCTTAACTGGCCGTATTTCACTTTTATATAATATTTGGAGAGTTATATTCACTCACAGTTTCATATAAAGACAGCTAGGGAGTGAGGTATGACATGTGTCCATGAATAATCATTATATTGTGTTTTAGAGTGAACATGGGTAAAACAATTATAACGAATATATCTAACTTAACAATCATTCATGAGTAAGATGAAATAATATACTGTGTTACGATAATATATAATTAATTTACCAGCTGACATACATGCAATATTCACTGTGTTTCAGGAGGAACAGTAAATATTTTAGGAGGTGGTAGTATAGATGAATTGCAATAAAAATCCATTTAACATGTGTCCCATTTTTATTGCGTACCGAGATACAGACGTTGGTATGTAAACAGAGCAGTTGTCGTTTCGTGTGTTGGTACACGTAGTCTTTCTGCACGTATCGGTGTTCCATGTATAAGAGTGGCGGACATTACCTATGCACGGGTTGCATCCGTGTGATCACCAGCCCGTTCAACACCTTCGAGCAGGATATGCTGATAGACGATTGGAATTCTTTCGTTAGATACGTGCAATTCGCCAAGTAATCCCACTTGTAATCTTCACTGATGAAGCCACGTTCACTCGTAACGGCATTAATAACACTCGTAATGAACATCAGTGGTCAGAGGAAAACCCACATACCATTGTGGACAAACATTTTCAGGAACGCTTCTCTGTAAATGTGTGGTATGGGTTGATTGATAGTCAGTTGACTGGGCCTGTTGTGTTACTGCATCGTCTAATAGGAACCAAATATCTACACTTTCTTGGAAATGAACTTCCAGCATTATTGGAAGAGATTCCTTTGGCTACAAGAATGCGCATGTTCTTCCAGCATGACAGGGCTTGAGCACGTTCTAGTCGTCTGGTGACACAACATCAAAACCTAACTTTCCCCGGAAGATGGATAGGGAGATATGGGTACGTTTCTTGGCCACCAGGAACCCCGGACCTTGCTTTTTTGGATTTTTGCCTGTGGGGATGCTTGAAAAGCGAATTTTACAAAAGGAATAAGTTAACAAAAGAGGACAGTTGGTCGTTCGGATTATGCATAGTGGAGCCCTCATCAAAGAACGACAAGACGCCCTCCGAAGAGCTACACTGGGTGAGAAGTGCAAAATGCATTGGTGGTGGAATTTTTGAAACTTTGAACGTCATCATTTGCCTTGGCTTTACATTTGTTTGGGTTGGATACTACCAGCTGTATCTTTGTACGCAATTAAAATGGGACACATGTTATATGGATTTTGTATTGCAATTCATCTATACTACCTCCTCCTAAAATATTGTCTGTTCCTCCTGAAGCATCCTGTATATATTGACAGCCATTCTTAAGTCAATTTCATTGTGAGAATTGATGGCAATTCTTGCATATGAGTGAAAGTAATCTGGTCATAATTACCAATTTTGGATTTTGGTCATGACGGAGAGGTTATGAATCGCGACATTACAGAATGAGCGATGGAAAATAATAAATGAGTGTGATGCACGAGTCGAAACTTGTAAATTATTTTGTTCATTATGGTCCCAGTCTACGCTGGATTACCATGTAATCGAAGGTCGACATCAACCCACGAATGATCCCATTGTAAAAAAAACTGCAGAGAAGACCAGGCATTGTGCCTATTCCCGTATGGTTACGAGATGCATTGGCCCGGCTAGAAGGCATTACATCCCGCCTGGAAGAAATACATGTCCCCTTATTTACGTCTGTACATTGTAATCCGGTTTGGGCATAAATATATTTTGTTCTAGCTCGGTAGGATGGGGATCCTTTAACTTTTGGGGTTTGCCGGGATCGCTGGTAATTGGGTTATTATTCTAATCCTATTCCAACAATGCACAGTTGTGACCTCCTTAACCAAACAACAGAAATCTAACTAAAACATCAACACAAGTAATTCTCTAAAACAGACCACTTAACGTCATTTAGTCCACTCAATAAAACTGACATAGGATGAATAGCACTCTATAATGTTAATGAAACACCTTGTATTTAAGTTTCATTAATTTAATTGTGTCGTGTACCTAAAATCTTCTGGTTTCTTTTCCAAACGTGTGGACAAATAAAATGTAACGCCTTTTCAAGCTTGGGGAAATTGACAATAATTCAAAAATGGAATTATCACTTCCGGCAGAAGTTAGTCACCTAATTTCACTTATAATAATTGCTCGACAATGAGTATACTGACACTGTAATATTTCACACAAAATATCAGCTTCTCGGTGACCTAACACTTATTTCAAATATGTTAAAAATATTTAATTTTTATTTATACAATGCCTCTCCCGATTATTCCTATCTTTATCTATTTAACTGCTGTTATATGTTTAGTATTGTTGCACGCTGCTTCAGATCAGCTGCTTCCCCGAATACAAAATTCGAGTTCATTTTTATCATGTAACGCACAATTAATTATCTATGGTGGTTCCATATATATATATATATTTAATCGAGTGGCACAAGTAATTGGGGAAGGAAAAATGAAAGCAATGGTGTTTGCAGATGATTTGATGATTTGGGGAAACAAAGAGGACGAAGTACAGGAGTATTTGGGCGTGTGGGAAGGAATAATACAAGGATATGGTATGAAATTTAGCACACATAAGAGTGAGATGGTGATCACACAAGGAAGAAGGAATGAACCACAACGGGAATAACAATTGGTGGGGAACAGCTGGAGAAAATGGAGAGTTTCAAGTATCTGGGAAGCCTGATACAAGATAATGGAAGAAACGATAGAGAAATAAATGATCGGGGGCGGCAAGTAAAAGCATTCCGGAGGAGTATGAGAAGCATGATATGGAGCAAGGATGTCCCTTAGAACATCAAAAAGGTCATATATCGGACGTACTATGTCCCTATCCTGACGTATGCCTTGGAGACCTGGGTTATGAAAGGAAGGGAGAAGAGCAAAATACAGGCCAGTGAGATGAGGCTCTTGAGAAGCGGTATTGGAGCTACAAGGATGGACAGAATAAGAAATGAGAGGATCAGAGAATTAATGAAGGAGGAACCATTACAGGATGATATAGAGAGATCTAGTGTAGTCTTAGATGGTATGGACATGTGAAACGAATGGAGAAGAAGAGGATACCCAGGAGGATTCACGAGAAGAAGTGGGAAGGAATGAGACCGAGAGACAGGTGGCTGAAGGGGGTGGAAGAAGAGAGAAGAAGTCTGGACAAGGGTGGAGGCTGAGAGGAGGTGGGAAGACAGAAGACGTTGGAGAGTCTTGTGTTCCAAACAGACCCGGCCAGTGGCTGGAAACTGTGCAAGATGATGATGATGATGAATCGAAGAGCACTTTTACAGAGCACGATAAATCATTACTTCAATTCTTGCTAAACTTCTTCTTTCTCTCTGCCCAGATTTGTTTTCTCATCTGTGATCTCTGCTTCCTGATTTGTTCGCTGTTACGTGGCTGCTTTCTTGTTCATCCTTGAAGATCACTTTTCGAAGTTTGCCTCTAAATGAATCCCTAGTATGTGTAACTTAACTGTCAATGTTGGCTTCCGTGAAGTCATTGAATGTCTGGAAACGCGCTGATTGTACTTTAAGATTGAAATTTTTATTAAAAATTTGATTTGTCATCCAGTCGTTATTCATTCTATTTAAATGCCCGAAAATTTACAATATTCTTTTGCGCATCATTTGTTTTATATTTTCTACATAACTGTATATTTTTGGTTAGATTGTGGTCTGTCGAATTCTGCTCCTGCCCTTGGGCCATGTATTCTTCAAACCAGCCTTCTTTCTGTGATCATGATTTGGTTTATCTCACCTCCCCGCTCTATCAATGTTCCATCGCTCACCACTAGATGTCAGGGTCATCTGGTACCGAAAGTAGGAACTACTTGAAATTGAAGCGAACTTGTAGCACACCCTAAGGGTGTCCGCTTGAAGCAGCTACAGCCTCTGGCGGGATGAACATGTCCTCGGGCACTCCCGGCACTAAAGCCAATCGCTATATAAATAATGAATAAACCTCCCCGCAGTAGTTTTAATGTTTTTACCTCAAACCTCACCGCTGTTTTGTAACGTTTAATTTTCTTGTACAGTATATCTGAAATCCTACGATCATTTCTTTACTCTGACCTCTAAACTGTTTTTCTTTTTCATTTCAAATAAATATTGAAACGATTTGACTTTGAGGATTTTGTTTTGATTTACGATTATTATATCAGGAAAGTATTTATTTTAACGTTAGTTATAAATCCCTACTTTGGATAGGAGATTTGTTAACCTATATTTCCCGCTTGCTCTATTAAGTTTTTTATTTGAATTTTGGCTTTCCCAGGTGTCCATAATCAGAGCAATGTTATTCAGGAATGCCAAGCAATCTATTATAGATGCTGTCTTTTTGGTTTTCCAATGAAATGCCTTTAGTGCCGGATTTTCTCCATTCCCTTATCACCTTCCCCAGAGCACAGTTAAAAGCAAAGGAGGTAGTCCATCTCCGTGCCCGACTCCTGCTTTTATGGGAAAAGTTCTGGACATTTCTCCACAGAATCTAACTTTATTATATCATGTATAATATGTATTGTTTTTGAATCTAATCTGAATTCTTCTAAAATATTGGTAAGGGATTCTCTATTAATGGAATTATAAACTTTCTTGACGTCTATAAAAAATAACCGTTTTGGCTTTTTTCTGGGTGCCTTATTTGTAAAATAATTTTAAGATTTTTTTTCTCCTATTTGCTGATCCAATTGTAGTTCTGCACACTTGGGCAGTGCTAACAACATAATTTTATGTCATCGGCACACCTGAAATGCCTCTGTAGTTATTTGGATCAGTTTTTTGACCTTGCTTATGCATTTCGTCATTCTCCCAGATTGTATCTAATACATCATACATACATACATACATACATACATACATATATTTATTTGCAGATGTGGACGCTGTCCATGGTGGCAAATCACAACAACAAAAACACTAAGCAAAATTAATTATTCATACAACTAAAAGAATACATTTTAGATACAAGTAATAATTGGTATAAGGAAATAATAATAACAATAGAAACAAATATAAAATACGAATAAGGATAATTTACACTATTCTTCATCCATGTCATGTCACTGGCTCCTGATCTGGTGATTTCTCACCAACTCCTTAAATTTTCCAACATTAGAAGGCAAAGGGCTGAAAATGTCCTCTGGCAAACTGTTCCATTCTACTTCCCCCCTCCCAATGAAAGAATATTTGCCCAAGTTACTATCCCACAGACTTAATTTTAATTTACACGAATGACTGTATCTGCCCATATAAGTACCTCCCTTTCCCAATCCCTCATTAACGTCTTCCAAAGCAATTTCCCCCTTGTAAGCTAAGAAAATACCCCTAGTCTTGCTCTTGAACGTCTACTAGCCAGACTTTCCCATCGCAAATTCTGAGTCATCCTACATACACTACTCGTCGATCTGTGGTCCTCCATTACATACCTGGCGGCCTTCCTTTGTACTCCTTCCAATTCCTTTATTAAATACATTTGGTATGGATCCCACACTCCCCCAGCATATTCCAGCAGAGGACGGATTAGGGACATGTATGCCCTTTCCCTAATCTCTCTGCCAGACCCTTTAAACACACGCATAACAATATGTAGTGACTTGTATGCATTCTTCACTATTTCCCCTATGTGCTTACCCCAGTGAAAATTCCCACCCCCCAGAGTTACACCTAAATGCCTACATTCGTCCCCAAATACAACTTTATTTTCCCCTACTGAATATTCAAAAACAATATGATTCCTTTTATTAACGAATCGCACTGCCTGACATTTCTTTGAATTTATCAACATATCACTTTCATCTGCCCAGCTTTGTATGACAGTCAGGTCCCTCTGCAAAATTCCGCAGTCGTCCAGATGATTTATCCTCCTGTATACTACTATATCATCAGCAAATAATATTATCTGGGATGATATTTCAACTCCTATGTCATTTACATACATGAGAAATAGCAAAGGTCCCAATTTACTTCCCTGAGGTACCCCCCTTCCCACCCTTAACTGTTCTGACACTGACTCTCCAACCCTTACCCATTGACTTCTCCCCTTTAAAAAGAATCTCAACCATCGTACTACTCTCCTGTCCAATCCCACAACCTCCATTTTCCTTAATAGGATAAGTTTATCATGATTGACCCTATCGAAAGCCTTTGAAAGATCAATTGCAATACAGTCAACTTGACCTCTATTATCCAAGGCCTCACTGATATCTTGCTGAAAGCTTGATAGTTGTGATTCACAAGAAAATACCCCTCTGAAACCATGCTGTTCATTTGCCAACCACCTACTATTCCCTAAGCATTCCCTTATGTAAACATTTATAATTCCTTCAAAAATGTTGCATATAATACATGTTAGGCTGACAGGTCTGTAGCTATCACTATCCCCCGTTTCCCCTCTCCCTTTATATACCGGAACTACCAGAGCTTGTTTCCAGTCATCAGGCACTACCCCATTAATTATACAAAAATCAAACAGAAACCTTAAATAAGGTACAATGTTCCATCCCATAATCGTTAACAATTCCCCATTTATCTCATCTACCCCAGCTTCTTTTCTTGACCCCAGTCCCCGTATTGCATTATAGATATCCTTATTCACATATCTAAATTTCTTCCCGTCCTCAATACCCTGCTCTACTTTCTGATCTACATTTCCCTCCCCAACAATCCCCACCACCTTACCATACACCTTATTAAATGCTTCAGCTTTCTCCCCATCTTCCACCAGCAACGTTCCATTATCTCCCTCGATATCAGGTATTCGGCCTTGAACTCCTCTCACTGCCCTTAAATAGACATACATATTTCTTCACCGTTCCTTGAAAGGCATCACCCCGCCAACCAGCCTACCCATAAAATGTTTCTTAGCTACTATCTTAGCCCTGTCCAGTTCCCTCCTTAACCTATTTAATTCTATTCGTTGGCCTATCCCCTTCCTGAGCCTATTGCTTACTAATCTACATTTTTTCTTTAATCTTCTTACCTCCTTAATGTAATAAGGTGGATCAGTAGTCGCCTGTACATTTTAGGTAGATTTCATTAGAAAGCTAACTATTGCAATAGGTACCATGTTTCGACTTCCGGAAAATTTCGACATATCTTCGCATTTCACATCCCCCAGACCCCAAAACCACCGTCAGTTCAAAAGTTTATATATAATTTATGTATGTATATATTTATATATATATATATGTATATCAGTTTCTTGTGGACACGAAAACTGCCGTAATTTTTCACCAATCACTTTGAATTTTTTACCGAATATGTATACCTATAATATCTCGTTGTAGTTCGTTACTGGGCTAAATCGGTCGAAGGGGGTGAAAATGGGGGGCTTTTTTCGAAAAAGTGAAATATTGCTATAACTCTCTTAATATGTGAAATATCGAATCCGTTCAAAGTTCATACTATGTGTCGGATAAAGCCCAAAAATTTATGTTTGAAGAGTTTTTTTATAGAACCAACCATTGACCAAAGGGGTGGGAAAAAGTGGGTTTTTCGGGAAACATTAATCATATCTCTCTTAATAGGCACAGTATCAAAACCGTACAAAATGGACAATATTCCCCTAATAATTACCTAAAACCTTTGTCTGAAAGAACTTTTGATATGACCCACCATTACGCCAAGGGATGAGAAAAATGATTTCGGAATTATAAGAAAATGCCAAGAGCTATCAGAGGTTGCCATGGCAACACTACTAAATTGATGACGGATGAGCCATCGGACGTTGCCATGACAACGCACTTGCTCGATATCAGATTCAGATTTCCATCTGACTAAGTGTGAAGCGTCTTCGGTGACGTAACTGGTAGCATGCTGAACTTCTATGCCCATGGTCGCGGGTTCAAAGCCGAACGAAGCCGTCGGATTTTCTAAGAGCGCTAAATAACCCTCAGTATGCTTTCCTTTGGAGGGGAAGTTCCAACGTTCGGTGCGAGTTGCTGGTTGCGGTGGCATCTAGTAGCCAAGTTCACAGCTAGGTGTCGTTGATGTTAGTATCTGGTAGCAACATTAGGAACTACTGCTTGAAATTGACCGTCTGCAGTCCTTACCTGAATTACAGACTAATACAGCCATCACAATTCACACCGTTTATCAGACAGATTCTACACTCACCCAAAGTACACGGGGTTATATGACCGCGTTGTCGCAGCCCCTAAACTGAGGAACAAACCAAAATCTCTGCGGGAAATATAATTTTGCGTGAAGAAGTAACAGACCGTTACATAGTTACACATCAGTGTCGAAACCTTGCATAAGGACAGTGTGACCACAAGTATAAAAATGGACCCCAAACGACAAGAAGGTTACCGTCCCCATAAGGCAATAAAATGTTTAAAATATGCATAAAATGACGAAAAACCAAGTTAATTAAACTCCAATTATAAAATACTTTCTCGCAATAAATGAGGTCTGATCCTTCTGCGAAAACCTGCATATTCTGCCTATTTTCGCCTATCCCCAAGTTTGTCCGGTGAAATCTTCCTCCTCCTTCCGGCGTGCCGAGAGGACTTTTTAAATGGCACATGTAATTTTTCACAATCTAGAATTATGATTTTCAAACCAGCCCACAGTATATCTACATTTTGTCCCCCCTCTATCCACTGATTGAAATTTTCAGCTAAGTAACTCCCAATTTTTCTTTATAAGCTTTGTAATACTGCTTTACCAATATTGTCTCCCTCTTAACCTGCCTCTCAATACCCAACTTAACCTCTACTACAACAGCCTTGTGGTCACATATCCCGTCAATGATCTCTGATTTGACCCAAATATCCTCAGGCTTGATCAAAAACACGTCCAATAAGCTGTTCCCCCGAGTGCTTCCCTCGATAACTTGAACAAAGCCCCCCCCTCCCGTATTATTAGGTTAGCCAGCAATTGATAATGTTCCTGAGAATCTGCCCTACCTTCCCAGTCCACTCTTGGCATATTAAAATCACCCCCTACAATTAATTTTCTTCCTGCCCGGTCAGCCTCCATAGCATAATTTACTAACGTTGTTCCTAGATTTACATCCCGTTCACCCCTCCCTGTTCTATATACACCCAAAATGTCTACAATATCTTTAGAACCAACCCTAACCCCCAGAATCTCATTTACTTTACCTGTAAACACTAGATGACTCCTAAATATATCCTTAACTAGTATAAATACCCCCACCTCCCGTGCTTCCCCTGTCCCTCCTGTATACCCTATAACACATAGGAAATACCTCCCCTTCCACAACATTTTTAACTAGCCATGACTCAGTCCCGATAATAACATCTGGATCATATATTTCTACCATGGTTCCAAATGTTATGCCCTTTCTAACTACACTACGACAGTTTACCAGAAGACACTTGAAGCCCTGATAATGCCCTTTGTACCCAAGACTAGCAACCATCTTGCTCCGTTTACTATCCCCTTTGCTGGTTTGGGATGAATCATCTCTTGAACACTTGGTGGGTTTTTTTACAAACTTTTAATGACCCTTCCATAGAGTTGTCCCAGTTTGGCCGAACCTCGCCTATTTAAGTGGAGACCATCCCACCTCAAATCATAGTCTTCTATCCACAGTCCAGAGTTAATATATAGAACTTTCTCTTCACCACAAATCCAGTCCAGTACACCATTTACTGCATCCACATACCTGCAATCTACGTCCCGCCGATATAAAATCCCACTCACTGCAATAGAAGCATTTCTATACTTCTCCCTGCATGCTCTTATCAGGTTTTTAATGTCATTTCCTATATTGTCTGGAGTAGGAGAGCTCCTTAGGTCATTTGTCCCAACGTGTACTAGAACTGACTTAACTTCTTCACCCCCTCCCATTAACATAACTTTTCTTCTCAATTGTTCAGTCCTTATACCAGGAAAACATTTCACTTCAGTATTTGTTTCCTGAAGCCCTGTTCCCAAGCGCCTAGTTATTGAGTCCCCAATAACCAATGACCGGCACACTTCCTCTTCTCTTCTTCCGTTGACCGATGTTTCCCTTATTTCATCACATACCTGCTCCACTCGATCGTCCTCGACGGTGTCCAGCTCCAGTCTTTCCTCCGCCAACCGTCCGTCAGTCATATCTGAGCGCTTGGATTTCCTTGAATTCCGGTCACTGTTGATTCCGCCATCTGCTGCCATCTGCCCACCAATCCCCGAACTTAAAATACCAACCTCCAAGTTTGACAAATTTTCCTCCATGGTCTTGTTTGCCTCCTTGGCCCTCTCCAAATCTTTAATTACAGCTTCTAGCTCTAGCCGGAGCAATCTAATTATCTCGTCTTTGCTGCTCACCTCCTCAACTAAGACCAATTATTTCTGACACTTCATAACCTCTAGGCCTACATTGTTGCACTCCACGAGGCCCGCTTTAATGGCCTTTGTAGATAGTCGTGTCGTCATCCCTCCCGTATTCTTCACTTTTAACTCACAACCACCACAAATCTCACCTTTTGGTAGTTTACTTTACACTTTCGACACAGTAAACTCCTAATACATTCGCTTTTCGCCTCGCACCGCTTACTTGCACTGTCAACTAACGCCATGTTCCCATGTTCTTTAAGTTTAAGATTATATCATCTAGGACTTTCCACAACTCTGCCTTAATTCCATCTTTACCTGCTGCCTATTTTTTTTGGATCATATAATGTATTTAATTTTCTTTAAATCCGGGACATTTTGAAAATGATTGGAATAAAGTACAGGGATAGGAGGGTGATCTACAATCTATAAAGAAACCAGACAGCAGTCATTCAAGCTGAAGGTCATGAGATAGAAGCTGGTATTCAGAAAGGTGTAAGGCAAGGCATTAACTTATCACCCATACTTTTCAATCTTTACATTGAACAAGCAATGAAGGAAATTGTAGAAAATTTAAAGAGGTAGAGCAGATTCAAGGAGAAATAATTTCAACTCTGAGATTTGCCGATGACATAGTCATCTAGGCCGACACGCCTGAGGATTTGAATGAGTTTTTGAATGGTATGGAATCCGTCTTGAGGAAAGAATTCATGATGAAAATTAATAAATGTAAAACAAAAATATTGGAATGCAGCCGAAATAAATCAGAATCCTCTATAGACATCAAATTTGCAGGTGAAAAACTAAAGGAAGTAGGAGACTTCTGTTACTTAGGAAGCAAAATAACCATTGATGGACGAAGCAAAGAGGATATAAAAAGTAGGTCAGCTCAGTCAAGGAAAGCATTTCTCCAGAAAAGGAATCTGTTGACCTCGAATATAGATTTAGGTGTTAGGAAGTCATTTTCGCCTGGAGCGTGGCACTCTATGGAAGTGATACATGGACTATTGGTGCAGCAGATAAGAGGAGAATTGAAGCGTTTGAAATGTGGTGTTACAGGAGAATGATGAAGATCAGATAGGTAGATAGTGTACCATGATTTTCACGTTACAATGCCTCGTGTTTCTACAACTTTCCCCTGTACATGTACTTAACCTAGAAATCCAACCGGGCATGTAAGAGAGATGTGAGAATTTTCGAAGGATTTATCGGGGGCGAGTTTTACTCGTATCGGAACCCCGAAGAGTTTGTATTGTACTCTTTACACTAAAGCGAAATTTATTACTTAATATGAATTATAATCTGCAGCAAAGGTAATGTCTTGTATGTTTTAAGATGTACTGTGAGTGGGCTTTGGGTTGGCAGATTTGTCCGAGACCCTATATCTATTTCTTGGCTTGTGATCAGCACTTGTTTAATTGTAAATGGTACAGAACCTTGAATTTTATTCTGTTGTACCTAATTTATTTGAGTAACCTTTGCTTTGGTTTCAGTGTCTGATCATTAATTACTTGGTTTATGTGTTGTATTTCCCTTATGGATCAATTATGTGCTTGCCTTCTGCTAAGGCCCGAGAGCCGCTTTGTGTCATTTCATTGAGATGGGACAAAATCTGCCAAGCCCTTGTAAGCCTCACGAAGTACCAAACCTATGCCAAATCACATAACCTAAAAATTTGTTAGATCCACAGTTCTCGTAATATTTCTCATTGTTATTTACTTACATTTATTTTCCTTTTATTTCTTGGCCTTCTGATGGTCGTAATTCTCGTTTATAAAACTTTTGTTTCACTATTATTGTTCGTTTCCTGGTGACGGACGCCGTTACTGATTTTTTGCGCGTTGTCATAAGATTGAGATGAAAGCAGTCAGTCCTTCGATCCGCTTCGTTCCATATTTGATTTAATATTTTGAGTGGATAAACTTCTATTTGTCATTCGTGATTTGATTTCGACCTTCTTTGCGAGGTTTCCTATTTCTGAAACTTATCATCGGTATTCTCTGCTTAAACCTTTCCTGTGGGTAATCTAACTTTTGTCGAATCCTGGGAACTCATTCAATCTCTTAAAAGGGGTTTTGTTTTGCGAATTTCTTCCCTTGTCCTTTCTCCTTTTAACTTGATTAATGAATTATGATTAATTTTGGGGTTTCTAATCAGCCTTACCTGTTATAATTGTCCTTTCTTTGATTTATTTGGTGTTGTTTGCATGTAATTACTAACCTTATTAAAATTAAAGTGAATTATAAACTTTCTATTCGTAACTTCAAGAGATCCGGAGATGAGAATTTGGCCCGGGCAATTTTTTCGGAGAATGCCGAGTTGGACGTGGTTCACCAAATGCTTGATGATGATGCATTTCAATCTAGTAAGTTCCAGATTGTGTCAGATGTAGATGAAATTGTAAATGTAGTTAATTTCTGCTTTTTGGACGGCATTAGTGTTGCTCAATATGATAGGATGTGCTCTCGTATAAAATATCTGCTTACCCGTATTGATGATGTGCTAATCTTCTGGCCATCGTTCGAGTGATGATATTCAGATTTTAATTGATTGCAAAATGAAACTCGAGGGGTGTGATTCCTATATTTTTGATAATGCTCGAGATATTAATTTGGAGAACCAAGTAGTAACTTCAACTAGTATTCTAGCCTTGATGCTAATGTGAGTACTGAGAATATAGAATGTTCAAAAGTTTTAGAAAATATTATTCCTGATGTTGATAGTGGCATTGTTAATGTGGCTAATATGAATAACGTAACAGCTGGAACATCAGATAGTATACCTGTTAGGAATTTTATAACATCATCTGTTAATATACCTAATTCAGTCGTAACATCTTCTAGTTTTTCAGCTGTTTATAGTAGCCCTAGAATGAGCTGTAGGGTTTGTTCTAGTTTTCAGCATAATGTAGGCTCGCGTGTGAATTGTAGTGAATAAGTAAGACATAATATGCAGTGCAGTAAAGCAAACTTTCCTCTACATGGGGAATATTCAAGACACTTAGCCTATCTCTATCTTTTGAGCCTTGTATCGTCTCATGTGTCAGTCATGTCACCAGTCAGAATAATTATGTTGATTTGTCTGCGCCGAGGGTGAATATACCTGTTGGTAAGCCAATTGCCTCCGTCAGTAACTCTATGCCTGTTTTGGCCATGAATAATTCTAACTCGATTGTTAACGGCACTAATGCTCATGCTGGCTCTCGACCAGTATGTGATTGTTCTTCTTCGGTATGTAGGATGAACATTACTTTTGGTTGTAGACAACCTAGCGCTCCTACGGAACAGTCACGTCGACATTCTTGTGCACCCAGTGGTCTCTCGTGGCCTGGGGCAAGTAATAATTGTGTCTCGCCGCGTTTTCAACTTTCGCCTGATAATGGTTCCGTATTTTCGAATTCGAGTTTTGGGAATCTAAGTCATCCATTAACTGCTTGTGTCTCTAAGCTAAAGGATTTTACCACTGATACTACTGATGGCGTCATCAGGTTTTAGCGTGAGCTGGTGGAAATTCATGAATATGCTAGTGTTTTTGGTGTTTCTGACGCACTAATTTTTCAACTGAGTTTTCCTCATATCTCTGGGAAGATGCGTAACATGGTTGTCGGCGCCATGTTCAGTGGCGTGTGTATCGAGGTATTTTTTGAAGAGGTCCTTTCTGTTTTCATTCCTGCTCGACTAATGGGTCCGATAATGCACCAACATCTTTACAGAGTCCTTAAATTCGTATGCCCAAGATATTTTAAAGTATGCAAAGGTTTTCAGTTTGAATTTATGTGAACGTGAGATCGTAAGAAACATAATTTTGGGTGTTACCCCTGAGTATCGGTCGCTTCTTAGCGTAGGGGATCGTCCGAAAACTATTAAAGATCTGTATGCAGTTGGTAATGAAGCAGAATGCATTCGTCAAGCTGATGCTCAGAGGGTTTGTGCCAAGGTTCCGCCTCCCAACTGATATTAGGCCTGTGCGACCCCATGGAAAAATTAATGATGCTGATGTTGGTAGACCATTTAAGTGATCTGTATGTGGGCAAAATTTTGTAGACTTAAACGTAATTGACTATCCAGGGGAATCTGACCAAGGTGTGATTCATTTAAAATTCGATCATGCGCAAATGTTATTGTGGGTTGTTTGTGTAACGTGATGTATGCTCTGTTTTGGAAATCTTTTGTTTGCTAAGAGATCATTCTGGGATATTGTCGTGTGAAAACTATGAATCGCTGTGTACGAGTGGTAACCTAGCTTTATTGTGAATTATGTTGCGGGTGGTGTCAAGTGAGGTTATGTAAGGTTAGGCTTTTTTTTATTCTAAATGATAGATTTAATCGTGTGAGACGAAGCCAAGTGTGCAAGTGCTTTTTTTCGCTGTGGTATCAACTGGTTGGTTCGTGCCGAGGGCAGAATGTGGCATCCTACTTGGATCGAAGTCTGGCCTGGCTTACCCGATTTTAACTGATTGCAGGTATGGAGCTGTGTGATGTGACAATGAAAGGTAATGTTATTATTTTGAGGGGTTGGTACTATTCCATCAATGTTCTCCGGACGATGAATTCGTTTTGTTTGGGCAAGGTAAGTACTGGGCCTTTCTTTTCTTTTCTGGGCTTTGCTACTCCGTGTAGGTCTGGCGTGGTAAAACGTGTAAAGTTCCAGGGAGTGCAAAGTGTGTTTGTAATTTGTAATGATATTTTGGCGATTTCTATTTGCATACTTGAGCATTACTGTAATTTTATTATAGTGGGTGGTAAAATTTTATTGGGGAATTTTGAATTTGAATGTGCCTGTATGAATGGAGTGTATCAGAGGTTCCAGTTCGTATTCTCACCGTGATATTTTGGTGTCACTTCCTTTATTCTTATTTTGATTGATTTGGGAAATTTTGTTATTGTTCTTCTGGATCTGGTGAGTGATGTAACTTGTGATTCCTAAAGGTTGTTGGGTGGTCTATCCACGTTAACTTTCTGTCCTATATTGCTCAGACGGTGTTAAACAAATATGGAAAGAGGCACAGCAGGCTATTAAAATATCTCATGGAAAACTTGCTGAGAGATACAATCTGGGACGTACTCCGTGTAAGTTTCAAATTGGTGATCTTGTTTACATTAAGAATTTTTGCCTAAAGCTCCGGGTCTGGGAAGCTCCAAGCACGATATACAGGTCCATATGAAATTTTGTCACTTTTAAGTCCTGTAAGAGTGTTGTTGAAAGACTCTTTAAAGAAAAGAATCTTTTGGACTCATCTATCGTACTGCAAATCTGCAGGCGAAAGGGAGACCGAACCTAATGTATACATTTTAAAACTTCACGTAATGTTGATTCCCTTTATTTTGATGTGTACTTTTTCAATAATTTAATTATGGGGCTGTTGATCTTTCTATTTTCAAACGTAATTTGTAATGTCACTTTCTCTTTAATTTTGGCTGCTGTAGGTAAATGTAATGAACTAAGGGGAAGATATATTTATTCTTGAAATAGAATCAGATGTGAAAGTATGTACATCGACTACATTGAAATGACAAAAGAACTATGGAAGTAAAATTTAACAACTCAAGTTCAAACTACGTGATGGAGTATGGATCTTATCCTTCGCAATTAATGTACGATCAGGTTGTGAAAGGGGATGATTGGTGACCCGGAGCTCTACTTCAGGGGCCGTTTCCTTGGTTGGTTTTTGTGTTGCACAGAAAGTCTGGTGCCCAAGAGCTGTAAAGGTACTATTGCTGTCAGCGATGTCTGGCCAGGGACGTCTGATGGCAGTTCAGGAGCATGTCAACATCGTGATGGGAGCCTCTCTGGATTTTCTGCTGGCGGACATCTGGAGTGCCCCGACTGATACTGAATTGGAGCTGTCGTGATGCCTCGATTGTAACCACATTCTTGCTCGTCGGTCCAAGAGTTAAAAATCAGTGTCAACACATCTCCCAGGGCGAATGTTGGAGGGTGGAGAATTGTACCGTGGTTTTCACGTTACAATGCCTGATGTTTCTACAACTGGCCCCTGTACATGAACTTAACCTAGAAATCCAAACCTACATCAATAAGATTCATATATCCATGTATTTCCCGCAAATCTTTCTAATATTATCAGCTGTGGCCAATGAGATCGCGATCCTGTCGAAAGGTGATTGGCTATTGCTGTGGATCCAATCACAGGCCATTTGCAAGTGCCGATAACTGTTAAGCAATAATATTTATGACTTTCTAATAGTCATGTTTTGGCCTACTCTGAGGTTGTGTTGGCAGTCCTGAATCAACTCAGAATTTAGGTCAACAATTTATACAATAAAACATCGGCAGTCCATCTTGGAATATCTCGCAAGAGAGATGTAAAATGTTTAGAGTTCTTTATCGGGGCGAGTTTTGGCACGTGTCGGAGTCCGAAAATGTTATATTATGTTCGGCGATACTGAATCAAAATTGGTAACATTGTTTCTTGATATTTTTGTGGCCGCGTAAGGTAATATCCTATATGATTATAAACCCTACGGTGAGGTGCTCCTTGGCTTGGCAGAAATGTCCGAGAATCATGTTTCTTTACTTATTATGCTTTCTGTTTTGTCTCATATTTTTCAACTTCATTTGGTGATGGGTTCGGGATCTTGCGTTTTTCTTATGTCGTATCTATTATTCTTTGTGTTGTGTTGTTTGAGTATTTACCTGGTTTTATTTTGGGTTTCTTATATTTCATTCTTTCGTGGAGTTTCGGTTGAATTTTAACTTATTTCCTTTTGCCTATCCTGGAGCCTTGTGCCTTTCTTTTGTTTTGGGGGGGGGGGGGTGCTCGGACAATTTATGCCAAGATCATTGAGGGCTTTGCTGTGGTCGAGTTCCTAATGCCAAGCTTTATAACCTAAAATTGTGCGATCCACATCTCTCATAAAAATTATTAATTTATTGATATTCCATTTAATCTTGGCCTACTGATGGTCGTACTTTCGTTTATTTAGGTTTTTGTTTCCCTATTATTGTCATCTCCTGGCGACGGTCGCCATAGTAAAAAGTAAACCTTTTTTATATTGTCAGTATTGTGATTGATGTTGCCTTTGATAGACGCGTTTGATCCGTGTCTTTGCATGAAGGATCTAATTTGTAAAGCAAATGAGTTAATTCTTTTACGGATTTTCTTCGTATCGAGGTTCCCGTTCCTAAAACGTGTATCATTCTTTCTTTCTGCCTCAACATTGCTCCTTTTCCGGTGTAATTATTCAGTATTTTTCATTTGAAGGTGGTTTAACTCTACCTCTCGTACGAGGTTTTCAATTGCCGTTTTATTTTACGTATTTTGGGCGTTATTATTATTTCTTTTGCGTAATTGATTATTATGTATCTAGTTTATGTCCTCTATGGAACTTGGTCGGAGTGTATATATGCTTTTACTCTGTGACAATGTTAGTTGTAAGTTGTTCATTGTGTTATGATGTAGATTCAGATGTGTGTGCATATTAAAGAGTTATAATATCCGTTATCCAAAACATAATAGCTATAATGTGCTTTATTCAAACATAATAGTTGGCGACGAGGAATTGGGACTTGATTCTCCGGTACAGATATAGCCTACATCAATGAAGTACGGTATGTACGTCGTCTGTTTCAACGGCCACGTGAGTAAAATCAAGAATCAGGCAAATCGACATGAAATGTACACAGAGTACTTGTAAACAATCCTAAGCAACTCATCGTATATTCAGCTACGTGTGCCTGCATGCCACATATTCAAAATAATATTTATCGCAGTTCGAACTTTGAGGTTATGCAATGTTGTTTTTTTTCTCTCAAGCCCAGGACAATATTCGGTCATCGATCACTACCCAGTGTGTTTTAAATCTGTTATCTTGAAACATTTTATTATATTTGAACTGTGACTTTTAAAATTATTTCTAAGTTCCGTCAAGATGGACGCAAATCAGTTTCAACAATTACTGAACATTTTTACTGATTCTCAAGAGAAGTTACTTGAAAGGTATCAAGCTCACCAGCCCGTCACAACCCCACAAGCCACTAACATCACACCTTTTGAAAAATTTGATTCTGAAAAGGAAAAATTCGTGTCGTATTTAGAACGATTTGAAAATTACGCAAACTTCAACAATGCCACCGATCCAACAAAGAAAGCTCAGCTCTTGTGTACATCAATAGGGGCAATTCATTATAACAATCTCTCTGCATTTTTAGGCCCTGATAAACCAATCAAGTCTCTTGGTTATAATGACCTAGTAAAGCATTTCAAGCAAATACTGTCACCCCAAGTCTCAACCGTAGTTTCCCAACACTATTTTTTGAACGTCAATCAAAGAGAAAGTCAAAATATTGCAGGATTTGTTGCCACTCTTAGAAGCCACTTACTAGACTGTGACTTTTATATTCAGTGTACATGTGACGCCAGAATTTCAATCGCGGATGTTTTTCTTCGTGCACAATTTATACGTGGCTTGCGAGATAATTGGATCAGAGAGAAACTTCTCCAGTCTAATGACACGAAATTTGATGATCTCCTGAAGAAGGCTATAGCCTTGGAAGCATCGCGGTATGAGAGTAATCAGCTGTCAAAACAGCTCACTGCACCGTCAGACACTATAGAGGACACAAACAAAGTAACAAAAGCCACAAGTTCATATAATGACCGAAGTAGGAATCAATATAGCAGTGATACTCAGTCACGTTTTGTTCAACAGCCTAGCCCAGGCTCTCACTCACGTTCACAGTCCAGGGGCCGCCGTAGTTCTGTCAATTATAGAGCACTAGGTATTGATGGATTATGCCTGAATTGTGGAAATTCAAACCACAGGTCAAGAGATTGTCGCACAAACAGAAACTCTCTTAAATGTAGGTCATGTAGGAAAGTGGGACATGTTGCAAAAGTTTGTATCACTACACTTCTTCAACAGTCAAATACACACAACATTGCAACTGAGAACATAGATGACAACTTGCATGACCACCCTGAAACCAATTTCGGGATAGGACAACTGGAATGCATCGAAGATCTCTTTGAAGTAGGACAAGAATCAGATAAATATGTTATCAGTGTTAAACTCAACAATAAATCACAAAGATTTGAAGTCGACACGGGAGCAAAATATTCACTCATCTCAGAGAACGAATGTTCAACCTTGGGTCTTGGTTTGCCATTGCAGCCAACAAATGTCTGTTTTCGATCATATTCTGATCATGTTATCAAACCCAGAGGAAAAATTGTTGTCACAGTATCATACAAAGGGAAATAAATTGTTGCAGATCTTTTTGTAGTTCCGCAATGTCATGCCGCATTGCTTGGTCGTGTTTGGATCAGGGGCCTCGGCCTTGATCTGAAGGAAATTGACAAGGACACAAATCAATCACTTCACACTGAATCTGTCAACTCAGTGCAGTCAATTCAGGATATTTTACATCAGTATAGTACAATCTTTGAAGAAAAAATTGGATGCGTTCCCAATATTGAAGTAAAACTGCAACTCAGAGAGGGGGTGAAACCTGTCTTCAATCGTGAACGTGATGTCCCTTTTGCTCTTCGGGAACGCGTTGAAAAGGAACTCGCTTCATTGGAATCAGAAGGAGTTATTTCTCCCACAGCTTTAAGTGATTGGGGATCGCCTCTTGTTGTTATCCCAAAACCAGATGGGGGAGTTAGGTTATGTGTTGACTACAAATGTGGAGTAAATTCAAGGTTGATTTCTGCAAACCATCCCATAAGACCAGTTAATGATGTTCTACATAGTCTTAGAAACTCAAAATTTTTCTGCAAGTTAGACTTATACAAGGCATATCTACATCTGAAGGTTGATGAAGAAGGTAGTATGATTCAAACTATATCCACTCACAAAGGAACCTTCAGGATGCACCGACTGAGTTTTGGCATCAAAACTGCCCCCTCAGAATTTAATAGGATATTATCACAGATCCTTCATGGTCTTCCAAAAGCTGAAGCTTATTTTGACGACATCATAATACATGGTACAACGAAGGAGGAGTGCACCAAGAACTTAATAGCCTGTCTAGAACGGCTTTCGAAAAATAATCTGCATTTGAACAAAAGCAAATGCTCATTTTTCAAGGAAAACATAGACTACCTAGGGCATATTGTATCATATAATGAGATCCGCAAGTCACCAGAGAAAGTTCAAGCTGTGTCACAAATGCCACGCCCTAAAAACAATGAAGAAGTGAGACGCTTCCTTGGTATGGTGACTTATTATGCAAAGTTCATTCCTAATTTTTCAACGAAGTCCCACCCATTACGGCAGTTATTGCGGAAAGGTGAACGGTTTTTCTGGTCTGCAGCCTGTGAAGCAGCTTTCTTGAATCTCAAGTCCGAGTTATGTAGTGAACGTGTCCTTACCCCATTCAACCCATCACTGCCTATCATCTTGTCAACCGATGCCAGTCCTACTGGTGTTGGAGCAGTATTAAGTCATGAGATGGATGGCCAAGAAAGACCCATCGCCTATGCATCTCGTGCCCTAACACCAGCAGAATGTAATTACAGTCAGCTTGGCCGGGAAGCGCTGGCAATAATTTTCGCCACAACACACTTCTACAACTATATTTTTGCAAGAAATTTCATTCTTGTGACAGACAATGAACCTCTGTCTCGTATTTTTCATCAGAACAAGGGCCTGCCACAAATGACATCCGCAAGGCTCCTAAGATATGCATCGTTTCTCTCCTGGTTTGACTACACGGTAAGAGTGAAAAAAGGGAAAGATAACGAAAATGTTGACTGCCTATCCCGAGCCCCTGTTGCATCTACCTCGCCAAACATTGAAACATCAATAAATGCAGAAGTTTCACAACTCTGTGCTGAAACGATTCTTCAAGTGTCAAGTGAAGCCATTACGTACGAAACTATCCGTGATGAGACTATGTTAGACCCAGAACTTAGTGCCACCCTGCAACGTCTTCAAACTCAATCCTTGGATGAACCACATACAGTTGAAAATGGTATTCTATTCCGTCAAGACCGAATTGTTATCCCAAAGAAACTACAAAGAAAAATATTGGAAGAGTTACATTTAACACACCTCGGCATTGTGAAAACAAAACAGTTAGCAAGACGATATGTCTACTGGCCGCAATTAGACAAAGACATTGAGAAGCTTATCAAATCTTGTGAAGAGTGCGCACAGACTCGTTCAAATCCACCAAAAGCTCCAATACACCCCTGGGATGAACCAGAAGAAAATTGGGAACGCATACACATTGACTATGCGGGGCCATTTGATAACCACCATTTCTTGATGTGTGTTGACGCGAAATCCAAGTGGGTCGAAGTACGAATGGTGAAAGACGCTCCATCCACTGCAACTACTATCAGTCTGCTTGACAATATCTTCACCGTACATGGGTACCCGAATGTCCTTGTGTCAGATAATGCCACTATCTTCACGAGTGATGTATTCAGATCCTATTGCAAGGAGAGAGGGATTTTTCAGAAATATATTGCACCAGGGCACCCAGCAACCAATGGGCTAGCTGAGAGAAACATCCAAACTTTGAAGAGGCGACTTCGTGCTGCTGTAAATGACCCGGCACCATTATCGACTAAGTTACAGAACATCTTGTTTCAATACAGAGCAACGCCATTGGCATGTGGACAGTCTCCAGCTGAACTATATTTGAAACGTCGGCTACGTATCCGGTTGGATGCTCTACGTCCAAACCAAAAGAGCTTGACTACATCCAGTTTCTCACCCCCTGTTCGCTCTTTCAAAGTGGGAGAGAGAGTGCAAGTCCGGATTCACCAGAAAAACCGTGATATTTGGCAGTTTGGTGTTATACAAACTAAACTCGGCCAGCGTCACTATGATGTGAAATTGGATTCGGGACGAATTTTAAAGCGGCATATTGACCAGTTATTATCGACTCTCGTGCCAAAGAAAGATAAGCATGTCACTTTTGCTCCAACAAATCCTCCTGTGCGTGGTGTTCCAAACATACCAACACCAACCCAGTCAAGACTAGAAAATGAGGATATTCCTCCTGCAACCCACACTTCAGATGATACAAGGCAGACCATCGTGCAACCAGATGAACGCCCTGATCGAAACAGCCTTCCACCACCTGCTGATAATTATTTAAGAAGATCAGCCAGAGACAGGCGACCTCCTCAGTATCTGCAAGACTATGTGCCCAAATGAATATGAATAGTTCCTTTTATTTGTTTTTATATAAGTGGGGGAGACTATTATGTATCTAGTTTATGTCCTCTATGGAACTTGGTCGGAGTGTATATATGCTTTTACTCTGTGACAATGTTAGTTGTAAGTTGTTCATTGTGTTAAGATGTAGATTCAGATGTGTGTGCATATTAAAGAGTTATAATATCCGTTATCCAAAACATAATAGCTATAATGTGCTTTATTCAAACATAATATTGATTTAATTTGGTGATTTGGGCACGCCTCCTTTCCCTTGTTCTTTCTTTCCCTTTGTCTGTTACAGGCTTAATTTAATTGTATTTTTCCAAGTGTTACTGTCCTTTATCTTTTTAATAATCCTTGTTATTGTTTAATATATTTGTTCAAAAGATGTTGCTT
This sequence comes from Meconema thalassinum, assembly GCA_946902985.2. NCBI lineage: Eukaryota > Metazoa > Arthropoda > Insecta > Orthoptera > Tettigoniidae > Meconema > Meconema thalassinum. The sequence goes on along the minus strand of OX336388.2, from coordinate 53,842,106 downwards.
TCATTTCTTGGATAAGTACAGTATATGTTTGATTTAGAAATCAACTCGGTTCTGGGATTAGGGCCCTCTTTCAAACAACGGTCTTCTTAGTACCGGTACACCAATATACGCTCAATTAGAGCGCTTAGCGAAGGAATCACTGCTAAGTGGACTAATGAGAGCCATTACACCACCAGGTGATCCCAATATAGGCTCAATCTGAGGGCGTAGCGAAGGGATCAATGCTAAGTGGACTAGTAGCAGCCATTACACCACGAGGTGATCCCAATATACGCTCAATCAGAGGACTTAGCGAAGGGATCACCGCTATGTGGACTAATAGCAGCCATTACACCACGATGAGATCCTAATATACGCTCAGTTAGAGGGCTTAGCGAAGGGATCACTGCTAGGTGGACTAATAGCAGCCATTACCCCACGAGGTGATCCCAATATAGGCTCAATCAGAGGGCGTAGCGAAGGGATCACTGCTAAGTGGACTAATAGCAGCCATTACACCACCAGGTGACCCCAATATACGCTCAATCAGTGCGCTTAGCTAAGGGATCACTGCTAACTGGACTAATAGCAGCCATTACACCACGAGGTGATCACAATATAGGCTCAATCAGAGGGCGTAGCGAAGGGATCACTGCTAAGTGGACTAATAGCAGCCATTAAACCACGAGGTGATCTCAATATACGCTCAATCAGAGGGTTTAGCGAAGGGATCACCGATATGTGGACTAATAGCAGTCATTACACCACGATGAGATCCCAATATACGCTCAATCAGAGCGCTTAGCGAAGGGATCACTGCTAAGTGGACTAATGGCCGACATTTGCATAAACAGATCTACAAAAAAGGAATGCACATGAATGAAACAAAGCTAGGAATGTCCATCTGCACAGCCTGTTAACGTAATTTTTTTACGTTTTGCTTGTATCTCATACTTATAAATTATCAGATGGAACCGCGTCCGCTATCAATAATATCGCTCTCTTGCAATACGGTCGTGAAATAGATAGGTATGTATGATACCGTAGGCCTACTGTTTTCCATATTCGTTTTATTAATTTATTTTTTGCAATTAAGTTCATTGTGTTGGTAAAAGGCTATAATGAAAATAATTTACATATATATATAATAATAATAATATCGTATAGCCTCGGGTGCAAGCTTTGTTAATTGAGACCCAGAGGGTAGCTTGCATGTCGAATTTCGTCGTTCCTACAGCGCGAGATTAATTTTGCCATTGAACACGGCCTACTGAATTCAAATGGGTTCTTTATCATGCCAACAACGTATGACATGAGTATCTTGATTTTTGTCGCCTTCAAAAATCACTTACCGTGCAATCTTGGGGTTGGTAGTAAGAATGCTTTATACCGTTTGGTTTGTCTAGTCATGTAAACATTAGCCTGCGAGTCTATTTAGAGAAGCAGCGTGTGACCAGTAGGCCTACAGCCCAGCTGATGGTACAGAAGTGAGGTACGGTATGTATCTTGGAACAGTTTTACCGTGACAGATTGTCTCATTTTACAGGGCATGTATCAGAATCTTCCTTTTAAGTGGTTTCGTCCTACGGAGGGTTACCAATATGTCCTGCTTTTCATTCATTGTGGTTATTATGTCCGACCGGCATTTCTAATTTATCGAAATGTTAGGCATTTTTTCTTGATTGTTCATTTAGGTTTTCCGCTTAAAGTCAGATAGATGTTAAATACATTTTCAGAAGATGGTTTGGGTATAGAATGCAAGGTGTTTATGTTTCTATGATATCTGCAATGAGTACCGGTACTTGGATAAATTGATGCAACCTTTGTAGGAATTCAAGTGTTTCAATTGGATAAGACATCAAAACATTAAGGACCACACTTTTGACGATATTGTACCATTTATTCAATATTTACGGTCAAAAGGTGTAGAATTACTAAATGTTAAAAATTATTCGACCAGTTCTGCAACGTACCGTAAGGGCTTATTCTGAAAGTTCAACTTTGGATGAAGACACAGCACTAGACCAACAATGGACTGTTTTCATTAATAAGTGCCGGTATCAGAACATTGAGTTTTGTTTCTGAACTTATGTACAATTTGCCAGTTTGCCAGACCAGGCAGCAATGTGTGTTCATTCATACCGTACCATGTATGCTCAATGTTGGTAGAATGTTACTTGTGACGATCAGTTTCAAAGATACGTAGTGTGAACAATTCTATAAATATGTGATTCAAGAAAATCATTCGCGTCTTCTTTCAAAAGTAGGTTCTGCTGAAGAATACAGCTACAAGGGAAAGAACTGCCGCAGGGACTGATCATCAAGTAAGTTAAAGTATTTCATTTTGTAAAAAAATATGTGTAATATAGGCCTACACATTATGTATAATTTTGCTATCGATTGAACTTGTCAGACATTTTTCTCGAATGTCTCGCTCTTTTCTGAGCAATGTCATGCATTTGGAAATTTCCAGTTGGTAACGCTAGTCCTACGACTCCTACGAGACAATTATGTGAGTTTTGTTATGAAGTGGTCACATTGTAACACGAGAGGCTGGGAGTTAGCTAATATCTTTGAACTCTCGGTACCTTAATACTGGAATGCCGACTGTTTGGGAGTGAAGTGCGACTGGTTACGCCTGGTTCTTCCTAGAGAACGAAAAGTGTGTTTTCCTCTCGATATTTTAGTCAAAAGTTAAACTCTAAATAATTCTAAGAAAATTACATGTACCGTAACATTGTAAAACTGTAGTTCTGTCAATAAGGAACACTGTTCGGCAATATCACACTCTGGTTAAGTAATAATAGGACCTACACGTATTCGTCATATACTATTTAGGTCTATTATATCAACATTTGATGTAAGACGTATCCACAAACGCAGAATACCTAATTACAAATCTTTATTTGAAATTTAAGTTGATCGTGAACCTAGCTTGTATGATGTAACGTGCGGTGCAGAACAAAGTTGTTAATCCGCGCAGATATCTCACTCATTAATTCTGTACTCACGCTGCGTGAAAGTTGTTGGTTCAATCCTCGGCTCGTGTTGTGTACGGTCACAATATATATAATATCTATGCTCAGTATAGTGCAATTTGTTCCCTTTGCTATGACAATTCGTATCAAAGTGACTGGGAGTTGAAAGTCTGTACATTATGCTGAGTAATGTAGACATAGAAGGCCTACTGCGCTTCAGCAATTGCACTGTCTCTCTGAATCCCCAGTCCTATTTAGGCAATCTAGCACTGTTCATATGATAAACACACAAACACCTCCTGGACATTTATAATTTGTGATGATGCAAACATTTCATGTGGAAGGTTCTTACCAAAATAAGGCTATTAATTCCATATCAGTACCAAATAGTTAGGCCCCTTGAAGCAGCAATCAACACCACCACCTCTTTATTGGTTACTAAGAAGGAAACACTTCTGGAATGTTCCGGAGGGGTAGACACTTTCAGGGATACCAATTCATCATCCTCAAAGCCCTGACGTAGGTAGAAATTCCATTTTATGTACGGTTGCATACATTTGAGGAATATAGAGCAAAACACAAGAAAAATTTCTGGAAGGGTATTGGAATATACCATTAAACATTTCTGTGTGTAAACGGCAAATATATCCTGTACTTGTCACAGTGTATCCTGATAGTTAAAGTATATTACTTAATTATCCTGTGTTTTAGATTCCTCAATATTATGGAGGGTCAACCATCTATCAAATGTGAACCAGAAGAATTCCCTGAGATCGTAAGTTGTATTTTAGTTCCATATATTGTGTACCATTACTGATGGGCATGACAAATCTTTGTGTACTGTAATTAATATGAATTATGTCATGTACTTAATACTACCAAATAGTGATGGTTATAATTCTCGTTTTGAGGGGCCTAACATCTAGGTTATCGGCCCCCTACCAAATAGTAATCTGAATCTGTAATGTTTGCTTTTAATTTTCCTAATATTAATATTAACACCTCCGTTCTTCAGTCCATGATTTATTGGTCCTTGCAATAATTTTCTCAGCAAAATGGTGGTTGTTAATTACTGTTATAAACTGGGGTCGATCTTATATAATTTCTTCTGCGATTCCAATTTCTTGAAGTTCATTTTCTATTTCACTAAGCCACTGGTTCTTGACTTTCATTGATAGAGCAAGGTTGAGAATCTTTTGGTGTTCCTGCGATTGTTCATTCTGAGAATGTTACCGTAGAACTTAAAATTCATTTTCCTGAAAGTGTCAGTTATCTTCTCAGAATGCTGATAAATTTCCCAAGGCATTCGTTTCTCCCAGATTCCTACTGGTCATACTGGACCAAGGATTTACCTAAATATTTTACTTTCTTGTTTCTCTATGTTCTTACTAAGAGATCTACCTTCAATGATCAATGTTTCTGATCCATATAGAACTTCAGTTTTGCTTACTGTGGTGTAATGTGTTAGATGTTGATTTTTTAATTACATCTATAGGTTGAGATGTTGAGATTCTCACTTTTTTTGCGTCACGATTCAATCGTCATTTGCCTGGAGGGAGTGTGGATAACGCAGGAAAAAATCACTCAGGATGGGTACTGTCAGCGGGATTCAAACTGAATTGCTGCAGCTGCCATCAAGGCCGTGGGATTTGAATTTATGTACTTGTTTTTTTTTTGCCGAATTTAGTCTTCAGAGGTTTCCTGTCTGGATGACGAGCGGATTCGTCTATGCATTTGGAGTACGGTCTTAGCTGCAATTTAGTTAAGTCTTTCAAGGACCTGAACTGCCTCTTGTCTATTGTTGGAAAGAATAGGTTGATCATCTGCGAATGCCAAACACTGCAGATGAATTTTTTTTTTGAGTCGTCGATCAATAGTTATTTCTTTTGTTCTCCCCCCCCTCCCCTTCCTCCCACGCTCCCCCCCCCCCCTCCACCCCCGTCCTGGACTGTTATTCAAAGACACTATTGAACATTTTTGGAGATAGCCCATCTCCTTGTCGATGTATTTGCTTATATGATTACGATCAGAAAGTTCACTTTAATTTAACTATTGAAGTAATGGCTGTCAGTGTCTGTCGGATTATTACTCTTGTGTTCCTGTCAACTTTGAAATCTCCAAGAATATTGAATAGTGTGTGTAGGTCTACTGAATCGTCCGCTTTCCTGAAGTCTCCAAAGTGAGCATTGTTTGCCTGGCTTTATGAATTTGCAAGATGATTTTGAGATTGTGAATTTATTCTGTACAGGGCCTGTCTTTTATGAATCATGCCTGTTATTCGCCAATTAGTTGATGAGTTTGGATTTCAAGTCTCATGAATAATGCTTTAGAGAGAATTTTGTACTCGAGTGATAGTGAGGATATTTCTCCATAGGTATTAATGTATGTTCTTTCCCTTTCTTAAATTAGTGGGTGAACTAGATTGCAATTCCTGTCTTCAGGAATTTTCTTCATATATCTACAGGAGTTACTTGACATTTTTTAGTTAGGCTTTCACCTCTTAATTTAAATATTTCAGTTTTCTTTTGAGCTTTGTTATTTTTAAGTTTAGTTTGCAGTTACTTGCTTGATTTCATCTAATGAAGGGAGTTCTGAATCTGGATTAGGAATCCGTTTCTCAAGTCTGATTTGTTCTTCAGGAGGATCGTAGGTTCATAGGTTATGGAAGTAATCTGTGACAAGTTTGCAGTTTTCCTTTTAATTTCAGGGCCTCATCCGGATGTTGTAAGTTATAAACTAGGTGCATGGTAGTGTGATGGTTCGTCAGCAAATGTTCTGCAACAGTTCCTTGTACTGTTTTTTATGTAATGTGTGTTTTTCAGATCTGATGATTCTCGAGGCTTCTTTCTGGTCTTTGAAGAATTCACGCCAATTTTGTTTCTATTTCATTGGAACTGTATCTTTGAAAGGTTTGAATTAGAAAGTCTATGGCCTTATCGCTGGTCTTGTTCAACCAACTGTCTTAACGTTTTCGAGGAAGAACCCCAATAATCCGGGAAACTCCCAATAGTGTATCTTCTAATTTCATCCAAATGACAGGATTGTGGTTCGTGATATTGCAAGGAGATTGTTTGAATTTGATTTGAAGACATTCCGGATCAATCCGAGGATATTTTAAATGTTCTGATTTTTGGTCTGTCAGGTTGAAACTTAACTTTAATTAAAGATAAATGATAATCAGAGTAAATAATTCTTTTTTATACTTCAAATTCATAATAATGATTATTATTATTATTATTAACAATTGTTCTTCGGGAGGATAAAAGGTCATGGAAGTAATCTGTGAGAAGTATTATTTCTAGGGCCTCTTCCGCATGTTTATGACGTAACTACGTGCTTAGTAAGGTGATTGTTCATCAGCAAATATTTTATAACTTGCTATTGTTATTATTATTACTTTTATTATCATCATTAGCTCTTATTCTTCAACTTTTACATATATTCATGCTTGTTTATTACTTCCCAGGATTTGAATGAGCAGCCACCGTCTGATAGGTCGGTGGGGATGAAAATTGAAGTACCTGATGATGCTTGTGAAGATGCAAGATTCATAACTCAGAGTGCTTTTGTTAAAGAAGAACTTGATTGCCAGGTGACTGTGTACATTATTTCCTACTTTGGATAATTCTCAAATTTTTTCAAAGTTATGTAGTTCTCAACATTTCATAAAAACTTTGTCACACATATTTCCAAAGTTTCTCTCTACAATATCTGGCAAATACACATCAAGCTAACAATTAAATATTCACATCTCTTCAATTCTATGCTGTTTTTCAAGTAATTTTTATATGCTTTATTAACAAGGTTATTGTAACAGATCTGGTTTTTTGAAATTTTACTCTGTGAACTTTTGTTCGGCACTGCACAGTTCCTTATCCTTTTGGTACGGTACTACACAGTTCCTTATCTTATTGGTATGGTACTGCACAGTTCCTTATCCTATTCCATGCTCAAGAAGCTCACAATGTTCTAAATATTGACTTTAGGTAATAAATTGTTTATGATTAACACGTCATATGGAATGGGGCAGTCTATGTTATTAATATTGCGCATTGAGTGAGATCGCTCCTTTGGGCTGGTTATTTATTATTTCGTCACATGTCTATAATAATTGAAGCCTGCCCTATAAGAACGTTGTATATCAGAAATTGAGCATGTTGAGATTTTCGGATAAGAAGGTTGGATATCATCACACCGACACTTTGCAAACCTAAAATTAGTCAATTTGAAAAAAAAAATGGACAGAAAATTGGGGGTCCGAAAGGTGGCTTCCCTGCAAGAAAGTTATATATCAACAAAGATGGCGGATGTTGGCAATTTGAATGTGTCGCCAAGCTCTCCTTTAGCACTGAATAAGAGCAGGAAAAGGAAGATAAATCAATTTCAGTGGAAGACCAATGTGCGGAAGCGACTGAAAAATAGTGGTATAGCTAATACAGCAACTAGAGTTCAACAAAATCATCACCCAAGTCATACAAGAGAAGAACGTTGTATACCAATCAGCTGGGTGGCGGCATAGCACTTCCAGAAACGTGTTATGATTATAATGCTGCTACAATTTGAATGTAATCCCTTGATTAACACAGAATTCTTTTAGCCTATTTTCAATTATGAAAAACAAATAGGCTTATGAGATCACGCTTTGTCCATGTGTGTGTATGTGTGTCTGTCTCAAAACATCTAAACGGCTAGAGCGATATCAATAAAACTCGGTAAGGTCAAAGTACTATTTCGTCCGACCACGACCGTGCCCTTTGCCATTTATTACGTCTCACCAATCCAACATGGTGGCTGTGCGAATCATTTCACAGGCATTCTATATCTCCGCAATTATTACTGATATCACCCTGAAATTTCGTACGATGATAAAGGGCATAACTATAAGTTCACTTATGTGACTTTCAAAAACCTGTTAAGTACAGACCGATCATGGCGGCCAAGCGAATTTGAAACATTTAAATCAACTTTTCTCGCGATTCAACCACCCGTGTGCAGTGAAACATGATACAGCATATTTTTATACACATTGTAATGCACTGACATCAAATTTAGTCCAATTGTTTACATAACATCAAGATGGCGGCTGTGCGAAATTTTAAAATTAAGTTTTCATTCCTTATGTCCTAATCGTGTGATCGAGGTCAACATTTGAATAATGAACCTACGCAATGATCGTCATCTAATAGTACTTAACTCTATGGCCTCCATATAAAACTCGAACATGGCGACCATCCAAAAATTTTATATGGTTCTCAATATGCCCATTTTATTTTCTTGTTTTGTGTATGCCTTGTAAGCAATACAATACTCTATTCCATATAATTATGTATCTGAGGATTATTTTTCTTTATTTTTTAGCCATAGGAAATGGTTTGTGATATACAACGTTCTAGGTCTGTTGTGATATACAACTTTCTTGCAGGGAAACTGCACTAAAATCATGGTGAGTCCTATATACTGAAATTTAAGAGAAATATATTCCTTTAGTGTTGGAAGAGAGACTGCAACTTTAATGTATAGACCTGTATTAATATATCTCGGTATTAGATTGGGCACAAGAAGTTTTCTGTTAATACTGAAAAGTTAATAAATATGATATATAACGTTCTTGTAGGGCAGCCTTCAATTTTAAAGTAGTTCTTTATTGTCCTTTTTGAAACAACCTTGAATAATTATGGCAAAACTTGCATCACCTGTAAGGTTAAGTCGTGCAGCTAAATTAGGTAGGAACTTCGAATAATCCTTGGCATATTAGTAAATGTGTACTAGTGAAACTCAGACACTGGGTATTTAGGTTTTGAATTGTCTTTAACTTAATGACCACTCGATCTCATGATATGCGACTGTAGGTTATCATATCATCAATTAATGTTGACAGTTACTGATTTTTGGAAATCGTTCTTGAGAAAGGTTCAGAAATGCAAGTATGTTTTACATATTCAAGCTCGTGTTTATTTTCATCTTGAATCAAACACCTATTTGAATTTTCTTAAAATGAAAGACAAATGTATCAATTTTATTGGAGAATTTATAACACTGTAGCTACATGAAAGAATTGGATTCTGAGAAATAAAGTATTTTGTGTTCTGATAGCTACATATACATCATAAGTAATAGATAAGCCATTCTATTGTATTTTTGTCTTGTGAAACTTTCAAGGCCTTGAAGGTATAAGTCAGAAAAATATAAATGATGTTAAAGTCAGCTAATGAGCACTTAACACAGCGAAATTTCAGCTACAGGTTTGCCATTCTAACCTCAGGAAATTTCTTAATATTATTCATTGAGTTGAGAACTAATCCGAGACATATAGAACTAGATGAATGTCTATCGTGCTTACGTGTGTCTAAAATATATTTCTTATGCCTCGTGAGGTACATTATTAACAAATTGTTGTTTCTCTGTAGGGAGCACATATCGTGGAAGTTACTATCCATGAGAAAGTGACTGCAGAGATAGTCCCGTTGGTCAAGAAGGAAACACCATCTTCATCGAGAGGTGGAGATGCGAGAGTTGTAAGTGCCTAATTATCTTGAGAGTAGCTTTTATGGTTGTTAAGTCATGTTATATGCTTAATGATATCTGATGTTCCTCCTGCAAGTGTGGCTGATATTTTCAAAGGTTTGTGAGGGGATAATTTGCACTGATCAAGGATTTAGGAATTAATACGAAACCTGAATGTAATTGTAGTAATTTCAGGGAATTTTTTATATCTGGTGTTTGGTTGTTGCAAATCATGAAATACCATGCATGATTTGCTTCTCCAATTTTGTATTGAAATTTTGTAGATGATCATAATATTTAAGAGTTTCTCTATATACTCTAATCTCGCTTCAAATTCCGCGACACTGAAATAGTTTCTAAAACTTCAGACTACCTCGCCTGAAAACAGTGATACATTTTTGCATAACTTCTATACGAAAATGGAGTACCAACATATGAATGCAATATTGAGGCTGCTAGTAAATAATGTTGAAATTCTTATGAAGACAGCCTTTCTCAAATGATCCAGGCCATTTTCTGTCCTTTGACTGGGCATGGTATGTCATGCAGTGAACCAATTACACAGAACAATACCAATAACTTCACAACTGGAACAAGGGAACAGTCTATCACAAATGACTAGGTTTCTATTCATGTTTGTTGTTAGTTCCTTGGGAATGAAGTTGTTATTCCTCTTAAAAATGGAGGTCCCATGGCTCATGGTCGCTAGATTAAGGATAAAACGTTAAACTAGAAGCTTTCTTGCTATTAAAAACAAGTATTCCATGAAGTTTGTTTTGTATTTGCAACTGATGTGAGTGAAATGGTCACAGAGCCTTGTGTTATGGTACTGACCATGTTATCGGTAGATTGCTTCCTTATCCTCATGCACTGATGGTAATCTGATGCAAAGGCGGAAACTTCAATTTTGTTGCCTATATCCTGGGGTCAATGTGGTGCTGCATTGCTTGTAGGGCCTCTTCGTACTGCGCATGAGCTGAGGTACATGAAAATATATAACTTGCATGTAATATAATAAGTGTGGAAGAAGGTGTCTAAAGCCATATTGTCATTTAAAATTTGTGATGGTGCATCTGGATAGAGCCACCTTTCATCACTCGTTTGATCTTGATGGAGTGGACTATCTTCGAGGTTCGGTTGACTATTTTGATATCTATGTACTTTATTCTAATATCCATTCGGGATTTCTGAACAAGTGTGAAGAACGTTACTCTCTAGATGCATGTAACGTGTGAATTTGTTGTAGTTGTGAGTGAAATATCAATTGTGTGTTTGCTATTGTGTTAGTACGGCTCGGTTAAAATGAATTTGGTGGATTGTTAGTAAAGACATCATTCTCATTAGCAGGTCAAGTGGCAATAAGATGGGCAAACATCTGTTTTAGCCATAACCCAAGAGGCTGGTGAATGAAACAATAGTGTGTATAACAGACACTTCAATTGGTCTGTTTACAACATTTACGTTAAGGTTTGTGGATGTAAAATTAGGCATGCATAAAACATCTTGGGATTCTGTAAACATGATGCAAAAACCACAGCAATAACAAGAAAGCTTGGTTTCAGGCCATCATGGGAGATAGAGTAGATGACTTTGCTGTGCCGCTCTTAAACACGACACCCGTCATCAGCATAGATGAAAATACTGACGTTGCTTAACAGTCACAGCTAGTTGTTACCTTCCATTATGAAACTACAGACGTTACTAAACAGTCACAGCTAGTTGTTACCTTTCATTATGAAACTACAGACATAACTAAACAGTCACAAGTAGTTGTTACCTTCCATTATGAAACTACAGACGTTACTAACAGTCACATCTAGTTGTTACCTTCCATTATGAAACTACAGACGTTACTAAACAGTCTCAGCCTGTTGTTACCTTCCATTATGAAACTAGAGACGTTACTAAACAGTCACAGCTAGTTGTTACCTTCCATTGTGAAACTACAGACGTTACTAAACAGTCACAGCTAGTTGTAACCTTCCATTGTGAAACTACAGACGTTACTAAACAGTCACAGCTAGTTGTTACCTTCCATTGTGAAACTACAGACGTTACTAAACAGTCACAGCTAGTTGTTACCTTCCACTGTGAAACTACAGACGTTACTTAACAGTCACTGCTAGTTGTTACCTTCCATTGTGTAACTACAGACATTACTAAACAGTCACAGCCAGTTGTTTCCTTCCATTGTGAAACTACAGACGCTACTAAACAGTCACAGCTAGTTGTTACCTTCCATTGTGAAACTACAGACGTTACTAAAGTCACAACTAGTTGTTACCTTCCATTGTGAAACTTCAGACATTACTAAACAGTCACAGCTAGTTGTTACCTTCCATTGTGAAACTACAGACCTTACTAAAGTCACAACTAGTTGTTACCTTCCATTATGAAACTACAGACGTTACTAAACCGTAACAGCAAGTTGTTACCTTCCATTATGAAAGAATTTGGGGAATTAATCATCCAGAAGGTCAGGATACCTGCATATCTCTTGAAGAATAGCCTGAAATGAATTACATGTGTTTATGATATTTATATTGTTACGGACTGTTGAAGAAGAAGGAAACTTATTAGACGTAGGCCCGGTGTTTGTAAAAATATATTATTATTCAGATTCCATACTTTTAATACAGTGCCTAACAATCCTGATAAGATGTTAAGTATTATAAGTTCATTAAATTTCTCCCTACCTTGAGTATTCTCGAGATCAATATTGCTTTAGGAACTCCATACAGTAATACGCACAACACACTATGCAATATTTCTTTACACAACATTCATCAACTTTGCTTGATTATTATGACATATATTAACGTTATATATTAACAGTAAGTTACTGCACCAACACCACTAAGTCTCCACACACACACTCAATGCTAGTGATAATCTGCTAGGCCAACACTTGGCATATGTGTAGGAACTGAAATGAATTCTGATTTGAACTTTACAAACTTTTCTGTCTTTGCCATGTAACCGTTGACATAAGAAAACTCTATGAATGTGAAGTTGAATTAACTTCAGTATGTTATTTATTCCTTGATTTCTTCAGTGCAAGTTTACAAGTCAAGTGTAACACATAATGCTACCTATGCAAAGGGAAACATATTTGTGAAACAAGTCATATAGACCATGTTAGGGATATAAAGATTGCAGACTGTCCTATTCCGGATATCGTTCCACGTGTCGAATCAGAAATAACATCTTCAGATCTAGAAGAGTTAAGCACTTTCATGCGTCCTTAAAAGACATGACATCTCCTGATCAACCAATAGCATTTCGGGATTGGGAGTTTTATTTTTACTACTGTATTGATGGCAAGCTGAAGTGCTTATCTATTAGCTTATGTATAGTACAGAGAGTACGAGCCGTTTTGATATACATATGGTAATTGAAGATATGGGATAAAAGTAAGAGAATTAGCTAGAATCATACAAAGAAAGTAATTGTTAATTCTCAAGTCCACTTATTTTAACTTATGGTACGTTCTGAAAAAACCCTCCTCCTGACCACATTTCTTATAGTTGTTTCTCTTCTATCTCTTAATATCCCTATTTCTGCGGTGTTAGGGAGGAGGTGAAATGAATTTTGAACTTACATGTGGCATTGGTTTCTACAGCCGTTCGCCCTTTTGTCCAGCCTATGAGAGTTGATAATGGGGATTGGTATTATTGAAATATGATTAGGAGTCAGAAGGAAGCGACCCTGGTCTGTTAAGTGTTCCCATCCTAACGTTGACCTGGAGATGAAAATGGGGAACCATGAACAAGCATTTCAAGGATTTTTGTTGGTAGGTATCTTGCCCAGTCATCTTCTGACAGTAATCACATGGCCTGGCACATTTAAGCTCGGTAATACCCCGTTTAGACGTCTCGATCGCGATGCCGATTATCTCTGATCTGGATAAGGTCCAATCGCGATCAGCGGCATTTGTCATTGGTACGTGTTTAGACGTCCTATCACGAAACAACGGGATAATCGAGTAAAACAGCATGACATCGCTAAGGTCTGCCAACTTTTGAATTCCAAGTGTTATAGCAGAAATTAACAGTATTTTGGTTCCTCCAGTTTTGAAGTATTTCAGTTATTCTTTATACATAATTCAACCTGCTAATGTATATTCTTAAATATATACAAATCCTGAGGAGACTTGTAGACAAGGCCTATTCTTCGTCTGGAAATTAAAATATTTTGAAATATTTATGCACAGGTCTAGGCTATTTATTGCATAAATACTTCTTTGTTCGTCCAGAGTCATTTGGGCCTTTCGGAATACCTTCTATGTCTATGACAATAAATTTATGTCTTTATTAATCTTCATCGACTTTCCCCAACGCTAATATTTTTTTTCGCAGCGTTTTAACACTGGTATGTTTGTCTCCATCCATCATTTTGTGTCTCTCAATTGTGCCGTCTGGCCTTTCGCAAGATGTAGTTCGCAGTGGAAGTGTGTACCAATTAGTCTAGCGCTGGGCCCATTAAACCGGACTAAGGTTATGAAGGTATCAGAGGCGATGGATTGAACGTACATTCACTGCCATGTGAATGCAAGTTCTATTCGAATGCGCTATACATTATGGGCCTAGCCTAGCTTAGCTTAGCCTAAAGAAATAAAGACTAAGTAAGGTACACATACTCAACACATAGGCAAAGGAGAGGTAATGTATTGACCAAAGAGATAACATCAAGGAATGTCGAGGAAGCATTACATGCTATGAAAGAGGTTATGTGGACGACAAACATGTGATACTAGGTAAAATAACGGTCGAAAGGACCGAAACGCAAATGTCAAGATCGATAGGGAGAAACGATAAAGGGGGGGGGACACACATCTGGGAAAGTATACTCGTAAAGAGTAAAATTACATTGTGAAAAATAAAGATTAAAAGGGCTAGACAAAGCGTCGGGGAAAGTGAGTCTACCGTCAAAGGAGCGAACGGTAGCTCAAATAGCCCTGAAGGAGATGAGGGAGTGCAAGGGGGACGGAGTATTAATAAAAGCGCGCGTAGATATGACGTAAAAGAATAAACACAAAAAGGGGCAAGTAACCGATATTAAAAATAATTACGAGAAAGGTATTGCAACACAAAATAAAAGATACCCATCAAAATAAGTTACGTCAGAAAGGGATTAAGGCAAACTCATGGACTTGTATATGAAAACGCAATCCTAAGATAAGAGGCAAACAAAAGATAAGAGGTATGGCATAAGTCTTACTGTTGAACACACGTTACTCAGTAAACCGGACCAAATACCTACACAAAAGATACGACGAAAAGGGCACAAAGATAACGGGAACGAAACAGATACTCCATGGACATACTATAATAGGCGAAACGCCCTAGTATTCCATACAATGAGCAAAGACAAAAATACGTAACCTACCTTGATGGTATCAGCATTAATCCGGCATCACGGAATTACATTAAATAAACTAGATTCGCACCTCTACGCGCACCTTTATAAAAAAACACAAACGAACGGGAAAAAACGGATAGAAAGGCAAGGCATCTCGATAATGAGAGCGGGTGCATGAACAAAAAGGTCCTACCGGGATAGAAAAAACAGAAGACTGCCCGGGAGGGTAACAAACAGTTGTCACAGGTGACGGAAAAAGGAAGTTAAAAGGAAAGAGGTGTCGCTAATCACGATTCGGCATAGTAAGAAATCGCTATAACGAACCTTGATCAGCAATTATAGAAATGTCCACTGATCTGCTCAGTTACCCTGGCCAGTAATAACACAGAAGAAAAGAGAACAATTCCGATAATTGACACGCCGAAGAAAAGAGCAAAAAAAAAAAAAGGCAAGACTACAGGTGGAAAAGGAAAACGGTTCAGATTCCCACGCACACCCCCAAAATTTTTGTTGCTTCCACCAAAATAGACGAACAAAAATTGTAATTAAACATAAGGAAGGGAGAAGGGAGTAAAAACAAGAAGTTCCGTGAAGAACTATACAGCCTATTTTCATATATCCTACTTACGTTAATTGCCACTATCAACATACACAATTTCTGTTTGATTGCTGTAATAGATTCGTAGATATTAAGAACCGACTAAATATTTCGGATGGTCGCCATGTTGGATTTTATATATGTAGGTCCTAGAGTTATGTACTGTTACATGCAGATTATTGAACGTGTAGTATTCAAACTTCAATCGCATAATTAGGACACAAGAAAAAACAAGAAGATTTTAAAATTTTTCACAGCTGCCATCTTGAGGTTATGGAAACAATTGAAATAAATTAGATGCCAGTGGATTAACATTCGTATAAGGATTTACTGTACCAAGTTTCACTGCAGTCGGATGGTTGAATTGCGAGAAAAGTCCATGTGAATATTTATAATTTGCGTCACCGCCATGTTGGATTTGTGATCACCAGGTTATTTAAAGTCCTATAGATGAACTTAAGTTCATAGCCCCTATGAACATTAAAAAATGCAGTTTGAGTGCTAAAATAGATTCGTAGATATTCAGTATCGTCTAAATATTTCGGATGGTCGCCATGTTGGATTGTTAAATGTATAGGCAATAGAGTCATGTACCATTAAAGGAAAATTATTGCATAGGTTCATTATTCAAACTTTCACTTCGATCGCATGACTACTTCACAAGAAATAAAAACTTAATTTTAAAATTCGCACTGCCGCCATCTTGAGGTTATGTAAACAATTGAACTAAATTAGATACCAGTGGATTACAATGTGTATGAATATTTCCTGTACCAGGTTTCAGTGCGCTTGGAAAATTAAATCGCGAGAAAGGTCTATTTAAAATTTTCAAATTCGCTTGGCCGCCATGTTCGTTTTGTAGTTAACCGGTTTTTGAAAGTCTTATAGATGGACTTCCAGTAGTGCCCTTTATCTCCGTACAAAATTTTAGGGAGATACCGCTAATAGTTTCAGAGATATAGAATGCCGGTGAAATATTTCGCACATCCGCCATCTTGTTATTATGTAAACAATTGAACGAAGTTAGATGTCGGTGCATTACAATGTATATAAACATATACTGTACCAAGTTTCATTGCGTTTGGTTGGTCAAATCACGAGAAACGTCTATTTAAAAGTCGCAAATTCGCTTGGCCTCTATGTTGGTTTTGTAGTTACCAGGTTTTCAAAGTCACATAAGTGAACTTATAGTAGTTCCCTCTATCACCATAGAAAATGTCAGGGCAATATCGGTAATAGTTTCGGAGATATTGAATGCTGGTGAAATATTTCGCACAGCCGCCATGTTGGATTGGTGAGTCGTAACAAAATTTGAAGGGCACGGTCGAGGTCGCCGGGTATAGTGCTATGAACTTTCCGAGTTTCATTGAAATCGCTCCTGCCGTTTAGATTTTATTAGGGGGGGGACACACACACGAATCACACACACACACACGCACACACACACGGACAAAAGGTGATCTCATAAGCCTATTTTTTCAAAATTGAAAATAGGCTAAAAATTGGGTACATCACGAAAAGTCACGGGAAGGAGCCTAGAAGTAGGGGAAGACGGGGAGGACTCAAAAGAGTGTACTTCAATGAAGATAAGAAAAATATAAAAATCCAGGTACGAAAATTTCATAATAAGAACGTAACTTAAACCAGATGAATAAAATAGTAAAAATAAAAATAAAAACCCTAGCTTCCTCGCCAAATATTATACAAAAGTTACAAAGATACAGAGTTACAAAATGTAATAAATATAAGTATATCAGAAGCTGTCTTCCATAATCTCTCAAGGTAGGATGTCAGAGAGCAGATAAGATAATTAACTAAAACAAAAAAGAACGCTTAATAGAGAGCGATATTAATTTATTCTAAGAATGGGATTTAAAGTTGACTGGCGACTACCACGATACTCCGACAAAGATTAATTAGGGACGAGGAAAAATGACTAGACGTCATCTATTTAAATATTATTCGGAGGAATAACCTGAAAAGAAGTAGATAATTAAAATTGATAGCAATGCCATCTTGCGCCATCGCACGTTAACTTGAAGAAATAAGCTGAAAAACATGTCACAAGAGAAATGCTCATTCAATAGATAAGAAGGTACTTCCTACAGGCTGTCATTACTTACAAGTTCCACGGTACGCCCCTTCATTGCTCTCAGAGTGGAGCTCACCAAGACCTAGTCAATTACCTGAAAAGTAATGGCATACCTTCCTGCATTGAACCTATCTTACTGATGGAAGGAAAATCAGTTATCACCGAAGCGTAGTCTGCTGAAACAAATCTTCTTAGCCTCACAATAGGATTCGTCATCGCAAAGCCTCACTAGTTTTCCAAGGGATTAGTAGCATTGCAACGAGGGCAGATTGGTTTGGTAACTCCTACTAAACCGCACCCAAAACAAAACTTCCCTTTTAGCGGTACTAAACAATCACGGTAGGTATGTGACTCTTTTAAGCAGTTCCAGCATCGAACCGGGGACGTGAAAGCATTCACATGAAGAGAGGCAATTACATCAAGGTTATGGGAACGAGGGATACTACGTTGGACATGATTCACAGCATTAACGCGAACATTAGTTCTATGTGAATTAACAGAGGCGAAGGTATTCGCGAACTCAATCGAATGTAGGTGGCAGGTCGGTCGCGACAAAATGGTGGACGCAATGGTGATAGACTTGATTGATGTATTGAATGTTGTTGTGGATTCTAGGCGGCCTCTCGTTGAAGGACAGGCAATTTTAGATGCCAAACACATGATTATGTGTGGGAGAGTAGCCGAAACAGAAGTTTTAGTGAGACTTGAAGCTTTATGCTTACAAACTAGTAATTTGAAGGGAGTTCCTCACCAGATTAAAATTGAGATTCGATCACCAGTTGCCGAGAAAAAGTTAATTTGTTCGTGTACCTGTAAGGCTGGAAGTTCAGGAAAGTGTAAGCATGTAGTCGGTACATTGCTTTATATTTCGGTAAGTAGATGCATTTAAATTTAGAAGATATAATACTGTTGAAGCCGATAAATCGAAGAGTGTAAAAGTTGACTGTATTTGTTTTTTCTTCTTTTCGTAATAGGCATACAATTGAAAACTTGGAAGACCTGAGCTCCACAGATTTGAAGCAGCAATGGGGCAAGTTAATGAAAGACAACTACATGTACGACAAAGCGATTCCTATAAATAAATTCTGCCCAACTGTCAAATCGACCCTCCAAGTTCGCCTAGTCGGTAGTGCAGGCGAGAATAATATACTGGATATTCTACTTTCTGGGGCACATGGATCCGAGCTGGATCTTACTTTGCACTTAAGGGAGATTACTGCTACTACTACTACTATTCAAGTCTCGAGTGATGATGATTTGCTACAATTATCCCTATGCCATAAACTTTTAGGCAACAACAACTTGTTGCCACAATTTAGTGCTATGGTTGATTTTGATGCAGAACTTCAAGGTGACATTGCTCAATTTTTTAATGAGAAGGTAGCTCTCACATATGAAGGCAGTGTAAAATTATGTTTGACAACTCTTACCCAATCTGGAGAAATTTGGAAGAATGCAAGAAAAGTAATATTAACTGGTACTACTTGTTACAGTGTTTTTACTTACAGCAAAAATAAAAGCCCTGACTGGAATTTAAAAGTGAGTAGGCTGTTCAAAACTGATTTCAAGGGACACATGGCAACTGTGCATGGGAAAAATTTGAACTAGTAGCCTTAGAAGCTTATGAAATTGCTTTTATAAATAAAGTGGAACCGGTGGGCATTATTGTTCCTCCAAGTGCCCCATGGTTAGGTGTAAGTCTGGATGGTGGGGTTAGTTCACTCTGTTGTGTAGAGGTTAAGTGCCCTCTAGCAGGTAAAACGCAGACTGCAATTGATGTAGTGCAGGGCCTAAAATATTTAAATGGGTCGATTGAGGAAAATACTTTATCCTTAAAGACAAATCATCAATATTATGGTCAGGTGCAGCTGCAAGCATTGCTTTGTTTAAGATTTTTAAACCATGAGGAAAGGAGTGGGAGAGTAGAAGTACACACGTGGTGGCCAGCTGCGCTGCGGTCGGTCTGGATAAGTAGGGTAAAAATACTCAATAACACGCGTTTGATATGGAACACTTTTTATTTTTCGGTTATAATCGGTAAATGTGGACCCTAAAATAATGACAGTGTTATTTTTAATTGTATAAATGTATAACTGTGCGATACATGTGATCTAATTTGTGTGTTCCACTAGATTTTATGTGTCAGTTGCATATTATCAAGCATCTGTAGTCTGCAGGTATTTGTTTTTGAGCAGTTCGAGTCATGGCGCTGTTACGTTTAAAAGCTATATTTGAGTTTGCTCACTGTACCATAGACTCTAGAAATTATTTGCTGCTTGGTAGGGCAAAGGGATGAGTTTAACTTGCATTAAAACTCTGGGGAGACAGGAATTGCTTGATTTGTTGGATGGTTAGCAGGTAGGTTTGGTGTTGAATATCGGACTGGTAGCAGGTTCTTGCAGAGTAGATATTTATTCTGCGAAGTCAAATTAGGCCTATATGACTCGTAGTGGAATGGCTCGGATATCGCAGAGCGAGGTGATGGTGGTTGGTAGGGAAATGAACTAGGGAGCGGGGAAGGATACCTGACTGATGAAGCTTGGCTGTCGTAGTACGGCTTGGCTCGGCGAGACTGTACTTGGCTGTCTAGGTGCGGCTTAGCTCGGTGTAACAGTGAAAACCCGTCCTGTCGTCAGTGTGTGTAGTGGTGAGTGGTCCAACCCGCTCCTGTTGACCGTATTTATTTGGTATCGTCTCCTTTCGGCTATTGCTATTTGCATCTTTTGGAAAGTGATGAAAACTTATATCCGCAGCCTTCTTATACATCGACTTACAGCCGTGAACTGAGCAATATACTTTGCTTTTACTCATTTTGCACTCTATCAACGAGTAAAACTTATTACTTATGTATAAAGACACGAAGAATTTACCACGATACAAGGAACCATAATACAAACAGTCACCACGTGACAAATGTACCCTACTTGGTAAGTTTCTCATTATTACCGCTAGATGTCATAATCAGATTGCTGGAGTTGCCAATTACAATTGATGTTTTTTTCTTGTAAATAGCATTTTATTACCTTTTCTTATAGGATAGTTGATGTAAAAAGTTACTTAGAGTAATTATTGCTACATTGTAATCATAAATAGGCTAATTTATAAAATAATAAAAAAGTGATATTGTTTCAAATGCTTTATTTATCATAGAAGTACAATGTGAATGTAATAATATCATCATGTAGGTCATACCACAGAGCATCCCCATCCCCCAACATTTTAGCTTAAGATGAGTCATCATGCAGCGTGGTTTCACTTCGCTGCAAGTTTGATACATTGAAAAAATGGCTGCAGTCATAACAAGATAAACTCTTGTTTTCATCTGAATTTTCTTGAAGGCGTTGTTGTATACGAGTGTACGACTGAATATCAATTAGGAACTCGTGTAGTATACGTTGCCCGGCGCCATTAAAATCCGAAAAATTTACTATAGAAATGGCCAATGTTACTAATATACAGGAGTTGAATATTTTATCGATAGAGTGTTACTGTATTTTTTCAGAGTGCCAACATTGTTTCCAGACCAATGGTTTTCGCTTAGGCCAATAAAGGTTAGGTAGCGTGGCCCTGCGCGTTAGGCTAATATAAACACCCCTGGTTTTTGTTACGCACAGTGGGGGTAGTCATGCATCAATACTCTTTATCCATGCCAATGGTTTTGCCTAGCAGCACAATCAGTATGTTGGCAGCAAACATGACGACTTGCTTTTTGATAAGTTTATTACTTGAAAGTTAATGTTGACAATTTCCTTATTTTGGAAGTGTTTATGCAGTGTTTGTCAATGGCAAATGACTTTAATAATGTGTCAGAGTAATTACAAACCATTTTCAGAGCGCTACTATGTAAAATAACGCACTTTCGAAACGGGCAACGGATGCTACACGAGAGCCATCCAGGAAGATAAGTAGGATCAAGCCTAGAAAGGCGTAGCATTGCTTTGAAGTTCATAATCATACGAGTATTCAATTGATGATTAAATTTCTTTGGTTATGGACTATTGAGGAAAACCCATTCTCCATAAGAAGACTCAGATTTGTGAAAATAATTTACATAGAGTACCGTATGTAGTTATGAAAGAAATACCACTTTTTTTTAGGTCTACAAACATTACTATAATTTTGTTGGTGTTCATACCCCAGCATGGTAACATATCTGTACTTGGCAGAGTGACAGAAAATTCTATTAGGTTTCTCATGAAAAATAATAGGCTACGGGTACCAGCCTATTTTCTTTCACTCGGGTGCATTCTATCTAGGTACGCAAATTGTATACTGTATATGAACTAGTAGGCTAATGTATGTTAGAGAGAACTTGTTGATTATAATCTACTGTATACTTGGGGGCGAGGTGGCGGAGCGATCAAGCTGTTGGCCTCTCACCAAGGTGGACCAGGTTCGATTCCTGGTCAATGCATGCAAGATATTTTTAAGTGCAATGCCGTGTCCTGTGGTTCGCATTCAATGCAAAAAGAAGGTCCCGTGGCTCATGATTGCGAGATTAATGGTCACGTAAAACTACAAGCTTCCTTCCTTTACTATTCATTGTTTTACTAGTGATTTGGTTCTTCTGGTCTAATTTATGCAATTGGCACCGTCTAGGCCCAGGGAGGGACAAGGGGGGCCAATGCATAGGTGTCCGTAAGCAATGAAGGCCCTTTAGTGGTGCACGTTAGTTTCAGTTTATTGTAGCTACTTTTGTATTATGTAAGATGTAAAAAGTTTAAATTTAACTTTTAATTAATCTATCAATACGGATATCTACAAGCATTTGTACTATCAATGCCAAATGTATTTAAAGTCTAATAACAATGACCGCTGCGCCACCACGCCCCAGTCTAATAACACTTTGCATCATTAGGACGGGGGGTGGTGGTGGGGACCAACGTTTTAAGGAGTGTAATATTAACAGTAATATTGACATACAGTTATCCTATACTCTAGAAGGAAGAGTTTAGACTCCTCAAAAAATTAGGGTAGAGGGCAGGGCTGTGCAATGGATGAGGCTAAGTAGTGCTAGCGAGAAATTCACTTGTGCGGCGAAGCACTGCCCTGCCCATTTCTAAGCAGTGCACCGTTTAGTCGCACGAGTACTGCCCATGGTACTGCAGTGCGTTTCATACTGAGCACACAGCCTGGCCACTAGGCGCACTACAGCCAACATTTTGTCATATGCATGTGGTCCGCTGTGCTCATAACGTCTTTTGTGAATGGGGAGGACAGTAATAGCGTAGTGGGAGAAAAACACTGAAGACACATAAAACATTCTTGGACGTACATGGACCTGATCTGCAACAAGGATACATGCATTTGCTTAATTTTCTGAGTGATGCAGCAGGTAAGCTATAGTGAAATATAATAATCCTAAAAATGAAATCAAGCCTATTGGAACCATGCATGTGGCAGTAACAGGGGCCAGAATGGAATCAGGAGAGTTAAAATACATTAAATTTGTTGACGTAATGTCGCAAACCAGCAAACTCATGTTAACGTGTGCATGCACAGTCTACTCCGATATCATTAGCGACATGCTCTGGCTACTGGTGTAGCTTATGAGACTACATGATTATAGGCCTACATTTCCACTAGCAGCATATCAGTAGGTTAATTAAGAATTATTTGTAAGAAGTCGAGAGCTTGTTCATCCTATTTTTTAGATCCAATTTAACCTGTCACATAAACGTTATGGTGAATATTATAGACATGGTAACCTTAAGTTCAGGAATTTTTATCCATATGCTGCTACGTTCATGAAACAATCATGCAACTCTAGTGGCTAAAGCAAGGGCATTAATTCGTAGAAGGTAACTTGAATGGCCTAGGCCTAACCTAAAAATTAGTTAGTTATTGAGGTTTTAAGGGGCGGAAAACCTAAAAATTACAAGCAACGTGAAATTAACAAAGTTGTTCATTGAGCGACACCACTATGCATTCATCATCAGTTTAGTCTCCCAGTGGATCCATTGTTATATTAAGTTGTATTAAATTAATTTTGAAATAATGAACGAAACACGTATAAACGACTGTCATTTCGTGCCATCTATCCGTATCTATTTACAGCTAGTTTATATGTAGCGCTTTACTTCGCTGCTGATACAGTGCTCAAATTCTGCTTTAGAAGAAACACACCCACAAACTGGGTACTAGGTACTAGTAGCAAAAGTCTCCTTAGTCATACTTATCAACACTAAGAATAGGAGCTGAAACGTTCACTACTCCTGCAATAATAGTCATTACAGAATCCATGTATGGAACCATATATAAATTGACTCTCCCTTTTAATACTTTAAATATTTTCATCCTCTGAATTGTACTTTCTACATGCACTCTAGCTGCAGCTATGTCAGCAGTCCTGAGTGCATCCTCAGTTGACAATTGCTGATTCTTACCAAGAAAGGGTGGCCTGATCAATTGTATATTCCTTTCAATACTCTCACTCTCAATCAAAAATCCTTTATCGACCATTACAGCATCCTGATAAGGTAATAACATGCCTAATAAATTGGATTGCAAAAATATTTCTTTGTCTGATACCCTTCCACCATACACTTGACTTACAAAAGTTACTAAACGTGATGGTGCAACACCAACAAGTACTATCAATGTGTAATCGCCTTTGTAATGAGAGTAGGACATCACACGACACTTTAAACACTTATTTTTCTCCACGGGAATTTCTGTTCAATCCAAAATAACTCTAGTATTCTGAAAATGTTGAAAACATATAGGCATCCTCTTCTTAATCAGATCTTTCTCCAGCCATTGAACAGCTGTTTTTAGTGCCTCATGTAATAACTCTACTGTTACATGGAAATAGTTCTTACATGTATTAGCTGTGACCCCAAATAGAACAGCTAAACACCTAAAAGAAAGATTAATTTTCAATTTCACGAACTCTAAAATGATACGCTGTCTGAATGACAAGGTTAGTGGTTTGGCACTCTGTCTTTCTAATTTTCCTGTAGCAACACATATATTATCTAATAATGTAACCGATGGGATACCAGTAAATGCATTAATTTCTCTATTTCTTTTCATCATGTCCTCTAAAGTTATTTTTCTACAATCATCAATTACACTTGGCGTTACTTGTATCCCTTTATCTTCTACACATTTCCTTAGAGTGGGATCTTCCACCAGCGCTGCAAACATCTCCTCTGCCTCAGTCTCTGTGTCTTCAGTTACCACTTCACTGTCTTCAGTTGGAGATGGTGGTGGTGCCACAGCTTCGTGTCTATGTTGCACACGTGCATCCCTGGCCTCTCCCTGTAGTTTCAGGGGAGAAGATATCTTCTTATCCAATGATCTCAGTGGCAATTTCTGAGAGGGCATGGCACCCTTCTTCAGGTAACTTTTACATGCTCTCACATCTGAAAGTAAAATATATTTATAATTCTACTGCAATATTATAACAATCTTATGCTTATTGATAATCCTACCCCACTGGAAGTAGCTTGTGTAGTCCACTTTAAGAATAATAGGTATAAATAATGTAGCCTAATCCAGTGTATGAAGGTTATCTTTCCACAACTGGGACGTAATTAATATGTATGAAAAAAATAAACAGGTCATCTACAGTACACGTACAAAGGAATGTTTACTAACCTGGATAAAAATAATCCTCCTTTGTGAAATGCAAACCGCATACAATCATATATTTAGAAATCGGCTTTGCGATGCGAAGTACTCGACTCCATTCCTTCTTTAAACCTTTCTCTTTAGGAAAGTAATGCATTGACATGCCTCTTGTTGCCTTTGAAGAGCACTGTGGAACTGAACAATATCTATTAATCATTTTTCAGCCTCAGTTATTATGCAAAAGCTGAAAAAATGAGAGAAGATCACACACGTCAACAAAAATCGCAGGTTAAACTGCTGTTTGTTAATATTTCTATCACCATTCCTCTAGTTCCAGCTAAGCGGCAGCACCGTCGCTTGAGTTCGCGAATTGCCTCGATTGTTGCAGTGTCGTGTCGACCAAGGAGCTGGAGTAGTATTATTGCCACGTTCCCCACATGCAGGCATATCGATCTTATTACTACACTCATTCATGTTGAACACTAATTCAGGAAACATACATTCAGAAGGCTGTGGAGATAGGATATATCGATTACACAGTCGGGCAGTTGCTTCAAATTCACGCCCTTTAATAAGAATGTCTTCAGTATCTAATACAGAAGAGTGGCGAATAACTGTTTATAGGAGGGATGTAAATTACAATAAACAGTATTAATAGTTTCACTAGAAGGCAGTGGAACTGGAAGACGAGATATTAGGATACGTATCGCTGTGACATAATCATCAATATTCTCCCCGAGAGCTTCTGTACGGGAGAAAATCTCTTGCTTTAAGGCATGCTCAAAGTCAGATGGCGTGAATCTCCTTTTCAAAGCATTCACGAAACTAACTCATGAACTGAAGGGATACTGGACTAGACGGTACCATTTTAAAGCGTTCCCACATAATAGCATAGGGAGGCATTGAACAACACTGTCAGGAACCAAACCATAGCATGTACACAATTCTTCAATACGTGTAGTAAATTCAAATACCGAGGAAGTGCCTTCCTCCCCCGAATATCGGACATTCCATTTGTTTATTATATTAGCGACATTTCCACCTTGCTAGTTTGAGTTATGTGCTAACGGGATAGGCAATGTAGAAACAAGGGGGTCGAATTCTAACCAATCAAGTTTCGTCGAAGCATTGGTGTTGGCTAAATGCAACACATCACTATTAGTAGGCGACTCGATTTCACACTTGATGTCGTTATTCATATTTGTCATTACACTCGCAGAAAAGGCACGAAAATATAATTATTACAAGCCTTACCTTTACTATGAAGCCCAAAACAGTTTGCTACGGCAAGAAATTATCACCAGGATGATAATTTTCACTAACGTTATACTAGATCCTCACAACAGTTTGTTTTTGTCCAGTTTTCACAACAACCTCCAGCCATCTTTTTGTCTCGACACATGAAAAGCAACAAACAAACGATAAGTACCATATTGCCAACTTACACATGCAGTTGGACGTATTTGTGGGCTAAGCGGTCCTCTTATGTCATTTTGGGGGATGAAACTAGGTGTAGTTACATGTAGAGCGATACATTCGAATAGCGACCAAGCTATGCCTACCATTTGTGCCGTCTGGCCTTTCACAAGATGTAGTTCGCAGTGGAAGTGTGTACCAATTAGTCTAGCGCTGGGCCCATTAAACCGGACTAAGGTTATGAAGGTATCAGAGGCAATGGATTGAACGTACATTCACTGCCATGTGAATGCAAGTTCTATTCGAATGCGCTATACATTATGGGCCTAGCCTAGCTTAGCTTAAAGAAATAAAGACTAAGTAAGGTACACATACTCAACACATAGGCAAAGGAGAGGTAATGTATTGACCAAAGAGATAACATCAAGGAATGAAGAGGAAGCATTACATGCTATGAAAGAGGTTAAGTGGACGACAAACATGTGATACTAGGTAAAATGACGGTCGAAAGGACCGAAACGCAAATGTCAAGATCGATAGGGAGAAACGATAAGGGGGGGGGGGGGGGACACACATCTGGGAAAGTATACTCGTAAAGAGTAAAATTACATTGTGAAAAATAAAGATTAAAAGGGCTAGACAAAGAGTCGGGGAAAGTGAGTCTACCGTCAAAGGAGCGAACGGTAGCTCAAATAGCCCTGAAGGAGATGAGGGAGTGCAAGGGGGACGGAGTATTAATAAAAGCGCGCGTAGATATGACGTAAAAGAATAAACACAAAAAGGGGCAAGTAACCGATATTAAAAATAATTACGAGAAAGGTATTGCAACACAAAATAAAAGATACCCATCAAAATAAGTTACGTCAGAAAGGGATTAAGGCAAACTCATGGACTTGCATATGAAAACGCAATCCTAAGATAAGAGGCAAACAAAAGATAAGAGGTATGGCATAAGTCTTACTGTTGAACACACGTTACTCAGTAAACCGGACCAAATATCTACACAAAAGATACGACGAAAAGGGCACAAAGATAACGGGAACGAAACAGATACTCCATGGACATACTAGAATAGGCGAAACGCCCTAGTATTCCATACAATGAGCAAAGACTAAAATACGTAACCTACCTTGATGGTATCAGCATTAATCCGGCATCACGGAATTACATTAAATGAAATAGATTCGCACCTCTACGCGCACCTTATAAGAAAAACGAACGGGAAAAAACGGATAGAAAGGCAAGGCATCTCGAAAATGAGAGCGGGTGCATAAACAAAAAGGTCCTACCGGGATAGAAAAAACAGAAGACTGCCCGGGAGGGTAACAAACAGTTGTCACAGGTGACGGAAAAAGGAAGTTAAAAGGAAAGAGGTGTCACTAATCACGATTCGGCATAGTATGAAATCACTATAACGAACCTTGATCAGCAATTATAGAAATGTCCACTGATCTGCTCGGTTACCCTGGCCTGTAATAACCCAGAAGAAAAGAGAACAATTCCGATAATTGACACGCCGAAGAAAATAGCAACAAAGGCAAGACTACAGGTGGAAAAGAAAAACGGTTCACAATCTTCATACATCTGATATCAACCAACATAAATACAACCATCAAGGCCAACATTACGTACTTTTCGCTTGCAAAACACAAGATAATACAAAATGGCCATCATTTCCACTGCCTACTTCACTCACACAGCAGGATAATAGAACACACCGACGATCGCAATGGCCGCGTACGCGATTATCTCGTTGTGGGAACGGGATCGGGCTGATCCTGTTGGAGGGAAAGTTGATCGCGATAATGTTATCCTGTTGCGTTTAGACGTCCCAACTTAATCTGGATCGGCGCCTGATCGCTATCGCAACCGGGACGTCTAAACGGGGTATAATGGTTGAAATTATCTCAGCCTTTTTTCTATTCTAAAGCAGGAACTCTAAAGGGTGGATTCAATATTTAAGTTTCAAACTTGCATTCATAAATTTCTGTATGTCAATTAATACCAACGAAGCCTGGAATCCCTTATTGAAAGCATTCTAAGTGACGTGTGACTAAATATATAAATACATTTGAAATAGACTTCGCTATTAATAAGTTACTCCAATTTCTTCCCCGGCTTGTACCTACCTTGCAAACTATGTGCTACCGTTCACCAGTAGACTTATAATGTTTGATATTACTAGCCTTGTGTAGCAGCAATATTGAGGTTAAATACTCCACAATAAATTCCCTCTAGAGGCATATAATTTATGTACTTACACTAAATTCGTTTGTAATTTTGATTTAATTGCAGTGTTTTGTGAGAAATGTGTTGTATAATATTGTAAATGTAAGATGTCTGACCTTCATTCTCGAAAGATGGGATGGTACAAATATTGAGGATATAGTCGCTTTTTACTTAATGATAGGTGGATGTGTTACATCCAGTAAAAAAAAAGTAAAAATACATTCATTTGTCCTCAATCCTTAAAGTGATTACTTCCATTATGGCAGTGAGTCAGCATTTTGTGTCACACTGAGATTTACTTGTTATCTTGAGGAGATTGTGTCTTTAAGTTTTAGAACTAGGGAAGACTTAACCACATATGTGTAATGCTTCACTTCAACTCTGCCGTGATTTAAAATTACATAGTTTAAGTATTATTGATGCCAAATAAATAAAATAATTTATCAATTCACTTTATTCCTAGGACTTGAAAGAAGAAACCCAGGATGGGGAAAGTGCAGCAAGTGGAAACCATTCTAATGAGTAAGTGTACAGCATATGAGGAAACATGTTATTTAACTTTTGTGTATGCATAACTGAATGTTTTGGATACGAATCAGTTTTGTTTGCAACGTCAGATATGTCTCGCATTTTACTGCTTGTCTCGTCAAGGATACAAAGTAGATACATTATTGATATTAACTTAATTCTTCACTTGCCCACGAATTATTGTTCGGAAATCTCTCTGTCTGGAAGTATTTGAGTGAAGTTAGTTAGCCTGGTTGGTTTCGTTAGTTTGGGGGCTGCGACAACGCGGTCATATAGCTCCGCTTACTTAGGGTGTCTGTAGAATCTGTCTGACAACCGGTGTTAATTGTGATGGTTGTATTTGTGTGTGTTATCTGTTTTCAATTCAAGTAAGGACTGCAGACATTCAATTTTTCAAGTAGTTAATACTTTTGCCGCCAAACGCCACAGTCAACGACCACTAGGGCAGATATAGGTTACCAGATGCCACCGTAGTCGGCTCCTGGTGACAAACGTTGCAACCTAAGAGCGTTAGTCAAGTGTTTAACCTATAATTTAACTTCACACAGGTGTAATTAGTGGAAGATTCTGTAACATGCCATAAATCTACGACATGGGACCGCCGGCTTTACTTCCCCTCCGAAGGAAGGCAATACTGAGGGATTTTAAAGCTCTTAAAAATTCTCACGGATTTGAACTCGCGATCTTGGGCATAGACGCTCAGCATGCTTCCAACTACGCCAGAAATGTTCAATAACTCAAATACTAATGAAGCTATATAAATATGTATTAGCACAATAGATGTCAGCAACTCTATTTGTAATTGATTAAAATCTGGTAATGTTATGATGAAAACTTTTTAAGTTAAAAATTCAGTCATACCTCCCCATAATGGAGACTTATCTGGCAATGAGGCAGACTTTGAGGTTCTGCAGGAGGAGAACAGGATCAAGGTTGAAGAAACGCAGAGGGTGGTAAATAAACACGAATGCTTCAAAGCGGCAGGGTTAGTTGAATTTCAGCCAGAAATTGTAAGTGGGAATGCAGGGCTGAAATGGTTGCTTAGGATAATCGAATTCGCGTGGGATTTAGGAAATGTACCGTCACACTAGAGAAAAGCAGTTATGACACCAATTTATAAGGAAGGTTACAGAAATTATAGTGGACAAAGTGTACTCAGGCATTGTAGAAAGGAGAACAATTGGCCGAGAGTAAGATGGATGCTCAACATTTCAGTATGCGTCAAGTTACGGAGAAATGAGAGGAAGAGACAGTTGTATTTGTGTATCTAGAGAAGGCGTACGATAAAGCACCTAAGGGAAGGTATTAATAGGAGTGTGGCGAGGCTTATGGGCCATTTGTTGAACTGGCTGGGTGAATTTCAAGGTGAGTAATCTGGCCTATCCGGATGATCTGGTTGTAATGACGGCCTCTGTCGAAAGTTTGCAAGCCAATATGTTAGAACTTGAACAGAGATGTAGGGAGTATGGTAGGGAGATCAGCATTTCAACAATTGGGAAGAAATGCAAGAAAGTAGAATGCTAGGTGGAATGAACAAAATAGGAGCAGTGGAACATTTATTAATTCTGAATTAGACCAGAACGTGGCTTTTACACTTGCATCAGACGTCATCGTCATACTCTGTTTCATTTTCTGGGGGACATTACCTATTCAAATTAGTAACCATGGTCACTACTGCACCTGAAATACGTGCTAAATTATGTAAGTATGTGTTTTGATTTATTGCTCTTTTAACATAAGCAACCATGTTCCAACCGCACTTGAATCTCATTCAACTGTCAACAATGTGCTAACATCGAGGTGCACACATTGTTGCCAACATGTAGGGTTCAAAATACCCCACACTTATTAAAGATTATTGGTGCGTGGCAAAAAAAACAGGGATGTATATATCGCTAACGCAGCTTGCAGGCTAAAACCATTGTCTAAACCCATTGGATTAGACAAAACGAAGGTTTGGATTGGATTTCACCTAACAATAATTGATCTAGGCAAAAACCATTCTTCTGGATTAAAATATTGGGCTAGGCAAAACCATAGGTTTGGGTGAATATTATTGATGAGTTTCACCCCCATTGTGCGTGACAAAATCAAAATGAGAGGTGTAGAAGGAGAGGCTAACTGCTCATAGGGGATCTAGGTGGCGACTTGTTTAGAATTACAGGTTTGCAGACTAGACTGGACGCTCAAAAGGAAAATCGGATAGGAAACATGACAGTTGGATTCTGGCACAACAAGGCGCAACTAAGAGCCCCAGCGTCTCACTGGCTGCCAGTGGTAGAAGTCTTATAACACTTTGCATCATTTGGACAAGTGGTTGTGGGTTCAATGTTTTAAGGTGTGTAACATTGAGCTCACCTGCACCTGTTACAGCCTCTGTCGCACTGGGACCCACCCCCATCATGAAGGACCCTCCCCCGCACCATAGTTTATATGAATCTATTAGAAACCACATTTTTAAGTGTAATTGTTTAAATCAACTTCAGAAAACGTTGTTTTTTTATAATGTAAATCGCCATCGAACATGTTTGTGAATTTTCAACGCAAGAAAAGGGAGAAGATATGATTTTAACCCTCAACTCCTGCGCATAATGAATCGTGACTTGCGCATTATACGTTTCTTCTAGACAGTTGTGCGATCGACATGAAAGCATACCGTAACTCTTTTGAGAAGTAAACATTGAGTAGGATTTCGACATAAAATTAAACCATGAGTTTTGAAATCGAGGTGTTTTATTCCAGGCAATAATCAAGCTCAAGCTGCAATACAAAACCTTAATGAATAAGCTTCGAACACAAAAAATCAAGCTACAATACTGGAAATACAATCAATACAACACATTCATAAATGAGCTTCGAAATCAAGTTGAGACAAAAATCAAGCTACACAATCAGCTGTTAAAACTAAAGGTTTTTTTTTTGCAAGCAGAGAGCTCTTGGATGCGAATATGTCAATGACCTTTTCAAAATCATTATTCCACTCACTTGCAATGATAAGTGAAGCCCCCAGACGATCACCACCCATGGTGGTGCGCAAGTTGGTTTTTACGCGTTCAAGCTTGGAATAGGAGACTTCATTCGAAACGCTCGCTACTGGGAGAGTGACAGCAAACTTCAAGATAAAATACAAATTTGGGAAGACACTTTTAAGTTTAGCTAAGCTCTGAAAATCTCAAGAAGGCTGCCAACATTACCCGGTCCATCTCTTTCCTTGCTATTTTCATCTTCCTGATTCGCTTGTGCTTCGTTTTCCACTTCCTCCTCTTCCTCACTGTTACACACATCTTCATGAAGATCTATCTCCGGTACCGTTATGATGTCGCCGTCTGTTTCATCATCAAAAGCAACTATCGGTCTCAGTTCATCCCCTAAACCGCCTAGATCCTTGTCCTCGTCCAAATCTAATTCCGATTGCATGGGTTCGGATGACACAGGCTCATCGTGAAGTCTCTCGGGTAGAGGTATTTATTTTAGAATACCCTCAAAGCAACGGGAAAATGCTATGTATTCTTTCATCGCCCCTTCATCTTCAACGAATTTGCCATAAACTGATTTGAAACAAGCAAAGGCATCTGCAGGCTTACTTTCACTATTTTCTCAAACTTGAGTTAAGAGGGCATTAGACAACAAAGCCATGTCTTTCAGGAGTCCAAGAACAATTTTGTCATTATTGGTCTCACCCATGAAACGTTCTTTCTTGACTCACGACAATGTCCACAGATTCAAGGAAAGTGTGAACCCTAAAGATTTCTAGAGAGTCAGCAATAGGCTCATCGTTTGCTAACTCACCTGGCATTTTCTTCTTCTTCTTCTTCTTTCTCAGATGACTAGTTTGGCTGAAAGGCACAAACTCATTGTTAGATTTCTGCATGAAATCCTCAGCTTCCGACTTCATACAATTAATATCTTTTCGCAGTTTAGCAAGCCTTGATAAATTTGATTCAAGCACGGTCATAGCTGATAAAAGATCCATATCTGGGCATTCGTCAATAATTGTGAACGGATCAACAATTGCAAATATTTTTACAAAAGCTATTGCTGTGTAGATACATTTTTATTCGGTGAAATAAGTGATCAGTCCAGCGGCTAGGGGCTGCAGCTTCATAATTTCCTGGTCCTTCAATACGCCTTATTTCTTCGAGAGTTTCAATCACGGCACCATGAGTCAAAAGCACTGTATCTATAGCCTTCGAATGGGACATCCACCTAGTGGTAGTAACCCTTTTCAATCTCATAGTGTTCAGTGTGCATTTTACTGTACACTGCAATGCGTAGCTTCGACCTACTTATAAAAGCAAACAATGTTTCTACGGCATCCAACGAAACTCCTACAGCCTTAATAACAACCAGATGTGCCCAGCACCAGATATATACAGCCATACGATTAACTTCTCCCAAACCTTGTAGACCATTGATTTCAGCACGAATGTTTGCGGCGCCGTCATGCGATTGTCCAACTAGCTGAGATCTCCAGTTAAGTCCGCGCTAAGTGCACAAGTTTTCGAAAGTATCCATTAAGGCTTTACCTGTTGTAGCGGGTGATTCTTAAATGACCTATTAGCCTTTCTTGAATACGACCTGTTTTATCATCACATACCTTACAATAAAAGGAAACTTGTTCCTTTCTGGACTTGTCAAACGTACCATCGCAAGCCATGCTAAACATTTTTGAATCCTCTATTTCTTTGGATACTTTATTGGTGATGAACGTACAAATTGCGTCAATCAATTGGTTTTGTCGCCGCCATGATATTGTACCCGTATAAGGAGTGGAGATACAGGCGTGATGAAATATTTGAATTGAGCGCGCTGAGGCGACACCAAGGTCGCGGCAAGCTGACGACTCGCCATGTTTTGAAGCGAGCGCGTGGCCCAAGTGACGTAGCACAATATACTTGTTTGTATTCAGATAAGGAAGAGGAAGGCATCAGCTTTTCAGAATTCTATTTGGTATTATTCTCCTGTTTAATTTATGAAGTTTCAATTGATATAAGAAACCTTCTAGGATATTCCACCGTGGGAACCAACGGCACCGAATGCATCACATTACGTAATGCAACTACAGGTATCGATATTTGACCTTGATGTCGTATAAAAGCCAGCTCTTGGAAGGCCAAGGTAGCATTCAATCAGTGTTAATCAGCTTTGATCATTGGTGCTCACCTGTTATGATTCGTATGACGTTACGCCGTCGTAATACTGCGGAAATACTCCGTGAGGCTAGGCCTCTATTATAAAATACTTAAAATAACATCTCCACGTTACTCTGCTCGTATGTCGGAAGACATAGTTTCATTTTTATACCATTGCGTGGAAAGTAAAGTGCCTTTGTGCTTCACCACAACTTATTATAATTATTATTATTATTGTTATTCATGTGCTTGTGAAAATTCATCATTACGGGAATATTGGAAGAATTGAAGGTATGTGGATATGGGCTTGTTTACACGCAACTGACTGATAATTTGACTGTCTGTAAACTCCCACCCAATGCTTGATATTTGTGAACTGGAATTATGTCAAACTGTGAAGTGATTGTGAGCGACTATAATAACTTCTTCAATGTCATATTGTGGAAAACTTCGTGCTTGAAACAGAACAGGCATATCTGAGATATTATATTACATGGATATTATTATTATCAAGCCACGTAATATTTCACTGGTTATAATTGAGACAGTCAGAATAATTGGATATTCAAAAACTTTCGACTACAATATCGAAATGCCGAGTGTGCGTTTGTGAAGGAGTCCAGGACGACCCCCTAGGATTATGACGTCACGACCCAACTGTTCCAAAATTATGGTCTGCTAGAAGAGGCACTAGGTGAGGCGAGCGATACTAGGATTTCCCGATGGGGTACCTGAAGCGATGCCTGTAATGGGCATATTCCTGTGGATGTGAAGGAAGCATGAGGCAAATGCTGGGATACGACTCTTCCCTAGGGTGGAGCCATCACGTATCCGTGGTGCCAGGTTCTGACCCGCAACGAGGGATGATTCTCCTCCACAGAACATCTAAGGTAGAAGCCTTGCGACTTATGTGAATCTTATTTTTGTGCCATAAATTCCCATAATTTCTGTTATCATCCGTTAACTTCCTTAGTCGTCATTAATCTTCCTTATATTATATTGGTTGCATATTATGCCAGGCGAATACTTTGATTTATTGCTTAGACTTGAAGGTGAGGTGGATCCTCAAAATTTCATTCTTTAATAATAATAGTAATAATAATAATAATAATAATAATAATATGGGATGTCCTACCCCATTTGCATAAAAGGCAGCAGGAGTATGACAACTTGAAAGCATTTACACTATTTTTAACACGTCTTGATGATCATAAAATATTTTCTAATTCCATAATAAGAGTAATAATAATAATAAAATCTCTACAAACTTATGTTGGAGGAACACTGAATTTCAATAAATAATAATAAGTGTAATATTCCATGAGGAAAATGATAATTGATAAATGTTCAAAAATGATAAATTATGATATGATTATAAACCAATTGTTTAATGGTTTAAGAGTATGGGATCTCATGATCTTTAAATAGAATTGGACATCTTAAAACGAAGCCTGATGATTCTGCATCTAAGTGGAATAGTGTTGGTATTGGGATACTTGTCTTATCCCCGATTCACTTATGTGTTTTCTGTGTTTAGCTCAGGTGGTAAATTGGCTTTCACGGCCAGCGAATTAAAACTCAGCAATTCTTCTAGGTTTGTGCAATGTCTTGTGAGGGGCTTCGCCTAGGACACCAAGCTGGCTCATCGGCGGGCTTTTGGTGTCCCCGCCCGGACCCCCACAGGAGTAACGAACAGCGCGCTACCTCCCTTTATAAAGAGTGCAACTGCACTACTTTACTGCGAGAACTAAAAGCTCAAACAGCCTTAACCTCCCTATGAAGGCTTCCAAAAAGATGGTATTTTGGCTTTCACGGCCAGTGAATTAAAACTCAGCAATTCTTCTAGGTTTGTGCCGTGTCTTGTGTGGGGTTTCGCCTAGGACACCAAGCTGGCTCATTGGCGGGCTCTTAGTGTCCCCGCCGGGACCCTCACAGGACTAACGAACTGCGCGCTACCTCCCTTTATATAGAGTGCAACTGCACTAGTTTACTGCTAGAACTAAAAGCTCAAGCAGCCTTCACCTCCTAATGAAGGCTTCCAAAAAGATGGTATTTTGGCTTTCACGGCCAGTGAATTAAAACTCAGCAATTCTTCTAGGTTTGTGCCGTGCCTTGTGTGGGGTCTCGCCTAGGACACCAAGCTGGCTCATCGGCGGGCTTTTGGTGTCCCCGCCTTGACCCCCACAGGAGTAACGAACAGCGCGCTACCTCCCTTTATAAAGAGTGCAACTGCACTACTTTACTGCGAGAACTAAAAGCTCAAGCAGCCTTAACCTCCCTATGAAGACTTCCAAAAAGATGGTATATTGGCTTTCACGGCCAGTGAATTAAAACTCGGCAATTCTTCTGGGTTTGTGCCGTGTCTTGTGTGGGGTTTCGCCTAGGACACCAAGCTGGCTCATCGGCGGAATCTTGATGTCCCCGCCCGGACCCCCACAGGAGTAACGAACTGCGCGCTACCTCTCTTTATTTTGAGTACAACTGCACTACTTTACTGCGAGAACTAAAAGCTCAAGCAGCCTTTACCTCTCTATGAAGGCTTCCAAAAAATGGTATATTTGCTTTCACGGCCAGTGAATTA
Source organism: Meconema thalassinum (assembly GCA_946902985.2). NCBI lineage: Eukaryota > Metazoa > Arthropoda > Insecta > Orthoptera > Tettigoniidae > Meconema > Meconema thalassinum. The sequence goes on along the minus strand of OX336388.2, from coordinate 53,805,133 downwards.
AAACTCAGCAATTCTTCTAGGTTTGTGCCGTGTCTTATGTGGGGTTTCGCCTAGGACACCAAGATGGCTCATCGGCGGGCTCTTGGTGTCCCCGCCCGGACCCCCACAGGAGTAACGAACTGCGCGCTACGTCCCTTTATATAGAGTGCAACTGCACTACTTTACTGCGAGAACTAAAAGCTCAAGCAGCCTTAACCTCCCTATGAAGACTTCCAAAAGGATGGTATATTGACTTTCACGGCCAGTGAATTAAAGCTCAGCAATTCTTCTAGGTTTGTACCGTGTCTTGTGTGGGGTTTCGCCTAGGACACCAAGCTGGCTCTTCGGCGGGCTCTTGGTGTCCCCGCCCGGACCCTCCAGGAGTAACGAACTGCGCGCTACCTCCCTTTATATAGAGTGCAACTGCACTACTTTACTGCGAGAACTAAAAGCTCAAGCAGCCTTAACCTCCCTATGAATGCTTCCGAAAAGGCCATGAGAGACTCCATAAGCTTCGAAGGTCTGAAGAGAACTAGAGTTGACCAAGGTAGTTATGGTGAAACAGGGAGGTCATCTGCCCCAATCACCAACGGAGATCGACAGGAAGATGACACAGGAGCGTGGTACAATTAAGTAGACGTACTACATAATTCAGAAGAGGCTCCATATTGTTTTCATTGTCTTCCCCACAAGTTGATTGCCCTGGGGAGATCATTAGTGATATGCAGAGGTTATTGGTGTTGCATATGAGACTGCACGATGATAGGTCTACATTTCCATTAGCAGCATACCAATACGTTAATTAGGAAATATTTGTCTTGTGACAACCGTGTGGGTCAGCTCTTGGCGTGGCGAAGTAAGAAGTTTGAATCCCACCATTCACAGACATTGTTGCCATTGTTGTTGTTGTTGTTGTTGTTGTTGCTGGATCCAGCATTCATGGCTCAAGATTGTTATTGGCAGCGCCAACAAAGTTTTATCAGCGCTGGATTAAATAGTTGGCAGCCGCCAAATGTTATTAGCTCTAGAACAAATTGTGTCTGTAGTGGTAAAGGAGCCATATCGAGGTGGCTGTGGGGGTCTTTAACCCGGGACCAAGGCTGTAGTGGTGACGTGTCCGACAAGTGTGGTGGAGGACTGTGGTGGTACAGGAACCATACCGAGGTGGCTGTGAGGGTCTATAACCCGGGACCAAGGCTGTAGTGGTGACGTGTCCGGCAAGTGTGGTGGAGGACTGTGGTGGTACAGGAGCCATACCGAGGTGGCTGTGAGGGTCTCTAACCCGGGAGCAAGGCTGTAGTGGTGACGTGTCCGGCAAGTGTGGTGGAGTACTGTGGTGGTACAGGAGCCATACCGAGGTGGCGGTGGGGGTCTATAACCCGGGACCAAGGCTGTAGTGGTGACGTGGCCGGCAAGTGTGGTGGAGGACTGTGGTGGTACAGGAGCCATACTGAGGTGGCTGTGCGGGTCTATAACCCGGGACCAAGGCTGTAGTAGTGACGTGTCCAGCAAGTGTGGTGGAGGACTGGTGGTACAGGAGCCATACCGAGGTGGCTGTGGGGGTCTTTAACCCGGGACCAAGGCTGTAGTGGTGACGTGTCCCGCAAGTGTGGTGGAGGACTCTGGTGGTACAGGAGCCATACCGAGGTGGCTGAGGGGGTCTATAACCCGGGACCATCAGTTTCAACCAAGCAAGCAAGGTGAATAGACGTGCAGCGAAGTGTAAGGAAGAATGGGAATCGCTATTCAGCAGTACCGGGTGGTCATCGGCCGCTGGCAGGCTAGAGTGAAGTGCGATTTCGGTGTCGGGAAGGTGATAGTGCGCAACGTCACTGAACAGATGGGGGTTTTGGCGATGGGGATGGTAGTGCTGGTTGTGGCGACGCTACTATTAATTGGAGGAGTGGAGTCAAACCCAGGGCCTGGTCAGTTGGGATGGCAAGAAATGGAAAAAATAAGGGAAATTGTAAAGGAAGTGTCACAAAATGACCAGATCCGGGACATTCTTCGTGAGCAATGTAAGGAATTCAAGGAGATGAAGACATGTATAAGAGAAGAGATGGGAATAGTGACAGAAAGGCTGACCGAGAATAGTAGAGAGATAAAAGACCTAAGAGAAAAGGTGAAGATATTAGAGGAGGAGGTAAATGAATTAAGGAAGACCAAGCTGGATGAGAGAAAGAAAAACGTCTTCATTTACGGAATAAAGGAAGATGCCAAGGAAAGCACCGAGGATCTAACATCCAAGGTGCTCCGAGTGATTAGTGAAGGCATGCGGATAAACATTGGAGTTTCAGAGATTGACAATGTGACCAGGATAGGGTGGGGAAAGGGCACGAGGCCCGTGAAAGTGTCATTAGTTTCTTCGCTGATGGCTCACAGAATTCTGGCGAACACAACCTGAAAGGGGAGAGGATATGGGTAAGGAGAGAAATGACTAAAGAAGAGGCAAGCGAGCAACGGACCTTGCAGTTTCATTTAAGGAAGGAAAGAAACTCGGGTCTGAAGGCTTATGTAAAGGGCAATAGACTGGCGGTTAGCGGCAACAACTGGGATCAGGTTTGGACAGTGGCACAACTCCAGGATATGGAGAAGCAACAGCAACAGGAGCCAGTTAGACCTAGCAACCAGGTGGAAGCAGCTGTCGGTTCAGAGGGAAGTGCGGTGATGATTCAACAGAGAGCATCGACCTCCAAGTCCAACACTGAAGTGGCGCGAGCAGGAACGACTAACGTCAACGCCAGGAACACCGGACAAGTGCGTGGTTTGCAGAAAGGTGAGACTAACAAACAACGAGTTACTAGTCTAAAAGAACTTTGGGGCAAGAAAACCTTGACAGAGCAGTTTAATGTGGAGAAGGAGGTCATTTCTTCTCCAGGTGGCAGTCTACTAGAGCTAGAGAAAGCTAGAGTTACTAGAAGTAAAGCCACCGCCAGCGAAGAGGGTAGGGGTAATAAATAACTAAACTGGAATATTGCTAGCGTAAATATAGAGGGTTTTTTAAATAAGAGAGGGAACGATGTAGTTTTGACCCTAATAGAAGATATGCAGATTGTAGGATTTGTTGAGAGTTGGCTCCCTGCAGGTTGCGAGGTTAAAATAGATGGCTTCAATATATATACAAAACCTAAGATTAGGAAAGCTCGTACCGGTAGGTTCCCGGGGGGAATTGTTGTTTTAATTAAAGAAGAGGTGAGGGAATTATCAGAATTTATTAGTTCAGAACTGGAAGAAGTAGTGTGGGTAAAAGCAGATATTAGGGGGAGGGGGAAAGGAACGGTATGTTCCTCCGGAGAATTCCCCGAGTGCAAGAGAAAGCTTTTTCGATGAGTTAGCTATTGAAATAAACAGAATTCAAAATATATATGAAGCAGCAGAGATTGTGCTTTTAGGGGACTTCAATGTGAGGGTTGCAGACAGAAAGCCCCTTTGCAGCAAGGGGGTTGCCGAGGCCGTATGTGGGGATAGGCACATCAAAGACAAGGAATGTAACAAGAACGGAGAAAAGATTTTGGAACTATGTGGTGCAGAAGAGCTATATATATTAAATGGTGTCTGTGTGGGGGATGAAGGAGGTAACCTGACGTTTATAACAGAGATTGGAGGAAGTGTAATAGATTTAGCAATATGTTTCAGAGGAGCACTAGCCCTAATTAAGAGGTTCACTGTTGATGAATGGGGGGAACCACACGACCTACCAATTGTCGTCAACATGCAGGGAGCGGTGACAAAATCAAAATCAAAAGGGAACCCACAAGTTAAAGCTATAGAGAGAAAAGGAAATAGATTCAGATGGAGGGAGGAAAACTGCAGAGAGTTCCAGAACTACTTCCAGGGAGAAAATTTTGAGCTGATAAAGGTAGGGATAAGTTTAATGATCAGTAATGATGAAATTGAAGGGGTAATACGTATGATTGAGATTGCAATTATGATGGCCGGGCGGAAAATGCGCGTGAAGGCTAGGGGAAAAGTAGGGAGAATTAAAGGATGTTACGATGAATCTTGTTGAAGGAAGAAAACCGAAGTTATTAGGGCACTGAAGTTATACAAGAGAGGAGGGGATGATACGATGAGAGTAGAATTTTGTCGTCTAAGGAAAGAATATAGGGAACTGCTCAGCAAAATGAAGGATGAATGGCAGGGTAAGGAAGCAACAGCACTAAATAAGGATTCTAAAGCTAACGACTGTAGCAAAGTGTGGAGCAGGATAAATTTTTACTGTAGGGGGCGCAGAAGTGGTGGGGGTAGCTCTATTAGTGATGAAGTATGGATTGCATATTATGAGAATCTGTTAAATGCTGAAGATAATTGGAGGAAGAGGGATGAGTTTGGCGTCCCGAGGGGGCTGGAGGCCGCTCTGCCTATGCTGGACCAAGTCATATCGATAGAGGAAATTAAGGAAGTAATAGCAAAAAGTAAAGGAGGGAAGTCAGGTGCTATTTCGGGGATAACAAATGAATTTTGGCAAGAGTTGAATAACAATAGGTTCATGATGGACAGCTTGGTAAAAATCTTTAACAAAATCTTTGATGGAGGTAGATTTCCGAGGGCGTGGCAGGAGGGGATAATTTGTCCAATATATAAGAAGCGTGGGGGCAAACTAGACCCAGGCAACTATAGAGGCATAACTTTGCTTGATAATTTGAGCAAAATGTACACCGGGGTCTTATCCAAGCGTTTAATAGCATGGGCAGAGGGCTGTTCGGTGTTCTCGAGACTCCAGACTGGGTTCAGAAAAGGGATGAGGACCAGTGACAATATAATGGTGGTCAAAACGGTGATGGAGAAGTACATAAGAAGGAAAAGAGGTAAGCTGTATATCACAGCTATTGATTTGGAGAAGGCGTTTGATTCAGTGAGCAGGGGAGCTGTCATGGCTAAACTGGGAACAATCGGGGTGTCACATAAAATGATAAGAGCAATTGAGAATGTGTATTCCGAAGTGAAATGTGCAATTTTAGGAGAGATAACGTCTAATATAGGATTAAAACAGGGATGCAAATTATCCCCGATGCTTTTTTTTTGCTATTTATCAACGATATTTTCGATTCAAAGGGTTTTGAGCAACGGTCCAATCCTTGCTTGGACAATTATGATATCCCGGGCCTAGCTTTTGCTGATGACATCCTTCTGCTTGCTCTAACACCCTATAATATGCAATATAGTTTTGACGAGATTGTGAGATACTGTGAGGACTGGAACTTAAAAATTAACCCGAGTAAGACCAAAGTTACGGTCTGCAAAAAGGGAGTTAAACTGGCTAAGAATGAAAAGTGGGTCATGTATGGGTCACAGTTAGAGACGGTGAAAAAACTTGAGTATCTAGGGACGATAATGGCGAGTAATGGTAAATGGACCGAACAAATTAAAAGGGCAAAATCGAAAGGGCTAGCGGCATTGGCGAATGTTAAAGTGTTAGAGCGTAGGCTACCGAATCTTGACTACAAAGTGTATAAGAATGTGTTTTACGCACTCATCGTTTCAAGAGCACTTTATGGAGTGGAAGTATGGGGTTTAGAGGAAGGAACGAAAACCCTGCACAGTGTTGTAAGTAGGTTTGCCAAGATAATTTTGGGGCTACCTAGTTGCACGGCGAATTGTGGAGCGAGAATGTTGTGTGAGGATGTAAGCATTAGACAACATATAAAAAAAAGGTCATAAAGTCTTGGATTCGTTTAAAAGCAGGTGGAGGGGGGGGGGGGAATGCTTAAGGTTGCCTACCTGCACCAAATGAAGCATCAGCAAGAGGGCTACTGGGTGGACGGGGTAAGAAGTGTACTGGAAAGATTAGGAATGGGTTATCTATGGGATAGGGACTTACAAAGAGAGGAAGGTAGGGTGAGTAAAAAGTGTGTAGAAGGGTTAATGACGTAGAGTTGCAGGTGCTAATAGAAGAGTGCACCAGTAGGAGAACCTTAACGGAGTTCTGCGATATAAGGAACTTTATGAGCATAAAGCCTCAATGCCTAATGGAAAGAGAAATGAGAGGGATAATTTGGTGGTTAATGGGGGTGTATAAGAACAAAGCGTTGAGAGAAGTAGGAAAAGAGGACATTTGCCTGTTTTGTGGGAAGGTTATGGGTGCAGCGCACCTGATCAGGGAATGCAAGGAAATTAAAATGATAAGAGCAAAGTTTGTAGACAAAGCAGATCTAAACAGAATAGAAAATGAAAATGAGTATCACACTTTAATTAAATTACTAAAAAGGGAATGGGGGAAAACAGGTCAATTAGCAAAATATCTTAATACCATCATGGCAATGTGGAATAAGAAAGCGTCGGATGAGATTCAGAACAAAGATGCATGTAAATTAAGCATTCAAGTACAGGAGATGGCTTCCTAAGCTATAAATCTTGTTAAAGCCTAGGAGAGCCTATCTGTATTAACTAGGTATACGATTACTACAGTACAGCCGCATATTGCTGTCTGTAGATTTTCCTGTGAGTTTGATGATTTTTTTCCTTACTACGAAACTTATCAGACTCTGACAGTCAGTAAGGGCTCGATAGGGAAATAAAAGTAATTCTTTCTGGGATGTGTCTCCCATGGAGAACTGTCAAAAAATGAAGAACACTGTGTCCACATTTATGATTAAGGAAGAACTTTGTGCAGTCTCCATCAGAAAAGTTGCCCAGTGATATTGTGAATGAAGATAACTACTGCAATGCATTATTAAGTTTTGAAATAACTAGGAAGCTATGAAATGGCGAATGAACATTTGGTTTAATTATCTAACGCCATACTGTAAATTTATGTTATCGATGTGTTTATTGTCTGTACGTCACGATATGACTCTCTGAGTTAGAGTGACAATTAACAAGTAGATTTGGTTAAATAAATAAATAAATAAATAACCCGGGACCAAGGCTGTAGTGTCACGTGTCCAGCAAGTGTGGCGGAGGACTGCGATTGTAGCGGTGGTGCTGCACTGATTTGGTGAACTAAAGCGTGGGTTACGGCCTCGCTGAGCGGTATTGTGGTTGTTGAGACCTAGTCCAAGAAGAGGCGCAAACTGGAGGGCAGAGGATCTGGAAAGTACCTGGGTTGTGCCTGTGCAAACCCGTCTGTGAGCAGGCAACGCGCAGGTTAGCTTAGGGAGGAGACCGGGAGACCGCCCCAGAGCAGTAGCTGGCTCCGGTGAAAACTTGCAGAGCAGGTAGCGGGCAGGTTAGCTTAGGGAAGAGTCTGGGAGAGCGCCACAGAGCGGTAGCTGGCTCCGGTGAAAACTTACAGAGCTGGTAACGCGCACGTTAGCTTAGGGAGGAGTCCGGGAGACCGCCACAGAGTGGTAGCTGGCTCCGGTGAGAACTTGCAGAGCTGGAAACGAGCAGGTTAGCTTAGGGAGGAGTCCGGGAGACCGCCACAGAGCAGTAGCTGGCTCCGGTGAAAACTCTCAGAGCTGGTAAAGCGCAAGTTAGCTTAGGGAGGAGTCCGGGAGACCGCCACAGAGCGGTAACTGGCTCCGGTGAGAACTTGCAGAGCTGGTAACGAGCAGGTTAGCTTATGGAGGAGTCCGGGAGACCGCCACAGAGCGGTAGCTGGCTCCGGTGAAAACTTACAGAGCTGGTAGAACGCCGGTTAGCTTAGGGAGGAGTCCGGGAGACCGCCAAAGAGCGGTAGCTGGCTACGGTGTAAACTCTCAGAGCTGGTAAAGCGCACGTTAGCTTAGGGAGGAGTCCGGGAGACCGCCACAGAGCGGTAGCTGGCTCCGGTGAGAACTTGCAGAGCTGGTAACGAGCAGGTTAGCTTAGGGAGGAGACCGGGAGACCGCCACAGAGCGGTAGCTGGCTCCGGTGAAAATTTACAGAGCTGGTAGAACGCAGGTTAGCTTAGGGAGGAGTCCGGGAGGCCGCCACAGAGTGGTAGTTGGCTCCGGTGAAAACTTGCAGATCTGGTAGAACGCAGGTTAACTTAGGGAGGAGTCCGGGAGACCGCCACATAGTGGTAGGTGGGTCCGGTGAAAACTTGCAGAGCAGGTAGAACGCAGGTTAGCTTAGGGAGGAGTCCAGGAGACCGCCACAGAGAGGTAGCTGGCTAAGGTGAAAACTTACAGAGCTGGAAGAACACATGTAAGCTTAGGGAGGAGTCCGGGAGGCCGCCACAGAGCGGTAGGTGACTCCGGTGAAAACTTGCAGAGCTAGTAGAACGCAGGTTAGCTTAGGGAGGAGTCCGGGAGACCGCCACAGAGTGGTAGCTGGCTACGGTGAGGACTTGCAGAGCTGGTAGAACGAAGGTTAGCTTTGGGAGGAGTCCGGGAGACAGCCACAGAGCGGTAGCTTGCTCCGGTGAAAACTTACAGAGCTGGTAACGCGCAGGTTAGCTTAGGGAGGAGTTCGGGAGACAGACACAGAGCGGTAGGTGGCTCCGGTGAAAATCTGCAGAGCTGGTAAAACGCAGGTTATTTTAGGCAGGAGTCCGGGAGACCGCCACAGGGCGGTAGCTGGCTCCGGTGAAAACTTGCAGAGCTGGTAACGAGCAGGTTAGCTTAGGCAGGAGTCCGGGAGACCGCCACAGAGCGGTATCTGGCTCCGGTGAAAACGTACAGAGCTGGTAACGCTTAGGTTGGCTTAGGGAGGAGTCCGGGAGACCGCCACAGAGCGGTAGGTGGCTACGGTGAAAACTTGCAGAGCTGGTAGAACGCAGGTTAGCTTAGGGAGGAGTCCGAGAGACTGCCACAGAGCGGTTGCTGGCTCCGGTGAAAACTTGGAGAGCTGGTAGAACGCAGGTTAGCTTAGGGAAGAGTCCGGGAGACCGCCAAAGGGCGGTAGATAGCTCCGGTGAAAACTTGCAGAGCTGGTAACGCACAGGTTAGTTTAGTGGGAATCCGGGAGACCGCCACAGAGCGGTAGCTGGCTCCGGTGAAAACTTGCAGAGCTGGTAACGCACAGGTTAGTTTAGGGGGAATCTCGGAGACCGCCACAGAGCGGTAGCTGGCTCCGGTGAAAACTCTCAGAGCTAGTAAAGCGCACGTTAGCTTAGGGAGGAGTCCGGGAGACCGCCACATAGTGGTATGTGGGTCCGGTGAAAACTTGCAGAGCTGGTAGAACGCAGGCTAGCTTAGGGAGGAGTCCAGGAGACCGCCACAGAGAGTTAGCTGGCTAAGGTGAAAACTTACACAGCTGGAAGAACACAGGTTAGCTTAAGGAGGAGTCCGGGAGACCGCCACAGAGCGGTAGGGGGCTCCGGTGAAAACTTGCAGAGCTGGTAGAACGCAGGTTAGCTTAGGGAGGAGTCCGGGAGACCGCCACAGAATGGTAGCTGGCTACGGTGAAGACTTGCAGAGCTGGTAGAACGAAGGTTAGCTTTGGGAGGAGTCCGGGAGACCGCCACAGAGCAGTAGCTTGCTCCGGTGAAAACTTACAGAGCTGGTAACGCGCAGGTTAGCTTAGGGAGATGTCCGGAGTCCGCCACAGAGCGGTAAGTGACTCCGGTAAAAACTTGCAGAGCTGGTATAGCTGGTAACGCGCACGTTAGCTTAGGGAGGTTTCCGGGGACTGCCACAGAGTGGTAGCTGGCTCCGGTGAAAACTTACAGAGCTGGTAACGCACAGGTTAGCTTTGGGAGGATTCCGGGAGACCGCCACAGAGCGGTAGCTGCCTCCGGTGAAAACTTGCAGAGCAGGTAACGGGCAGGTTAGCTTAGGGAGGAGTCCGGGAGACCGCCACAGAGCGGTAGCTGGCTCCGGTGAAAACTTACAGAGCTGGTAGAACGCAGGTTAGCTTAGGGAGAAGTCCGGGAGACCGTCACAGAGCGCTAGCTGGCTCCAGTTTAAACTTGCCAAGCTGGTAACGCACAGGTTAGTTTAGGGGGAATCCCGGAGACCGCCACAGAGCGGTAGCTGGCTCCGGTGAAAACTCTCAGAGCTGGTAAAGCGCACGCTAGCTTAGGGAGGAGTCCTGGAGACCGCCACATTGTGGTAGGTGGGTCCGGTGAAAACTTGCAGAGCTAGTAGAACGCAGGTTAGCTTAGGGAGGAGTCCAGGAGACCGCCACAGAGAGGTAACTGGCTAAGGTGAAAACTTACAGAGCTGGAAGAACACAGGTTAGCTTACGGAGGAGTCCGGGAGACCGACACAGAGCGGTAGGTGGCTCCGGTGAAAACTTGCAGAGCTGGTAGAACGCAGGTTAGCTTAGGGAGGAGTCCGGGAGACCGCCACAGATTGGTAGCTGGCTACGGTGAGGACTTGCAGAGCTGGTAGAACGAAGGTTAGCTTTGGGAGGAGTCCGGGAGACCGCCACAGAGCGGTAGCTTGCTCCGGTGAAAACTTACAGAGCTGGTAACGCGCAGGTTAGCTTAGGGAGAAGTCCGGGAGACAGCCACAGAGCGGTAGGTGGCTCCGGTGAAAACTTGCAGAGCTGGTAGAACGCAGGTTATTTTAGGCAGGAGTCCGGGAGACCGCCACAGGGCGGTAGCTGGCTCCGGTGAAAACTTGCAGAGCTGGTAACGCGCACGTTAGCTTAGGGAAGAGTCCGGGAGACCGCCACAGGGCTGTAGATAGCTCCGGTGAAAACCTGCAGAGCTGGTAACGCACAGGTTAGTTTAGGGGGAGTCCGGGAGACTGCCACAGAGCGGTAGTTGGCTCCGGTGAAAACTTGCAGAGCTGGTAACGCGCAGGTTAGCTTAGAGAGGAGTTCGGGAGACCGCCAGACTGCGGTAGCTGGCTCCGGTGAAAACTTGCGGAGCTGGTAACGAACAGGTTAGCTTAGGCAGGAGTCCGGGAGACCGCCACAGAGCGGTATCTGTCTCCGGTGAAAACTTGCAGAGCTGGTAGAACGAATGTTAGCTTAAGGACGAGTCCGGGAGACCGCCACAGAGCGGTAGCTTGCTCCGGTGAAAACTTACAGAGCTGGTAACGCGCAGGTTAGCTTAGGGAGGAGTCCGGGAGACCGCCACAGAGCGGTAGGTGGCTACGGTGAAAACTTGCAGAGCTGGTTGAACGCTGGTTAGCTTAGGTAGGAGTCCGGGGGACCGCCCCAGAGCGGTAGCTGGCTCCGGTGAAATCATGCAGAGCTGGTAACGAGCACGTTAGCTTAGGGAAGAGTCCGGGAGACCGCCCCAGGGCGGTAGAAGGCTCCGGTGAAAAGAAGCAGAGCTGGTAACGCACAGGATAGCTTAGAGGGGAGTCCGGGAGACCGCCACAGAGCGTTAGCTGGCTCCGGTTAAAACTTACAGAGCTGGTAGAACGCAGGATAGCTTAGGGAGGAGTCCGGGAGACCGCCACAGGGCGGTAGCTGGCTCCGGTGAAAACTTGCAGAGCTGGTAGAACGCAGGTTAGCTTAGGGAGGAGTCTGGGAGACCGCCACAGAGCGGTAGCCGGCTCTGGTGAAAACTTGTAGAGCTGGTAGAACGCAGGTTAGCTTATGGAGGAGTCCGGGAGACCGCCACAGAGCGGTAACTGACTCCGGTGAAAACTTGCAGAGCTGGTAGAACGCAGGTAAGCTTAGGGAAGAGTCCGGGAGACCGCCACCGTGCGTTAGCTGGCTCCGGTGAAAACTTGCATAGCTGGTAACGCGCACGTTAGCTATGGGAAGTGTCCGGGAGACCGCCACAGGGCGGTAGATAGCTCCGGTGAAAACTTGCAGAGCTGGTAACGCACAAGTTAGTTTATGGGGAATCCGGGAGACCGCCACAGAGCGATAGCTGGCTCCGGTGAAATTTTGCAGAGCTTGAAACGTGCAGGTTAGCTTAGGGAGGAGTCCGGGAGACCGCCAGACTGCGGTAGCTGGCTCCGGTGAAAACTTGCAGAGCTGGTAACGCGCACGTTAGCTATGGGAAAAGTCCGGGAGACATCCACAACACGGTAGATAGCTCCGTTGAAAACTTGCAGAGCTGGTAACGCACAGGTTAGTTTAGGGGGAGTCCTTGAGACCGCCACAGAGCGGTAGCAGGCTCCGGTGAAAATTTGCAGAGCTGATAACATGCAGTTAAGCTTAGGGAGGAGTCCGGGAGACCCCCACAGAGCGATAGCTGGCTCCGGTGAAAACTTGCAGCGCTGGTAACGCGCAGGTAAGCTTAGGGAGGAGTCCGAGAGACCGCCTCAGAGCGGTAGCTGGCTCCAGTGAAAACTTGCTGAGCTGGTAACACGCAGGTTAGCTTAGTAAGGAGTCCGGGAGACCACCACAGAGTGGTAGCTGGCTCCGGTGAAAACATGCAGAGCTGGTAACACTCAGGTTAGCTTAGGGAGGAATCCGGGAGACCGCCACAGAGCGGTAGCTGGCTCCGGTGAAAACTTGCAGAGCTTGTAACGCGCAGGTTTTTTTAGGGAGGAGTCTGGGAGACCGCCAGAGAGTGGTAGCTGGCTCCGGTGAAAACATGCAGAGCTGGTAACGCGCAGGTTAGCTAAAGGGGGATTCCGGGAGACCGCCACAGAGCGGTAGATGGCTCCGGTGAAAACTCTCAGAGCTGGTAACGCGCAGGTTAGCTTAGGGAGGATTCCGGGAGCCCGCCACAGAGCGGTAGGTGGCTCCGGTGAAAACTCTCAGAACTGGTAACGCGCAGGTTAGCTTAGGGAGGATTCCGGGAGACCGCCACAGAGCGGTAGCTGCCCCCGGTGAATACTTGCAGAGCTGGTAACGTGCAGGTTAGCTTAGGGAGGAGTCCGGGAGACCGCCACCGAGCGTTAGCTGGCTCCGGTGAAAACTTGCATAGCTGGTCACGCGCACGTTAGGTTAGGGAGGTTTCCGGGGATCGCCACAGAGTGGTAGCTGGCTCCGGTGAAAACTTACAGAGCTGGTAACGCACAGGTTAGCTTAGGGAGCATTCCGGGAGACCGCCACAGAGCGGTAGCTGGCTCGGGTGAAAACTTGCAGAGCAGGTTACGGGCAGGTTAGCTTAGGGAGGAGTCTGGGAGATCGCCACAGAGCGGTAGCTGGCTCCGGTGAAAACTTACAGAGCTGGTAGAACGCAGGTTAGATTAGGGAGAAGTCCGGGAGACCGTCACAGAGCGCTAGCTGGCTCCGGTGAAAACTTGTAGAGCTGGTAGAACGCAGGTTAGCTTAGGGAGGAGTCCGGGAGACCGCCACAGAATGGTAGGTGGCTCCGGTGAAAACTTGCAGAGCTGGTAGAACGCAGGTTAGCTTGGGGAGGAGTCCAGGAGACCGCCACAGAGAGGTAGCTGGCTCCGGTGAAAAATTACGGAGCTGGTAGAACACAGGTTAGCTTAGGGAGGAGTCCGGGAGACCGCCACAGAGCGGTAGGTGGCTCCGGTGAAAACTTGCAGAGCTGGTAGAACGCAGGTTTGCTTAGGGAGGAGTCCGTGAGACCGCCACCGAGTGGTAGCTGGCTACGGTGAAGACTTGCAGAGTTGGTTGAACGCAGGTTATTTTAGGGAGGAGTCCGGGAGACCGCCACGGGGCGGTAGCTGGCTCCGGTGAAAACTTGCAGAGCTGGTTACGAGCAGGTTAGCTTAGGCAGGAGTCCTGGAGACCGCCACAGAGCGGTAGCCGGCTCCGGTGACAATTTGCAGAGCTGGAAGGACGAAGGTTAGCTTAGGGAGGAGTCCGGGAGATCGCCACAGAGCGGTAGCTTGCTCCGGTGAAAACTTGCAGAGCTGGTTACGAGCAGGTTAGCTTAGGCAGGAGTCCTGGAGACCGCCACAGAGCGGTAGCCGGCTCCGGTGACAATTTGCAGAGCTGGAAGGACGAAGGTTAGCTTAGGGAGGAGTCCGGAAGACCGCCACAGAGCAGTAGTTGGCTACGCTGAAAACCTACAGTGCTGGTAGAACGCAGGTTAGCTAAGGAGGAGTCCGGGAGACCGCCACAGAGCGGTAACTGGCTCCGGTGAAATCTTGCATAGCTGGTAACGCGCCCGTTAGCTTAGGGAAGAGTCCGGGAGACCGCCACAGGTCGGTAGAAGGCTCCGGTGAAAACTTGCAGAGCTGGTAACGCACAGGTTAGCTTAGGGGGGAGTCCGGGAGACCGCCACTGAGCGGTAGGTGGCTCCGGTGAAAACTTACAGAGCTGGTAGAACGCACGTTAGCTTAGGGAGGAGTCCGGGAGACCGCCACAGAGCGGTAGCTGGCTCCGGTGAAAACTTGCAGAGCTGGTAGAACGCAGGTTAGCTTAGGGTGGAGTCCGGGAGACCGCCACAGAGCAGTAGGTGACTCCGGTGAAAACTTGGAGAGCTGGTAGAACGCAGGTTAGCTTAGGGAAGAGTCCGGGAGACCGCCACAGAGCGGTAGCTGGCTCCGATGAAAACTTGCATAGCTGGTAACGCGCACGTTAGCTTAGGGAAGAGTCCGGGAGACCGCCACAGGGCGGTAGATAGATCCGGTGAATACGAGCAGAGCTGGTAACGCACAGGTTAGCTTAGGGGGAGTCCGGGAGACCGCCACAGAGCGGTAGCTGGCTCCGGAGAAACTTTGCAGAGCTGGTAACGCGCAGGTTAGCTTAGGGAGGAGTCCGGGAGACCGCCAGACTGCGGTACCTGGCTCCGGTGATAACTAGCAGAGCTGGTAACGCGCAGGTAAGCTTAGGGAGGAGGCCGAGAGACCGCCACAGAGCAGTAGATGGCTCCGGTGAAAACTTGCAAAGCTGGTAACGCGCAGTTAGCTTAGAGAGGAGTCCGGTAGACCGCCACAGAGCGGTAGCTGGCTCCGGTGAAAACTTGCAGAGCTGGTAACGCGCACGTAAGCTTAGGGAGGAGTCCGAGAGACCGCCACAGAGCGGTAGATGGCTCCGGTGAAGACTTGCGAGCTGGTAACACGCAGGTTAGCTTAGGGAGGAGTCCGGGAGAGCACCACAGAGCGGTAGCTGGCTCCGGTGAAGACTTGCGAGCTGGTAACGCGCAGTTAGCTTAGGGAGGATTCCGGGAGACCGCCACAGAGCGGTAGCTGGCTCCGTTGAAAATTTGCAGAGCTGGTAACGCGCAGGTTAGCTTAGGGAGGATTCCGGGAGACCGCCACAGAGCGGTAGCTGGCTCCGGTGAAAACTTGCAGAGCTGGTAACGCGCAGGTTAGCTTAGGGAGGATTCCGGGAGACCGCCACAGAGCGGTAGCTGGCTCCGGTGAAAACTTGCAGAGCTGGTAACGCTCAGGTTAGCTTAGGGAGGATTCCGGGAGACCGCCACAGAGCGGTAGCTGGCTCCGGTGAAAACTTGCAGAGCTGGTAACGCGCAGGTTAGCTTAGGGATGATTCCGGGAGACCGCCACAGAGCGGTAGCTGGCTCCGTTGAAAATTTGCAGAGCTGGTAACGCGCAGGTTTTTTTAGGGAGGAGTCTGGGAGACCGCCACAGAGTGGTAGCTGGCTTCGGTGAAAACTTGCAGAGCTGGTAACGCCCAGGTTAGCTTAGGGAGGATTCCGGGAGACCGCCACAGAGCGGTAGCTGGCTCCGTTGAAAATTTGCAGAGCTGGTAACGCGCAGGTTTTTTTAGGGAGGAGTCTGGGAGACCGCCACAGAGTGGTAGCTGGCTTCGGTGAAAACTTGCAGAGCTGGTAACGCGCAGGTTAGCTTAGGGAGGATTCCGGGAGACCGCCACAGAGCGGTAGATGGCTCCGGGGAAAACTTGCAGAGCTGGTAATGCACAGGTTAGCTTAGGGAGGATTCCGGGAGACCGCCACAGAGCGGTAGCTGGTTCCGGTAAAAATTTGCAGAGCTGGCAGCGTGCAGGTTAGCTTGGGAGGAGTCCGGGAGACCGCCACAGAGTGGTAGCTGGCTCCGGTGAAAACTTGCAGAGCTGGCAGCGCGCAGGTTAGCTTAGGCAGGAGTCCGAGAGACCGCCACGGAGCGGTAGCTGGCTCCGGTGAAAACTTGCTGAGATGGTAACGCGCTGGTTAGCTTATGGAGGAGTCCGGGAGACCACCACAGAGCGGTAGCTGGCTCCGGTGAAAACTTGCAGAGCTGGCAGCGCGCAGGTTAGCTTAGGAAGGAGTCCGAGAGACCGCCACAGGGCGGTAGCTGGCTCCGGTGAAGACTTGCAGAGCTGGTAACGCGCAGGTTAGCTTAGGGAGGATTCCGGGAGACCGCCACAGAGCGGTAGATGGCTCCGGTGAAAACTCTCAGAGCTGGTAACGCGCAGGTTAGCTTAGGGAGGATTCCGGGAGCCCGTCACATAGCGGTAGCTGCCTCCGGTGAATACTTGCAGAGCTGGTAACGTGCAGGTTAGCTTATTGAGGAGTCCGGGAGACCGCCACCGAGCGTTAGCTGGCTCCGGTGAAAACTTGCATAGCTGGTAACGCGCACGTTAGCTTAGGGAGGTTTCCGGGGACCGCCGCAGAGTCGTAGCTGGCTCCGGTGAAAACTTACATAGCTGATAACGCACAGGTTAGCTTTATGAGGATTCCGGGAGACCGCCACAGAGCGGTAGCTGGCTCCGGTGAAAACTCTCAGAGCTAGTAAAGCGCACGTTAGCTTAGGGAGGAGTCCGGGAGACCGCCACATAGTGGTATGTGGGTCCGGTGAAAACTTGCAGAGCTGGTAGAACGCAGGCTAGCTTAGGGAGGAGTCCAGGAGACCGCCACAGAGAGTTAGCTGGCTAAGGTGAAAACTTACAGAGCTGGACGAACACAGGTTAGCTTAAGGAGGAGTCCGGGAGACCGCCACAGAGCGGTAGGGGGCTCCGGTGAAAACTTGCAGAGCTGGTAGAACGCAGGTTAGCTTAGGGAGGAGTCCGGGAGACCGCCACAGAGTGGTAGGTGGCTACGGTGAAGACTTGCAGAGTTGGTAGAACGAAGGTTAGCTTTGGGAGGAGTCCAGGAGACCGCCACAGAGCGGTAGCTTGCTCCGGTGAAAACTTACAGAGCTGGTAACGCGCAGGTAAGCTTAGGGAGATGTCCGGGAGACCGCCACAGAGCGGTAAGTGACTCCGGTAAAAACTTGCAGAGCTGGTATAGCTGGTAACGCGCACGTTAGCTTAGGGAGGTTTCCGGGGACTGCCACAGAGTGGTAGCTGGCTCCGGTGAAAACTTACAGAGCTGGTAACGCACAGGTTAGCTTTGGGAGGATTCCGGGAGACCGCCACAGAGCGGTAGCTGCCTCCGGTGAAAACTTGCAGAGCAGGTAACGGGCAGGTTAGCTTAGGGAGGAGTCCGGGAGACCGCCACAGAGCGGTAGCTGGCTCCGGTTAAAACTTACAGAGCTGGTAGAACGCAGGTTAGCTTAGGGAGAAGTCCGGGAGACCGTCACAGAGCGCTAGCTGGCTCCAGTGAAAACTTGCAGAGCTGGTAACGCACAGGTTAGTTTAGGGGGAATCCCGGAGACCGCCACAGAGCGGTAGCTGGCTCCGGTGAAAACTCTCAGAGCTGGTAAAGCGCACGTTAGCTTAGGGAGGAGTCCTGGAGACCGCCACATTGTGGTAGGTGGGTCCGGTGAAACTTGCAGAGCTAGTAGAACGCAGGTTAGCTTAGGGAGGAGTCCGGGAGACCGCCACAGAGCGGTAGTTGGCTCCGGTGAAATCTTGCCGAGCTGGCAACGCGCAGGTTAGCTTAGAGAGGAGTCCGGGAGACCGCCAGACTGCGGTAGCTGGCTCCGGTGAAAACTTGCAGAGCTGGTAACGAACAGGTTAGCTTAGGCAGGAGTCCGGGAGACCGCCACAGAGCGGTATCTGTCTCCGGTGAAAACTTGCAGAGCTGGTAGAACGAATGTTAGCTTTAGGAGGAGTCCGGGAGACCGCCACAGAGCGGTAGCTTGCTCCGGTGAAAACTTACAGAGCTGGTAACGCGCAGGTTAGCTTAGGGAGGAGTCCGGGAGACCGCCACAGAGCGGTAGGTGGCTACGGTGAAAACTTGCATAGCTGGTAACGCGCACGTTAGCTATGGGAAGTGTCCGGGAGACCGCCACAGGGCGGTAGATAGCTCCGGTGAAAACTTGCAGAGCTGGTAACGCACAAGTTTGTTTAGGGGGAATCCGGGAGACCGCCACAGAGCGATAGCTGGCTCCGGTGAAATTTTGCAGAGCTTGTAACGTGCAGGTTAGCTTAGGGAGGAGTCCGGGAGACCGCCAGACTGCGGTAGCTGGCTCCGGTGAGAACTTGCAGAGCTGGTAACGAGCACGTTAGCTATGGGAAAAGTCCGGGAGACATCCACAGGACGGTAGATAGCTCCGTTGAAAACTTGCAGAGCTGGTAACGCACAGGTTAGTTTAGGGGGAGTCCTTGAGACCGCCACAGAGCGGTAGCAGGCTCCGGTGAAAATTTGCAGAGCTGATAACGCGCAGTTAAGCTTAGTGAGGAGTCCGGGAGACCGCCACAGGGCGATAGCTGGCTCCGGTGAAAACTTGCAGCGCTGGTAACGCCCAGGTAAGCTTAGGGAGGAGTCCGAGAGACCGCCTCAGAGCGGTAGCTGGCTCCAGTGAAAACTTGCAGAGCTGGTAACACGCAGGTTAGCTTAGTGAGGAGTCCGGGAGACCACCACAGAGTGGTAGCTGGCTCCGGTGAAAACATGCAGAGCTGGTAACACTCAGGTTAGCTTAGGGAGGAATCCGGGAGACCGCCACAGAGTGGTAGCTGGCTACGGTGAAAACTTGCAGAGCTTGTAACGCGCAGGTTTTTTTAGGGAGGAGTCTGGGAGACCGCCATAGAGTGGTAGCTGGCTCCGGTGAAAACATGCAGAGCTGGTAACGCGCAGGTTAGCTAAGGGGGGATTCCGGGAGACCGCCACAGAGCGGTAGATGGCTCCGGTGAAAACTCTCAGAGCTGGTAACGCGCAGGTTAGCTTAGGGAGGATTCCGGGAGCCCGCCACAGAGCGGTAGGTGGCTCCGGTGATAACTCTCAGAACTGGTAACGCGCAGGTTAGCTTAGGGAGGATTCCGGGAGACCGCCACAGAGCGGTAGCTGCCCCCGGTGAATACTTGCAGAGCTGGTAACGTGCAGGTTAGCTTAGGGAGGAGTCCGGGAGACCGCCACCGAGCGTTAGCTGGCTCCGGTGAAAACTTGCATAGCTGGTCACGCGCACGTTAGGTTAGGGAGGTTTCCGGGGACCGCCACAGAGTGGTAGCTGGCTCCGGTGAAAACATACAGAGCTGGTAACGCACAGGTTAGCTTAGGGAGCATTCCGGGAGACCGCCACAGAGCGGTAGCTGGCTCGGGTGGAAACTTGCAGAGCAGGTTACGGGCAGGTTAGCTTAGGGAGGAGTCTGGGAGATCGCCACAGAGCGGTAGCTGGCTCCGGTGAAAACTTACAGAGCTGGTAGAACGCAGGTTAGATTAGGGAGAAGTCCGGGAGACCGTCACAGAGCGCTAGCTGGCTCCGGTGAAAACTTGCAGAGCTGGTAGAACGCAGGTTAGCTTAGGGAGGAGTCCGGGAGACCGCCACAGAATGGTAGGTGGCTCCGGTGAAAACTTGCAGAGCTGGTAGAACGCAGGTTAGCTTGGGGAGGAGTCCAGGAGACCGCCTCAGAGAGGTAGCTGGCTCCGGTGAAAACTTACGGAGCTGGTAGAACACAGGTTAGCTTAGGGAGGAGTCCGGGAGACCGCCACAGAGCGGTAGGTGGCTCCGGTGAAAACTTGCAGAGCTGGTAGAACGCAGGTTTGCTTAGGAAGGAGTCCGTGAGACCGCCACAGAGTGGTAGCTGGCTACGGTGAAGACTTGCAGAGTTGGTTGAACGCAGGTTATTTTAGGGAGTAGTCCGGGAGACCGCCACGGGGCGGTAGCTGGCTCCGGTGAAAACTTGCAGAGCTGGTTACGAGCAGGTTAGCTTAGGCAGGAGTCCTGGAGACCGCCACAGAGCGGTAGCCGGCTCCGGTGAAAACTTGCAGAGCTGGAAGAACGAAGGTTAGCTTAGGGAGGAGTCCGGGAGATCGCCACAGAGCGGTAGCTAGCTCCGGTGAAAACTGACAGAGCTGGTAACGCGCAGGTTAGCTTAGGGAGGAGTCCGGAAGACCGCCACAGAGCAGTAGTTGGCTACGCTGAAAACCTGCAGTGCTGGTAGAACGCAGGTTAGCTAAGGAGGAGTCCGGGAGACCGCCACAGAGCGGTAACAGGCTCCGGTGAAATCTTGCAGAGCTGGTAACGCGCCCGTTAGCTTAGGGAAGAGTCCGGGAGACCGCCACAGGTCGGTAGAAGGCTCCGGTGAAAACTTGCAGAGCTGGTAACGCACAGGTTAGCTAAGGGGGGAGTCCGGGAGACCGCCACAGAGCGGTAGCTGGCTCCGGTGAAAACTTACAGAGCTGGTAGAACGCACGTTAGCTTAGGGAGGAGTCCGGGAGACCGCCACAGAGCGGTAGCTGGCTCCGGTGAAAACTTGCAGAGCTGGTAGAACGCAGGTTAGCTTAGGGAGGAGTCCGGGAGACCGCCACAGAGCAGTAGGTGACTCCGGTGAAAACTTGGAGAGCTGGTAGAACGCAGGTTAGCTTAGGGAAGAGTCCGGGAGACCGCCACAGAGCGGTAGCTGGCTCCGATGAAAACTTGCAGAGCTGGTAACGCGCACGTTAGCTTAGGGAAGAGTCCGGGAGACCGCCACTGGGCGGTAGATAGCTCCGGTGAATACGAGCAGAGCTGGTAACGCACAGGTTAGCTTAGGGGGAGTCCGGGAGACCGCCACAGAGCGGTAGCTGGCTCCGGAGAAAACTTGCAGCGCTGGTTACGCGCAGGTTAGCTTAGGGAGGAGTCCGGGAGACCGCCAGACTGCGGTACCTGGCTCCGGTGATAACTAGCAGAGCTGGTAACGCGCAGGTAAGCTTAGGGAGGAGGCCGTGAGACCGCTACAGAGCAGTAGATGGCTCCGGTGAAAACTTGCAAAGCTGGTAACGCGCAGTTAGCTTAGGGAGGATTCCGGGAGACCGCCACAGAGCGGTAGCTGGCTCCGGTGAAAACTTGCAGAGCTGGTAACGCCCAGGTTAGCTTAGGGAGGATTCAGGGAGACCGCCACAGAGCGGTAGCTGGCTCCGTTGAAAATTTGCAGAGCTGGTAACGCGCAGGTTTTTTTAGGGAGGAGTCTGGGAGACCGCCACAGAGTGGTAGATGGCTCCGGGGAAAACTTGCAGAGCTGGTAATGCACAGGTTAGCTTAGGGAGGATTCCGGGAGACCGCCACAGAGCGGTAGATGGCTCCGGGGAAAACTTGCAGAGCTGGTAATGCACAGGTTAGCTTAGGGAGGATTCCGGGAGACCACCACAGAGCGGTAGCTGGTTCCGGTAAAAATTTGCAGAGCTGGCAGCGTGCAGGTTAGCTTGGGAGGAGTCCGGGAGACCGCCACAGAGCGGTAGCTGGCTCCGGGGAAAACTTGCAGAGCTGGCAGCGCGCAGGTTAGCTTAGGCAGGAGTCCGAGAGACCGCCACGGAGCGGTAGCTGGCTCCGGTGAAAACTTGCTGAGATGGTAACGTGCTGGTTAGCTTATGGAGGAGTCCGGGAGACCGCCACAGAGCGGTAGCTGGCTCCGGTGAAAACTTGCAGAGCTGGCAGCGCGCAGGTTAGCTTAGGAAGGAGTCCGAGAGACCGCCACAGGGCGGTAGCTGGCTCCGGTGAAAACTTGCAGAGCTGGTAACGCGCAGGTTAGCTTAGGGAGGATTCCGGGAGACCGCCACAGAGCGGTAGATGGCTCCGGTGAAAACTCTCAGAGCTGGTAACGCGCAGGTTAGCTTA
Organism: Meconema thalassinum; assembly: GCA_946902985.2. Classification (NCBI taxonomy): domain Eukaryota; kingdom Metazoa; phylum Arthropoda; class Insecta; order Orthoptera; family Tettigoniidae; genus Meconema; species Meconema thalassinum. The sequence goes on along the minus strand of OX336388.2, from coordinate 53,783,636 downwards.
GGGAGGATTCCGGGAGCCCGCCACAGAGCGGTAGGTGGCTCCGGTGAAAACTCTCAGAACTGGTAACGCGCAGGTTAGCTTAGGGAGGATTCCGGGAGACCGCCACAGAGCGGTAGCTGCCTCCGGTGAATACTTGCAGAGCTGGTAACGTGCAGGTTAGCTTATGGAGGAATCCGGGAGACCGCCACCGAGCGTTAGCTGGCTCCGGTGAAAACTTGCATAGCTGGTAACGCGCACGTTAGCTTAGGGAGGTTTCCGGGGACCGCCGCAGAGTCGTAGCTGGCTCCGGTGAAAACTTACATAGCTGGTAACGCACAGGTTAGCTTTATGAGGAGTCCGGGAGACCGCCACAGAGCGGTAGCTGGCTCCGGTTAAAACTTACAGAGCTGGTAGAACGCAGGTTAGCTTAGGGAGAAGTCCGGGAGACCGTCACAGAGCGCTAGCTGGCAACGGTGAAAACTTGCAGAGCTGGTAGAACGCAGGTTAGCTTAGGGAGGAGTCCGGGAGACCGCCACAGAATGGTAGGTGGCTCCGGTGAAAACTTGCAGAGCTGGTAGAACGCAGGGTAGCTTAGGGAGCAGTCCAGGAGACCGCCACAGAGAGGTAGCTGGCTCCGGTGAAAACTTACGGAGCTGGTAGAACAGAGGTTCGCTTAGGGAGGAGTCTGGGAGACGTCCACAGAGCGGTAGGTGGCTCCGGTGAAAACTTGCAGAGCTGGTAGAACGCAGGTTTGCTTAGGGAGGAGTCCGTGAGACCGCCACAGAGTGGTAGCTGGTTTCGGTGAAATCTTGCAGAGCTGGTTACGAGCAGGTTAGCTTAGACAGGAGTCCTGGAGAACGCCACAGAGCGGTAGCTGGCTCCGGTGAAAATTTGCAGAGCTGGTAGAACGAAGGTTAGCTTAGGGAGGAGTCCGGGAGACCGCCACTGAGCAGTAGCTTGTTCCGGTGAAAACTTACAGAGCTGGTAACGCGCAGGTTAGCTTAGGGAGGAGTCCGGAAGACCGCCACAGAGCAGTAGTTGGCTACGTTGAAAACCTGCAGTGCTGGTAGAACGCAGGTTACCTAAGGAGGAATCCGGGAGACCGCCACAGAGCGGTAGCTGGCTCCGGTGAAATCTTAAAGAGCTGGTAACGCGCACGTTAGCTTAGGGAAGAGTCCGGGAGACCGCCACAGGTCGGTAGAAGGCTCCGGTGAAAACTTGCAGAGCTGGTAACGCACAGGTTAGATTAGGGGGGAGTCCGGGAGACCGCCACAGAGCGGTAGCTGGCTTCGGTGAAAATTACAGAGCTGGTAGAACGCAGGTTAGCTTAGGGACGAGTCCGGGAGACCGCCACAGAGCGGTAGCTGGCTCCGGTGAAAACTTGCAGAGCTGGTAGAACGCAGGTTAGCTTAGGGAGGAGTCCGGGAGACCGCCACAGAGCAGTAGGTGACTGCGGTGAAAACTTGGAGAGCTGGTAGAACGCAGGTTCGCTTAGGGAAGAGTCCGGGAGACCGCCACAGGGCGGTAGATAGCTCCGGTGAAAACTTGCAGAGCTGGTAACGCACAGGTTAGTTTAGGAGAATCCGGGAGACCGCCACAGAGCGGTAGCTGGCTCCGGTGAAAACTTGCAGAGCTGGTAACGCACAGGTTAGTTTAGGGGGAATCTCGGAGACCGCCACAGAGTGGTAGCTGGCTCCGGTGAAAACTCTCAGAGCTAGTAAAGCGCACGTTAGCTTAGGGAGGAGTCCGGGAGACCGCCACATAGTGGTATGTGGGTCCGGTGAAATCATGCAGAGCTGGTAACGAGCACGTTAGCTTAGGGAAGAGTCCGGGAGACCGCCCCAGGGCGGTAGAAGGCTCCGGTGAAAAGAAGCAGAGCTGGTAACGCACAGGATAGCTTAGAGGGGAGTCCGGGAGACCGCCACAGAGCGTTAGCTGGCTCCGGTTAAAACTTACAGAGCTGGTAGAACGCAGGATAGCTTAGGGAGGAGTCCGGGAGACCGGTAGCTGGCTCCGGTGAAAACTTGCAGAGCTGGTAGAACGCAGGTTAGCTTAGGGAGGAGTCTGGGAGACCGCCACAGAGCGGTAGCCGGCTCTGGTGAAAACTTGTAGAGCTGGTAGAACGCAGGTTAGCTTATGGAGGTGTCCGGGAGACCGCCACAGAGCGGTAAGTGACTCCGGTGAAAACTTGCAGAGCTGGTAGAACGCAGGTAAGCTTAGGGAAGAGTCCGGGAGACCGCCACCGTGCGTTAGCTGGCTCCGGTGAAAACTTGCATAGCTGGTAACGCGCACGTTAGCTATGGGAAGTGTCCGGGAGACCGCCACAGGGCGGTAGATAGCTCCGGTGAAAACTTGCAGAGCTGGTAACGCACAAGTTTGTTTAGGGGGAATCCGGGAGACCGCCACAGAGCGATAGCTGGCTCCGGTGAAATTTTGCAGAGCTTGTAACGTGCAGGTTAGCTTAGGGAGGAGTCCGGGAGACCGCCAGACTGCGGTAGCTGGCTCCGGTGAAAACTTGCAGAGCTGGTAACGAGCACGTTAGCTATGGGAAAAGTCCGGGAGACATCCACAGGACGGTAGATAGCTCCGTTGAAAACTTGCAGAGCTGGTAACGCACAGGTTAGTTTAGGGGGAGTCCTTGAGACCGCCACAGAGCGGTAGCAGGCTCCGGTGAAAATTTGCAGAGCTGATAACGCGCAGTTAAGCTTAGGGAGGAGTCCGGGAGACCGCCACAGAGCGATAGCTGGCTCCGGTGAAAACTTGCAGCGCTGGTAACGCCCAGGTAAGCTTAGGGAGGAGTCCGAGAGACCGCCTCAGAGCGGTAGCTGGCTCCAGTGAAAACTTGCAGAGCTGGTAACACGCAGGTTAGCTTAGTGAGGAGTCCGGGAGACCACCACAGAGTGGTAGCTGGCTCCGGTGAAAACATGCAGAGCTGGTAACACTCAGGTTAGCTTAGGGAGGAATCCGGGAGACCGCCACAGAGTGGTAGCTGGCTACGGTGAAAACTTGCAGAGCTTGTAACGCTCAGGTTTTTTTAGGGAGGAGTCTGGGAGACCGCCATAGAGTGGTAGCTGGCTCCGGTGAAAACATGCAGAGCTGGTAACGCGCAGGTTAGCTAAGGGGGGATTCCGGGAGACCGCCACAGAGCGGTAGATGGCTCCGGTGAAAACTCTCAGAGCTGGTAACGCGCAGGTTTGCTTAGGGAGGATTCCGGGAGCCGCCACAGAGCGGTAGGTGGCTCCGGTGAATACTCTCAGAACTGGTAACGCGCAGGTTAGCTTAGGGAGGATTCCGGGAGACCGCCACAGAGCGGTAGCTGCCCCCGGTGAATACTTGCAGAGCTGGTAACGTGCAGGTTAGCTTAGGGAGGAGTCCGGGAGACCGCCACCGAGCGTTAGCTGGCTCCGGTGAAAACTTGCATAGCTGGTCACGCGCACGTTAGGTTAGGGAGGTTTCCGGGGACCGCCACAGAGTGGTAGCTGGCTCCGGTGAAAACTTACAGAGCTGGTAACGCACAGGTTAGCTTAGGGAGCATTCCGGGAGACCGCCACAGAGCGGTAGCTGGCTCGGGTGGAAACTTGCAGAGCAGGTTACGGGCAGGTTAGCTTAGGGAGGAGTCTGGGAGATCGCCACAGAGCGGTAGCTGGCTCCGGTGAAAAGTTACAGAGCTGGTAGAACGCAGGTTAGATTAGGGAGAAGTCCGGGAGACCGTCACAGAGCGCTAGCTGGCTCCGGTGAAAACTTGCAGAGCTGGTAGAACGCAGGTTAGCTTAGGGAGGAGTCCGGGAGACCGCCACAGAATGGTAGGTGGCTCCGGTGAAAACTTGCAGAGCTGGTAGAACGCAGGTTAGCTTGGGGAGGAGTCCAGGAGACCGCCACAGAGAGGTAGCTGGCTCCGGTGAAAACATACGGAGCTGGTAGAACACAGGTTAGCTTAGGGAGGAGTCCGGGAGACCGCCACAGAGCGGTAGGTGGCTCCGGTGAAAACTTGCAGAGCTGGTAGAATGCAGGTTTGCTTAGGGAGGAGTCCGTGAGACCGCCACAGAGTGGTAGCTGGCTACGGTGAAGACTTGCAGAGTTGGTTGAACGTAGGTTATTTTAGGGAGGAGTCCGGGAGACCGCCACGGGGCGGTAGCTGGCTCCGGTGAAAACTTGCAGAGCTGGTTACGAGCAGGTTAGCTTAGGCAGGAGTCCTGGAGACCGCCACAGAGCGGTAGCCGGTTCCGGTGAAAACTTGCAGAGCTGGAAGAACGAAGGTTAGCTTAGGGAGGAGTCCGGGAGATCGCCACAGAGCGGTAGCTAGCTCCGGTGAAAACTGACAGAGCTGGTAACGCGCAGGTTAGCTTAGGGAGGAGTCCGGAAGACCGCCACAGAGCAGTAGTTGGCTACGCTGAAAACCTGCAGTGCTGGTAGAACGCAGGTTAGCTAAGGAGGAGTCCGGGAGACCGCCACAGAGCGGTAACTGGCTCCGGTGAAATCTTGCAGTGCTGGTAACGCGCCCGTTAGCTTAGGGAAGAGTCCGGGAGACCGCCACAGGTCGGTAGAAGGCTCCGGTGAAAACTTGCAGAGCTGGTAACGCACAGGTTAGCTTAGGGGGGAGTCCGGGAGACCGCCACAGAGCGGTAGCTGGCTCCGGTGAAAGCTTACAGAGCTGGTAGAACGCACGTTAGCTTAGGGAGGAGTCCGGGAGACCGCCACAGAGCGGTAGCTGGCTCCGGTGAAAACTTGCAGAGCTGGTAGAACGCAGGTTAGCTTAATGAGGAGTCCGGGAGACCGCCACAGAGCAGTAGGTGACTCCGGTGAAAACTTGGAGAGCTGGTAGAACGCAGGTTAGCTTAGGGAAGAGTCCGGGAGACCGCCACAGAGCGGTAGCTGGCTCCGATGAAAACTTGCATAGCTGGTAACGCGCACGTTAGCTTAGGGAAGAGTCCGGGAGACCGCCACAGGGCGGTAGATAGCTCCGGTGAATACGAGCAGAGCTGGTAACGCACAGGTTAGCTTAGGGGGAGTCCGGGAGACCGCCACAGAGCGGTAGCTGGCTCCGGAGAAAACTTGCAGCGCTGGTTACGCGCAGGTTAGCTTAGGGAGGAGTCCGGGAGACCGCCAGACTGCGGTACCTGGCTCCGGTGGTAACTAGCAGAGCTGGTAACGCGCAGGTAAGCTTAGGGAGGAGGCCGAGAGACCGCCACAGAGCAGTAGATGGCTCCGGTGAAAACTTGCAAAGCTGGTAACGCGCAGTTAGCTTAGGGAGGAGTCCGGTAGACCGCCACAGAGCGGTAGCTGGCTCCGGTGAAAACTTGCAGAGCTGGTAACGCGCACGTAAGCTTAGGGAGGAGTCCGAGAGACCGCCACAGAGCGGTAGCTGGCTCCGGTGAAGACTTGCGAGCTGGTAACACGCAGGTTAGCTTAGGGAGGAGTCCGGGAGAGCACCACAGAGCGGTAGCTGTCTCCGTTGAAAACTTGCAGAGCTGGTAACGCTCAGGTTAGCTTAGGGAGGAGTCCGGGAGACCGCCACAGAGCGGTAGCTGGCTCCGGTGAAAACTTGCAGAGCTGGTAACGCCCAGGTTAGCTTAGGGAGGATTCCGGGAGACCGCCACAGAGCGGTAGCTGGCTCCGTTGAAAATTTGCAGAGCTGGTAACGCGCAGGTTTTTTTAGGGAGGAGTCTGGGAGACCGCCACAGAGTGGTAGATGGCTCCGGGGAAAACTTGCAGAGCTGGTAATGCACAGGTTAGCTTAGGGAGGATTCCGGGAGACCGCCACAGAGTGGTAGCTGGTTCCGGTAAAAATTTGCAGAGCTGGCAGCGTGCAGGTTAGCTTGGGAGGAGTCCGGGAGACCGCCACAGAGCGGTAGCTGGCTCCGGGGAAAACTTGCAGAGCTGGCAGCGCGCAGGTTAGCTTAGGCAGGAGTCCGAGAGACCGCCACGGAGCGGTAGCTGGCTCCGGAGAAAACTTGCTGAGATGGTAACGCGCTGGTTAGCTTATGGAGGAGTCCGGGAGACCGCCACAGAGCGGTAGCTGGCTCCGGTGAAAACTTGCAGAGCTGGCAGCGCGCAGGTTAGCTTAGGAAGGAGTCCGAGAGACCGCCACAGGGCGGTAGCTGGCTCCGGTGAAAACTTGCAGAGCTGGTAACGCGCAGGTTAGCTTAGGGAGGATTCCGGGAGACCGCCACAGAGCGGTAGATGGCTCCGGTGAAAACTCTCAGAGCTGGTAACGCGCAGGTTAGCTTAGGAAGGATTCCGGGAGCCCGCCACAGAGCGGTAGGTGGCTCCGGTGAAAACTCTCAGAACTGGTAACGCGCAGGTTAGCTTAGGGAGGATTCTGGGAGACCGCCACAGAGCGGTAGCTGCCTCCGGTGAATACTTGCAGAGCTGGTAACGTGCAGGTTAGCTTATGGAGGAATCCGGGAGACCGCCACCGAGCGTTAGCTGGCTCCGGTGAAAACTTGCATAGCTGGTAACGCGCACGTTAGCTTAGGGAGGTTTCCGGGAACCGCCGCTGAGTCGTAGCTGGCTCCGGTGAAAACTTACATAGCTGGTAACGCACAGGTTAGCTTTATGAGGAGTCCGGGAGACCGCCACAGAGCGGTAGCTGGCTCCGGTTAAAACTTACAGAGCTGGTAGAACGCAGGTTAGCTTAGGGAGAAGTCCGGGAGACCGTCACAGAGCGCTAGCTGGCAACGGTGAAAACTTGCAGAGCTGGTAGAACGCAGGTTAGCTTAGGGAGGAGTCAGGGAGACCGCCACAGAATGGTAGGTGGCTCCGGTGAAAACTTGCAGAGCTGGTAGAACGCAGGGTAGCTTAGGGAGGAGTCACGGAGACCGCCACAGAGAGGTAGCTGGCTCCGGTGAAAACTTACGGAGCTGGTAGAACAGAGGTTCGCTTAGGGAGGAGTCTGGGAGACGTCCACAGAGCGGTAGGTGGCTCCGGTGAAAACTTGTAGAGCTGGTAGAACGCAGGTTTGCTTAGGGAGGATTCCGTGAGACCGCCACAGAGTGGTAGCTGGTTTCGGTGAAATCTTGCAGAGCTGGTTACGAGCAGGTTAGCTTAGACAGGAGTCCTGGAGACCGCCACAGAGCGGTAGCTGGCTCCGGTGAAAATTTGCAGAGCTGGTAGAACGAAGGTTAGCTTAGGGAGGAGTCCGGGAGACCGCCACTGAGCAGTAGCTTGTTCCGGTGAAAACTTACAGAGCTGGTAACGCGCAGGTTAGCTTAGGGAGGAGTCCGGAAGACCGCCACAGAGCAGTAGTTGGCTACGTTGAAAACCTGCAGTGCTGGTAGAACGCAGGTTACCTAAGGAGGAGTCCGGGAGACCGCCACAGAGCGGTAGCTGGCTCCGGTGAAATCTTAAAGAGCTGGTAACGCGCACGTTAGCTTAGGGAAGAGTCCGGGAGACCGCCACAGGTCGGTAGAAGGCTCCGGTGAAAACGTGCAGAGCTGGTAACGCACAGGTTAGATTAGGGGGGATTCCGGGAGACCGCCACAGAGCGGTAGCTGGCTGCGGTGAAAATTACAGAGCTGGTAGAACGCAGGTTAGCTTAGGGACGAGTCCGGTAGACCGCCACAGAGCGGTAGCTGGCTCCGGTGAAAACTTGCAGAGCTGGTAGAACGCAGGTTAGCTTAGGGAGGAGTCCGGGAGACCGCCACAGAGCAGTAGGTGACTGCGGTGAAAACTTGGAGAGCTGGTAGAACGCAGGTTAGCTTAGGGAAGAGTCCGGGAGACCGCCACAGGGCGGTAGATAGCTCCGGTGAAAACTTGCAGAGCTGGTAACGCACAGGTTAGTTTAGTGGGAATCCGGGAGACCGCCACAGAGCGGTAGCTGGCTCCGGTGAAAACTTGCAGAGCTGGTAACGCACAGGTTAATTTAGGGGGAATCTCGGAGACTGCCACAGAGTGGTAGCTGGCTCCGGTGAAAACTCTCAGAGCTAGTAATGCGCACGTTAGCTTAGGGAGGAGTCCGGGAGACCACCACATAGTGGTATGTGGGTCCGGTGAAAACTTGCAGAGCTGGTAGAACGCAGGCTAGCTTAGGGAGGAGTCCAGGAGACCGCCACAGAGAGTTAGCTGGCTAAGGTGAAAACTTACAGAGCTGGAAGAACACAGGTTAGCTTAAGGAGGAGTCCGGGAGACCGCCACAGAGCGGTAGGGGGCTCCGGTGAAAACTTGCAGAGCTGGTAGAACGCAGGTTAGCTTAGGGAGGAGTCCGGGAGACCGCCACAGAGTGGTAGCTGGCTACGGTGAAGACTTGCAGAGCTGGTAGAACGAAGGTTAGCTTTGGGAGGAGTCCGGGAGACCGCCACAGAGCGGTAGCTTGCTCCGGTGAAAATTTACAGAGCTGGTAACGCGCAGGTTAGCTAAGGGAGATGTCCGGGAGACCGCCACAGAGCGGTAAGTGACTCCGGTAAAAACTTGCAGAGCTGGTATAGCTGGTAACGCGCACGTTAGCTTACGGAGGTTTCCGGGGACTGCCACAGAGTGGTAGCTGGCTCCGGTGAAAACTTACAGAGCTGGTAACGCACAGGTTAGCTTTGGGAGGATTCCGGGAGACCGCCACAGAGCGGTAGCTGCCTCCGGTGAAAACTTGCAGAGCAGATAACGGGCAGGTTAGCTTAGGGAGGAGTCCGGGAGACCGCCACAGAGCGGTAGCTGGCTCCGGTTAAAACTTACAGAGTTGGTAGAACGCAGGTTAGCTTAGGGAGAAGTCCGGGAGACCGTCACAGAGCGCTAGCTGGCTCCAGTGAAAACTTGCAGAGCTGGTAACGCACAGGTTAGTTTAGGGGGAATCCCGGAGACCGCCACAGAGCGGTAGCTGGCTCCGGTGAAAACTCTCAGAGCTGGTAAAGCGCACGTTAGCTTAGGGAGGAGTCCTGCAGACCGCCACATTGTGGTAGGTGGGTCCGGTGAAACTTGCAGAGCTAGTAGAACGCAGGTTAGCTTAGGGAGGAGTCCAGGAGACCGCCACAGGGAGGTAGCTGGCTAAGGTGAAAATTTACAGAGCTGGAAGAACACAGGTTAGCTTACGGAGGAGTCCGGGAGACCGCCACAGAGCGGTAGGTGGCTCCGGTGAAAACTTGCAGAGCTGGTAGAACGCAGGTTAGCTTAGGGAGGAGTCCGGGAGACCGCCACAGATTGGTAGCTTGCTACGGTGAGGACTTGCAGAGCTGGTAGAACGAAGGTTAGCTTTGGGAGGAGTCCGGGAGACCGCCACAGAGCGGTAGCTTGCTCCGGTGAAAACTTACAGAGCTGGTAACGCGCAGGTTAGCTTAGGGAGAAGTCCGGGAGACCGCCACAGAGCGGTAGCTTGCTCCGGTGAAAACTGACAGAGCTGGTAACGCGCAGGTTAGCTTAGGGAGAAGTCCGGGAGACCGCCACAGAGCGGTAGCTGGCTCCGGTGAAAACTTGCAGAGCTGGTAACGCGCACGTTAGCTTAGGGAAGAGTCCGGGAGACCGCCACAGGGCTGTAGATAGCTCCGGTGAAAACCTGCAGAGCTGGTAACGCACAGGTTAGTTTAGGGGGAGTCCGGGAGACCGCCACAGAGCGGTAGTTGGCTCCGGTGAAAACTTGCAGAGCTGGTAACGCGCAGGTTAGCTTAGAGAGGAGTCCGGGAGACCGCCCGACTGCGGTAGCAGGCTCCGGTGAAAACTTGCAGAGCTGGTAACGAGCAGGGTAGCTTAGGCAGGAGTCCGGGAGACCGCCACAGAGCGGTATCTGTCTCCGGTGAAAACTTGCAGAGCTGTTAGAACGAATGTTAGCTTAAGGAGGAGTCCGGGAGACCGCCACAGAGCGGTAGCTTGCTCCGGTGAAAACTTACAGAGCTGGTAACGCGCAGGTTAGCTTAGGGAGGAGTCCGGGAGACCGCCACAGAGCGGTAGGTGGCTACGGTGAAAACTTGCAGAGCTGGTTGAACGCTGATTAGCTTAGGTAGGAGTCCGGGGGACCGCCCCAGAGCGGTAGCTGGCTCCGGTGAAATCATGCAGAGCTGGTAACGAGCACGTTAGCTTAGGGAAGAGTCCGGGAGACCGCCCCAGGGCGGTAGAAGGCTCCGGTGAAAAGAAGCAGAGCTGGTAACGCACAGGATAGCTTAGAGGGGAGTCCGGGAGACCGCCACAGAGCGTTAGCTGGCTCCGGTTAAAACTTACAGAGCTGGTAGAACGCAGGATAGCTTTGGGAGGAGTCCGGGAGACCGCCACAGGGCGGTAGCTGGCTCCGGTGAAAACTTGCAGAGCTGGTAGAACGCAGGTTAGCTTAGGGAGGAGTCTGGGAGACCGCCACTGAGCGGTAGCCGGCTCTGGTGAAAACTTGTAGAGCTGGTAGAACGCAGGTTAGCTTATGGAGGAGTCCGGGAGACCGCCACAGAGCGGTGACTCCGGTGAAAACTTGCAGAGCCGGTAGAACGCAGGTAAGCTTAGGGAAGAGTCCGGGAGACCGCCACCGTGCGTTAGCTGGCTCCGGTGAAAACTTGCATAGCTGGTAACGCGCACGTTAGCTATGGGAAGTGTCCGGGAGACCGCCACAGGGCGGTAGATAGCTCCGGTGAAAACTTGCAGAGCTGGTATCGCACAAGTTAGTTTAGGGGGAATCCGGGAGACCGCCACAGAGCGATAGCTGGCTCCGGTGAAATTTTGCAGAGCTTGTAACGTGCAGGTTAGCTTAGGGAGGAGTCCGGGAGACCGCCAGACTGCGGTAGCTGGCTCCGGTGAAAACTTGCAGAGCTGGTAACGCGCACGTTAGCTATGGGAAAAGTCCGGGAGACATCCACAGGACGGTAGATAGCTCCGTTGAAAACTTGCAGAGCTGGTAACGCACAGGTTAGTTTAGGGGGAGTCCTTGAGACCGCCACAGAGCGGTAGCAGGCTCCGGTGAAAATTTGCAGAGCTGATAACGCGCAGTTAAGCTTAGGGAGTAGTCCGGGAGACCGCCACAGAGCGATAGCTGGCTCCGGTGAAAACTTGCAGCGCTGGTAACGCCCAGGTAAGCTTAGGGAGGAGTCCGAGAGACCGCCTCAGAGCGGTAGCTGGCTCCAGTGAAAACTTGCAGAGCTGGTAACACGCAGGTTAGCTTAGTGAGGAGTCCGGGAGACCACCACAGAGTGGTAGCTGGCTCCGGTGAAAACATGCAGAGCTGGTAACACTCAGGTTAGCTTAGGGAGGAATCCGGGAGACCGCCACAGAGTGGTAGCTGGCTCCGTTGAAAACTTGCAGAGCTTGTAACGCGCAGGTCTTTTTAGGGAGGAGTCTGGGAGACCGCCAGAGAGTGGTAGCTGGCTCCGGTGAAAACATGCAGAGCTGGTAACGCGCAGGTTAGCTAAGGGGGGATTCCGGGAGACCGCCACAGAGCGGTAGATGGCTCCGGTGAAAACTCTCAGAGCTGGTAACGCGCAGGTTAGCTTAGGGAGGATTCCGGGAGCCCGCCACAGAGCGGTAGGTGGCTCCGGTGAAAACTCTCAGAAATGGTAACGCGCAGGTTAGCTTAGGGAGGATTCCGGGAGACCGCCACAGAGCGGTAGCTGCCCCCGGTGAATACTTGCGGAGCTGGTAACGTGCAGGTTAGCTTAGGGAGGAGTCCGGGAGACCGCCACCGAGCGTTAGCTGGCTCCGGTGAAAACTTGCATAGCTGGTCACGCGCACGTTAGGTTAGGGAGGTTTCCGGGGACCGCCACAGAGTGGTAGCTGGCTCCGGTGAAAACTTACAGAGCTGGTAACGCACAGGTTAGCTTTGGGAGCATTCCGGGAGACCGCCACAGAGCGGTAGCTGGCTCCGGTGAAAACTTGCAGAGCAGGTTACGGGCAGGTTAGCTTAGGGAGGAGTCCGGGAGATCGCCACAGAGCGGTAGCCGGCTCCGGTGAAAACTTGCAGAGCTGGAAGAACGAAGGTTAGCTTAGGGAGGAGTCCGGGAGATCGCCACAGAGCGGTAGCTTGCTCCGGTGAAAACTGACAGAGCTGGTAACGCGCAGGTTAGCTTAGGGAGGAGTCCGGAAGACCGCCACAGAGCAGTAGTTGGCTACGCTGAAAACCTGCTGTGCTGGTAGAACGCAGGTTAGCTAAGGAGGAGTCCGGGAGACCGCCACAGAGCGGTAACTGGCTCCGGTGAAATCTTCCAGAGCTGGTAACGCGCCCGTTAGCTTAGGGAAGAGTCCGGGAGACCGCCACAGGTCGGTAGAAGACTCCGGTGAAAACTTGCAGAGCTGGTAACGCACAGGTTAGCTTAGGGGGGAGTCCGGGAGACCGCCACAGACCGGTAGCTGGCTCCGGTGAAAACTTACAGAGCTGGTAGAACGCACGTTAGCTTAGGGAGGAGTCCGGGAGACCGCCACAGAGCGGTAGCTGGCTCCGGTGAAAACTTGCAGAGCTGGTAGAACGCAGGTTAGCTTAGGGAGGAGTCCGGGAGACCGCCACAGAGCAGTAGGTGACTCCGGTGAAAACTTGGAGAGCTGGTAGAACGCAGGTTAGCTTAGGGAAGAGTCCGGGAGACCGCCACAGAGCGGTAGCTGGCTCCGATGAAAACTTGCATAGCTGGTAACGCGCACGTTAGCTTAGGGAAGAGTCCGGGAGACCGCCACAGGGCGGTAGATAGCTCCGGTGAATACGAGCAGAGCTGGTAACGCACAGGTTAGCTTAGGGGGAGTCCGGGAGACCGCCACAGAGCGGTAGCTGGCTCCGGAGGAAACTTGCAGAGCTGGTAACGCGCAGGTAGCTTAGGGAGGAGTCCGGGAGACCGCCAGACTGCGGTACCTGGCTCCGGTGATAACTAGCAGAGCTGGTAATGCGCAGGTAAGCTTAGGGAGGAGGCCGAGAGACCGCCACAGAGCAGTAGATGGCTCCGGTGAAAACTTGCAAAGCTGGTAACGCGCAGTTAGCTTAGGGAGGAGTCCGGTAGACCGCCAGAGAGCGGTAGCTGGCTTCGGTGAAAACTTGCAGAGCTGGTAACGCGCACGTAAGCTTAGGGAGGAGTCCGAGAGACCGCAACAGAGCGGTAGATGGCTCCGGTGAAGACTTGCGAGCTGGTAACACGCAGGTTAGCTTAGGGAGGAGTCCGGGAGAGCACCACAGAGCGGTAGCTGACTCCGTTGAAAACTTGCAGAGCTGGTAACGCTCAGGTTAGCTTAGGGAGGAGTCCGGGAGACCGCCACAGAGCGGTAGCTGGCTCCGGTGAAATCTTGCAGAGCTTGTAACGCGCAGTTAAGCTTAGGGAGGAGTCCGGGAGTCCGCCACAGAGCGATAGCTGGCTCCGGTGAAAACTTGCAGCGCTGGTAACGCCCAGGTAAGCTTAGGGAGGAGTCCGAGAGACCGTCTCAGAGCGGTAGCTGGCTCCAGTGAAAACTTGCAGAGCTGGTAACACGCAGGTTAGCTTAGTGAGGAGGCCGGGAGACCACCACAGAGTGGTAGCTGGCTCCGGTGAAAACATGCAGAGCTGGTAACACTCAGGTTAGCTTAGGGAGGCATCCGGGAGACCGCCACAGAGCGGTAGCTGGCTCCGGTGAAAACTTGCAGAGCTTGTAACGCGCAGGTTTTTTTAGGGAGGAGTCTGGGAGACCGCAAGAGAGTGGTAGCTGGCTCCGGTGAAAACTTGCAGAGCTGGTAACGCACAGGTTAGCTTAGGGGGGAGTCCGGGAGACCGCCACAGAGCGGTAGCTGGCTCCGGTGAAATCTTACAGAGCTGGTAGAACGCACGTTAGCTTAGGGAGGAGTCGGGAGACCGCCACAGAGCGGTAGCTGGCTCCGGTGAAAACTTGCAGAGCTGGTAGAACGCAGGTTAGCTTAGGGAGGAGTCCGGGAGACCGCCACAGAGCAGTAGGTGACTCCGGTGAAAACTTGGAGAGCTGGTAGAACGCAGGTTAGCTTAGGGAACAGTCCGGGAGACCGCCACAGAGCGGTAGCTGGCTCCGATGAAAACTTGCATAGCTGGTAACGCGCACGTTAGCTTAGGGAAGAGTCCGGGAGACCGCCACAGGGCGGAATAGCTCCGGTGAATACGAGCAGAGCTGGTAACGCACAGGTTAGCTTAGGGGGAGTTCGGGAGACCGCCACAGAGCGGTAGCTGGCTCCGGAGAAAACTTGCAGAGCTGGTAACGCGCAGGTTAGCTTAGGGAGGAGTCCGGGAGACCGCCAGACTGCGGTACCTGGCTCCGGTGATAACTAGCAGAGCTGGTAATGCGCAGGTAAGCTTAGGGAGGAGGCCGAGAGACGGCCACAGAGCAGTAGATGGCTCCGGTGAAAACTTGCAAAGCTGGTAATGCGCAGTTAGCTTAGGAAGGAGTCCGGTAGACCGCCACAGAGCGGTAGCTGGCTCCGGTGAAAACTTGCAGAGCTGGTAACGCGCACGTAAGCTTAGGGAGGATTCCGAGAGACCGCCACAGAGCGGTAGATGGCTCCGTTGAAAATTTGCAGAGCTGGTAACGCGCAGGTTTTTTTAGGGAGGAGTCTGGGAGACCGCCACAGAGTGGTAGCTGGCTTCGGTGAAAACTTGCAGAGCTGGTAACGCGCAGGTTAGCATAGGGAGGATTCCGGGAGACCGCCACAGAGCGGTAGATGGCTCCGGGGAAAACTTGCAGAGCTGGTAACGCTCAGGTTAGCTTAGGGAGGATTCCGGGAGACCGCCACAGAGCGGTAGCTGGCTCCGGTGAAAACTTGCAGAGCTGGTAACGCCCAGGTTAGCTTAGGGAGGATTCCGGGAGACCGCCACAGAGCGGTAGCTGGCTCCGTTGAAAATTTGCAGAGCTGGTAACGCGCAGGTTTTTTTAGGGAGGAGTCTGGGAGACCGCCACAGAGTGGTAGCTGGCTTCGGTGAAAACTTGCAGAGCTGGTAACGCGCAGGTTAGCTTAGGGAGGATTCCGGGAGACCGCCACAGAGCGGTAGATGGCTCCGGGGAAAACTTGCAGAGCTGGTAATGCACAGGTTTGCTTAGGGAGGATTCCGGGAGACCGCCACAGAGCGGTAGCTGGTTCCGGTAAAAATTTGCAGAGCTGGCAGCGTGCAGGTTAGCTTGGGAGGAGTCCGGGAGACCGCCACAGAGCGGTAGTTGGCTCCGGTGAAAACTTGCAGAGCTGGCAGCTCGCAGGTTAGCTTAGACAGGAGTCCGAGAGACCGCCACGGAGCGGTAGCTGGCTCCGGTGAAAACTTGCTGAGATGGTAACGCGCTGGTTAGCTTATGGAGGAGTCCGGGAGACCGCCACAGAGCGGTAGCTGGCTCCGGTGAAAACTTGCAGAGCTGGCAGCGCGCAGGTTAGCTTAGGAAGGAGTCCGAGAGACCGCCACAGAGCGGTAGCTGGCTCCGGTGAAAACTTGCAGAGCTGGTAACGCGCAGGTTAGCTTAGGGAGGATTCCGGGAGACCGCCACAGAGCGGTAGATGGCTCCGGTGAAAACTCTCAGAGCTGGTAACGCGCAGGTTAGCTTAGGGAGGATTCCGGGAGCCCGGCACAGAGCGGTAGGTGGCTCCGTTGAAAACTCTCAGAGCTGGTAACGCGCAGGTTAGCTTAGGGAGGATTCCGGGAGACCGCCACAGAGCGTTAGCTGCCTCCGGTGAATACTTGCAGAGCTGGTAACGTGGAGGTTACCTTAGGGAGGAGTCCGGGAGACCGCCACTGAGCGTTAGCTGGCTCCGGTGAAAACTTGCATAGCTGGTAACGCGCACGTTAGCTTAGGGAGGTTTCCGGGGACCGCCACAGAGTGGTAGCTGGCTCCGGTGAAAACTTACATAGCTGGTAACGCACAGGTTAGCTTTATGAGGATTCCTGGAGACCGCCACAGAGCGGCAGCTGGCTCCGGTGAAAACTTGCAGAGCAGGTAACGGGCAGGTTAGCTTAGGGGGGAGTCCGGGAGACCGCCACAGAGCGGTAGCTGGCTCCGGTGAAAACTTACAGAGCTGGTAGAACGCACGTTAGCTTAGGGAGGAGTCCGGGAGACCGCCACAGAGCGGTAGCTGGCTCCGGTGAAAACTTGCAGAGCTGGTAGAACGCAGGTTAGCTTAGGGAGGAGTCCGGGAGACCGCCAGAGAGCAGTAGGTGACTCCGGTGAAAACTTGGAGAGCTGGTAGAACGCAGGTTAGCTTAGGGAAGAGTCCGGGAGACCGCCACAGAGCGGTAGCTGGCTCCGATGAAAACTTGCAGAGCTGGTAACGCGCACGTTAGCTTAGGGAAGAGTCCGGGAGACCGCCACAGGGCGGAATAGCTCCGGTGAATACGAGCGGAGCTGGTAACGCACAGGTTAGCTTAGGGGGAGTCCGGGAGACCGCCACAGAGCGGTAGCTGGCTCCGGAGAAAACTTGCAGAGCTGGTAACGCGCAGGTTAGCTTAGGGAGGAGTCCGGGAGACCGCCAGACTGCGGTACCTGGCTCCGGTGATAACTAGCAGAGCTGGTAATGCGCAGGTAAGCCTAGGGAGGAGGCCGAGAGACGGCCACAGAGCAGTAGATGGCTCCGAAGAAAACTTGCAAAGCTGGTAACGCGCAGTTAGCTTAGGGAGGAGTCCGGTAGACCGCCACAGAGCGGTAGCTGGCTCCGGTGAAAACTTGCAGAGCTGGTAACGCGCACTTAAGCTTAGGGAGGAGTCCGAGAGACCGCCACAGAGCGGTAGATGGCTCCGGTGAAGACTTGCGAGCTGGTAACACGCAGGTTAGCTTAGGGAGGATTCCGGGAGAGCACTACAGAGCGGTAGCTGGCTCCGGTGAAAACTTGCAGAGCTGGTAACGCGCAGGTTAGCTTAGGGAGGATTCCGGGAGACCGCCACAGAGCGGTAGATGGCTCCGGTGAAAACTCTCAGAGCTGGTAACGCGCAGGTTAGCTTAGGGAGGATTCCGGGAGCCCGCCACAGAGCGGTAGCTGCCTCCGGTGAATACTTGCAGAGCTGGTAACGTGGAGGTTACCTTAGGGAGGAGTCCGGGAGACCGCCACTGAGCGTTAGCTGGCTCCGGTGAAAACTTGCATAGCTGGTAACGCGCACGTTAGCTTAGGGAGGTTTCCGGGGACCGCCACAGAGTGGTAGCTGGCTCCGGTGAAAACTTACATAGCTGGTAACGCACAGGTTAGCTTTATGAGGATTCCTGGAGACCGCCACAGAGCGGTAGCTGGCTCCGGTGAAAACTTACAGAGCTGGTAGAACGCAGGTTAGCTTAGGGAGAAGTCCGGGAGACCGTCACAGAGCGCTAGCTGGCAACGGTGAAAACTTGCAGAGCTGGTAGAACGCAGGTTAGCTTAGGGAGGAGTCCGGGAGACCGCCACAGAATGGTAGGTGGCTCCGGTGAAAACTTGCAGAGCTGGTAGAACGCAGGTTAGCTTAGGGAGGAGTCCAGGAGACCGCCACAGAGAGGTAGCTGGCTCCGGTGAAAACTTACGGAGCTGGTAGAACAGAGGTTCGCTTAGGGAGGAGTCTGGGAGACGTCCACAGAGCGGTAGGTGGCTCCGGTGAAAACTTGCAGAGCTGGTAGAACGCAGGTTTGCTTAGGGAGGAGTCCGTGAGACCGCCACAGAGTGGTAGCTGGTTTCGGTGAAATATTGCAGAGCTGGTTACGAGCAGGTTAGCTTAGACAGGAGTCCTGGAGACCGCCACAGAGCGGTAGCTGGCTCCGGTGAAAATTTGCAGAGCTGGTAGAACGAAGGTTAGCTTAGGGAGGAGTCCGGGAGACCGCCACTGAGCAGTAGCTTGTTCCGGTGACAACTTACAGAGCTGGTAACGCGCAGGTTAGCTTAGGGAGGAGTCCGGAAGACCGCCACAGAGCAGTAGTTGGCTACGATGAAAACCTGCAGTGCTGGTAGAACGCAGGTTACCTAAGGAGGAGTCCGGGAGACCGCCACAGAGCGGTAGCTGGCTCCGGTGAAATCTTGCAGAGCTGGTAACGCGCACGTTAGCTTAGGGAAGAGTCCGGGAGACCGCCACAGGTCGGTAGAAGGCTTCGGTGAAAACTTGCAGAGCTGGTAACGCACAGGTTAGATTAGGGGGGAGTCCGGGAGACCGCCACAGAGCGGTAGCTGGCTGCGGTGAAAATTACAGAGCTGGTAGAACGCAGGTTAGCTTAAGGACGAGTCCGGGAGACCGCCACAGAGCGGTAGCTGGCTCCGGTGAAAACTTGCAGAGCTGGTAGAACGCAGGTTAGCTTAGGGAGGAGTCCGGGAGACCGCCACAGAGCAGTAGGTGACTCCGGTGAAAACTTGGAGAGCTGGTAGAACGCAGGTTAGCTTAGGGAAGAGTCCGGGAGACCGTTACAGAGCGGTAGCTGGCTCCGGTGAAAACTTGCATAGCTGGTAACGCGCACGTTAGCTTAGGGAAGAGTCCGGGAGACCGCCACAGGGCGGTAGATAGCTCCGGGGAAAACGAGCAGAGCTGGTAACGCACAAGTTAGCTTAGGGGGAGTCCGGAAGACCGCCACAGAGCGGTAGCTGGCACCGGAGGAAACTTGCAGAGCTGGTAACGCGCAGGTTAGCTTAGGGAGGAGTCCGGTAGACCGCCAGACTGCGGTAGCTGGCTCCGGTGAAAACTAGCAGAGCTGGTAACGCGCAGGTTAGCTTAGGGAGGAGTCCGAGAGACCGCCACAGAGCGGTAGATGGCTCCGGTGAAAACTAGCAAAGCTGGTAACGCGCAGTTAGCTTAGGGAGGAGTCCGGTAGACCGCCACAGAGCGATAGCTGGCTCCGGTGAAAACTTGCAGAGCTGGTAACGCGCATGTAAGCTTAGCGAGGAGTCCGGGAGAGCACCACAGAGCGGTAGATGGCTCCGGTGAAGACTTGAAGAGCTGGTAACACGCAGGTTAGCTTAGGGAGGAGTCCGAGAGACCGCCACAGAGCGGTAGATGGCTCCGGTGAAGACTTGCAGAGCTGCTAACACGCAGGTTAGCTTAGGGAGGAGTCCGGGAGAGCACCACAGAGCGGTAGCTGGCTCCGGTGAAAACTTGCAGAGCTGGTAACGCTCAGGTTAGCTTAGGGAGGATTCCGGGAGACCGCCACAGAGCGATAGCTGGCTCCGGTGAATACTTGCAGAGCTGGTAACGCGCAGGTTAGCTTAGGGAGGATTCCGGGAGACCGCCACAGAGCGGTAGATGGCTCCGGTGAAAACTTGCAGAGATGGTAATGCACAGGTTAGCTTAGGGAGGATTCCGGGAGACCGCCACAGAGCGGTAGCTGCTTCCGGTAAAAATTTGCAGAGCTGGCAGCGTGCAGGTTAGCTTGGGAGGAGTCCGGGAGACCGCCACAGAGCGGTAGCTGGCTCCGGTGAAAACTTGCAGAGCTGGCAGCGCGCAGGTTAGCTTAGGCAGGAGTCCGAGAGACCGCCACAGAGCGGTAGCTGGCTCCGGTGAAAACTTGCTGTGATGGTAACGCGCAGGTTAGCTAATGTAGGAGTCCGGGAGACCACCACAGAGCGGTAGCTGGCTCCGGTGAAAACTTGCAGAGCTGGTTACGCGCATGTTAGCTTAGGGGTGAGTCCGGGAGACCACCACAGAGCGTTAGCTGGCTCCGGTGAAAACTTGCAGAGCTTGTAACGCGCAGGTTAGCTTAGGGACGATTCCGGGAGACAGCCACAGAGCGGTAGCTGGCTCCGGTGAAAACTTGCAGAGCTGGTAACGCACAGGTTAGCTTAGGGAGGATTCCGGGAGACCGCCACAGAGCGGTAGGTGGCTCCGGTGAAAACTTGCAGAGCTGGTATCTCGCAAGTTAGCTTAGGGAGGAGTCCGGGAGACTGCCACAGAGCAGTAGCTGGCTCCGGTGAGAACTTGCAGAGCTGGTAACGCGTAGGTTTGCTTAGGGAGGAGTCCGGGAGACCGCCACAGAGCGGTAGCTGGCTCCTGTGAATTCTTGCAAAGCTGGCAGCGCGCAGATTAGCTGGGGGGGGGGGGGGGTCCGGGAGCCCGCCACAGAGCGGTTGCTGGCTCCGGTGAAAACTTGCAGAACTTGTAACGCGCAGGTTAGCTTAGGGAAGAGTCCGGGAGACCGCCACAGAGCGGTAGCTGACTCCGGTGAAAACTTGCAGAGCTGGTAACGCGCAGGTTAGCTTAGGGAGGAGTCCGGGAGACCGCCACAGAGCTGTAGCTGGCTCCAGTGAAAACGTTCATAGCTGGAAATGCGCAGGTTACCTTAGGGAGGAGTCTGGGAGACCGCCACAGAGCGGTAGCTGGCTCCGGTGAAAACTTGCAGAGCTGGCAGCGCGCAGGTTAGCTTAGGGAGGAGTCCGGGAGACCGCCACAGATAACTAATTCTAGATACCTAACACTAAGTTATGCACTTGTCCACTTTACAATACAAAATATCTTTTTATTTATACATTTTGATACATGTTTCGGCCCTGTGAGCCTTCTTCAGTCAAGATCAATAAAATTCTCCTAGATCATTCTAAAGGTTGGTCTCTCATAAAAATTTTTGTAAATCAATTTTTACATCGTCAGGATGCTTAAAATACATGAATATAAAATGCTTAATGAAATTAAATGATTTAAAAATGCACGAAATTTTGAAACGTGGGCTCCATTCTTGTTAATCTATTTTCAAAACGAGGGACCTGGAACAATAAAAAATTACCTAACAATCTATGGTTCCTACTTGGAAACATGATGAAATGTTGACTTTAGTTATTTAGAAAAACTTACCCCATTGTACAAGCATCTTGAAAAAGGAAAGTAGAAATAGGAATCGAACGTTGTTTATTTAGAGCTTTGTCAAAATGTTTTCAACAACCTGTAAAGCGAAAAACTAAATGAAAATGAAAAATTGAAATTATAAACAAATCCCACGCATAAATGACCAATGTTTACATACCGCAGTTTGGAAACCATAAACTGTCACCTCACAACTTGAAAGAGCTACTACAAATGTGTCCGTCTTGTAGTTCACCTTTGATCACATGTTGACTAGAATACTGCAAGTGTGAGGTCAACGGTCGCAGAAGGGGCGGTGTAGCATACGTCAGAACCTTACGTTATGGAGGAGGGAGGGCCGCTTCTTGTTTATGTCGGTCTCTTCGCCTTAATTTCGAGATCGTATTAAATAATATGTTGTCGTTGAGAGTTAATTCGTTCAAATTGTTTACAGGGTCTGTTTTTTTTTGGGCGATATAAATTTCTATGTTCTCTAATACATTAAGTTTTTTACTTTTATTAACAATATGTACAATTTCCAAATCCTTATCTATCGAACTGAAATTATGTTTTTTCTCGTCCATGTGGTTCGCCATGGCCGAGAACTTGTTATATTTCAGCGCACTGGTATGTTCCCCGTATGTTACGTTGAACGCTCTACCCGTTTTTCCAAAATAGGTGGAATCGCAATCCTTACATTTTAGTTTGTACACTCCCGATTTGCTGAATGTATTGGTCTTATTTACACTATTATGATTAAAGAAGATGTTGCTGTTATTATTTTGTGTTTTGTATGCAATGTTAATATCAAATTTTCTAATTGAGTTTGTTATTGTATGTGCTTTTGGGTTTACATACGTGAAAGTAGCGAACTTTTGGTTGTTTTTGCGATCTTTTTCTAAAGTTGTTTCAAATTTGTTAATAATCTTATTTTTGGTTCTGTTTACGTAATTTTGTGAAAATCCATTTTTCTTTGCGATGTTGGCTATGATTTTTAGTTCCTTGTTTAAACTTTCTTCACCGAGTGGAATATTTAGCGCTCTATTAATTATTTTCTGTGCATTCTTTATTTTGTATTGTAAAGTGGCCAAGTGCATAACTTATCAAAATCAATACGGAAAAACTTGGAAAAAATGACTAAAGTCATAGATATTCATACCTAACACTATATTTAATATCCTTGTGCTCCTTTCTTTTCTTCTTTCGTTTTCTTAAACGTCTCTTTCTACATCAGCATACCTCCAGACATGAAATCTATTTATCCAAAACATATCATTGCCACACCTCAGAACATAACTTAATCTATCTATATATATAAAGCTCAATGTTTGTCTGTCTTTCTGTCTGTTTGTCTGTTATGTATACAAATCCACACCGTTTCACCGATATGAACCAAAATTTGTATATTTACCCTTCGGAACCCTGCGGGTAACCCTGTCCACTTGAAATTTCCGACAGACCACCCCATTCCCTGCATTTAGGCCCTTGGGCCCAAATCTACACCGTTTCACCGATCTCAACCAAAATTTGTATACTTACCCTATGTAACCCCGTGAATAACACTGTCCACTTAAAATTTCGGACAGACCACCCCATTTCCTGCATTTAGGTCCTTTGGCAAACATCTACACCGTTTCACCGATCCGAACCAAAATTTGTATACTTACCCTTTGCAACCCTGCGGGTAACCCTGTCCACTTGAAATTTCGGACAGACCACCCCATTCTCTGCATTTAGGCCCTTTGGCACAAATCTACACCGTTTCACCGATCAGAACCAAAATGTGTATACTTACCCTTTGGTACCCAGCGAGTAACACTGTCTGCTTGAAATTGCGGACAGACTACTCCATTCCCTGCATTTAGGCCCCTTGGCTCAAATCTACACCGTTTCACCGATCTGAACCAAAATGTGTAACCCTGTGAATATCACTGTCCACCTAAAATTTCGGACAGACCACCCCATTTCCTGCATTTAGGCCCTTTGCCAAAAATCTATATCGTTTCACCGATCCGGACCAAAATTTGTATATTTACCCTTTCGAACTCTGCGGGTAACTCTGTCCACTTGAAATTGCGGACAGATCACCCCATTCCCTGCATTTAGGCCCTTTGGCGCAAATCTACACCGTTTCACCGATCAGAACCAAAATTTGTATACTTACCCTTTGGTACCCTGCGAGTAACACTGTCTGCTTGAAATTGCGGACAGACCACTCCATTCCCGGAAAGACGACAGGGTCTGTCCCAAAGGCAATGGAAAAAAGGGGTAAAACCAGACCCGCTCAGGAAACCCTCAGGGTTGCCAGCTCCCGAACTCACCAGCCATGAGCCCTTGAGGATGTAGCACTATCCAGGGTGCACCAGAAGTGGTGGGGCTACACACACCCTGCCTCCTTGAGGGTCTTGAGCAGAAGACATGATATATTAAGAAAAGAAAAAGAAGGCTGACACCTCGAAGAATGAGGCTATCAGGAATGATTAGACAAGGGCCAATTAAGGCGGGAAAGTGAAAGAGTCGCTAGGCCTCGGATACCCTGATACCATCCGGGTCGGAAGAGAACAAGAGTTTGACCACGAGAGGCTGACAGGAAAGAGAACTGAAAGGAGCCCGGCACCAGTAAGTAGAAGCAATGCCAGACTCAGCTGGGGTCACGTGGTTGCAAACGTACGTCCCACAAGTTGTGAGACCCTGGTGGATGGAGGGGGGAGGAGGGGGCAGGTGATGAGAATAGCTTGCTGATTCATCGCGAGGTGACATGAGAGAAATGTACAGATCCCACCGTGTTACCTGGTATTGCTGACTATGCTGATGTTCATACAGGGTCTTTGCTCAAACCACTGTAGTGTTACGAAAGAATGAGTGATTCACCGGTCAATGTGAATAGAACCGGGACCCCCCGAACGTCTGTCATCATATATCGTCATCATCTGCGAAATTCTCAGGTTCGTGCAGCTTGGACCCGAGCAGTCGCCAAACATTACCAGTTATACTACGATCAACTCCCGCTGATGAACTCAATGCTTGCCTCAAAGCATCGTATCTTTGGAGACATGTTTACAAAATGACACTGACGACCAATATGAGAGTCCATTTACTAAGAGATGTGACTGCACAGAATTTTGCGCAACAACTCCTGCATCTCGGTGATGGTGATTTCACGTCTGATGCGACAACCAATCTCATTTCTTTCCCGTTAGACTTTTGTGAACTGATGCCTTCAGTTCAGGAAATGATGAACGAAGTATTCCCAAATATTCCTGGAAATTATAAAGAGCATCAGTGGCTTAGCGAGCGAGCAATTCTAGCGCCTAAAAACGAAAGTGTACACAAAATGAATGTTCAGATCAAAGATCATGTTCCTGGTCCCAGTATGACGTACGAATCTATCGATACTGTTCTGGAGACCGAACAGGCGGTATTTTACCCTACTAAGTTCTTGAATTCTTTGGAACCACCTGGATTTCCACCACATAAATTAATACTAAAAGCTGGATCATCAATATTGCTATTACGTAATATCGATCCTCCAAAATTGTGTAATGGAACGAGACTCTGTGTGAAAAAACTCATGCCAAATGTAATAGAAGCGATAGTATTGACAGGCCATGCCAAAGGAGAAGATATCTTCATTCCCCGAACTCCTATGATCCCTACTGATATGCCTTTTGATTTCAAGCGACTGAAATTCCCTGTACGTCTTGCATTTGCAATGACCATAAACAAGGCCCAAGGACAGTCGCTCAAGGTAGCAGGCCTTAATCTGGAAAGTCCATGCTTCTCTCATGGTCAGTTATATGTAGCTTGCTCAAGAGTGGGCACACCTAAACATTTATTTATTTATACTCCAGAGGGAAAAACAAGGAATATCGTTTATCCTAACGCAATCCATTAATTTCAATGTTAGCTACAAAAATGTTATTATTTATGAAATAACAACTGCGAAGTGAGATGAAACATTTCTCTGAAGTTCAACCATTACATCGTATATTATATCATGGAACATCAGAACCTTGCTTGATTTGGACAATAACATTAGACCTGAGAGAAGGTCAGCTCTCGTAACCCATGAGTTATCAAGACTCAACGTTGACATTGCTGCTCTCAATGAAACTAGGCTGTCTTCTGAAGGCAAGATTACTGAATCTGGAACAGGATATACCATCTTCTGGAAAGGAAAGGAGGAGGGTGAATGTCGTATTCATGGTGTGGGCTTCGCTGTGAAGACCAAACTGGTAAATTATCACCAACTTACGCCAATTGCAATCAGCGAAAGGCTCATGACTCTCCGCATACCACTCTCAGGAGGTTCCTTTATGACACTCATCTCTCCCTATGCTCCTACCTTAGATTCTGATGAAGTAAAGGCTCAGTTCTATAATCAGCTAAGTGAAATCATCTCCAAGGTACCATCTGCAGATAAACTCTTGCTCCTCGGTGACTTCAATGCCAGAGTTGGGAAAGATCACAGGCTATGGAATAATGTGATGGGCAAACAGGGACTTGGAAAATGTAATCCCAATGGACTGTTGCTTCTTGGTCTTTGTGCAGAACACGAACTTTTCATTACCAACACGCAGTTCCGGCTACCTGACCGCTTCAAAACCACGTGGATGCATCCTCGTTCCAAACATTGGCACATTCTTGATTATATCATTACCCGGCAATGTGATAAGAAGGACACTCTTATTACCAGAACAGCAAGGAATATATACGATTGTTGGACAGATCATAAACTTCTTATATGTAAGCTCAGGATATCCATCAGACCTAAACCACCTAGGAACATAAAACAATTGTCAAGAAAGAAGTTTAATACATCCAAACTTCAGGATGAATCCATGTACAAACATTTTGGAAACAGGATCGTCACCCAGTTATCAGAAAACCCAGTAACAAATGATATTCAGCAAGAATGGGCCACATTACAGAAGATTATCACACAGTCAGCTGAGGAAACCATTGGTTTTATAGTGCGGAAAAGACAAGACTGGTTTGATGACAACAATGAGGAAATTCTGTCTCTCATCAATGCCAAAAGGAATGCCTATCTTGCCCATCTACAAGACCCAACTTCCAACACAAAGAGAGATAAACTACTGAAACTCAAGGGTAAATGCCAGACGCAGATAAGGCAGATTAAAAATACTTGGTGGCAACAGAAGGCTCAGGAACTGCAGAGACTATCGGATGCTCGAGACTTGAGGAACTTCTATGCCATACTCAAGGAAATATATGGACCATCTCGCTCATCATCAAGTACACTGAAAAGCGCTGATAATTCTACAACCTTTACTGATAGTCAAGAAATCTTGGAACGCTGGAAGGAGCACTTCTCCAATCTCCTAAATCGTCCATCAGAAGCTGCTGAAGACTTCCTCTGTGATGTGCCGCAACAACCTGAACAACTGTGGTTGGCAGTACCTCCTACTTATCATGAATTCAGTGCAGCTCTCACCCAATTGAAACCCAGAGAAGCACCTGGCCCAGATAACATCCCTCTGGAACTAATTCAAGCCGGAGGTCATTCCCTCAAAACAAGAATTTTCATCCTTATCCTCAGAATATGGGAATCAAGAAAGGTACCTGGAGACCTAAAGAATGTCACTAGCGTCACTATCTTTAAAAAGGGTGATCGCAGTGTTTGTGGCAACTACCGTGGTATATCACTGCTATCAATTGTGGGGAAGATTCTTGCAAGAATTCTACTTAACCGCCTCAAGGTTATCTCTGAGAAGATCCTCCCAGAGTCACAATGCGGATTTAGAACTTCCAGAAGCACAATTGACTTGATTTTCTGTGTGAGACGGCTACAAGAAAAATGTAGAGAACAACAGAATCCACTCTTCTTAGTCTTTTATGACTTGGAAAAGGCATTTGATTCGGTTCCAAGACCAGCCATGTGGGCAGTGCTGAAGCGGTTTGGTTGCCCTCAGCGTTTTGTAGATCTAATCAAGGCTCTCCATGATGGCATGACAGGTCAGGTTTGCCATCAGAATAAGATGTCCGATGAATTTCCCATTACCCATGGACTGAAACAAGGTTGTGTACTGGCTCCAACGCTTTTTGCGCTGTACTTGGCTGCAATGCTTTATGATTCACCCACAAACATCCCAGGTGTGGAGGTCAAGTATCGTTTTGATGGAGGGCTTTTGAACCTAACTCGTCTCCGCTCCTTGAGGAAAACTCAGGTTACTAAGGTTACTAACATGTTGTATGCAGATGATGCTGCGTCACCAACTCTCACACCAGAAGAGCTGCAAGAGTCAGTTAATTGCTACAAAAGTGCATGTGATCGCTTTGGTCTTACCATAAATGTCAATAAGACTAAAGTCTTGGCACAACCTTCACCAGGCACACCTCTTCCTCAGTTCAATATCTCCATCTCAAATTTGCCATTAGAACAGGTTGACCACTTCTCGTACCTGGGCAGTACCATTTCTGTGAGCTGTACCTGTGAGCAGGATGTGGATAAGAGAATTGGCGCAGCCCACGCAGCGTATGGACGATTAGCGCACCGGGTCTTCATGAATAAAGATCTGTCTATGAGTACAAAGCTTATGGTGTACAAAGCAGTAGTCATTTCTACATTGTTGTATGGTTGTGAAACGTGGACCCTTTACCGACGTGATCTTAGGAAGCTTGAGCGTTTCCACCTACAAAAACTTCGATCAATCCTGAGGATTAAATGGGAAGACCGCATTACCAATATTGCCGTTCTGGAAAAGGCCCAAATCAACAGCATAGAATCATCCATAATAGGTCACCAATTTAGATGGATTGGTCATGTCCATCGGATGGATGCTGTGAGATTACCTCGTCAAATGCTATATGGTGAGTTATGCTATGGCACCAGACCTCATGGTGGTCCTAAGAGGCGCTACAAGGACCAATTTAAGCAGACCCTGAAATTGACAGGTCTTGATTCACAAACCTGGGACATGCTGGCTGAAGACCGCTCAACTTGGAGCCGTACCATCTCGGATACTGTAAAGACGTTTGAAAGGGATCGACGCACACATGAAGAGGCCAAGCGTCAAGCTAGGAAACTTCGAGCAGCTCAACCACGTTCTCCTCCAGCAATACTATGTGACTTGTGTGGTCGCTTGTTCCATGCCAGGATTGGACTCTTTAGTCACCGTAAACACATCCACAAACTGGACTGAAGGAAGAAGATTTATACTCGGATTCGAGTTAAAGCCGATGATGATGAGGCCGTGTTACTTTGCGTGTCATCTGTCTAGGATACTATTTAATCTACTGTCACTGTATTCATTTACGTCAATGATCTGGTTCCTCTTCTTGAGAACCTGTACCGAAACATGTAAGCCAGTCACGTAGAAAATTCACAGCGAGTGTTATGGTGTATCGTACATCTATTTTCTATTTTATTCCTCTCATTCCTTTAAAGTATCAATTTTTCCCATTCGTTGATAAGTTACATGTGCCAGTAGTCGCTTCTATGTTCATCATCACTATGTAGAAGATGTTTTGCGTCCGAAAAAATGACAACTGGATGCTCAGGAACGTTAACGATATATCGATTGCGAAATCTGGAAGCTTCTCTTGGAGGAATTGCTTCAGACATTTATCGTACAGTTTAAACCTTAACAAGACGGAACTTTTAACCAGATAGCGGTCTAAGTGGGAGCTCTTCGGCAAAAAATAATCAAGTCTTTCCCGAAATGTGAGTCCTAAAAATAACTTTTTCTATTTTTTTCTAAGTTTCATATGTCAGTTATGTAGTAATTTTCAATATCATCCTGATCAGTAGGGCAAATTACCTAGATGTTACGCCCTCAACGTCATTGGGGGCAAATGACCTAGATTTTAAGTCCATTATATTTCTAATCACCACCACATAAAGTCTTCTACGACTGAGATGTCACGAATTCTGGGACCGCTAACGACATATCTCGACTCGGACTGAAGACAAATATCACGAGAATGATCATTATTTTACAGAGCCTTCCCATAGTGACTTAAGTATAAACATTGTCACTGGGTTTGATAATGTAAGAAATGAATACATAAATAAATATAATTTATGACGTTAAGTGTTAAGGAGACTGAAATATTATCATCATTCCACCGGGTGAAGCCGGGTACTACTGCTAGTCTTGAATAAAACATGACATCACCATAGTAACAAAGCCACCTGTCACCCACTGCTGGACCACCACAAAACACTAGACTCTCTGTGGTGCTCCATCAATAGGTGGCCATGGTAGGTAGCTCATTTACCCACATCACACACCATGGCGCTAATACATTGTTACATAAACCCAAGGGTGGGCTATGTAACCAAAAGTTTCGGTTACAGTGTACTTAACTGCTGTGTCACACTCGACTGACTCGCTGATTCGCTTTAGCCCACTTTGTTGACTGACTGTACCGTCGTACACGCATCACTGAACTTTGCTGAGTGGCGTCCTTACATATTTGGAGGGATAGTCTCGGCCTTTCCAGGTGGATTTGAAATTCTAGACCTTACGAGACCTAGCATTAGCGTTTGGGACTTTCTTGAGATTCTCTCGGCATCTCTTGAGACCTTTCGGAGCTTCTTCTCACGAGTACCACCTCCGGTTAGAACCACCTATGTATGTCGTCCACCCACAGGCCATTTGTCCACCGCGCTCTGGCAGGTGTTGAGGCAAACAGATAGATTTAAGGCTTTAGGGGAAAGAAGTAAGACAAAATGGTGGATTCGCCACCATCTATATATATAAAAATGAATTGCTGTTCGTTAGTCTCGCTAAAACTCGAGAACGGCTGGACCGATTTGGCTAATTTTGGTCTTGAATTATTTGTGGAAGTCCAGAGAAGGTTTAAAATGTAAATAAATATGAAAGTTGTAGAGCACGAGTAGAATCAACAAATGAGTGACGGCACGCGAATCGCTTGAACAAGGTCCCGTATGCTTTCATATACCTATCATCCGATTGCTATGAAACTTTGGTTGTATTGTTGTGCACACTCCAGGAAAGGTTTCTGACTTAGTTAATCCTTTTTACAATAGGTAGCGCACGAGTAGATTCAACAAATGAGCGACGACGGCCGAAGCGTTTCAACAAAGTCCTGTATGCGTTCACATACCATTCGTCCGATAGCGATGAAACTTGGGTGAGAGGTTGTGTACACTACAGGCAAGGTTTCTGACTTAGTAAATCCATCTTATAATAGGTAGCGCACGAGTATATTCAACAAATGAGCGACCTCGAGCGAAGCGTTTCAACTAAGTCCCGTATGCGTTCATATACTATTCGTCTGATAGTGATGAAACTTGGGTGAGATGTTGTGTATACTTCATGGAAGGTTTCTGGCTTAGTAAATTCACTTAACAATAGGTAGCGCACGAGTAGATTCAACAAATGTGCGACGACGGGCGAAGCGTTTCAACAAAATCCTGTATGCGTTCACATACCATTCGTCCGATAGCGATGAAACTTGGGTGAAAGGTTGTGTAAGGTGTCTGGCTTAGTAAATCCATGTTATCATAGGTAGCGCACGATTAGATTCAACAAATGAGTGACGACGAGCGAACCGTTTCAACAAAGTCCTGTATGTGTTCACATACCATTCGTCCGATAGCTATGAAACTTGGGTGAGTGGTTGTGTACACTACGGGAAATGTTTCCCTCTTAGTAGATCCACTTAACAATAGGTAGCGCATGAGTAGATTCAACAAATGGGCGACGACGGGCGAAGCGTTTCAACAAAGTCCTGTATGTGTTCACATACCATTCGTCGGATAGCGATGCAACTTGAGTGCGAGGTTGTGTACACTACAGGCAAGGTTTCTGTCTTAGTAAATCCATGTCATGATAGGTAGCGCACGAGTAGATTCAACAAATGAGCGACGATGCGCGAAGCGTTTCAACAAAGTCCCGTTTGCGTTCATATAGCCTACTATTCGTCTGATAGCGATGAAACTTGGGTGAGATGTTGTGTACACTTCAGGGAAGGTTTCTGGGTTAGTAAATTCACTTTACAATAGGTATCGCACAAGTAGATTAAACAAACGAGCGACGACGCGCGAAGTTATTTCAACATATACGTTCATATACCATTCGTCTGATAGCGACTAAACTTGGGTGAGTTGTTGTGTACACTCAAGGGAAAGTTTCAGGCTTAGTTAATCCATTTTACAATAGGTAGCACTCAAGTAGATTCAACATATGAGCGAAGGCGCGCGAAGCGTTTCAACAAAGTCCCGTATGCGTTCATATACCATTTGTCCGAGAGCGATGAAACTTGGTTGAGATGTTATGTACACTTCAGGGAAGGTTTCTGGCTTAGTACATCCACTTTACAATAGATATCGCACAAGTAGATTCAACAAATGAGTAACGGCGTGCGTATCGTTAAAAAAAAATCCGTATGCGTTCATATACCATTCATGCGATTGCAATGAAATTTGGAGAAATGTTGTTTCCACTCCCGCAAAGATTTCTGATTTAGTAAATCCATTTTACAATTGGTAGCGTACGATTAGATTAAATTAATGGGCGACAGCGCGTGAATCGTTTCAACCAAGTCCCGTATGCGTTCATATAACATTCATCCGATTATCATAAAACTTTGGGAAGTTGAGCCCAGTCCTGCGAAGGTGTATGAATTAGTAAATCCGTTTTTCAATGGGTGGCGCACAAGTAGATTCAACAAATGAGTGTCGTCGCGCGAATCGTTTAAGCAAAAACCCGTATGCGTTCATATGCCATTCATCCGATTGCGATGAAACTTTCATGAGTTTTTGTGTACATGCCAGGGAAGGTTTTCTCTTAGTAAAACCATTTTACAATAGGTAGCGTACAAGTATATTCAACAAATGTGTGACGGCGCTCGAATCGTTTCAACAAAGTCCCGTATGCGTTCATATACCATTCATTTCATTGCGATGAAAATTTGGTGAGTTGTTGAGCACGCTCCCATAATTTTTTTGAGATAGTAAATCAATTTTACAATAGTTTAGGGGTGGTTAACGGAAAAAGAAAAACAATATTGGGAATCCAAATGCACTTCAACATACAAAGTTACAATGCCAACACTTTCTTTAATTGGCATTGCAACGCATGCCGGGTACAGCTAGTATAATATAATTATGTTGACTAAATTATTGGGAAGACTGAGAGTATCTTAATATTTCATACAGAAGCTTTGCAGATACTTCATGTAATGTTATATGGTTTATCATCTTGGCTTACAGGATTGAGCCGCGTCGTATATCGGTAATTATTTCCCGACATTTCGGCTGACATTGCAGCAGCCTTAATCATGGTTAGGTACGAGTTGGTGTCCCTACTCAAACTAACGGTTATTGCCAGTCAGATGTGCTTGCTTGCCCTGCATTGTCGTCACGCTGCTCGCTGATTGGTCCCCGCCCCTGGCAGTCGCGCGCTAGGAGAACTTTCCAAATGTTGCTAAGTTTGAAACTATCTTCGCGATTGAAATTATTCGGATGCTTCACGACCTCTATTGCCTCTCTAATTAACCTGTTTTGATATCCGGGAATTTTAGCAACAGTTTCGGCCTTATCAAATTCAATGGCGTGTCTCGTGACGTCAGCATGTTCAGCTATTGCAGATCTGTAGTTTATCTGTTTCATGTCTCGAATGTGCTCTGAAATCCTAATGGAAACTCGTCTTTTTGTTTGCCCTATAAAAACCTGTCCACGGGAGCAAGGCACTTTGTAAACTCCTGCGTACTTGTTTGGCAGCTTGATCTCGTGTGATTTACGCACCACTTGCGTCAGCTTGTTTATAGGATGCATCACAGTAGTCACATCGTGTTTCTTAAGCAGCCAGGCGATTCTATCTGTCAACCCCTGTACGTACGGCAGAAAGGCTTTATGGTAGGGCCTATCTTCGTTCTTTTTGCCAGTTCTTCGGCTTTGTTCTACCTTCCGAGTGGCTCTATTTATATGTCCTTTGCTGTAGCCATTAGCTAGGAGCGTGTTCTCTTCATTCATGCTATCCTTATCGCAAATGTGGTTGGCTCTGATGAGGAGTGTTCTAGCTACCATCTCTTTCTGCGATGGAGGATGACTTGAGTTAGCATGTAGGTACCGATCTGGGTGAGTATCTTTCCTATAGACCCTGTGTCCGAGCGTGTTATCTGTTCGTTTATAGAGCAGAACGTCTAAGAAGGCCAGCTGATTATTTTCTTCTACTTCCATTGTGAAGTTCATGCTCGAATGTCTGGAGCACATGAAGTCCAGAAAGTTCTGAAGTGTGGTGCGTCCATGTTCACATATCAAAAAGACGTTGCCTACGTATCTGAACCAACACTTAGGCTTCAATGGGCTCTCCTTTATCGCTTCTTCTTCGAAGTTAGCCATAAACACGTTAGTCAGTAGTGGAGAGAGGAGGGAACCCAAGGCTGCTCCCTCCGTTTGCTGAAACATCTGCCCATTGAATACGAAGACTGTGGAGTTAACGCAATGTTCAGCTAAATCCACTAAGTCCGTTGGACCTCCTGTGGCCGCAAGGTTTTCCCTGATTGTGTGGCGTCAGGTACAGGAACCCTGGTAATTAGGGACTCCACATCGAGGCTTCCAGTAGATCACCGTCACTCAGGTTTATTCTCGCTATGATATCTGTTCAGTGCTGCGAGTTTTTCACGTGAGAGGCTGGCATAGGGAATAATGGCTGCAGTACCTGGTTCAAATATTTAGCCAGAGCGTGAGTTGGAGACGCTATGGCGCTAACTATAGGTCTCAGAGGCAATCGGGCTTGTGTATTTTAGGTAGGCCGTAGAACGTGGGAGTTCTTGAGTAGCAAGGTACTAGGGATTTCTGCTTCTCTTCTGGAATAGATGACTCCTTAATTAGCCGCGTTAATTCTATCTCCTTATGGGGTTCTTCGGGATAGCCTTATAAGCTGTGTCTGAAAGGAGGCTGTGAACTTTATCCACGTAGTCTTGGATGTCGAATACAACCGTAGCATTCCCTTTGTCTGCTGGCAAAATCGTAATGCTTTCATTGCTTCGTAGCTCATTAAGGGCCTGACGTTCTTCCCTGCTGATGTTGCTTGAAACGGGCCTGGCATGTTTGATGATCTGAGAGGCCTCTGCTCTAATTTCTTCTGCTTCTAAGACTGGTAGATGACGGATAGAAGCTTCTACCCAGCAGATAAGATCTTCCGTATGAGGGCGTCTCGGCGTAATTGCATACGTTGAAGGTGGTTTCTGCCTTTGTTGCAGCAAGTCAAATTTCAGTTGTTTCCTGTAATATGGAATCTGCATGCCTTGCGGTTATGTTATCCAACATCGTCCAATCGTCGGGAGACAGTCGTAGCATTAGCTTGAACTGTATGTCATATAGTTCTTGCGTCACCATATCTAGTTCACGATGGCAGATCCGGACTCGTTCACGTAATAGGGCACTTTCAGTTCGGAGTAAGATTCTCCTCGCTGCAGGCAAAGAAATATGATGTTTTACCTGGATAAACTTAGGTGAAATGTCGTTGTCTCTGCAGCGTTTCAAAAAGGCAAGTGAGCTCAGCAAGCGCGACCGTTTCTGGCGTAGAATGTCCAATTTCCTGCTGTAGGAGTGAGTTTTCTCCCCGTAGAGGCGTATATATTTAGATCGTAGACTTTCGCGGCAGGTGTCTAGTTTATCATCTTGGCTTACAGGATTGAGCCGCGTCGCATATCGGTTATTATTTCCCGACGTTTCGGCTGACATTGCAGCAGCCTTAACCATGGGTCGGTACGAGTTGGTGTCCGTACTACAACTAACGGTTTCTGATCTCCAGCCGAGGGATACTCTAGAGGGGGTTAACATCACAAAGGAGACAAATGGGATGTCTGGCATTCTACTGGTTGAAATATGGATATTGGAAGTGTGATTATCCAGAGGCAGGTTTAGGAACATGAAATTGGAAATAGATAGGTTGAAGTTGGATTTGTGCTGGATTAGTGACGTATGCAGGCAGGAAGAATGGGCCTTCTGGCCAGGAGACTAGAAGATATTTAGCTCTGAATCAAATAACGGTTATGGAGAATAAGTCTCATATTGACTGGGGAACATGGCCAGTGGGTAGAACATTATGAGCATTAGAGGTTTATTTTAGTTTAAATTAGAACGAAAACTACGTGCATTAGAGCAGTATAAATCTAGCAGGCTACCAATCAAACAGATAATAAAGAAGTTATAAAATTCCACTAACAAATACAGAAGGTGTAATGCTGCAGATAGTAAATGTTGAAAAGTGAGATTGTAATGCCGTGTTAAGAAGCGGAAGAGAAGAAAAGATAGCGGCGAAATTTAGAATGCATGACATTATACGAACGATTGAGCAGACTGGTAGAATTCTGCACCGAT
Source organism: Meconema thalassinum (assembly GCA_946902985.2). Classification (NCBI taxonomy): domain Eukaryota; kingdom Metazoa; phylum Arthropoda; class Insecta; order Orthoptera; family Tettigoniidae; genus Meconema; species Meconema thalassinum. Next base: position 53,748,779 of record OX336388.2, on the reverse strand, counting down.
AACTAGTAAGGCATAGCTAACACGTTTTGAACAAACTCAACAGAACTATAATCACTGGAATGAGACCAGGAGGTATAGGACGTTTATAAACTGTTTTATTGTGGTCAAGAAGAGATTCCAAAATCTGAATTGGGATTACAAAACGATCTCTGGGGCAACACAGATTCTACCTACAATCTGGTTGTTATGAAGTATATGAGAACTTTAATGCAAGGAACTCGAATTTTTTATAGAGAAATCTGTAGATGAGAACATTGTCAGAGAGGAAAGAAGATACAGATTTTGGTTCGCTCAGAATATTCTACAATATGAATGAAAGATGGATGAACAAGAGTGAATGACATGAAATAGAGAAAGCAGAAAATAACGTCTGAAAATTGAGGTAATGATGAAGTACAATAAAGCTAAGGAAAATGGTTCGAATGAATATGAGAATGACTATCTCATGGTGTTGTGGATAGAGTGGTTGGCTGTCGACCCGGAGGTTTGAATTTGGTTGTTGGCCCAGCCAAGGATTTTAATTCTGGTCTGAGGACTGGGACTGGGTACATTCAGCCTCATGAGAAGAGGTGGGCGCGATTTCCTCACCATGCATCCTCCAACTGTTCATTTTGGATTTACTTCTTTTACTCCAGTTAAACACGGGGATTGTGTTTAACTTCAGGCCACCCCCTCCTCCTTCCCAATCCTAGACTTGATTCCAAATACACAATTTAATACAGACATAAGAACACACAGGTTATCAGAAATATTCAAACATACAAAACGCAACCAAAGTACTCGGGGCTAAATGACCAAGATGTACATGCTCCTTAAATGAAACTACACAAATATCCAAATGTACACAATTGTTTTTAAGTAGGAATTGTTTATACAGCTTATCGAAAGATTAAGAATTCTTTCGGGTAAAGATGGCTTAAGTGTTCTAATATTAGTGACTGAGGTGAAACCCTTAAATATATAGAGAATAGAAGGTATACTGATAGAATGAACACATAGAGCGTTTGTATAGGGCTAAGAATATCAAGAATAATGAAGTGAGAGAGGAGGGGAATCCGCTGAGCATAAAAGAGAATATTTAATATTTGAATCAGAAGTGGTTGGCCGCTACGTAGTTAGGGACCACCAGACATCGGTTATGTTCGAACTGAGTTGCTACGATGCATAGGGGCTGAAGATCTGGTCAGTTTATTTCGCTTTTTATTACTTTGGATGTTTGACTGGTATGTGAAGGGTTATCGAACAGTATGCCATTGTCTCTATATTGTAGAAAGCAGGAGCTGACGGATTGGAAGGTTCTCCTACAATGAGTGTGATGACTAACGCTTCGAAGTTTTTATTAGAAGCATAAACAAATGCTGATGATGAAGAAATTTAAGAAATGTATGATCAAATAGAATAATTGTTTGACATAGTAAAGGAGAATTCAAACATTATTTTAATGGGTTATTTTAATGCTTCCGTTGGCTCTCAAAATAATGTTAAGTATGCTAGAAAGTTTGGCATGGGTGATGTCAAAGTGAGAGGAGAAAGATATCTCGAATTCTGTAAGCAACATGAGATGGTAATAACTTATACCTGTTTCGAAGTTCCCAAGATAAGACGTTACACCTGGATAGCACCCGAGGACAGAAGAAGGTTGCAAATTGACTTCACCATAGTTAAACAAAGATATTGTAACCAAGTGAAAGCCAGCCATATTTACCCTGGGCCGGAAATTGATAGTGACCACATCCTAGTTGCAGCTAAATGTGATATAAGGTTCAAGAGGATGAGTCGTTTGGACAAAAAGAAGGTGTTTAAATAAGCTTCAGGATTCTAATGTAGTACAAAAATATAAAGATGTTTGATACTTGGTTAAGGATGAGACTTTAGGATGGGATGATATAAGAAATGGCTTAGAATCAGCTGCAACGGAAGTACTAGGCAAAGGGAAATTGGAACCGATAAAGAAATGGATGACCCAGGAACTCCTAGAGCTTATTGAATAAAGGAACAAATTTAGAAATATAGACACTCAAGCGTATTAGTCTCTAAAGAATCAAATAACAAGGAAATGTCGCAAGGAGAAAGATAATTGGATGAAGCGGGTATGCGTGGGTATTGAGGATGACCAGAAAAATGGGAAACCCGACAAAGCTTATTTTAAAGTGAAATATTTGAACTAACTACTACGCATCACAAGCAACGTAGTTAAGGATTCCAAAGGGAAGCTATTGTTTGAAAATGAAGAGGTATGTGGTCGATGGAAGGAATACCTTGAAGATTTGTATGATGGACCAGATATTACTGACAATAGTATTTATATAGAAGATGAGGAACTAATTGAAGAAGATGATAAAGGTCCAACTATAACTAAAGCAGAGTTTCATGCAGCACTCACTAAACTGAATGGAAATAAAGCAACTGGTGTAGATAACATTCCTGCACAGCTCTTAAAGTGTTGTGATGTAAGCATTAAGGAATGCCTTTTTCAAAACATTACTAATGCTATGAGGACGGATTTGTACCTCCTGATTTTATACAAATTTGAACAATCACACTACCCAAGAAGGAAATGCTTGTGAATGTTCTAATTATAGAACTTTAGCCATTCTTTCACATTTATCAAAAATAGACCAAGCAAGAAAATTGAACAACATCTGGATAGTGATCAGTATGGATTTTGAACATGGAAAGGGACTAGGGAGGCTATCCTTGCATTACGTCAGATTTTAGAAAGAAGACTGGAAGTTAATCGAAAAGCCTATATAGTATTCATTGATGTAGGAAAGGCATTTAATAAAGTCAATTGGAAGACCTTATTTCTTACATTTGCCAAAGTTGGGACTGACTGGAAAGACAGGTGCCTTATTCTGAACTCATATAAAAATCAAACTACCGAAATAACAGTTGATGGCAATAAAAGAGAAGCAGAAATAAGAAGAGGTGTAAGGCAGGGTTGTACTCTATCACCATTTCTTTTTAATATCTATATAGAAGCTTCAGTAAATACATTAAAAGAGAAATAAAAATAATTAAAATGTAGTGGATTACAGGTACATAGCATTCGCTTTGCAGATGATATTGCAATTTTAGCAAACTCTGCATGTGAAATGAATAACATGTTGAAAGTTTTTCAGAAATCCTTAGGAAAATTCGGGCTAAGATTTAATTCTCGGAAAACATAACTAATGGTAGTTGATAAAAAGAAACAACAAATTTTAGCTAATGTAATGTTGAATGATAGTGTCATTGAACAAGTAACGGAATTTTGCTATTTGGGAAGTGTGATTAATTATGAAAATAGATGCATCTAAGAAATTAAGAAAAGAATAGCGTTGGCGAAGGAAGCCTTTCAAAATAAGAAGAATTTGCTGCTCAATGGCCACCTTAATTTGAAGATAAAGAAGTCATTTTTCAAGACCTTTGTTTGGAGTGAGTTGACCTATGGTTGTGAAACATGGACACTTGGGATAGGAGTTGAATCAAAACATCAGGCAGCTGAAATGTGGTTTTGGAGACGAATGACCCGAACAAGCTGGATGGAAAGAAAGACAAATGAGCTTGTTCTGAACCAAAGTCAGGAGAATCGATGCCTGTTGAACACCATCAAGTAAAGGAATGAAAAATCCATGGGACACATACTTAGACATGACACTCTCCTCCAGGTATTTTTTTTAGGAAAATCTTCGGGGAAAAAACAAAGGGGACGACCAAGACAATCGTATCTCAAGAACATTGTCAAGGAGATGGAAGGTGACTCGTATGCCAATGTGAAGAGGACTGCTGAAGACTGTAAGAAATGGCTGCAATGACATGGCTTTTAGCCTTTAAAAGCTGATGACGATGATGAAACAAATGGATTGGATGACAGCCGAGTTAGGTAAAGACAAGTTCAGTGAACAAGAATCACAGGAACAAGGGTAAGTGTATTAAGTATCAGACTGGTCTTGGTAGAATAAAGATCGAGAGGAAAACGTTCGTGGCATATTTAGTGTAAATAAAGCTGTGTATAATGTTGATTGGAGATATTGTTTGACAGTTTGAAAAGTTTCGGAATACAATTCAGGATTCTGAGTGTGTCTACAACCAGCAGGTATTTATTAGATTCGATAGACATGAGAGAGAAACTGGTATTTAGAATGATATTATCAAAGACTGTATTTTATCATTCGTACTTTTCAATCTATACATATGGCAAGTAACAAAGGAAATGCCAAAGCAATTTAAAGTAGAATTGAGGACGAAGATAAAGTAATTTCGACTCGGTGACTTACTAACGACAATGTTATCTTGGCCTCTCACCAGAGGATTTGATCATGTTTCTAAACGGTGTGTTCGAGGTGTTGAGGAAAGATTTCATAGTAAAATCATTGTATTTGAAACAGAATAAACGGAATGCAGCAGGATGTTTTAAAATAAAAATATTGAAATCGATTGGCTGTTGAAACACTAACAGACGTTGGTGGCTCCAACTTCGTTGCAGATAGGACAAAGCAAATAAGATACAAAGGTTGGGTTGACATCTGTTTAAATAAAATATAGATCTAGGTATTAAAAAGTTTTTTTGAAGCCATTTCCTGGAGTATGGCGCTATATGGAAGCGAAACGTGGATTGTTTTCGCTGCAGTTGTTGTTTGAGTCTTCAGTCTTTTGACTGGTTTGAAGCAAGCTCTCCATGCCTCCCTGCCCTGAGCTAATCGTTTCATCTCTACATAGCTACCACACCCTACATGCGAGGCAATCTGATTAACATATTCTAGCCTTGGTCTACCCTTACAGTTCTTGTCCTCGACCCTTCCTTCCATAACTAAGCTTGCTATTCCTGGGTGTCTTAGTATGTGTCCTACTAACCTATCTCTTCTCTTCATTAGCAGTCGCCAGAAACATCTCTCCTCTCCCACTCGTCTTAATACCTCTTTGTTTGTAACCCTATCTACCCATCTGATCTTCATCATTCTCCTGTAACACCACATTTCAAATGCTTCAATTCTCCTCTTTTCTGCTGCACCAATAGTCCAAGTTTCACTTCCATAGAGCGCCACGCTCCAGACAAAGGCTTTAAAAAATGACTTCCTAACACCTAAATCTATATTCGATGTCAACAGATTCCTTTTTTGTAGAAATGCTTTCTTTGCCTAAGCCAACGGACTTTTATATCCTCTTTGCTTCGTCCATCACTGGTTATTCTGCTTTCTACGTAACAGAAGTCTCCTACTTCCTTCAGCTTTTCACCTGCCAATTTGATCTCCATAGAGGTTTCTGATTTATTTCGGCTGCATTCAAGTATTTTTGTTTTACATTTATTATTTTTCATCATGAATTCTTTCTGTAAGACGGAGTCCATACCATTCAAAAACTCATTCAAATCCTCAGGCTTGTCGGCCAAGATGACGATGTCATCATCAAATCTCAGAGTTGAAATTATATCTCCTTGATCTCCACTCCCACTTTAAATTTTCTCTAATTTCCTTCATAGCTTGTTCAATGTAAAGATTGAAAAGTATGGGTGATAAGTTGAAGCCTTGCCTAACACCTTTCTGAATTTCAGCTTCTCTCTCATGTCCTTCAGAGTATATAAAAATAGAAATATTTGACTGTGGTGTTGTAGGAAAATATTGATGTTTAAAAGATTAAATATAGTTCTTAATCAACGGTATTAGGACGAGAGGGGGAGGGTAGAGTCTGACGAGTGGTTATGAATAAAAGAGATAGCTTGGTATGGCACATACTACGGCAACTGGAATTGAAACATTACAGTTGTTATGGAAGGACGTGTCGAGGACAAGAACTCTAGGGGATAACCAAGAATAGTTTATTTTGAACGAATTCTTTCGTATGTAGGGTGTGTAGGTTCTGCGGTGATAGAATGGTAAGCTCGAGAATGAGTGCCGTCACTCAACCAAAACTTCGCCCGTGTGAAAGCTCACCCACTTTTGCACGCTCGTTTACGGATTTATTTAAGCAAATGCAATTTCATTACTTTTAGGATATTGTGCCAGGTTTGACAAACCTCTGAGATACTTATGTCACGTATTGTATTACTTTTGTGTAATACAGGTCATAAAGTGTATTGCTTCTGTGTAAAACCTACCCTGCACCTACCCCATTTGGTGTTATTTCTGTGTGGAAAACCAGTCTTAAAGAAGTGCTGCGGACACGTCTAGGGAGCAACTAAGGTGAGGGAGCTGACGGGAGGAATACTCGCCATGCTTACCTGGATGAGCCTTATTAAGCCAAGCGCTTGCTGTATAGTGCCTGCTCTTGTCAGCGTTCAGTGAAGATCTGAATCTAGCTTCTAATTTAAAGGGAAAAGCTTCTTAATCTACGTGAAATAACAAGATGAAGCATTGGACTGTGTAAAAGGGGTTTATTTGCTAAATGAGGGCAATGAAGTTTAGATAAAAAGGGGGGGGGGGAGGCTTATTATAGGAAAAAGGGATTTAGAAGACACATCTCCACTCACCGTACCGTTGACATCGGTCTGCTATGATGTCGTGTTGGGCACTGCTCAAATGAGCGTAACACTGGTAAGAGCTAGAATGCCATCAGGCAAGAGAGACCGGCGCGTGCTGCACCTCCCATTTATAGACTAAAAGCGTGTAGTCACTCTACCTCAGCGGAATGTGGAGTGTAACGTCCTGTGTTTCCTCCCTACTTTGCTAGGCTGGTGGTCTTCTGGGGCTACGGTCTGCCGCGCTTCCCTTGCTATGCCGGTAATCCATCCTTTAGGTATATGTGTGGGCTCAACCCTAGTATAGGGTTAGGGCCACTACAATATTTTGAAACATAGAATGTAACATCGGACAGTGTACAAAGTGTGTATTTGTTGACGTCTAAATAGGAGGTCGAGATATTGAATCGTTGGGGGAAAGATTGTTTTTTTTTATGTTCACAGCTACAGTACTTGGTCAGACGGGAGTCACATTGTGGTGAGTCTAGAGTTGGATAAATGTTCGCTATATGGAATGGTTCATGTTACCGAGTTACCACTCTCTGTATATTATAACAAGTCACCGTTATGTATAGTATCTGATAGTTTCTTGGACCTAAAGCTAATCACTCAACTCCAATAATTTATGTAGCCCTAAATAACCATTCATCCGCGATGTATTCAAGAGTAAAGCATAATAGCCCATATGGTTTCGAAATCACATGATTTGCATATCAAAATTCCCACCTTAATCCAAATGCCAGCATGGCTATTCTGATGGGAATATAATATGGATTATTCTGTCACCTGTACGAGCACGCACTTCCTTAGTCAGATGGATTTCAGTTATCCAGATTCTATTAAATAGTCATATCCCCGAACATCCATGTTGTTAAAGCGTTACAATGTGGTGTAAAATAAGTTGAACACTTTCAATGCTAGTATGAATTAGCACACAATTTCCGTAACCATTCAATAATTTCAATTATATAACTGATCAAGGACAAAGTTAACTTTTGGCAAGCAGAATGTGTCTGGAAATAATTTGCCATTTCCATGTATAATCAGAACTTTTGAACTAGATACCGATTTCATATTTATCAAGGAAACCTATGACTCCAAATACTCCGATGTGACGCACCATTTTGTTTGCTTAGTATATAAGTAATTTGAAAATATTCAGACTGTACTAAAAACATAGCGTTGCATATTAAAACTGAGATCAGTTCCAGGTATTAGATAAGTACAGTATTCCTGGTAGTGATATTAATGACTGTTGGTCCAGTTATCATTTCATAAGTTAGATCTCTGTATTTTCGTAAGTATCATTCACCATTCTCAGATAATTCAACATAATTATGAGCGCACTAGATTGTATTAATACCAATGATTTCAGGCAGGGATGTCCCGATACTTCGGATCCTGTTGTAAGGAAGATATACGCATTATGTAATACCAGAGGACCGAATACCAGCACTGTATCTGAAAGAAATATTACAAATCAAGAAAATTTGTCGACCAAGCTGTTAACCCATACTGGAAAGAAGCGTTACTCGTGTAGAATATGCGAAACCAAATTTACTTACAGTGTTCGTTTGAAGACACACATGTTAACCCATACTGGAAAGAAGACATACACGTGTGGCACATGCGAAACCAAATTTACCTACAAAGCTAATTTGAAGACGCACATGTCGACCCATACTGGTAAGAAGCCCTTCTCGTGCACAACATGCGAAGCCAAATTTAGTCTGAATGGCAGTTTGAAGACACACATGTTAACCCATACTGGTGAGAGGCCCTTCTCATGTAGCACATGCGAAGCCAAATTTAATCAGAGAAATCATTTGAACACACACATGTCAACCCATACTGGTGAGAAGCCGTTCTCCTGTAGCACATGCGGAGCCAAATTTTATCAGAAATGTAATTTGAAGGAACACATATTAACCCATACTGGAGAGAAGCCTTTCTCATGTAGCACATGCGGAGGTAAATTTAGTCTTAAACGTAGGCTGAAGACACACATGTTAACGCATACTGGTGAGAAGCCCTTCTCGTGTAGCACATGCGAAGCTAAATTCAATCAGAAAAGTCATTTGAAGGCACACATGTCAAGCCATACTGGTGAGAAGCCGTTTTCCTGTAGCACATGCGCAGCCAAATTTAATCAGAAAGGTCATTTGAAGGAACACATATTAACCCATACTGGGGAGAAGCCCTTCGCGTGTAACACATGCGGAGGCAAATTTAGTATTAAACGTAGATTGAAGACACACATGCTGACGCATACTGGTGAGAAGCGATACTCATGTACCACATGCGGAGACAAATTTGCTCGCAAGCAAAATTTGAAGAAACACAAATTAACCCATAGTCGAGAGAAGAAAAAGTAGAATATGCCAAACCAAATAATTGTTGGGACATTTGAAGATACACCTTTACCCATACCTGTGTAGCAGATTTCATGAGAGACATCTTATCCCTTTTGATGCCAACTGAATATGCTAAAATTACCAATCCAAGCATAGTGATATTACAAGTGTTACAAATTGCCTCCCACCTGTATTTTAAGATAGTGCGTTGGTATTTTTTTCTCTGCCAAGCAAACGAACTATTCAGAAACTTGAAGCTTAATAATTACAATTTCCTTCATTTGGGTATTTTTAAAATCTGTAAAAATGATCGTGTGAGAAAAAAAAATATTGGAAATCTTAATATAAATATGACAGCCTACACAATCTAAATAGTGTATTTTGTGAAACAAATGAACCAGCGAAACGAATAAGGGACTCTGCGCCATTTTTGTAGTTTTGTGTAAAGTACGTTTTTGTTGTTTGAAAGCGCGCTATTAAGTGAATTTCGTCCAGATTTTATACGAGTGATCCCTAATATCATATAAACATTTTAGTTTACTTGTGTGGTGCTTCAGTGACGACTGAACATAGATATAGGCATATTTTTGTCCATAAAATAGGAAGATGGACCCCCGTAACAGGTTTTGTCTTCTCGGAGCTCACGCGTTAACAGCATCAATTTCTTGTGACTGGAGTCCTTATTCCATTGAACGGATGGTAATAGCTATATTAACCCTTAATTACACGCATCTCTTTCACTAACATTCGTACACGCTAGCGGCACTCTATGTCGCAATATATTGTGTCATTCTTTTTCGTAATTTAGTGACTTGCTAAACGGCTAAGATTGATTTGTATGGAGAAATTATACAGAATTTATGAGAATACATTGAAAAAATCTTATCAGTATGTATGAAATTCTTATTAATAAAATATATTATTGGGAGGGATGGGATAAGAACATATTTACTATTCATACTTAATGTAATTAAAATTCTTATGAACAATTATTGGACAACGAAGAAAAATTATAATATTCACACACAAAAGAGATATTGAGAATTATTGGATTGAGTTTGCCCTTTTTCTGGCTCATAGTACAAGACATTGTAGCTGATGCTCAACAACCTCAAGAAATACACTAGAGTTAAATTAAAACTGTTTGTCAGAATCATGTAGGCCTATGCACTTAGATTCTTGGCTTGGAAAATGACACTTTCTGCTAATTTACAGTACGAAATAATATACTGTGCCTAAATACAGAAAATAACTCTGCACTAGGACTTAAAAACCGAATAGTTCATTTTCATCCAGTGACCCTTCCTGCTCATCAAGTTCTTGGTGCGACCTCTCAATCTCCTGTTGTTGACAGCCATGTTGAGACCTATAAACAGAAGGCAAGCGTGCAGACTATGTGCTGACATCGATAATAATGATAGAAGCATAGAAAGATACAACAAAGGTAAAATAAGTTAAATACTTACATTATTTCACAACGCCGATTCCAGGCAGTTGTTACACGCTAGCGGTACGGAATGCCGCATTTGCGCACCTCGCACTTGGACAACCTGTCTCAGACTGAGTGGGAACCAGACAGGCTCCAAACCTCCCCCCCTCCCCTGCAGCACCTGTCGAACAAAGGATATAGCGGGCGATCTCACAGAACTCCGAAGTGTTTACCTCGTCAAACAAAATTTTGCAAAAAAAAAAAAAAAAGCGGCTCTGAGTGCCGCTTAGCGTGTATCTATGGGTTAATACACACACTGATCCTTGCTGTTGTAGTTGTTGTTGATTCTTTAAAGGCTTTGCGACATTGCGGTCGTGTAGCCACGTGTATTTGGGTATGTGTAAAATTTGTCTGATAGCCTGTGAATTTAGTACTAGTATGTGTACCTGTTACTGAGGTACGAATTGGGTAGGAAGCGGCCGTGGTCTTAAGTTAGGTACCATCCGAGCATTTTCGTGGAGTAGAAGTGGGAAGTCACGGAGAACCACGACCAGGATGACTGGGATGGAAATTGAACCCGTCTCTTCTCAATTCTGCCTCAATATATTGAGTGTACTCCGTTGTAGCCCTCAGACCAGAATTAAATTTCTTGACAGAGCCGGGAATCGAACTCTGACCTCCAGGGTGACAGCCAAGAATGCTAGCCACTACGAAACTAGGAGGACAAAACACTGCTTCGATGGTTCCTCAGTTTAGGGGCTGCGACAACGCGGTGATATTGCACCGTGTACTTTGGGTGTGTGTAGAATCTGTCTGACAACCGGTGTTAATTCTGATGGCTCTATTAGTGTGTGTTATCTGTTTTAATTTAAGTAAGGACTGCAGACGATCAATTTCAAGAAGTTCGAACTTTTGCTACGAAATGCTAACGTCAACGACACCTAGCCGCAAAATTGGCAATTAGATGCCACTGCAACTGGCACCTGGCTAAGAACGTTGGAACTACAGTGCGTTAATCAAAACTAACCGACAAATTTGACTTCACACAATTGTAGTTAGTGGAAAGTTCTTTTACATGTCATTAATCTATGACATAAGACCGCCGGTTTTACTTCCCCTCCAAATGAGGGCGTAATGAGGGAATTTTAACGCTCTTAAAAATCCGACTACTTCGGCCGGGTTTGAAACAACGATCTTGGGCATAGAAGCTCAGCATGCTACCGAGGGGTGCGGAGGGGACGCTCAAGTTAGTCTTGGGGAACAACTAAAATGTAGTTCTCTATCTTTTCCAGACCTACTATAACAATCCTATAGTGGTTTTTGTCTTCTGGGTGGGAGAAACACAATCATATTACTGACATGATTTAGGAAGAGTGAAGATTGACAAACATAATTTGGAAGGAGTGAGTCATTTGGGCATCAGATAATGCGCTGGTGTGATTTCAACAGGTTACCACATTCAAATGACATCTTCCTTATAAGCGTGGCGATAATGAAACCTATGACAACACCGAATGATGTGAAAAGATACATCTTGCAGAGGGTCTCATTCACACTTCTACACACAGAACGTTAGTGGGCTGCAAACACAGACTTGGAGCTCTAAAAGATCATGTTATGTTTGGAATATTTTAAAACATTCTCTCGATTATTCCCCCACAACACTGGGAGCGCGCTTAAGGGTGAGGAGGAGATGGATGCGTGTGCATTAGCAACTTTAAGCACCCCTTGGCTACCTGCGTCCCTGCGCTCCAATTCTCATAACAGCATTAAAGATCCTCCATCGTAGAGCTGGGGTTCGAACCTGGAACCTACGATGCAGGTCTCACAGAACTGAGGATATTACACTAAATTTATATAAATTAGTGCTTTAGGGGACAAGGTTGTACTATGGTGTCTTCCCCCTTCCGGGTTCATCCTAATGGCAAACAGGACATCGATTATCGTAGAATATATCACGTTAAGACATTACGAGCCACTTATTCTCTACAGTAGCCGTGAGTGGTAGTAACCGCCCTATTTTAGAAGACTCGGGTTAAATCCCCTTTTTTTTTTTGCTGTGGAGAATTTAAATCCTGGTACGAGTGTTGGAACAAAGTACACTTAAAATTATGAGGATAACTGAGGAGTAGATTGCAGGTACCTCCCTTGTCTACCCTAAATATGGACTTCTGTAGTTTCGCATTTCTACTCCAAACAAATATCGGGATGATAGCTTACCTAACATGCCAAATTCACATTCCCACAAATTCTAGCCCCGCAAACATGTGCACACCATTGCAATTACCACAAAAACGCAGATTATAAGACAGCTCACACACTCAGGTACACGGGGCTGATGACAACGATGCCCCAAGTCCCAAAATAAAGCAACTTAATCTCCACATTATTAACAGGGATATATTCAAATGTCTCATTCCAAAATTCAGACCTATTAATAACAAATTCTGGCATGCAGACACCCAGGTGAAAACACGGAGGTCCTTTTTCAACTCACCTCTTTTGGTTGTATTTTTTCCGTAATTATACGTCCATAACGATTTTCATATGCTTCCCGAGCATCATTCAACATCTTTCTATGGAAATCTTTCCACTTTTGCATGTTCCCTTTACGTCTACGGCCGAAAGTGTCACGTTTGCTAGCTGACGGAGAGGTCTCCAACTTCCTGACGCCCTCCATCTTGGAATACCAGAGTCCTTCTTCCACGCTCGTGGCATTTCAATTGCAAATATCTACCCATAGGAGGCACTTGTGTGCACGTTTAACACGTCATTTCATGCTACATGCGACCAGGTACCTATTTTGATCATAATCTCAAAACAGACCAAGGTGGCGCGGAGTCCCTTATTCGTTGCGCGGGTTCAAATGTTAATATTTATTTAATTGTTTATAAATATCGCAAGCATAGAGTAATTCTCTCAAATAGGTATTGAGTACGATCAAGTTCTACAATGATATACGTTTACAGTTCTCCGGCATTAGGAGGATTTTCGTCAGTAAAATCAAAGCCGTCGCCATCAATAGAAAATTCACACACTTCACTTAGCACTAAAACCGTATTTATCTCCCCTACGCTGAAGGAGCTAGCCACATTTATCACCACGTATATTAATAAGCTCATATACTTCAGACGATAACGCACACGGGACCGCAGGATGTTCAAAGAATACCTATTATAAATCCAGTAATTCATGGAACTTAAACTTATCGAGATAATCTGAGAAGGAATGGTTCCCGCGTTGTCTTCGTTACAATAGTTAAATCGCTGTGTGTATGGAAATAAAACAAAAAAAAATACATATATCGGCCATTGGCATTTTTATCAGATCCTCCCTCGGCCGATATATCGGCAACATAAGGGCTAATCCATAGCGGCGTGAATCTATAATCTACGAAGATAGATTAGTTTGTGGGAACAATACTATATTTTGTTGATGGCATAGTCATATCTAAGTTTTTCGATAATAAAGTGAATAGTTCTTTTTTCAGCTTAATTCCTTAATATGTTTCAGTAATAGCTACCACACTCACTACGTTTCCTAACTGTTTTTCTTGTATTTTGTTTAGAGAGGGCAGTCAGTGTATGTTTGATGGTGTTTTGTAGAGCTTTGTCTTGTATATTTGGATCTGATGATGCTCCCTTGACGAGCAAAAACATGTCATCTCTTAGTTTTCTTCTTCAATAGTCCTCAATAATATATATAAATCTTAATCCTTTGTAATTTATTTCAGTTTCTTTTCACATTTTACAGTAATTAGAATGATTCTTATGTTGACCGACTAAAGATACAATATTTATTGTTAATGTGGCAACACTGTAGAATGTCTGTCTTTATTTTTTTACTCACCAAGGAATTCAGGACCCACATTTAGAATATTTTCCGACATTTCCTAGCAAGAAACACGGTTTTATGATTGACATATGAAAAGCAGATTTTAGATCAGTGTAGGATATCTTTCTATTTTCAAGCGTCTCTGTACAGGTAGATTATTGTTAGCAAATATGTTTATGACTAGAAATGTATAGACAAGTCTGTCATAATTCAAATACTACTGGTAGCGTGTCCATACTAGCGCATTCTAGTAGCGGTGATTGTTGTCTAAGAATACGAAAGACAACTGAAAGGTTGAGCAATCTTAGTACAGTCTTATTCGTGCTAATGTAAGTAAAGGAATGAATCGAGGTATTGTGGTGTAGTGTAATAATGAGTGTGTTGTGTCAAAAGGAGAGTAGAAAGGCGGGTGCCCTGGGGCAGTCACAGTGAATAGTTCCATTACTAAATTCCTGTAATACGGGTGCAGCTATTACCTGAAAAGGAATGTACAAAGATTAAGTAAATTTTTAAATGTGTTCCTATTGGATTTGCTGCTGTCTGGAAAAGAGGAACAGTTTCAGTGCTACCTGGAAGTAAAAGCTTATGTTAGTACCTTTTATTTTGATTCTCGGTCGCTTGATGTGATCCAAAATACAAATACAAATGCAAAATGTTATTGTTCCCTGTTTGGTAAAGGGCAACACTGTTGCTGTATGGAAGGAGACATTTTTCATGTTAGTATTGTGCCCGTCTGTACACCTTCAGTGGACAGACGACCACATGCGAGGCAGGAATATACCCATTGTTAGCATGAGATCAATCTCGGGGCGTTCTGGGCATGGGCTATATTTACTACACACTGCATTCATGCTCCCCGTAAAGGAAGAGGAAAGACACGTAACGGAAAATTAAAGACTTATTTTAGAAAAATCCAATTCACCAAATACATTTTATTCAAGAAAAACAACTGCCTGCTGGCAGAAGCAAAAACAATAGCACACGAGTAGGTAATGTTAGGCGGTTCCAGCGCAGGGGCTAATGCGCAAGATGGCGGACGCGCGCAACCAGCCCTATGTTATTTTAGGTAGATTTCATTAGAAAGCTAACTATTGCAATGGGTCCCATGTTTCGACTTCCGGAAAATTTCGACATATCTTCGCGTTTCACATCCCCCAGACCCCAAAACCACCGTCAGTTCAAAAGTTTATATATAATTTATGTATATATATATATGTATATATATATGTATATCAGTTTCTTGTGGACACGATAACTGCCGTAATTTTGCACCAATTACTTCGAATTTTTTACCGAAGATGTATACCTATAAAATCTCGGTCGAGTTCGTTACTGGGCTAAATCGGTCGAAGGGGGTGAAAATGGGGGGGCTTTTTTCGAAAAAGTGAAATTTCGCTATAACTCTCTTAATACGTGCAATATCGAATCCATTCAAAGTTCATAATATGTGCCGGATAAGTGCCAAAAATTTATGTTAAATAAGATTTTTGATAGCACCAACCATTGACCAAAGGGGTGGAAAAAAGTGGGTTTTTCGGGAAACATTAATCATATCTCTCTTAATAGGCACAATATCAAAACCGTACAAAATGGACAATATTCCCCTAATAATTACCTAAAACTTTTGTCTGAAAGAATTTTTGATATGACCCACCATTACGCCAAGGGACGAGAAAAATGATTTCGGAATTATAAGAAAATGCCAAGAGCTATCAGTGGTTGCCATGGCAACACTACTAAATTGATGAGGCATGGACCATCAGACGTTGCCATGACAACGCACTTGCACGAGATCAGATTCAGTATTTCCATCTGATTAAGTGGTTGGTTGGTTGGTTCTTAAGTTTAGGGGCTGCGACAACGCGGTCATGTAGCCCCGTGTACTTTGGGTGTGTGTAGAATCTGTCTGATAACCGGTGTTAATTGTGATGACTGTATTAGTGTGTGTTATCTGTTTGTTAATTTAAGTACTGCAACTAACAATTTTTCAGATAGTTCCTACTTTTGCCGCCAAGCGCCACTGTCAACGACTACGAGGCCAAGTTCAGAACTGAGCTACTAGACGCCGCCGCAGTCGGCTCTTGGCAACGAACATAGAAACCTAAGAGCGTTGTATACATTCTTAACCTATCCAATTTAGCTTCACACAGGTGCAATTAGTGGAAGGATCTTTAACATGCCATAAATCTATGACATGGGACCGCCGGCTTTACTTCCCCTCCGAAGGAAGGCATACTGAGGGATATTTAACGCTCTTAAAAAATCCGACGGCTTCGGCCGGGTTTGAACCCGGTATCTTGGGCATAGAAGCTCAGCATGTTACCGACTACGCCACCAAAGCCGCCTGATAAAGTGGGAAGCGGCTTCGGTGACGTAACTGGTAGCATGCTGAATGTCTATGCCCAATGTCGCGGTTTCAAAGCCGGCCGAAGTCGTCGGATTTTCTAAGAGCACTAGAATCCCTCAGTATGCTTTCCTTTGGAGGGGAAGTTCCAACGTTCGTTGCGAGTTGATGGTTGGGGTGGCATCTAGTAGCCAAGTTCACAGCTAGGTGTCGTTGACGGTTGTACCTGGTAGCAACATTAGGAACTACTGCTTGAAATTGACCGTCTGCAGTACTTACATGAATTAAGACTAATACAGCCATTACAATTCACAACGTGTATCAGACAGATTCTACACTCACCCAAAGTACACGGGGTTAGATGACCGCGTTGTCGCAGCCCCTAAACTGAGGAACCAACCAGAGGTAGATTTCGTTAGAAAGCTAACTATTGCAATGGGTACCATGTTTCGACTTCCGGAAAATTTCGACATATCTTCGCGTTTCACATCCCCAGGCCCCAAAACCACCGTCAGTTCAAAAGTTATATATAATTTATGTATGTATATGTATATCAGTTTATTGTGGACACGATAACTGCCGTAATTTTGTACCAATCACTTTGAATTTTTTACCGAATACGTATACCTATAAAATCTCGGTCGAGTTCGTTACTGGGCTAAATCGGTCGTTGGGGGGTGAAAATGGGGGGCTTTTTTTTTTCGAAAAAGTGAAATATTGCTATAACTCTCTTAATATGTGAAATATCGAATCCGTTCAACATTCATACTATGTGTCGGATAAAGCCCAAAAATGTATGTTTGAAGAGTTTTTTTTATAGCACCAACCATTGACCAAAGGGGTGGGAAAAAGTGGGTTTTTCGGGAAACATTAATCATATCTCTCTTAATAGGCACAATATCAAAACCGTACAAAATGGACAATATTCCCATAATAATTACCTAAAACTTTTGTCTGAAAGAATTTTTGATATAACCCACCATTATGCCAAGGGATGAGAAAAATAATTTCGGAATTATAAGAAAATGCCAAGACCTATCAGTGGTTGCCATGGCAACACTACTAAATTGATGAGGGATGAGCCATCAGACGTTGCCAAGATAACGCACTTGCACGAGATCAGATTCAGATTTCCATCTAAGTGTGAAGCGGCTTCGGTGACGTAACTGGTAGCATGCTGAATGTTTATGCCCAAGGTCGCGAGTTCAAAGCCGGCCGAAGTCGTCGGATTTTCTAAGAGCGCCAAAAATCCCTCAGTATGCTTTCCTTTGGAGGGGAAGTTCCAACGTTCGTTGCGAGTTGCTGGTTGCGGTGGCATCTAGTAGCCAAGTTCACAGCTAGGTGTCGTTGACGGTAGTACCTGGTAGCAACATTAGTAACTACTGCTTGAAATTGACCGTCTGCAGTCCTTACCTGAATTACAGACTAATACAGCCATCCCAAAGTACACGGGGTTACATGACCGCGTTGTCGCAGCCCCTAAACTGAGGAACCAACCAAAATCTCTGCGGTAGATATATAATTTTGCGTGAAGAAGTAACAGACCGTTACATAGTTGCACATCAGTGTCGAAACCTAGCATAAGGACAGTGTGACCACAAGTATAAAAATGGACCCCAAATGACAAGAAGGTTACCGTTCCCATAAGACAATAAAATGTTTAAAATAAGCATAAAATGACGAAAAACAAAGTTAATTAAGCTCCAATTATAAAATACCTTCTCGCATTAAATGAGGTCTGATCCTTCTACGAAAATCTGCATATTCTGCCTATTTTCGCCTATCCCCAAGTTTGTCCGGTGAAATCTACCTCCGCCTTCCGGCGTGCCGAGAGGACTTTTTTTTATAGAGGGGAAAGTCATAGCTGGCGCAAGGGCTAATGCGCAAGATGGCCGCCACACTCTGAGACCGTGAATGATGTCACAGGGGGGGGGGGGGGGGGGGGGGGGTTCGACCGTGTAGTTGCTAAATGGAATATTTATTATTATTATTATTGTTATTATTATTATGTCATTATTGATTAATCATGTACAATCAAGACCAGCCTTATATAGTCCACTTTATGGTAAAGTGACTAGCATTCTTGGATGTCGCTGTGGAGCCCCGGGTTTGAGTCCTCGCTTTGCCAAGAAATTTAATTTTGGGCTGAGGGTTGGAACGGGGTACACTCAGCCTTGTGAGACAAAAAAAATTGAGAGGAGCTGGGATTTTAATCCTACCTCAGCCATTCTGGAAGTAGTTTTCTGGAGTTTTCCACTTGTAATTCAGGTGAATGCTGGGATGGTTCCTAAATTAAGGCCACGGCAGCCTCTTTTCCAATCTTTATTTGAATTACAAGTACACACACTCTTACTGCTGTTACAATAGCACTGGTTATTGCGTTTCTTAGCATATTCTAACAAAAACACAAGATATAGGGTGGTAGGACACATACTAAGACACCGAGGAATAGCAAGCTTAGTTATGGAAGGAAGGTTGAGGACAAGAACTGTAGGGGTAGACCAAGGTTTGAAATAAGTTTAAAAGATTGTATTGGATGTAGGGTATGGTAAATATGTAGAGATGAAATGATAAGCTTAGGACAGGGAGGCATGGAGAACTGCATTCAATCAGTCAAAAGACTGAAGATTCAAATCAAAAATACCGAATTGGTAAGACTTACCTCAGTATATCATTTCCTTTTTAACTACACGGGGACTGATGACCAAAGTGTCCCAAAGATTTTTACACACCTAAACATTTCTTTTCAAGTTACATGTGACTAGTGGCGGAAAATGTAAAAAACACCAACACACGGGGGCTGATGACAGAACTGTTCCTACATACATGTAAACACATGAGCCTGATGACCATATTATTATAATTTTATATACACTTAAACATGATCGACTAATGAACAAATGTTCCATTTGCAAGTTTAGAGACATGACTGCTAGCTACTACATTGTCCCAACAGGCACTATTGATGTGTTGACAGAAATATAATCTGTTTCCGGTCGTGACGTGCACTAAAGTAGCAATCATTACAATCATAGCTTTATTATACAGACATGGAATAACATTATTATGTAACCAACATCTACCATTTTAATGGTCCAGTGGTGAGTACTCTTGCACTTGAGGTCTTAATTTGAATCCAGACTTAGGACTAGAACAGGCAACACTAAAGAGAGAGAGAGAGAGAGAGAGAGAAAGAAAAAATGGAGGGGGGGGGGGGTAATAGCTCAGTGGTCAAGATGTTTTCCCTCTCATCACGAAGGCCCGGGGTACACTCAGCCTTGTGAGGCAAAAAACTGAGAGGAGCTGGGGTTGATTTCTACCTCAGCCATTCTGGTAGTAGTGTTCTGTGGTTTTACACTTTTACTCTATGCAAATGCTGGGATATATCTTAACTGAAGGCCTAGGCTGCCTCTTTTCAATCCTCATTTGAATTATAAGTACACACACTCTTACAGGTTATCAAGATATGTTAGCATATTCTAACACAACAAAAACATAGGTTGGTAGGACGCATATAGTCATACACTCACACACACATACTAAGACACCCCTGGAATAGCAAGCTTAGTTATGGAAGGAAGGGTTGAGGACAAGAACTGTAGGGGTAGACCAAGGTTAGAATATGTAAAACAGATTGCCTTGGATGTATGGTATGGTAGCTATGTAGAGATGAAACGATTAGCTCAGGACAGGGAGGCACGGAGAAATGCATTAAAACTGTTAAAAGACTGAAGACTCAAACACACATTATTTGTTAAGGGTAGATATAGTAACAAATAACGACAAGTGTAAATAAAAATTTCTTTTAGCGACTGATAATGAAACAAAGAGAAAGGTTGGTAGGACACATACTAAGACACACAGGAATAGCAAGTTTAGTTATGGAAGGAAGGGTCGAAGACAAGAAATGTAGGGGTTGACCAAGGTTAGAATATGTTAAACAGATCGCCTCTGATGTATGGTATGGTAGCTATGTAGAGATGAAACGATTAGCTCAGGACAGAGAGGCATGGAGAACTGCATCAAACCAGTCAAAAAGACTAAAGACTTAAACAACAGCAACAATTTGTACTTCTTATCCGACAGAGATTGTCTTTTTGTTGATATCCATGGAAAAAACAACACTAGCTTTTTAGCTAAACCCACGGTATTACACAATTAAGGTCTAATGCATTATTGCTATAATAATATTTAGGGCTTTGCGACATACCATGGTGTAATGGTAAGTGCCTGTTATCTAAGAGCGGCAGACAATTTTCACATGAACACGATTCCTGTAAATTATCTAACATCCAATGAAATTTAAAAAAAAATATCTTAAGATACCCACTAAACCCTTTTATTAAACACATGAGTACATGGAGCTATATGAACATCAAGCCTCAACTAGTCTACACACTCAAGTATACGGGGGCTAATTGCCTATACTATTCTACTGTATACCATAATGAGTAATTACTGATACACCTTAATTTTACTACATATGCACTCAACACACGGGGATGATCGAAAATACGGTAAAATACACACTGGTGAATAATAATGATTTATTAGTGATGTCCTGCATGGAACTGACTAGCTGTACCGAGCACTCAGGCAGAGCAACTTGGTGAAACACGACCTCACATGACAACGCAGGCACCCATATATGTTAAAGACTTTTGATCTGGCCAGACATTACTTTAAGTGTTGTAACTTATTCGTTTTATTGTCTTTTGATGTATTGATGCTAAATTGTGGGTTTGATTCACAACTCTGTCATGACATTTAATTCCGGCTTGAAGACTGAAACAGGATACATTTAGTTTAAAGGCAAAACCGGAGAGATGTTGATTCGATTTTCAGTTTAACCATTTTTTTTAACTTTTATTGTGTAATTTTTGTTTAACTTTTACACAAAGCCAATGCTGAGACGGTACCTAACTGAACACAACGGCTGATTTCTTTTACATTTTTGCCAGGTTTATTTATTTGTTTTATCCATGTGTATATAGCTCTATAGGCGTTGACTTGAAAGACCTGCACTCAGCCTCTTAGGAGGTAACATGACAAAAAAAAACTTTTTTTCTGTGGTTTGTGTAAGGAAGGGAATTCGGTCATAGAAACCATACAACATGTAGTATTTTATTACATACTAGCAATCCGCCCCGGCTTTGCTTGGGGAACAGTTATTTTAGTAATTAAATAGAGATTGTTGGAAGATACAACACGTAGTATTTTATTACATACTAGCAATCCGCTCCGGCTTTGCTTGGGGAACAGTTATTTTAGTAATTGAATGGAGATTGTTGGAAGAAATGAAAACGTAAAACACTTAGACGCTGAATGTCCTGAAGCTATTAGGCCTCAAATTATACATTTATGCTATATAAAAGAACCTAGCACTACAATTGATAACGTGTAACCAAATTTATCAGTTATATTTGATTGGTTACAAACACGTAATGCCATTTGATACTTACATAATAACTATGAAGCATAACTAATTTTTAGTATAGTTCTGTGTTTTAGCTGTTAGAGCTGGAAACGAATTAAGTCCACAAGTGCAGCAGCCTATCAATGTTTGCAACGTGGAGATGTACCTATAAATCTTTTGGTTCATGCTTGCAAATAACAAGACATTTCTTATTACCATAGTGAACCTGAATTAAGGCGTGTGGCTAATAAAGTACTATTGCAAAGCTAAACAACGTTTGACAGCCTGTGATGCCTTTGTATGGGAAAGGTTGCCGTCCTGATTGTGATTAGTGATATAAAAGGAAAGTTAATGATGAATAGACATGGATATTTAAAAGAACTATTTGTATACTAGTGTATTGCCCCTACTTAAAAATTACCATTGATGTCAATCAAGAAAGCAATATCTCAAATTTATAAATTTGCATTTGCAAATTACCATGTTCATTATTTACTTTAAAAAATATAGCCCCCCACAATGTATATTTAAAATTTCCATTTCCAGTTTAAAATATTAATAAAGTTTTTTAACTTTGCAAAATTTCTTAATGCCAGTGCTTAACTATTGCAGTAGCGTAGTCTTTTTATTTCCAATGACGAAGTGACACATGACACACACTACAGGTAAGACTGTTTTACAAATAGTCTATTTACCACTACACGTACATGCTTACATATAAAAACACAAGTAGTAAAACTTAGTATTTAAATTTGCTATAACTTAAGCTTAAATTTATTTTCGCTACCGAGATTGCTATAATCGAACAACAAATGTTAAGTACTCGTGTTATCTCTCTCACTCTTTTTTACACTTGCTTTGGGAAACAAACACAGCCATTATATTCATTGCTAAAGAACATATATTTACAGGCATCCAACCCCAAAGAAACTTAAGTTATGAATTTACAAATAAAAATTGAATGCACGATGGAAAAATAATATTTTCCATTGACCATTTTCAATTTCAGGCACAATGAAAATTTTAAAAAATATAAAGTGTACAGAGCTTTAAGAGCAAAGGGCATAGTGTATTTCTTATAGTTTCCATTGTTTTGTTTTTCAGAAAACAAATTATCAAAAATCCCATATTTATAAATTAGGCCTACCATTCATGTCATTGCAAAACAAAATATCAAAAAGCCTATATATATACAAATTAGCATTTGCAAATTACCATTTTCGTTGTTGTTGCGGGTGTGATGGCGAGAAAAAAGCAACAACTACATCCTCAACAGAGGGAAAAGAGCAAAACTATTAACCATCAACTGAAACAGAGTCGCCAAGCCTGTACTGGTCGTGGTGTCATTGACAAAGTGATATAGTTACTATCCTTTGAAATGCAATTACCTGATTACAAATACAGAGGTCTTGGAACAAAGCTGGAACAACGTTTAAATGATTTGGATGATATTTACCGAGACCATGACATTTCTTATTGCTATAGTCAACCCAAATTAAGATGTGTGGCTGATTAAGTATTATTAAAAAAGCTAAACAACGTTTAACATCCCGTGATGCCTCTGTGAGAGAGAGGTTGTCAGCCCTTATTGTGATTTGTGCTAGAAAAGGAAAGTTAACGATGAATGGACATAAACATTAAAAAAACTATTTGTAAACTAGTGTAATATCCTATTGGCTATGAAATAAAAACAGTATTGCTTGAGTATAATTTTGTTTTTAATTAAAAAATGTAGTCAGACATTTCACACATTGTATATTTAAAATTCACGTTTCACATATTGCAAGTATTGAAAATATTAGGTTAAATTGAGAGCAAAAGTCGGTGTAACCTAACCTAATCTCAACTCATCTAACCTAACCTGACCACACCTGACCTGTCTACTGAACCTTTCCTAATTCAATCCTAGCTAACCTCACCTGACGTGACCATACTTGTTTGTAAGCAACAACAACAACACACCAAGATTCAATGAATTCCAGAGTACTTTTAGGATAATTATCTTGTTCTCGACAACAACTATGCCTATTGTTACTAGCCTACTTTTCACATTTTGCATACATGGGCAAAAAGTAGACTTATGAGATCGGGCAAACGTGTGTCTGTCTGTCTGTCTGTCCTTCTGTCTGTCTGTCTAACTGGCTGTGTGTGTGTCCCCCCTATCAACTCCAAAACGGCTGCAGCAATCGAAACAAAATTTGGTAGGGGTACAGATCTATTCCTGAATATCTCACGGCCATATATGAAAATGATGTCAGTGCTACTAACTGCTGAAAAATCGCAATTGAAATTTGAGCTCCATGTTGGATATCTTGGAAGGTATGAATGGGAGATATTTCAAAATTGGCACACGTATAGATAATAATATTGCAGTTTAATTTCCAGGAGACCATACTTGGCAGTGTTGCCAAAATGATTATAAGCCTGCTGATAGCTCCAAATTTTAAATGCATATAACCTTTACACTATCAATTGGATTTCAACCAAATTTCGTATGTGCTATGTGTACATAAACATATAAGACTGAGCGTATTCTTAAGAGCCACCAGGCTGCCAACTGTTAATAAATGCTCTCAATTTTTTTTAACCAAATACCCATGTATCAGAAAGTATGCAAGCCGACAGCTTTAAACTATGCACACGTATAGAACCTAACATTCTATATTAATTTTGAGTAACTGATATACGTCAGTGCTACCAACATGATTCTAAGCCTGCTGAGAGGTCCAACTTTAAATACATGTAACTTCTATACTATCATTTGGAATTCAACCAAATTTCGTGTGTGCTATGTGTACCATAACAGATATGACTATGCGTATTCTTAAGAGCAACCAGGGCTGCCAACTGTTAATAAATACTCTCCCTAATTATGTTACCCTAATATCAATATATCAGAAAGTATGCAAGCCAATAGCTCTAAACTTTGCACACGTATAGTACCTGGCATTCTAGATTAATTTGGAGTAACTAATATAGGCCTACGCCAGTACTGCCAATGTGATTCTAAGCCTGCTGAAAGGTCCAATTTTAAAATGCATGTAACTTCCATACTAACTAATGGATTTCATTCAAAATTGACACAACAATAGGTCATATTATTTCAGATTATGTTTGACCAATACATGTATGTCCTTGTTGCCAACATGATTTTACTCGCTGTTAGATCCAATGTTTAACTGCATATAACGTCCATGCTATGCATTGGACTTCAACTAAATTTTGTATTCTGAACCTTAAGAGATGGAACTAAGAATATAGTTCTCTATTAGGCTACATTATGCCAGGTATACAGTATTTCGAACTAATTAGAAGTGTCGATATTACCAACTTAATTTCGTCATTATTCTAGATAGATCCATATAGATTAATCATAGGCATGAATCTTACATTTTAAGAAAAGTAGACTCTTTAGTCCGTTACGGAACTTCTTGTGATTACGTCTAATGATGTAATGTTCTCACAATTTGACAAGTGTGTTTATGGTCACCCAAAAAGTGGGTGCAAAAGTGGCCCGAGATAGATCTCATGCTAACAATGGGTTTATTCCTGCCTCGCATGTGGTCGTCTGTCCACTCAAGGTGTACAGACGGGCACAATACTAACATGAAAAATTTCTCCTTCCATACAGCACCAGTGTTGCCTTTTTCCAAACAGGGAACAATAACCTTTTGCATTTGTATTTGTATTTTGGATCACATCAAGCGACCGAGAATCAAAATAAAAGGTACTAATATAAGCTTTTACTTCCAGGTAACACTGAAACTGTTCCTCTTTTCCAGACAGCAGCAAATCCAACAGGAACACATTTAAAAATTTACTTAATCTTTGTACATTCCTTTTCAGGTAATAGCTGCACCCGTATTACAGGAATTTAGTAATGGAACTATTCACTGTGACTGCCCCAGGGCACCCGCCTTTCTTCTCTCCTTTTGACACAACACACTCATTATTACACTACACCACAATACCTCGATTCATTCCTTTACTTACATTAGCACGACCAAGACTGTACTAAGATTGCTCAACCTTTCAGTTGTCTTTCGTATTCTTAGACAACAATCACCGCTACTAGAATGCGCTAGTATGGACACGCTACCAGTAGTATTTGAATTATGACAGACTTGTCTATACATTTCTAGTCATAAACATATTTGCTAACAATAATCTACCTGTACAGAGACGCTTGAAAATAGAAAGATATCCTACACTGATCTAAAATCTGCTTTTCATATGTCAATCATAAAACCGTGTTTCTTGCTAGGAAATGTCGGAGAATATTCTAAAGTGTTGGTCCTGAATTCCTTGGTGAGTATAAAAATAAAGACAGCCATTCTACAGTGATGCCACAGTAAAATAAATATTGTATCTTTAGTCGGTCAACATAAGAATCATTCTAATTACTTGCTTGCCACGGTGGGTGAGTGGTTATAGTGTCGGACTACCAACCCCAAGATTGCAGGTTCGCCCCTGGCCATGGTAAGTGATTTTTGAAGGCGACAAAAATCACGATACTCAAGTCATACGTTGTTGGCATGTTAAAGAACCCATTTGAATTCAGTAGGCCGTGTTCAATGGCAAAATTAATCTCGGGATTTTCCGCCAACACAAAGTTCCTCTATTCTCTACTTGAAAGCGCTGTAGTGTCAATGAGTTTAGATATATAAAGGAACGACGAAATTCGACATGCAAGCTACCCTCTGGGTGTCAATTAACAAAGCATGCACCAGACACCCGAGGCCATACGATATTATTATTATTCTAATTACTGTAAAATGTGAAAAGAAACTGAAATCAATTACAAAGGATTAAGATTTATATATATTATTGAGGACTATTGAAGAAGAAAACTAAGAGATGACATGTTTTTGCTCGTCAAGGCAGCATCATCAGATCCAAATATACAAGACAAATAGCTCTACAAAACACCATCAAAAATACAGTGACTGCCCTCTCTAAACAAAATACAAGAATACAAGTTAGTGTGGTAGCTATTACTGAAACATATTAAGGCATTAAGCTGAAAAAAGAACTATTCATTTTATTATCGCAAAACTTAGATATGACTATGCCATCAACAAAATATAGTATTGTTCCCACAAATTAATCTATCTTCGTAGATTATAGATTCTCGCCGCTATGGATTAGCCCTTATGGTGCCGATATATCGGCCGAGGGAGGATCTGATAAAAATGCCACTGGCCGATCTATGTAATTTTTTGTTTTATTTCCATACACACAGCGATTTAACAATTGTAACGAAGACAACGCGGGAACCATTCCTTCTCAGATTATCTCGATAAGTTTAAGTTCCATGAATTATTTTATTTATAATAGGTACTCTTTGAACATCTTGCGGTCCCGTGTGCGTTATCTTCTGAAGTATATTATCTTGCCTGGAGCATATTGATATACGTGGTGATAAATGTGGCTAGCTCCTTCAGCGAAGGGGACATAAATACGGTTTTAGTGCTAAGTGAAGTGTGTGAATTTTCTTTTGATGGTGACGGCTTTGATTTTACTGACGAAAATCCTCCTAATGCCGGAGAACTGTAAACGTATATCATTGTAGAAATTGATCTTACTCAATACCTATTTGATAGAATTACTCTATGCTTGCAATATTTATAAACAATTAAATAAATATTAACATTTGAACCCGCGCAACGAATAAGGGACTCCGCGCCACCTTGGTCTGTTTTGAGATTATGAAGGAAATAGTGAACCCGCTGAGCTATGGTTCATGTGATATTTTTTTTTTATGACAGAACATTTATGATGGGATGTTGTACTTTTGAACACACCCAGGAAGCCACGTGGAGCTGAGAGATCACGCGATACTTTTTGAAGTAGCGGTGAATCGCACTTTTCACTTTTGTGAAAACTGCTAATTAATTATCTGAGGTCTTATTAATTAATTTTATCTTACCACAAGACTTAGAATATGCCATTTCGTCATGCTGCATTATTAAAACATTTTGGAGAATGTTTATTTTTACTTTAGGTAAGGTAATACCCTTGCAGATACGCAAAAAGGAACGTAAGTAGTCGCTCAACGACTTCGTTTTGACGACCTACTTTCTAGAGACACCCAGTGCCTTACACTGCGTCTTGAGAATCCCCCTTGTGTAGGCGTGGAATTACATTTGTCCTACGAGACGCAGAAGAATATCCGCTGTTGAGCGTTAAAAGTGATTATAAGGTGCCATCGAGCCCGCTAATACTATTATTCACTGTTGTTGAAGCCCAGTGAACTAAAGAAGAAGTTTGGGAAATAATTATTGGCAAGTATAGTGTATTGCACAACATTGCTGTAACACCACATTTTACCCACGCGTATGTGGAGGGCAGATGCCTAGTGGAAATATACAGGTAATAGTGTTACAATTATCCTGAATAAGTGTGATTATAATTGTATGAGATATTTAAATTTCCAAAGTGGAAATTTCATTTTAAAAACGACGTATAATTCACGGATGCTGCGTGATACAAAAGTAGCGTCACTAGCACGTGCAGAATTGTAAAACAGCGTTAGCTCACATGCTAATCCACATCTGCAAAATTAAGGCTGTGTCGTATGTTTTAATTGAAGCCTATAACATTCACGACAAACATTATAATTTTGAAAGTGAGAGGATGAATTATCACGTAACTTATTTCACTACCCACGTGATTGGACTTTTCTTCACCATGGTTGAAGCAGTCACCATGGGCTAATACCATCCCGGTATGAGGGTGACGTTTCTACGGGAACCAGCATGATGGTGGAACTTCCAGGACGACGAACGAGAAAGAAGGAGCCAAAAATGCCATTTCCAGGCATATCCACGAAGATGTCGACAGGGACAAGTCGAACCCTGGTCTTTGGAGGAGTCCCGATGGGAATCCTGATGAGGAGGATACCGATCCAGAGAGCCAGAGAGGATTTTGTACAACCCGTGTTGTGGAATAGAGAGCTGAGTGAGAGCTCCTCCATTTCGTGAGTTTTTGTCACACCCCTTCCTTGTTCTAGTTTCTGGTGGTATAGTAGATTTAATGTAGTTTGTGAACCAACCGCACTCAGTGTCAGCCATTTTTCTAGGTAGGGACGTAACTAGATTAGTAAGATGTCATTTATTTCAGTTTAGAGTGAGACACCCTTGGGGTCAGACATTTTGGTCAGCCCTGGTGCAGCCTGATGAACGTCGTAGAACATCAATGCCTACTTTTTGCTGAACCTGATTGTAGTCATTTTGAGGCTATTTTGTTCAACCCTACTTGGGGTAATTTTCAAGTCTTTGCTGACTTTAGTTATGGCAATCAGATGCCATGGTTACTAATTAACTGCATTCTTCGCAGCCATCCTTTGTTACACCCCTGACTGTCGTTAGAACGGTCGTATCATTTAGGTAGTCAACTTTAACTACCAGTTTTGTAAATGCATTATATTTCATTTTGAATAAGCTCAGAAGCTATTCTTGGTCAAGTTTGAACCTAACAACTAGAAGGAATGTTTCGTTGCCTAGCATCGAACTCAGTTCCCAACGTATCATTAAGCAGATCTAGTGTGTGAATCTTCGCCACAATTATCATTTTTGCTTGTGTCATGTAAGACACGTTTTTATTTGATGTACTAGCAACTGCTGAATTGTATTTTTAAAGCAAAGAGCTCCAGTTATTGTAAGATTACTTTCATTTAGACGTCTTTGGTAGAAAGACGGAATTGTATTGTTATACTCAGATTTATTGCGTGTGTTTTATACACGGACTCTTTAGAGGTCCGTAACCTATGGTAATTTTTTTTATGAACTGGCCAGGTGCAGGTTTTGTATTGATCAAATCGCCGGCCTTGAATAAACTGGTTATGTAACCCAGTGACCTGAAAGCACGCCTGCTTCATTGTGAGACAAAGCTACTATTGACAAGGACAGAGTACGATTTGTATTCGCATTTCCTTTCATTGCTATTTTGCTTATGGAAATTAGTTTCCACTCTTGTATTTGATCACATGTTTTATGGATCGTTTTTTGTTAGTTAAACGCTCTGTTGCGTGTACTGTCTTCTGACAGGTACAGTTATGTAAGGTTTTCTATAGTATGGTGAAGGCTACCCTGTTATAGCAGGATGTTATTGTATGAAGGTACTTTGTGTATGCCTTGTCCGGGACTGATCCCGTTGACTAGATGTTATTGGAAGGTAACTGTTGTGTACAGGCCTATCCCAGAGTTATTGAACGCGAGCTTAGCGCCGCTGGTAACCCGTGTTATTGTGTGTCCGAGTTGTTGTACTCGTTGATTATATTCCGACTGTTGAGTCGAGGCTTTTTGGTGGAGAATGATCTCAATGGAGACACTCCGTGCCCAGGCTATTGTCAATGTTATTCGCCATAAACCTACGATAAACCTATAAACCGACATCTTAATAATAAAACGCATAATTGTTGTAAAACGAGGCTAACAAACGATTCTTTCTAACTTTGTTCTTTGCATTCTGGAACTGTTGACATAGCCGTGCAGTTGAAGATAATTTCCTTGTGAGGAAATGACTAGGACAGTTGACATTTTTGTAGCGACCTGAAGCATGCGCGAACCTAGAGTTCGTAGCTTGTGGAGCTCAGGCCATGCGACGTCAGACGTGGTCTCAACTACGCATTCGTCACCGTAATTATACACATTAGATGACTATGGTTTAAAGAGAGTAAACCAAGGTGCAGGCAGGAATTTCTAATAAAACTACTGTGTCTATTTCATTACTTATTTATGATGTCAAGTGTATAAATCCTACATGTTACCTTATTGTGTGCTGTTAGCCCATAGTTATTAAGCATAATTAAATTGTTTGTTTTTCATGGCTGTACATTTAGCTTTTGGATGTAATTGTTTTCTTTTACGGACGTCATCGCCGTAAATTTTGTTAATTGATAGGACTTAGCTAGATGAATTAACGTTAAATGTAAATGTCGAAATGGTACCATCCTAACTTAGATTTGTTTTGCTACCCTGTTAAATGTAAATTCAGATATTAGCTTAATCTTGTAACTTGAACTAGGGACTTGTGTTGTACCATATTCCTAGCGTTGCTGTTGTTGCTTTATTATTGTGAGTTAGATCTTTCGCGAGGGTTTTCCGTGTCTTCTCAGGTAGGGACCTGCTCTTTATTTTTGTTTATTTATTAGCTTGCGGACTAGCCGATTATAACCCTCCGAACTAGGCTAGGGGCTTGTGAATTTTAATAAATTTTCACGGTGTTTACATAAGTCTGGATGTTTATTTTCTCAGTCTAGTTTTAAGGTGAACCTTTCCTTAGGCGGTCTATGACCATCGTCACCATGTACCACGATCCGTGTGGACTACGGACTCTCGTGCCGCTTTAGCCTTTATGGAAGGTCACCTGATCCTCACGGTAATTTTATTCGACTTATGGGATGTTAGGAAAGTCATCGTGGTTGTTGACTCGACTAGACGGTCTCATTAAATGGCGCCCAACTCATGTGCCGACGTTAACGTGGTGACCCTCAGTACCATGTTATTTTTGAGGATCTTAATGTTGATTAATGGTAAATTGACAGGACTGGGACGAACTTAGAAAGTCGTACTGCATATCAATTGACCGCATGGCATTCATGTTTGATAGAAGTCCATGGGGTGAGGCTTTAGTGTTAGATAAATGAAGGATAGGATTTTCTTTGATGATGCCTCATCCTAAGTAAATGTAATACTTTGCTTTGCTCACCGTTGTCTTTGTAAATGTAGAAGCACTTAGTTTGCATACTCCAGCTGTACTCGTGATATTTATATAAATGAAGCAAGCTTTATACCACCAAGTAACTAATCATAGCTGTAAGTTCCAGTAGAAATTGATCCCTCACTTTCTCATATATTTCTTATCTATGGATGAGGAAACTATTCGTCGTGTGTTTGGAGAGATGTTGGCAGGTGTGAATGCCAATCTTCAACAGATTACTGCTGACTTAGGTCAGAATACTCAGGCTGTCAATACTGTAAGTGGTCATGTGGATCAAGTTAGACAGGACCTAGAAGTCAACACTCAGTCTATAAACAATGTAAGACAGGACCTAGAAGTCAACACTCAGTCTATAAACAATGTAAGACAGGACTTAGAGATTAACACCCAGTCTGTAAACAATGTTAGGGCTGATTTAACTCAAGTCAGGGCAGACATGGACACATATAGGGTCGAAGCGAGAAATGATCTGACGGCAGGTTTAGCAGCTGTTAGGGTTGATGTCATACGACACCATCAGGAGGCTAACCAGCGCGTAGATTGCTTAACCGACCAGATGAATAGAGCTAGGGAGGATGTGCAAAACCGATTGGAAGAGCACACAGCTCAAATTCAGACAACCTTGAATAAAGTCCAGATAGACATGAGAGCAGATCTGGAACATACTAGGGAAGAATTCGGGTTTCGACTAGATCACGTCGAGGGATTTATCCGAAATGTGAAGATGGACATGGCAACCATGAACATTGGTTTAATCTTAATGAGGGGAGCTGCCAATGCCGTTAATAACAACGTGAAGACTATCGTTGATGGCATGATGGAGGTTAAAGAAGAACTCAACACCAACAGGAGAAACATTTCTGAATTGACGGAAACCGTAGCCAGTCTACGTGAGACAGTGGATGTTCATCATGAGGAACACAAAGTTGACCTCATGTTATTGAGAGGTGACCTCAACGAACACGAGACCACAGTCGAGGCTAAGGTAGCCGAGGTTAGACACGATGTGGGTAAAATCCAAGAAAATATGTCCAGAGTTGAAGGAGAGATCGATTCCTTACAAAAAAGATTTGAGGAAGTCGCGGTGACCGAGAGGTTAGACCTCAGTTATAACCTTAGGACGGCCATACGCGAAGTAGACACAAACCTCAAGGGAAAGGTCAACAGGATCGAGCTGCAATTGAACGACTTAGGCAACAAAGTCGCAGCCAGAACCATCCCAGGACTTGAAGTAATAGAAAGACGTCTGGACAGACTCGAGACGATTCCTAGAGAGAGACACGTACACCCACAGATGGGAGAATCTCAGGAAACGCCTATATCTCAATCAGGAGGAATGATGCCTAACCATTTCCAACCCAGCGCGCCTATGAAATCGCAACCGTCATAATTCACTAATTCAGCGCAAGGTCAGACCTTGAACTTTGACGCTCATCCGTTTCAACCAGCATCTAATCGAATTAGTCATGAGACTAACACTCCTATGCAGAGTTACTTGCAAAATACGTTCAGACCCACGCATGCGCAGGGGAATGTCACCATAATTCGTTCAAGAGAGGAGCAACCAGCTCGCTTCTCAGTATCTGGAAGTGGTGTCACTCCAGTGTAATTCCTAGCCAACGTCGAAAGCTACTTACGTGATACTATGGTAACTCCAGAGAGGGAACTAAGAGTTATAGAGCGACTGCTAGAGGGACAAGCCGGTACTTGGTTCAGAGCATTCAGATACTCATTTACAGGCTACCAGGACTTTAAGGAAGCATTATTAAGAACATATTGGTCGAGCGACATCCAGCTGAGCATCCGAGCTGAGATGTACACTCGAAGGTACAGTTCAAATACACCTACTCGTTATGCGAATTACTTCGCAATACAGCTCGCGAAGCTCCGTTGTCTTCAGCCCACGTTGTCCGCAAGATTTGGTGAACACAATTGTTTGGCAGTACCCTGCGGACGTACAACGTGTGTTAATCGCTGCAGGAGCATCCACTTTCCAGCATTGTGACCAGATACTGCGAAGTTTGGATGCTAATACAGAACTGTTCCCTACACACCATCAGCAGAAGGCTGATAGGCGCGAGGATAGACATCTGAATCTGACGACTGTTGATAAAGTGAGCCAGACGCCACAACAAACGCAAACCACAGAGGACTCTGGGCGACGTGATAACAACTACAGTTATAACAGGAGAGAATGGAACAACACTCCTTATACTCGAAATCAACAAGATGACCGGCGAAGTCATTGGAACCGGCGATTCGACCGAAGGACGGACGACAACCGACGTCATGAAAACGAACGCCGAGGGAATGAAGGAAGAAATCAACAACACGGAAGTATCCGTAGAGACTATCGATATAGTAGGGGATACGACAGAAATCGAGACCCTAGATACCAGCCAGACAGGGATTGGAAAGGAAGAGCACGGGAGAGCCGTGAGTACCTCCAACAACTGAGAGAATTGCAGATCCAAGAAGAGGGAGAACGGAACCCTACTTCGAGGGAAAATAGAAATTCGGCGCAGGAGACGGAGCAGAACCAGCCCAGTACTTCTCGCCAGGACAGAAAAAAAAACGCCGAAAAAGCAATAGATTCTTGTTCGGTTGAGCACCGAGTAACTGCCACTATATTACTCTGGGAGCCAATCCAAGAAGACTTGTTGGACGAACGACGAACGACGAACCACAATTATGAATTAACACGTCTACCCAAGATCGTAGCCACCTTGAATGAAGTCAGTGTAGTCATACTCATCGATACTGGGGCGATGATTAGTGTAATTTCCGCCGATTGCCATGCCAGACTGAAAGCAAACTCTGAGGTGACAGAGCTGCCTATTTCAGCTGTACGAGTCAGAGGTGTCATACCTGACCGCGTTGTAACGTGCAAAATCCAGATTCTGTGTACTCTGAAGATTTCGAGCCACGTGTACTTGCACGAATTTCTTGTAATGAAGGGCCTGCATCATGATGCCATTTTAGGCGCAGACTTCATTAGAAAATATGATGGAATCATTGACATGGGACGGAATACGGTAGAGTTCAAGCCGAACGAACCCATTCAGATGAGCATAATTGAAGAAAAACCGGAATTCCTATCCGAAGTCGACGTAGTCGAAGAATTAAATGGCAAGGAAATTGAGGAGACACTAGATGCCGACGAAGAGGCAGAATCGTTATCAGCACCCATACGTGAGGATCTGGAGGCAATATTGAACGAATACAGGGATATATTCGACACCACACCTGGTGAGATATTAGACTACGAGTATGATCATGTGTTACTGGATGATTCCCCATTCCAGAAAAAGATCTATCCGATTGCCGAGAAACATCTCGAAGAAGCTGCTAAGAAGATCCATGAGATGGAAGCAGCAGGCACAATCAAGAAATCACCGACTCCTTTCTTGAATCCCATAACGCCTGTGGTTAAGGTAGATGGAAGCTTGAGACTTTGTCTTGATGCCAGAGCCTTGAATGAACGCCTAGCTCCTGAGCACGACAGACCGCCCAAGATTAGGGACATTCTCAGGAAGTTCAAAGGAAAAAGGATATTTTCATCATTGGACTTGGTTCAGTCTTATTACCATATCAGATTATCTGAGCATACTCAGAAATATACTGGATTCCTGTTTGATCAGATTACTTATGTCTTCCGAAAACTACCATTTGGATTGAAAAATGCCGGAGCCGCATTAATCAGAGCACTTGATGCCAAGCTGACTCCTGAAGTGAAGCAGAGAGTAATATGTTATGTGGATGACATAATCATAGCTTCAGAAACAGAAGAAGAGCATTTTAAGACATTGCGCCTTGTTTATGAGAATCTTCGACAGGCGAATTTTAAGGTCAAATTTAACAAGTGTCGATTCTTTCAGAAAGAAGTGAAATTCGTAGGACACATAATCAATGGAGATGGATATAGACCGAATCCGGCAAAGATTAGAACTGTTGCTGCATTTCCAACGCCAACCCGTGTGAAACACGTGAGACAATTCTTAGGAATTCTCCAATTCTTTGCTGCTCATTGTGAGAAGTATTCCGAGACTGTTGCACCAGTGCAAGGATTATTGAAAAGGAACTGCAGGTGGAACTGGAATGATGAATGCGAGATAGCATTCAGGAGAGCTAAACAGATGCTTGTGGACTCAATTCAGTTAGAATATCCAGATTATTCTCGGAACTTTATTCTAGAAACTGATGCATCTGCCATTGGTATAGGAGCCATTTTACTGCAGGAGGATGATGAGAAGAGACGTCATTACATCGCTTTCTTAAGCCGACGTTTAAGAGCACATGAATCTCACTACTTCACGACCGAGATAGAAGCACTTGCAATTGTCTACGCACTTGAATACTGGCAGAAACTTCTGTTAGGCCAGAGGATTATTGTGAGAACCGATCATCATGCGTTAACCTTCATCTTAAGAACAAGACTGGCAAGCGACAGGATCACACGTTGGACGCTGTTTCTCCAACAGTTCGATTTGGAAATAGTTTATCGACCAGGCAGAGAGAATGTGTTGGCCGACATCCTCAGCCGGAATCCTGAAGCTACTGTTAATGCCATAGACATCGAGGGAGAATGCGAGGAACACCTTCGCCGTCATCTACCTGAAGGACAGCGACGTGAGGAGGAACTCAGACATATTATCCGTTTCCTAGAACGAAGAATGGATCCACAGGATGATCATTATGCAAGAATTGCTGCTGTTGCAGATGATTATTTGATTTACCATCGTGTCTTATACAAGTTTGTAGACGAGGACCACACTCAACTGCGTGCAGTTATTCCTAGGAGATACCAAGAATCTGTTATTCTTATGGTACATTTATCCATTGGACATGGTGGAACAGACAAAACAATTGCAACCATCAAGGAGTCTTTTACATGGAAGGGGTTAGGAGCCACCGTTAGACAGTGTTTACGTGCTTGCGACGCATGCCAGCGGAACAAGTACACGTCACACTTGCTGAAGGAACAACCTAGACCAATACTACCAACTCAACCTAGAGAGTTATATGCACAGGACCTGTATGGCCCAATACCTAAGGCTCGTCGTCGGAATCGATACATCGTTGTAACTATTGATGTGTTCACGAAATATACGATGCTTCATCCGATTCAAAAAGCTACTGCACATCAGATTATTCCGAGGATTAGACGTCAAGTGATACCGGAGGCAGGAAAGCCACAATTCCTGTTGACTGATCACGGATCACAGTAAACCTCAGCAGAATTTGCCAATGCCATGAATGAGCTTGAAATAGGTCATGTTTTATCATCTATTCGACATCCAGAGAGCAACCCAGCAGAATGCGTGATGTCTATTATCGCAAAATTCTGTCGATTATATTGTCAAGAAGAACACTGGCGATGGACTGAAGTCCTTGTTATTATGGCAAAATGTATTAATTCAACAGTACACGAGAGCACTGGTCAAATACCTACGGTCTTGCATTTGAACCAGATGCCGCTGAGAATATGGGATCGTGTGATTGTAAATCCACCTTGTTTACAACCATCACATGCCAGCAGACTTTTAGCTGCGAGAGAGACTATGGACAGACAAGCTGCCAAGCGCTTGAGAAGAACTAGACGCCAGAGGTTTAGAGAACCACTAGTAGAAGGAGACCTTATCCTTATAAGGAGACCCGGAATTTCTAGTCCCATAGACCGCATATATGGAAACTTTCTGTCCTTGTATTATGGCCCTAGTCGTATCCGACAGCCTTTGAATAATGGAAGTTATGTAATAGAAGACATTAGGACAGGAGAGCGCATTGGAACCTTTAATGCAGCCAATCTAAAAAATTATCACTCTTGAATGAATTTCAAAGCAAATAAAAATGTTATCCCAACATTTTATTTGAAACGACGGAGAGGCAGATGAACCCGCTGAGCTATGGTTCATGTGATATTTTTTATGACAGAGCATTTATGATGGGATGTTGTACTTTTGAACACACCCAGGAAGCCACGTGAAGCCGAGAGATCACGCGATACTTTTTGAAGTAACGGTGAATCGCACTTTTGACTTTGGTGAAAACTGTTAATTATTTATCTGAGGTCTTATTAATTAATTTTATCTTTCCACAAGACTCAGAATATTCCATTTCGTCATGCTGCATTATTAAAACATTTTGGAGAATGTTTATTTTTACTTTAGGTAAGGTAATACCCTTGCAGATACGCAAAAAGGAACGTAAGTAGTCGCTCAACGACTTCGTTTTGACGACCTACTTTCTAGAGACACCCAGTACCTTGCACTGCGTCTTGAGAATCCGCCTTGTGTAGGCGTGGAATTACATTTGTCCTACGAGACGTAGAAGAATATCCGCTATTTAGCGTTAAAAGTGATTATAAGGTGCCATCGAGCACGCTTATACTATTATTCACTGTTGTTGAAGCCCAGTGAACAAAAGAAGAAGCTTGGTAAATAATTATTGGCAAGTATAGTGTATTGCACAACATTGCTGTAACACCACATTTTACCCACGCGTATGTGGAGGGCAGATGCCTAGTGGAAATATACAGGTAATAGTGTTACAATTATCCTGAATAAGTGTGATTATAATTGTATGAGATATTTAAATTGCCAAAGTGGAAATTTCATTTTAAAAACGACGTATAATTCACGGATGCTGCGTGATACAAAAGTAGCGTCACTAGCACGTGCAGAATTATAAAACAGTGTTAGCTCACATGCTAATCCACATCTGCAAGATTAAGGCTGTGTTTATTTTATAATTGAAGCCTATAACATTCACGACAAACATTATAATTTTGAAAGTGAGAGGATGAATTATTACGCAACTTATTTCACTACCCACGTGATTGGACTTTTCTTCACCATGGTTGAAGCAGTCACCATGGGCTAATGCCATCCCGGTATGAGGGTGACGTTTCTACGGGAACCAGCATGATGGTGGAACCTCCAGGACGACGAACGAGAAGGAAGGAGCCAAAAATGCCATTTCCAGGCATATCCACAAAATTGTCCACAGGGACAAATCGAACCCTGGTCTTTGGAGGAGTCCAGATGGGAATCCTGATGAGGAGGATACCGATCCAGAGAGCCAGAGAGGATTTTGTACAACCCTTGTGGAATAGAGAGCTGAGTGAGAGCTCCTCCAT
Source organism: Meconema thalassinum (assembly GCA_946902985.2). NCBI lineage: Eukaryota > Metazoa > Arthropoda > Insecta > Orthoptera > Tettigoniidae > Meconema > Meconema thalassinum. The sequence goes on along the minus strand of OX336388.2, from coordinate 53,710,105 downwards.
TTCGTGAGTTTTTGTCACACCCCTTCCTTGTTCTAGTTTCTGGTGGTATAGTAGATTTAATGTAGTTTGTGAACCAACCGCACTCAGTGTCAGCCATTTTTCTAGGTAGGGACGTAACTAGATTAGTAAGATGTCATTTATTTCAGTTTAGAGTGAGACACCCTTGGGGTCAGACATTTTGGTCAGCCCTGGTGCAGCCTGATGAACGTCGTAGAACATCAATGCCTACTTTTTGCTGAACCTGATTGTAGTCATTTTGAGGCTATTTTGTTCAACCCTACTTGGGGTAATTTTCAAGTCTTTGCTGACTTTAGTTATGGCAATCAGATGCCATGGTTACTAATTAACTGCATTCTTCGCAGCCATCCTTTGTTACACCCCTGACTGTCGTTAGAACGGTCGTATCATTTAGGTAGTCGAGTGTAACTACCAGTTTTGTAAATGCATTATATTTCATTTTGAATAAGCTCAGAAGCTATTCTTGGTCAAGTTTGAACCTAACAACTAGAATGAATGTTTCGTTGCCTAGCATCGAACTCAGTTCCCAACGTATCATTAAGCAGATCTAGTGTAGTGGATCTGCGCCACTATTATCACTTTTTGCTTGTGTCATGTAGGACACGTTTTTATTTGATGTACTAGCAACTGCTGAATTGTATTTTTAAAGCAAAGAGCTCCAGTTATTGTAAGATTACTTTCATTTAGACGTCTTTGGTAGAAAGACGGAATTGTATTGTTATACTCAGATTTATTGCGTGTGTTTTATACACGGACTCTTTAGAGGTCCGTAACCTATGGTAAAGTTTTTTATGAACTGGCCAGGTGCAGGTTTTGTATTGATTAAATCGCCGGCCTTGAATAAACTGGTTATGTAACCCAGTGACCTGAAAGCACGCCTGCTTCATTGTGAGACAAAACTACTATTGACAAGGACAGAGTACGATTTGTATTCGCATTTCCTTTCAATGCTATTTTGCTTATGGAAATTAGTTTCCACACTTGTATTTGATCACATGTTTTATGGATCGTTTTTTGTTAGTTAAACGCTCTGTTGCGTGTACTGTCTTCTGACAGGTACAGTTATGTAAGGTTTTCTATAGTATGGTGAAGGCTACCCTGTTATTGCAGGATGTTATTGTATGAAGGTACTTTGTGTATGCCTTGTCCGGGACTCATCCCGTTGACTAGATGTTATTGGAAGGTAACTGTTGTGTACATGCCTATCCCAGAGTTATTGAACGCGAGCTTAGCGCCGCTGGTAACCCGAATTATTGTGTGTCCGAGTTGTTGTACTCGTTGATTATATTCCGACTGTTGAGTCGAGGCTTTTTGGTGGAGAATGATCTCAATGGAGACACTCCGTGCCCAGGCTATTGTCAATGTTATTCGCCATAAACCTACGATAAACCTATAAACCGACATCTTAATAATAAAACGCATAATTGTTGTAAAACGAGGCTAACTAACGATTCTTTCTATCTAACTTTGTTCTTTGCATTCTGGAACTGTTGACATAGCCGTGCAGTTGAAGATAATTTCCTTGTGAGGAAATGACTAGGACAGTTGACATTTTTGTAGCGACCTGAAGCATGCGCGAACCTAGAGTTCGTAGCTTGTGGAGCTCAGGCCATGCGATGTCAGACGTGGTCTCAACTACGCATTCGTCACTGTAATTATACACATTAGATGACTATGGTTTACAAAGAGTAAACCAAGGTGCAGGCAGGAATTTCTAATAAAACTACAGTAGTGTGTTTTGGCCGGTTCTAGCACCTCCACACCCTCCACACAAGATGGCGGCGGTGCGATATCTCTCGAACTTATGGTCGGATTTTGACAAATGAGGACTCATTGAACTCGGGCTGACACCCTCTTTCCAATGGACAACATACTTCAACCCCAAAAATAAAACCTACCCCTACTAGAGGGTGAAATTGAATTTTTTAGAGAATCTCTCTTTCCAATTGCAACTTGTGAGAGTTTGAATGCCGATATGGAATGTAACGTTGTTCTGCAAACCAATAATCAAAGAGGGGCATGTTAGGCCTTGAGGTGAGAGCCCCTGTTATTGTTGACGAGCCCCCTGCTGTCGGGCCCCTGTTGATGGGTTATTGTTGACAGGTCCTTGTGGACGAGTCCTTGTGGACAAGTCCTTGCGGACAGGTCCTTGTGGACGAGTCCTTGTGGACAAGTCTGTGTGGACAGGTCCTTGTGGACAAGTCCTTGTGGAAGAGTCCTTGTCCCTTTGGACTGATCCCTTTGGACGGGTCCCTTTGGCCTGGTTCCTATGGACTAGCCCATGAATTTATTTAAATTATGTCAAAGGGCCTAACTACATTTGTGTGTGTGTTGAATTGACGTTGTTCACTAATCCCCCACTACTATAATGGGATAACGATATGAAAGGAAAGTGACGAAATACATGTGAACACGTGTGAAATGACCTTACTACCGTCCTCCTTGTGAAACAAGTCACATCCTGTTTTGCTTCATACGTGGGAAAATGTGAGTTCATGTGTAATATGATCTAACACACAGGTGTTCACCTGTACACGCACACGATAAGAGCTAACTACTCACAACCTGTTTTGACAGTGGTGGGAGATGAAGGGGGGGGGGTGGTTAGTGTAAGAGAGAACACAGGTGAAGAGAGAAAGAAATATGTATTGCTCATAATACATGTATAGCTGAGGACTGTACATAGGACTGTAGGTTAAGTACAACATGAGTAAATAAATAAATACAAGACACACAGGTTCACACAACATGTAATTTATTAATCCAAGAATTAAAGGCTGAGCTAAATCCCAACCATTTTACATATAGTTTATTTCCTTTTTGTTTCAACACTTTTTCCACAAGGTAATGTTTAGGAAACGCTGTCTTTTGAAGTTCTTGAAGATAAAACCTGCCTTTTATGGGTTGATGGTTGAGGTCCTCGAGTAAATAGGTGACTGGACTGTTCAGGTTGACTTGTCGAATTCGAAATAGTTCAGTCCCCCAATTTGGTGTGTAGCCCTTGTCGAAGACGGACTTGAATTTGCTCACACGAACATGGTCCCCAATGTTAAGGCGATGACGTTTAGGGTCTGCTGTTTTTATGGGGTTAAACAGTTTATCCAGTTGTGGAATATTTTTAGTTACAAGTCGTGGCTTGGTCCCACTGGTTCTGTGTTTGGTGTCGTTGTAACGTGACACTAACTCAGGTAACAAGTCCAACCAGCGATAAGTGCCCTGAGCGGTAAACGCTTTCCACATATGGGTTTTCAATGTTCGGTTGAACCGCTCGACCACGCTGGCTTTGATATTGCTGTACGTGGTGTAATGGTGAATATTCTTAGATTTGAGAAAACTGGAGAAATCCTTGTTGAAAAATTCTTTGCCCTGGTCGGTTTGTAGCAGCTGAGGTTGACGTTTAGATTGTTGAATAATATGTTGAAAGGCTTTGGTGACTAGTGGACTAGACTTGCGACGCACAGGTTCAACAAACGCCATTTTGGAATAAACATCAATGACCGTCAACATATAGCGTACACCATCGTTAACGTTAGCATAGGGAATCATTTCAACTAAGTCTGCTTGCCAAAGTTCATCCACACCCTGTGAAATCACCTTGAGTCGCTGATAGTGACGTCTAGCTGGACGATGCAACTCGTGAGCAATACCCATTTTAAAGGGTGAGGGCTTAAACAATAATTTTGGCATTTCGAAGTTCTTCCTCAATTTCTTGAATTTCCCAATCGTGACCAGTATGGCCGGCTTGACGTGAAGCATGCAACAGCTGTAGTCAGTGGACGAGTTTATTTGGATTGTGCCAGTAGGTAACATCCACAAGGGGTTTTAATGGTTTAAATGTACCCCTGAAGCGAACACTTTACGACGACCACTTTGACTAGTGGGGAACATTTTTGCAATGATGGTTTTATATTTTTGGGATATATTAGCATTCACTTGTTGAGTGGGATCATACTGTCTTTTGTGAGCATGGGTATCCAATAAAATGGATTTATATTTACTAAGGTCCTCTGACGTATAATCTTGAGATGAGGGAGTCCGAGAGAATAGTAGCTTTAACAGTCCTGGTGTTAATTTATAGTTGATCTTTTTAATGACAGCTTTAGTACGACTAAATTTAATCGATGAATCACCAATTTTAAAACTATCATTCTCATAGCGAACGCCATATGTGGTATCTGTGTTTCCAACAAATAGATTGGTGAAATAGGGTTCCAGTGTTGATCCATAATATTTTATTAAAATGTTTTTCAGTTGAGCTTTATGTTGAGGAGTGGCCAAGAGTTGTGAAAATGGAGACGATCTGGAAGGGCAAGGGGTTTCGACCATGGCCAAGGATTTCCTTTTTCTTAAAAACTCTGCAAGGGGTGATGCCTTTTTTTTTTGAGGCGTAAACACTTGTTCCTCATTATCCTCAACTTCGCTAACACTAGTTAAATCTTCCTGTTCCTCTTCATCTTCCTCTTTCTCTTCCTCAGAATCCTCGTGGTGCGTCTGACTGGCTTGTGAAACGGTAGGTAGCGTTTCAGATGGCTTGAAAGAGGGTTTCAACATAGCTTTTAGCGGAGGTGCTAAATGTTGTTGAATAAACAAAGCATGATCCGCACGCGATCGTTTCAATTGACGAAACTTTTGGCGAATAGTATTTTTTGCTCTAATAATATGCTTTTTCAATTAACTCTCTGCTAACGCCATGATGTCGTGACAAATGACTTGAGAGGGAATGATACAGTGCCTTAAATAGCAATAAAATTATCAAACCCTAAGCGATACCGCCCTTGGTTGAGTTCACTTTGTTTGTCCATCACTAAACAGGTATGACGTTGTGTGTTCCAGCACTTGCCACACAATTCTGTAAACATTTGAAAGGTCATATCCGGATTCACATGTTCGTTATAAATGTAACGACTGTTCCTCTCGTCCTGGCGAAATAAAACAATGACATTGGCATTGTCACGAATCAACTGTTTGGACATTTTAGAATACGTTTGTCCAAGATAGAAGCAATCGATATGTTTGTGTCGACCCATGCTGAAATAGCTTTGAATGATACCTGGTCGTTCAGTGGATACATCATCGAAAATCATGAGTGAATCAGGCTTTACCTCATTCGGTGAAATAACATTTTCTTGCGTGGAAAATGTAAAATACCCCATATTCTCATTTTTTAATCCAGACATGACTTGATCCAGAAACACGTAGAGGGGTTGGTAGAGAGATTTTGCGAAAATATAAATATTTTGAAAACACAGACCATTGGGCGCTGTAATAAGTGTCAGCAAAAGATTGGTCTTTCCACAGCCGGAAGGTCCCACAATAATGCAGCGAATGGAAGATGGAAACAGTGAACCATGGCGTTGTTCACGTGATGTGGGGCAGAGATGGGAAACCATGTCCCTCACGGGGAATGACTCTTGCTGCTTAATTAGCTTCATTTCAACTAAGGCTTAGAGAGGCTAGCAGGCTGTCTATATACATCGCACCGAGCCTTGTCATAGAAACAGTAGACTTGTACTACAGGTTGACGATGGATGTCTTTGGACGTGCGTTGATGGTCAAAGCTAGGTCTGTTCCCATACATGATCCTAAACAAGAAACAGATCCTGCTAATAAACACTATGTGGATAGGTCAGTAGTGCCACGCACAAAACAAGGAGATTATGACTTTAAAGGAAAGCGGTTAACTCATGTAAAACATCCTCAAGTGTCTACAGACGTTACTACAAAAAAGTATGTGGATAACAAGGTGTATGAGTTTTATGATAAAGTGCCTCAGCTTACGGTGGATGGCTATAGCCCTAATCATCACCGCATTATTCACGTGGAAGACCCACAAGAAGATAATGATGTCTGTACCAAGCGATACGTGACCTATGAAATGAAAAGGCTTTATAAATTTATCACATCTGTATTTTTAGTGCATCTGACAAATGTAAAACCTGTGAATGAGAGAAACCATATACCGCTAGTTCATGACCAGCACTTGACCTATGTGCTTGCTTCAGGTTTAAGCCACTATCGACTACACTATAATGGAACCATTCACATCAAATATGCCATACCTGATGAGAACCATTTACAAATAGAGATAAATGGTCATAGGATGTTGGTCCATAACCATGAAATGGTCAATGCAGGAGACGAATTATCCTTTCATCTCCTGTTGACATGGAATGAAAAGCAAGCTGGAAAAACCATAAACGATTTTCCACTTTATGTAGAATTGGAATATACAGCCATGAAATAACAATCTAATGTTAGTTGTGACTTGAACTTTCTTGTGAAAGGTTGTTGGTCATCATCATCATGGTGAAACAAAGATATGTGGTGAGAAAGACAAAAAATATGAGCCTGTCCTTGGCAAAGCCTGGGCTTATGACATTCGTGGACAAGCCCTTGCGAAAGAAAAAAAGAAAAAATAATGTGTTGACTATAAGGAAAGCTCTTCGAGTAGCACAGAGACATGTTATTCCAAAACGTCAGCGACAGGGTTCAAAACAAGGACGAGTGATTCCCGTCCCTAAACGAGCGGGATTTTTACCTGCATTATTCGCTGGTCTGGCTGCTCTGGGTTCACTTTTAGGCGGCGCCAGTGCAGTGGCAAAAACCATTAAAGCCGTGCAACAGGGCAAGCAACAACTCAATGAAAGTCAGCGACACAATGAAACAATGGAGGCCATCGCTATGGGGGCTAGAAATGTCAATTTGAAGCCAGCCTTGGAATTTCACCCTTTCGAAATAAAAAAAAACATCTTTAACCTCAGCCATAGCAAGACATGCCCTGACGCATCAGCAAGTGGAAAGCTATGCTAAACAACTGAAGCTTTCTCATTTTCGAGGTGTGTTTATGCGAAACCAATTACCCTCACAACCCGGGAAACATGAATGTGCTGTTGTCAATTTGGATGATCACCGAGGACCTGGAACACATTATGTAGCTTATGTCAAAGAGGGATCTACTGTATGGTACTTTGACAGTTTTGGGAATTTGCCCCCGCCCATGGAACTAGTGGCCTATTTTGGAAACAGGATCAAGATATATTATAATGTGAAACGTGAGCAAACGTTTAACAGCCAACAGTGTGGACGTTTGTGTTTAATTTTTTTATATAAGACGCAACATAAGCAAAAACGTCAACAGTATGTCGGTGGAAAGTAAGACGTTTACACTGCATGGACGTGGACCTGAAGTGAGTCTAGACTTTTACCCACCTATCGAATTGAGTGAAAAACCTTATGGTTTAGGACTTGTTTCTCTTGAAACGTACAATCGAATATACAACATACGTGAAAATGTGAACAACAAGTTTTACTATGATGATTGTGTGCTCACCCTGAACTCTGGTGGATACACGATAGATGACATTTATGAACACATTTATGTGGTATTGATCAATGAATATGGTTTAAAGTCATTTCTCGATGGAACGCGCAAGTTTGAACTTGTAGGAAATACCAACACTCATCGCTGCAGTATTTTTTCTACATTCAAAATTGACTTAAAAAATCACTCCGATTCCATTGGTCCATTACTAGGATTTAAACCACGTGTGTTAGAGCCCAACAAAAAACATGAATCAGACCATGAAGTGAAATTCATTGAGGACCATCATGTGTCGGTGACGTGTAATATTATTAGTCAAGTGTACACCAATCAAGAACCGTCGCATTCGCTTTATGACTTTATTGTAACATCGCCCAATGGCTATATTATTCGTGAAAACCCTCCAGTGGTGCTTTTTCATTCTGTGGCTGTCGATGGTATTAGTAATATAACATTAAGACTGATCAATAGAGAGCAACAACTCATTGATCTAGATTCTACCACACCAGTGACTTACAAGTTGGTGCTAAAACCACTATGAAGTTTGTATATAAAGCAACAGCACCGTCTAGGAATGGTGTTAGTTGTTTACCACGTGAATACACGTTAACATCTCAGAACAAGCAGATTTTACAGCATTTGGGTTACCACATTAACTCACGCGATGAATTCTATTCTAGAGGTAGCGAACCACATCGAGGAGCAACCAGGAGTGGTAAGAATTGATCTGCATTCTTATCAAGCTCAAACACCTGGACTCAATAACAATGATGAAATTCAATTTGTTATCAACAACCAAGATATTTACACTCTACCGCATGAAAGTGTTATTCAGATTGAAGGTCGGCTCACCAAAGCCGATGGTTCTACACCCACTACATCCAAGTTAGCCAACCATGCTTTCGCCTTACTGTTTTCTGAAGTACGTTATGTCATTAACGATATCGTGGTGGATAGCACTCGAAATGTGGGTATTTCCAGTGTCATGAAATTATATCCCTCTTATAGTGAGGAAGAAGCTAAAACACTTTGCATGGCGGGTTGGTGCCCTGACTCGACCAATGACTGGATGGTACACACCGATGGCACCTTCACTGGATTTTTACCTCTTAAACTGATTTTAGGCTTTGCTGAAGATCACCAGCGCATTGTGGTCAACGCAAGGCAAGTGCTTTATCTGGTGAGAGACAGGAGTGATAATAATGCACTCAAGGGAGTTGACAATGCCCCCATTGATTCAAAAATTCAACTACGACGCTTGCTATGGAAAGTGCCTCATGTGACCCTTAACGATAGCAAAAAATTGGACATACTCAAAATGGTAAAGAGAGATATACCTCTACCCATGGAATTTAGAAGCTGTGCACTCCATGAGTACCCGTTATTGCCCACCACCAACACACACAGTTGGCCTATAAAAACAGCCCGCTATACAGAGAGACCTCTCTACATGATTGTGGGTTTTCAAACGAATCGCAAGTATCAACAAACCAAAGATGTCACGCAATTTGATCACCTGCAATTGAGAAATACACGTCTTTTCCTCAACGGTGCTGTGTTTCCCTATGAAGGGCTGGATTTAGATTTTTCAAAAAATAAGTTTGCCCCCCTGTACGACTTGTTTTCTAAATTTAGATGGTCGTATTATCAAAAAGAGAATTGTCCAATGTTTTCACCCCAAGCTTTTAAGACAAGGGCGCCACTGATTGTCTTTGACTGTTCCTACTTGGAAGAGTCTGTCAAACCATCCAATATTGACATTCGACTAGATTTTGAAACGCATGACAATGTTCCATCCAATACCACGGCCTACTGTTTGATTATTCATCACAAACAAGTCAACTATTATCCACTGTCCAACCAAGTGACAAGTGTATAAATAGCAGGTCAACACACATCAAACCACTCAGTCATGTCTTGCTTTCAAGCCTCAAGAGAAGTTACATCCATGAATTAAAAATCTGGGGAACAACGTTTCAAGACCTTTGCGACGTGGCCGGTACCTTTTATAAACCCTCAAGCCTTAGCAGCCGCTGGATTCTACTATTTAAAAAGAAGAGATGAAGTGAAATGTGTGTTTTGTCCCATCATCTTAGATCAATGGCAAGAGAGCGATGAACCCATGCAGGAACATCAGCGCTGGTCACCTGCCTGCCCCTACCTGTGCAGAATGGAGGTGGGTAATATACCCTGTCATTCAAGTTACCCCTCACTCATGCCTCTGAGTGATGAAAAAAGTTATGATACGTGTGGACTTTATGGTGCCGGTAGTGCTTCAGTGAGCAGCTCACAGTTAAAAACATCCAGTTTAGAGACATTGGGATATCATCAGTGTTATGGACACTATAAACACAAAAGACTTTTTTGTTGTATGAGATGGTACCGCCTCTATCCTAGAATGAAAAAAGAATGTAAAACTTGTTATGCTAATAAAATAATGAAATAAAAAAATGGTTGTTGTTGTTATATTATTATTTCTTATGACCCCCCCCCCCCCCCTGTCATATCCTAACCTCTATAGTGACTACTCGATGTTTTTCTTTTCTTTTACTAGAATGGAATGTAAGTAAATGACATGGGTACACCTTACTGAACAATTGTCAGTCTGTGGTCAGTTGGACTTGCTCCAGACAAGAGTGAACATGTTGCGTACACTGATTGTCGACTGTCAAGGGTTTAAAATTGGAGATAACAAATTTATATTTAAAGAAGTGGCCATCATCGATTGTTCCACTTTTTGGATATCACAAGCTACTCATTTGGTGTTTAAACCACCTTATGCGTTTGATTTGTTGTGTGATAAAGACCGTAAACAAACCCAGTGGATTGAAACTCATATGCAACTAGACTGGAAGCAAGGAACCATTTCATATAAGCACCTGGACATGGTCATGAAAGCCCACTTGTCTTCTGCCCATGTAATATTTGTGAAAGGTAGTGAAAAACGTCAATGGCTACAACCATTTTTAGCATCTTACTGTCAATGTATCGATTTAATGGACATGGGCTGTCCATCGCTGCAAACACTCATGGATCGCTGCCCCTGTGACAATATTACCCATAAAGCCTTGGCACAGGTGTGGCAATTGTTTCATTGGCTATCCACCAATGCCTGCTGGGAGTTGTTAAATAAAATTAAAACTAAAGGTTTACCTGTGGATGACACCAGTGAGATTTCTACAAGCGACGTGTAAACATCAGCGTGATACCATGGAGAAAGGGGATGCTACCGATAAAGCGATTGGAAAGTTCTTTGTGTGTAAAAAGAAACTAGACAGTTTTACTAAAGAAGAATTATTGGCTCTTCCAAAATCATTCATTTATTATGTCGCAGCAAATGCAGTGAAAGAAATCTGGCAACATGTACCAAAATCATGGACTCAAGACCCTGTGTTAAGTGAACTGCAACCATGTACGGATTATGATCACCATAAGCAAGTGGCTATGGCAAAAATACCCTCAATGCGACAGTGTGCTACTTGTCAGCTAGTCAAACTGTATCATGGTCATAAAAGTCAGTGTAAAGACTTTGTTTCCTCATACCACGGGAGTAATGAAGAAAAAAAGCAACAACAACAAACATCATCCACAGAGGAGGAGGAGAAAGATCAAACCTTTTTACCATCGATGGAAAAGGATATGCCAGACCTGTACTGGCAATGGCGTCATTAACAAAGTAATTCAATACTTGACTTTCGAAATCTACCTACCTGGTTATTATTTGTGTAGTCCTGGAACTTGCCTTGAAGAACCTTTGCAGCATAGTGATATACCTATTAATCCTTTGGATCAAGCATGCACCTTTCTTATCACCACAGTCATTCTGCATTAAGACGTGTAGCGGATAAAGTATCGTTGAAATGCTAAACAACTTTTGACATTCTGTGATGTCTCAGTGGGAGAGAGGTTGGCAGTCGTCATTGTGATTAGTGTTATAAAAGGAAAGTTAATAATGAGTGGACATGGACATTGAAAAGGATTGAGGAATTGTTATTTCTTTGTATTCTATTTTTGTAAAGCTCTATTTGTTGTGAAATAAAAACAAGGTTTACAAGATCACAATGTCTTTTATTTTAAAAAATGGTGATAGCCATTTCATTTTTTCACACGAATATTTACAATTTCCACTTTACATTTTTTTACATTCCCCTTGTTTGGTTTAAACATTCTGTACATTTTTGTTGTTGTGAAATAAAAACAAGGTTTACCAGATCACAATGTCTTTTAATTCTAAAAATGGTGATAGTCATTTCTTCATTTTCATTTTTTTCACACATGAATATTTACAATTTCCACTTTACATTTTTTACATTCCCCTTGTTTAGTTCACACATTCTGTACATTTTTTGTGAAATATAAATAAGGTTCACTAAATCACTATATCTTTTAATTTTTAAAATGGTAATAGCCATTTCAATTTTTCACACATGAATATTTACAATTTCCACTTTTCATTTTTTACATTCCCTTGTTTAGTTTACACATTCTGTACATTTTTGTTGTTGTGAAATAAAAAACAAGGTTTACCAGATTACAATGTCTTTTTAATTTTAAAATGGTGATAGCCATTTCACTTTTTCACACATGGATATTTTCAATTTCCACTTTACATTTTTTACATTCCCCTTGTTTAGTTCACACATTCAGTAAATTTTTTAAAATCTTTTTCGTAATATACAAAAGCAAACATTTTACACTAAAATGCATTACTTATCTTATTTTTACTAAACTACTGTAGCCTAACATTATACATTCTACTTACAGTTTTTACAAAAAATATTACAATATAAAACACACTACAAATATTACAATATAGTGATCATTAGACTTAAGTAAAGTAATAGTCGTCAATACGACTGTTTCCCCAAGCAAGAGTATTAAATGTGTTGGGTATAATGAATCGTTTGTTGTCTTCATTACTTAAAGCAACTTTTTTCAACAAATTGGTATGTAGCTGATGATTTTTACTTCTAAATACACACATTTTCTTATATAATACAGGTGGGTTACTAACTATACAGTTTTTATAATCACTTATATCTAACTCTTTGCTAACAACATTCTTTTTCACTCCTTTTAATTTTTTTACTACTACATCATCAATTGTCATATAGCTGTATGATTTAGATTTTGTGCCTACAAAGGTGTCTATAATAACACCAGCACATTCATCCTTAAATTTCCCAAGAACCATTTTGTTTACTAGAGGTAAATGGTAAATATTATCCTTGGGGTAGTCACTTGTATCAAACCTATTTAGCTCAGTTTTGATATCCTCGTAAAAATCATCAGTTTTTAACTCATAAATAAAAGAATCTGTGTCTGTGTAGAGTAATTTAGCATTATCAAGATAGTTTTTCTTTACATAATCATAGTGAAATTCATACATAAGTGTTTTTGATAATTCCAGAATGGTGTAACCCACATATATGGGTTTGTTGTAAGTTACTTTAAGACAATTCATTTGTATTATAACTAAATCCTCATGAATAATTGAACAGCTATGAAAGTTAGGCTTGCTTATTAAGTTGCTCACACCATACCTTTTACCATCATTCTCCCACTTTGTTATCAGCTTTACATCAACTCGTTTATCAACATTCTCCATAGTCTTTCCAAAAAAAACTATTATTCATGAGTTTATAAAAATCTTTTCCAAACGCGTTTGTTGACTGCGTTCTTAAATTATTGTTTAGATCAATATACGGTTTGAGCCATGCTGACTGATGAAATTGCAATACGCGATGAATTTTAGTTAATTTCAATCCATGCTGTAGACACTGTTTCAAGTTTTGATAATGTATTACATATTTACATTTATCATTTACATTAGCAATTAACATTTTTGTTCGTGATGTGATGTATGGAGATTTCATATTCTCAGGACAAAATGGTAAATCATTATGATCATCATGTAACTCTTTAGGGTACTCAAGATTTACCTCTAAAATATATCCTTTATCATCGTTATCATTAAGAGTGTCAACATGTAAGACATCAATTTCAGGTTGTGTCAGCCAGCGAAAATCTTTCAGTGGTAGATATTGACTCATAGCCCAATCATATTGGTTATTTGCATCGAGGTAGACAATATACTTTGACTCTTCACAAGGGTTGTAGCTAGGCATGTATTTATTATTCGCTTTAGAGTACCGTCCACTACATTGACTTAATCCACCTCGAATTGATGATTTTATAAAATTGATCATGTCTATATCAGTCATTAATTCTAAATTTACTTTCGTTTTTTTTTCAACATAGAACTGAAACTTAACCCAGGAGCTGTGAAATACTGACAAGGATCAAGGTCATAAGTTTTCATACAAACATTCCGAAAATTTTCAAAAACATCTGCTAATAACATCACATCTGTCTTCAAATATATGTCTGAAAATTCTCCTAAAGTTTGAATGTCAAACTGTGCCCATAAACGTTGTGCATGTTAATATTCCTGATCACTGATATGACTTGTGTTTAAGGAACTGTAAAATGCATTTTTCGGTGGTAAACAACACTCCTCAAGACGTTCCACACAGTTAATATATTCATAAGGGAATATACCCTTTTGACGAATCAAATTAAAATCATCTTCTTTAGGAAAGACATGTTGAATTTCATGAAACTGATCTGATTTTAAATTACTAGCCAGCTTATCAAGACTACTCGACATAAAGCGGAATGAATCTAAAAATCGCAGTTTAATGGTTTTTTATTGCTAGTTTTGATGTATTTTGTGAACGATATGTATTGTTCCTTATTATTTGCAATAACATCAATTTTCACATCTGAAGCTCCAAATTCTTTAACGATAAAGTGGTTATCGTATTTGCTACCGTTATGTAGAATGACCGGAATGAATTTACTTACTCTATAATTTAAATTACATTCTTGGTGAGCCGCACCACGATATTTTCCTGTTAAATGGTCATGATCGCGAACCCTGTCTGTACATAAACATTCACCACATATAAAACAATTAGTTTCATTTTCAAAATTCATATGCTCTGATGAAGTTAGTGGCTCCATTGGAATGATCGTATTTAAAATAGAGGATATACGGATGGCATCTTTCTCAAGCCTTTCCATAAAAACTTTAGGTGCATCAGGTCCTCTATAGAGCTCAAACTTATTTAAAGAGTCATCGTAACTACATTTAATATAATATGCAAAGCTAAAAGGTTCATGAATGTGAGTTGTGTTGGTGAAAGGTTGGGCTGGATTCGATGAACATGTATTAAATGGTTTTAGCAAAGCCTCGAAGTCAGCATATTTAACAAATGGTACTCGAAGCTGTTTCTCATAATCCTTGAATTTTAGAATGTTATTTTTAGGAGTCGGTAATACCGTACGAACATGATTACACCCCCATTTTTGATGTTGAGTTAGTTGGTCCTCTTTTCTGAAATATAGCAAACAGCCATCACACAACCACTTCTTATGTTCTCTTTTTGTTATCTGACTACTGACAAGTCTACTTAAATGTTTTATCCAACAATAGTGGGCGTTTTCACCTTCGGTTATGTTAAGTAAATTTACATGATCATCCTTTTTTTCCTGAGTATAATATAGAGGACCAACTATAGTCTTATTTTCAATTTCATAAACATTAATACTTACATTGTTCAGCTCTTCAAAACGTTGAATGTCTTTTATCGCCATAGGAAATTCTATTTCTTTTAAATCTAACACTGAAGAATAGTGAGGATAAGATGACGTTCTCTCCACAGCCTTTTCTGCTTGATGGAGAGCTGAGGTTACAGCCCACGCAAAACATGCGTCATCATTATTCATAACGTTTACACAAGCGTGCTTACGTTTGATCCATCCTGGCAAATCAACGTATGATGATGCTCGAAGTGGGTTGTATTTATTCATGTTGGTTTCTAAATAAAGTACTTCAACTAACGCCCAGCCTGACTCCCTTTCGTGGAACTCTTCACTCTTCACAATGATAGCACTTGAAATATTTTGGTATATATCACTAATATTAGTTGATTCGCTAACAATTATGTTTTTTGTATTAAAGGATTTGATATCCGTAATTTCACCTTCGCTCCCAGTTTTTACATAGAGGCCAAAAAGTTCAAAATTCATTTTAATTGTTTTATGCTCTAATAAAACATTTTCTACTAAGCCAAACACAGTAGGTTGAACATTTTTTAAAAATGATTCAATACTTTGAGTTTTTTCTTCACTATGAAGTCTATAACTAGCAATTCGACTTTTAAATGCACTACCAATTTGTTGAACATTTCCAGAATTTCTTTCATGGCAAGTGTTATTTTTATGTTGAATACTGCGTAAATATCCATGAATGATTGAAGAAGGTATATCAATATTACATACATCACAATGTGTTATTGAATGTTCACCATTCTTTTTTCTTTTTGTTGCACAACTATTTTCACAATCTTGAGAACGTTTACGCTTTTGAGCATCACATTCATTTAAAGGTTCCATGCTAGTTGATGGTTTTACAGATTTCAATTCCTGTTGTTCTCCATGCACTTCAACCATGTGGGATTGATATCGCTTTACAGCAGAAAAACCAAGTTCGCAAACTGAACACGAAAATGGTGCTGAACTGACATGCATTAAATTTACATGTCGTGTAAGACTATCTTGCCTGTTAAATGTTGTAGCACAATGACTGCACACAAACATTTTCAGATTATGTTTTGTACTTGCATGACGTTGAAGGTTGTCAGGTCTTGAGAACTGTTTCTTACAGTCACCACACTTGAACATGATGATTACTTTCCAAGTTATCTATAAAAGAAAGAAATCATCAATGTTAATAAAAGATAAAACAAAAAGTACAATATAAATAGTTTAATTATATTCCAGTCAATGGTTATAGCAGGGTATTTAAATCGATCTGTGAACTCCTAGCAAGTCTAACTTTATGTAGTTCTAACTGAGGGTTACTATATACCACTGTCACTGACACCTAGCAGTGAACATTAGAACTTGATAGAGTGGTAGAAACCAGCGGTCGCCAGTTAAGTGAGCTAAGTGTGGCGTCATAGCCAGTCTTAAAACAAGTCTAAACTTGTAGAACATATCAGGTGATTGAAACCAGCGATCGTTAGTTAAGTGAGCTAAGTGTGACGTCATAGCCAGTCTTAAAACAAGTCTAAACTTGTAGAACATGTCACGTGATAGAAACCAGCGATCGCCAGTTAAGTGTGACGTCATAGCCAGTCTTAAAACAAGTTTAAAATTGTAAAACATGTCACATGATAAGGTTAAGTTAGGTAAAGTTAGGTTATGTTAGGTGAACTGAGGTTAAGTCTTTAAATATTCCCTCTGACACTGACACCTAGCAATGAACATTCAGACTTAATAGAGCGGTAATCAAAATCTATCCTACAAAATTAGCTTTACACATCATGGTCAATTAATTCCAATGTTTGACTGCCAAATATACCATTTTCACTGACATGTAGTGGTGAACATTGGAAAATATCACTCTAACTGTTTAAAAGTTATTAGAGGGGGGCACTTACCTTTTTATAATTGATCAACTTATGCCACTGAATGAACAGATTGTAGGAATCTGGTAACCTACAGGTACCCAATTATCTGCAAACAAATCAATCAATCAATCAATCAATCAATAAATACATTCCAATCAATAACTTCAACATCAATTAGTAATAAAAGACTACAATCCATTAATAATAAGTACTTACTTTGCAAAATAATTTAATGATTTTCTACCAAAACGGCTTTTTTTTACAACTCTTGAGCAGTAATAGAGCACTGTTCACTCAAAGCGAGTAATAAAGACTGAGAGTAGGGAGATATATGACACCCCTCTTATATAAACTCTCATCGCTCGTGTCAGCAGTTTTTTGCAGATCATTGCAATTCCTTTCCCAATACAGTTGAGAGTCCAAAGTACACTAGGAACACCTGTGTGGTATTCAATGACTGCTGACTTTGCATGATCATCACCCATTGTCTTAATCAACATATGGGGTTTCAAATTACTGCAGCGTCAGTCATAGCAACAGCAGTGTGCGCTCTCTGGTATGTCAGCAACATGACACCGGAAGGAACACCCGTGTAATATCCAATAACTGCTAACTTTGCATGATCATCATCCATTGTCTTAATGAACACTTGCGGTTTCAAATTACTGCAGTGTTAGTCATAGCAACAGATCTGCGCGCTCTCTGTCATGTCTGTAATATGACACAGGAAGTAACAAGACGTCTTACTGCACGTGCCATCTCATCAGTTTTAACATCTTAAGAACATGTATTATTCTCTTTCAACTACAAATGACTTGTTAGAACACATCCATCCACCAAGTTAGATCAATAATCACATGTATTTCGTCACTTTCCTTTCATATCGTTATCCCATTATAGTAGTGGGGGATTAGTGAACAACGTCAATTCAACACACACACAAATGTGGTTAGGCCCTTTGACATAATTTAAATAAATTCATGGGCTAGTCCATAGGAACCAGGCCTAAGGGACCCGTCCAAAGGGATCAGTCCAAAGGGACAAGGACTCGTCCACAAGGACTTGTCCACAAGGACCTGTCCACACAGACTTGTCCACAAGGACTCATCCACAAGGACCTGTCCGCAAGGACTTGTCCACAAGGACTCGTCCGCAAGGACCTGTCAACAATAACCCATCAACAGGGGCCCGACAGCAGGGGGCTCGTCAACAATAATAGGGGCTCTCATCTCAAGGCCTAACATGCCCCTCTTTGATTATTGGTTTGCAGAACAACGTTACATTCCATATCGGCATTCAAACTCTCACATGTTGCAATTGGAAAGAGTGATTCTCTAAAAAATTCAATTTCACCCTCTAGTAGGGGTAGGTTTTATTTTTGGGGTTGAAATATGTTGTCCATTGGAAAGAGGGTGCCAGCCCGAGTTCAATGACACCTCATTTGTCAAAATCAGACCATAAGTTCGAGAGATATCGCACCGCCGCCATCTTGTGTGGAGGGTGTGGAGGTGGAGGTGCTAGAACCGGCCAAAACACACTACTAACTACTGTGTCTATTTCATTACTTATTTATGATGTCAAGTGTATAAATCCTACATGTTACCTTATTGTGTGCTGTTAGCACATAGTTATTAAGCATAATTAAATTGTTTGTTTTTCATGGCTGAACACTTAGCTTTTGGATGTAATTGTTTTCTTTTACGGACGTCATCGCCGTAAATTTTGTTAATTGATAGGACTTAGCTAGATGAATTAACGTTAAATTTAAATGTCGAAATGGTACCATCCTAACTTAGATTTGTTTTGCTACCCTGTTAAATGTAAATTCAGATATTAGCTTAATCTTGTAACTTGAACTAGGGACTTGTGTTGAACCATATTCCTAGCGTTGCTGTTGTTGCTTTATTATTGTGAGTTAGATCTTTCGCGAGGGTTTTCCGTGTCTTCTCAGGTAGGGACCTGCTCTTTATTTTTGTTTATTTATTAGCATGCGGACTAGCCGATTATAACCCTCCGAACTAGGCTAGGGGCTTGTGAATTTTAATAAATTTTCACGGTGTTTTACATAAGTCTGGATGTTTATTTTCTCAGACTAGTTTTAAGGTGAACCTTTCCTTAGGCGGTCTATGACCATCGTCACCATGTACCACGATCCCTGTGGACTACGGACTCTCGTGCCGCTTTAGCCTTTATGGAAGGTCACCTGATCCTCACGGTAATTTTATTCGACTTATGGGATGTTAGGAAAGTCATCGTGGTTGTTGACTCTACTAGACGGTCTCAATACCTCTAGTTTCAGTCACACGACAGCACTGCCACTTGGAAATAACGTTCAATTGCACATTAAAAACAGTGATTTGTTAAGGTTCATATCACCATTTCTCTAGTTTCAGTCACGTGGCAGCACTGCCGCTTGGGCATAACGTTCAATTGCACATTAAAACAATGATTTGTTAACGTTCATATCACCACTCCTCTAGTTTCAGTCACGTGGCAGCTCTGTCACTTGGGCATAACGTTCAATTGCACATTAAAAACAGTGATTTGTTAACGTTCATATCACCATTCCTCTAGTTTCAGTCACGTGGCGACACTGCCACTTGGGCATAACGTTCAATTGCACATTAAAACAGTGATTTGTTAACGTTCGTATCACCATTCCTGTAGTTTCAGTCACGTGGCAACACAGCCACTTGGGCATAACGTTCAATTGCACATTAAAAACAGTGATTTGTTAACGTTCATATCACCAATCGTCTAGTTTCAGTCACGTGGCAGCACTGTCACTCGGGCATATCGTCCAATTGCACATTAAAAACAGTGATTTGTTAACGTTCATATCACCATACCTCTAGTTTCAGTCACACGACAGCACTGCCACTTGGGCATAACGTTCAATTGCACATTTAAAACAGTGATTTGTTAAGGTTCATATCACCATTCCTCTAGTTTCAGTCACGTGGCAGCACTGCCACTTGGGCATAACGTTCAATTGCACACTAAAACAGTGATTTGTAAACGTTCATATTACCACTCCTCTAGTTTCAGTCACGTGGCAGCTCTGTCACTTGGGCATAACGTTCAATTGCACATTAAAAACAGTGATTTGTTAACGTTCATATCACCATTCCTCTAGATTCAGTCACGTGGCAGCACTGTCACTTGGGCATAACGTTCAATTGCACATTTAAAACAGTGATTTAATAATGTTCATATCACCATTCCTCTAGTTTCAGTCACGTGGCAGCACTGTCACTTGAGCATAACGTTCAATTGCACATTAAAAACAGTCAATTGTTAGCGTTCATATCACCACTCCTCTAGTATCAGTCACACGACAGCACTGTCACTTGGGCATAACGTTCAATTGCACATTTAAAACAGTGATTTGTTAACGTTCATATCACCATTCCTCTATTTTCAGTCACGTGGAAGCACTGTCACTTGAGCATAACATTCAATTGCACATTAAAAACAGTGATTTGTTAACGTTCATATCACCATTCCTATAGTTTCAGTCACGTGGCAGCACTGTCGTTTGGGCATAACGTTCAATTGCACATTAAAAACAGTGATTTGTTAATGTTCATATCACCATTCCTCTAGTTTCAGTCACGTGGAAGCACTGTCACTTGAGCATAACGTTCAATTGCACATTAAAAAAAGGGATTTGTTAACGTTCATATCACCATTCCTGTAGTTTCAGTCACGTGGCAGCTCTGTCACTTGGGAATAACGTTCAATTGCACATTAAAAACAGTGATTTGTTAACGTTCATATCACCACTCGACTAGTTTCAGTCACGTGGCAGCACTGCCTCTTGGGCATAACGTTCAATTGCACATTAAAACAGTGATTTGTTAATGTTCATATCACCATTCCTCTAGTTTCAGTCACGTGGCAGCACTGTCGTTTGGGCATAACGTTCAATTGCGCATTAAAAACAGTGATTTGTTAACGTTCATATCACCATTCCTCTAGTTTCAGTGACGTGGCAGCACTGCCACTTGGGCATAAAGTTCAATTGCACATATAAAAAAAAAGATTTGTTAACGTTCATATCACCACTCCTCTAGTTTCAGTCACCTAGCAGCACTGTCACTTGATCATAACGTTCAATTGCACATTAAAAACAGTGATTTTTTAACGTTCATATCACCATTCCTCTAGTTTCAGTCACTTGGCAGCACTGTCACTTGAGCGTAACGTTCAAATGCACATTAAAACAGTGATTTGTTAACGTTCATATCACCATTCCTGTAGTTTCAGTCAAGTGGAAGCACTGTCACTTGGGAATAACGTTCAATTGCACATTTAAAACAGTGATTTGTTAACGTTAATATCACCATTCCTCTAGTTTCAGTCACGTGGAAGCACTGTCACTTGAGCATATAGTTCAATTGCACATTAAAAACAGTGATTTGTTAACGTTCATATCAGGGGCAGATGACCTCGTAGTTCCGCCCCTTAAAAAAACAATAACTAACTAACTACCTAACGTTCATATCACCATTCCTCTAGTTTCAGTCACGTGGCAGCACTGCCGTTTGGGCATAACGTTTAATTGCACATTAAAAACATTGATTTGTTAACGTTCATATCACCATTCCTGTAGTTTCAGTCACACGACAGCACTGCCACTTGGGCATAACGTTCAATGGCAGATTTAAAAACAGTGATTTGTCAACGTTCAAATCACCATTCCTCTAGTTTCAGTCACTTGGCAGCACTGTCACTTGGGCATAACGTTCAATTGCACATTAAAAACAGTGATTTGTTAACGTTAATATCACCATTCCTCTAGTTTCAGTCACGTGGAAGCACTGTCACTTGAGCATATAGTTCAATTGCACATTAAAAACAGTGATTTGTTAACGTTCATATCAGGGGCAGATGACCTCGTAGTTCCGCCCCTTAAAAAAACAATAACTAACTAACTACCTAACGTTCATATCACCATTCCTCTAGTTTCAGTCACGTGGCAGCACTGCCGTTTGGGCATAACGTTTAATTGCACATTAAAAACATTGATTTGTTAACGTTCATATCACCATTCCTGTAGTTTCAGTCACACGACAGCACTGCCACTTGGGCATAACGTTCAATGGCAGATTTAAAAACAGTGATTTGTCAACGTTCAAATCACCATTCCTCTAGTTTCAGTCACTTGGCAGCACTGTCACTTGGGCATAACGTTCAATTGCACATTAAAAACAGTGATTTGTTAACGTTCTAATCACCACTCCTCTAGTTTCAGTCACGTGGCAGCACTGTCACTTGGGCATAACGTTCAAATGCACATTAAAACAGTGATCTGTTAGCGTTCATATCACCACTCCTCTAGTTTCAGTCACGTGCAAGCACTGTCACTTGAGCATAACATTCAATTGCACATTAAAACCAGTGATTTGTTAGCGTTCATATCACCACTCCTCTAGTTTCAGTCACGTGCAAGTACTGTCACTTGAGCATAACATTCAATTGCACATTAAAACCAGTGATTTGTTAGCGTTCATATCACCACTCCTCTAGTTTCAGTCACGTGCAAGCACTGTCACTTGAGCATAACGTTCATTTGCACATTAAAAAAAGTGATTTGTTAACGTTCATATCACCATTCCTCTAGTTTCAGTCACGTGGCAGCACTGTAACTTGAGCATAACATTCAATTGCACATTAAAAACAGTGATTTGTTAGCGTTCATATCACCACTCCTCTAGTTTCAGTCACGTGCAAGCACTGTCACTTGAGCTTAACGTTCAATTGCACATTAAAAACAGTGATTTGTTAACGTTCATATCACCATTCCTATAGTTTCAGTCACGTGGCAGCACTGTGGTTTGGGCATAACGTTCAATTGCACATTAAAAACAGTGATTTGTTGACGTTCATATCACCATTCCTCTAGTTTCACTCATATGACAGCACTGTCACTTGGGCATAACGTTCAATTGCACATTTAAAACAGTGATTTGTTAACGTTCATATCACCATTCCTCTAGTTTCAGTCACGTGGAAGCACTGTCACTTGAGCATAACGTCCAATTGCAAATTAAAAAAAGTGATTTGTTAACGTTCATATCACCATTCCTCCAGTTTCAGTCACGTGGCAGCTTTGTCACTTGGGAATAACGTTCAATTGCACATTAAAAACAGTGATTTGTTAACGTTCATATCAGAACTCCTGTAGTTTCAGTCACGTGGCAGCACTGCCACTTGGGCATAACGTTCAATTGCACATTAAAACAGTGATTTGTTAATGTTCATATCACCATTCCTCTAGTTTCAGTCACGTGGCAGCACTGTCATTTGGGCATAACGTTGAATTGCACATTAAAAACAGTGATTTGTTAACGTTCATATCACCATTCCTCTAGTTTCAGTCACGTGGCAGCACTGTAACTTGAGCATAACATTCAATTGCACATTAAGAACAGTGATTTGTTAGCGTTCATATCACCACTCCTCTAGTTTCAGTCACGTGCAAGCACTGTCACTTGAGCATAACATTCAATTGCACATTAAAACCAGTGATTTGTTAGCGTTCATATCACCACTCCTCTAGTTTCAGTCACGTGCAAGTACTGTCACTTGAGCATAACGTTCATTTGCACATTAAAAACAGTGATTTGTTAACGTTCATATCACCATTCCTCTAGTTTCAGTCACGTGGCAGCACTGTAACTTGAGCATAACATTCAATTGCACATTAAAAACAGTGATTTGTTAGCGTTCATATCACCACTCCTCTAGTTTCAGTCACGTGCAAGCACTGTCACTTGAGCATAACGTTCAATTGCACATTAAAAACAGTGATTTGTTAACGTTCATATCACCATTCCTATAGTTTCAGTCACGTGGCAGCACTGTCGTTTGGGCATAACGTTCAATTGCACATTAAAAACAGTGATTTGTTGACGTTCATATCACCATTCCTCTAGTTTCACTCATATGACAGCACTGTCACTTGGGCATAACGTTCAATTGCACATTTAAAACAGTGATTTGTTAACGTTCATATCACCATTCCTCTAGTTTCAGTCACGTGGAAGCACTGTCACTTGAGCATAACGTTCAATTGCAAATTAAAAAAAGTGATTTGTTAACGTTCATATCACCATTCCTCTAGTTTCAGTCACGTGGCAGCTCTGTCACTTGGGAATAACGTTCAATTGCACATTAAAAACAGTGATTTGTTAACGTTCATATCACCACTCCTCTAGTTTCAGTCACGTGGCAGCACTGCCACTTGGGCATAACGTTCAATTGCACATTAAAACAGTGATTTTTAAACGTTCATATCACCATTCTTCTAGTTTCAGTCACACGACAGCACTGCCACTTGGGCATAACTTTCAATTGCACATTAAAAACAGTGATTTTTAAACGTTCATATCACCATTCTTCTAGTTTCAGTCAGGTGGCAGCACTGTCGTTTGGGCATAACGTTCAATTGCACATTAAAAACAGTGATTTGTTAATGTTCATATCACCATTCCTCTAGTTTCAGTCACGCGACAGCACTGTTACTTGGGCATAACGTTCAATTGCACATTAAAAACAGTGATTTGTTAACGTTCATATCACCACTCCTCTAGTTTAGGTCACGTGGCAGCACCGCCACTTGAGCATAACGTTCAATTGTATATTAAAAACAGTGATTTGTTAACGTTCATATCACCATTCCTCTAGTTTCAGTGACGTGGCAGCGCTGCCACTTGGGCATAACGTTCAATTGCACATTAAAAACAGTGATTTGTTAACGTTCATATCACCATACCTCTAGTTTCAGTCACACGACAGCACTGCCACTTGGTTATAACGTTCAATTGCACATTAAAAACAGTGATTTGTTAAGGTTCATATCACCATTCCTCTAGTTTCAGTCACGTGGCAGCACTGTCGTTTGGGCATAACGTTCAATTGCACATTGAAACAGTGATTTGTTAACGTTCATATCACCACTCCTCTAGTTTCAGTCACACGACAGAACTGCCACTTGGGCATAACGTTCAATTGCACATTAAAAACAGTGATTTTTAAACGTTCATATCACCATTCTACTAGTTTCAGTCACGTGGCAGCACTGTCGTTTGGGCATAACGTTCAATTGCACATTAAAAACAGTGATTTGTTGACGTTCATATCACCATTCCTCTACTTTCAGTCACGTGGCAGCACTGTAACTTGAGCATATCATTCAATTGCACATTAAAAACAGTGATTTTTTAGCGCTTCATATCACCACTCCTCTAGTTTCAGTCACGTGCAAGCACAGTCACGTGAGCATAACGTTCAATTGCACATTAAAAACAGTGATTTGTTAACGTTCATATCACCATTCCTATAGTTTCAGTCACGTGGCAGCACTGTCGTTTGGGCATAACGTTCAATTGCACATTAAAAACAGTGATTTGTTGACGTTCATATCACCATTCCTCGAGTTTCAGTCACGTGGAAGCACTGTCACATGAGCATAACGTTCAATTGCACATTAAAAAAAAGTGATTTGTTAACGTTCATATCACCATTCCTCTAGTTTCATTCACGTGGAAGCACTGTCACTTGAGCATAACGTTCAATTGCACATTAAAAAAAGTGATTTGTTAACGTTCATATCACCATTCCTCTAGTTTCAGTCACGTGGCAGCTCTGTCACTTGGGAAAAACGTTCAATTGCACATTAAAAACAGTGATTTGTTAACGTTCATATCACCACTCCTCTAGTTTCAGTCACGTGGCAGCACTGCCACTTGGGCATAACGTTCAATTGCACATTAAAACAGTGATTTGTTAATGTTCATATCACCATTCCTCTAGTTTCAGTCACGTGGCAGCACTGTCGTTTGGGCATAACGTTCAATTGCACATTAAAAACAGTGATGTGTTAACGTTCATATCACCATTCCTCTAGTTTCAGTCACACGACAGCACTGCCACTTGGGCATAACGTTCAATTGCACATTAAAAACAGTGATTTTTAAACGTTCATATCACCATTCTTCTAGTTTCAGTCACGTGGCAGCACTGTCGTTTGGGCATAACGTTCAATTGCTCATTAAAACAGTGATTCGTTAACGTTCATATCAGCATTCCTCTAGTTTCAATCACACGACAGCACTGTCACTTGGGCATAACGTTCAATTGCACATTAAAAACAGTGATTTGTTAATGTTCACATCACCACTCCTCTAGATTCAGTCACGTGGCAGCACCGCCACTTGGGCATAACATTCAATTGCACATTAAAAACAGTGATTTGTTAACGTTCATATCACCATTCCTCTAGTTTCAGTCACGTGGCAGCACTGTCGTTTGGGCATAACGTTCAAATGCTCATTAAAACAGTGATTTGTTAACGTTCATATCAGCATTCCTCTAGTTTCAAACACACGACAGCACTGTCACTTGGGCATAACGTTCAATTGCACATTAAAAACAGTGATTTGTTAATGTTCACATCACCACTCCTCTAGATTCAGTCACGTGGCAGCACCGCCACTTGGGCATAACGTTCAATTGCACATTAAAAACAGTGATTTGTTAACGTTCATATCCCCATTCCTCTAGTTTCAGTGACGTGGCAGCACTGCCACTTGGGCATAACGTTCAATTGCACATATTAAAAAAAAAGATTTGTTAACGTTCATATTACCACTCCTCTAGTTTCAGTCACGTAGCAGCACTGTCACTTGAGCGTAACGTTCAATTGCACATTAAAACAGTGATGTGTTAACGTTCATATCACCATTCCTGTAGTTTCAGTCAAGTGGAAGCACTGTCACTTGGGAATAACGTTCAATTGCACATTTAAAACAGTGATTTGTTAACGTTAATATCACCATTCCTCTAGTTTCAGTCACGTGGCAGCACTGTAACTTGAGAATAAAGTTCAATTGCACATTAAAAACAGTGATTTGTTAACGTTCATATCAGGGGCAGATGACCTCATAGTTCCGCCCCTTAAAACAACAATAACTAACTAACTAACTACCTAACGTTCATATCACCATTCCTCTAGTTTCAGTCACGTGGCAGCACTGTCGTTTGGGCATAACGTTCAATTGCACATTAAAAACATTGATTTGTTAACGTTCATATCACCATTCCTGTAGTTTCAGTCACACGACAGCACTAAAACGTGGGCATAACGTTCAATTGCACATTAAAAACAGTGATTTGTTAACGTTCACATCACCACTCCTCTAGTTTCAGTCACGTGGCAGCAATGTCACTTGGGCATATCGTTCAAATGCACATTAAAAACAGTGATTTGTTAATGCTCAAATCACCACTCCTCTTGTTTCAGTCACGTGACAGCTCCGCCACTTGGGCATAACGTTCAATTGCACATTAAAAACAGTGATTTGTTAAGATTCATATCACCATTCCTCTAGTTTCAGTCACGTGGCAGCACTGCCACTTGGGCATAACGTTCAATTGCACATTAAAACAGTGATTTGATAACGTTCATATCACCACTCCTCTAGTTTCTGTCACGTGGCAGCTCTGTCACTTGGGCATAACGTTCAATTGCACATTAAAAACAGTGATTTGTTAACGTGCATATCACCATTCCTCTAGTTTCAGTGACGTGGCAGCTCTGTCACATGGGCATAACGTCCAATTGCACATTAAAAACAGTGATTTGTTAACGTTCAAAACACCATTCCTCAAGTTTCAGTCTCGTAGCGGCACTGCTATTCGGTCATAACGTTCAATTGCACATTAAAACAGTGATTTGTTAACGTTCATATCACCACTCCTCTAGATTCAGCCACGAGGCAGCACCGCCACTTGGGCATAACGTTCAATTACACATTAAAAACAGTTATTTGTTAACGTTCATATCACCATTCCTCTAGTTTCAGTCACGTGGCAGCACCGCCACTTGGGCATAACGTTCAATTGCACATTAAAAACCGTGATTTGTTAACGTTCATATCACCATTCCTCTAGTTTCAGTGACGTGGCAGCACTGCCACTTGGGCATAACGTTCAATTTCACATATAAAAAAGATTTGTTAACGTTCATATCACCACTCCTCTAGTTTCAGTCACCTAGCAGCACTGTCACTTGATCATAACGTTCAATTGCACATTAAAACAGTGATTTGTTAATGTTCATATCACCATTCCTCTAGTTTCAGTCACGTGGCAGCACTGTCGTTTGGGCATAAAGTTCAATTGCACATTAAAAACAGTGATGTGTTAACGTTCATATCACCATTCCTCTAGTTTCAGTCACACGACAGCACTGCCACTTGGGCATAACGTTCAATTGCACATTAAAAACAGTGATTTTTAAACGTTCATATCACCATTCTTCTAGTTTCAGTCACGTGGCAGCACTGTCGTTTGGGTATAACGTTCAATTGCTCATTAAAACAGTGATTCGTTAACGTTCATATCAGCATTCCTCTAGTTTCAATCACACGACAGCACTGTCACTTGGGCATAACGTTCAATTGCACATTAAAAACAGTGATTTGTTAATGTTCACATCACCACTCCTCTAGATTCAGTCACGTGGCAGCACCGCCACTTGGGCATAACAATCAATTGCACATTAAAAACAGTGATTTGTTAACGTTCATATCACCATTCCTCTAGTTTCAGTCACGTGGCAGCACTGTCGTTTGGGCATAACGTTCAAATGCTCATTAAAACAGTGATTTGTTAACGTTCATATCAGCATTCCTCTAGTTTCAAACACACGACAGCACTGTCACTTGGGCATAACGTTCAATTGCACATTAAAAACAGTGATTTGTTAATGTTCACATCACCACTCCTCTAGATTCAGTCACGTGGCAGCACAGCCACTTGGGCATAACGTTCAATTGCACATTAAAAACAGTGATTTGTTAACGTTCATATCCCCATTCCTCTAGTTTCAGTGACGTGGCAGCACTGCCACTTGGGCATAACGTTCAATTGCACATATTAAAAAAAAAGATTTGTTAACGTTCATATCACCACTCCTCTAGTTTCAGTCACGTAGCAGCACTGTCACTTGAGCGTAACGTTCAATTGCACATTAAAACAGTGATGTGTTAACGTTCATATCACCATTCCTGTAGTTTCAGTCAAGTGGAAGCACTGTCACTTGGGAATAACGTTCAATTGCACATTTAAAACAGTGATTTGTTAACGTTAATATCACCATTCCTCTAGTTTCAGTCACGTGGCAGCACTGTAACTTGAGAATAAAGTTCAATTGCACATTAAAAACAGTGATTTGTTAACGTTCATATCAGGGGCAGATGACCTCATAGTTCCGCCCCTTAAAACAACAATAACTAACTAACTAACTACCTAACGTTCATATCACCATTCCTCTAGTTTCAGTCACGTGGCAGCACTGTCGTTTGGGCATAACGTTCAATTGCACATTAAAAACATTGATTTGTTAACGTTCATATCACCATTCCTGTAGTTTCAGTCACACGACAGCACTAAAACGTGGGCATAACGTTCAATTGCACATTAAAAACAGTGATTTGTTAACGTTCACATCACCACTCCTCTAGTTTCAGTCACGTGGCAGCAATGTCACTTGGGCATATCGTTCAAATGCACATTAAAAACAGTGATTTGTTAATGCTCAAATCACCACTCCTCTTGTTTCAGTCACGTGACAGCTCCGCCACTTGGGCATAACGTTCAATTGCACATTAAAAACAGTGATTTGTTAAGATTCATATCACCATTCCTCTAGTTTCAGTCACGTGGCAGCACTGCCACTTGGGCATAACGTTCAATTGCACATTAAAACAGTGATTTGATAACGTTCATATCACCACTCCTCTAGTTTCAGTCACGTGGCAGCTCTGTCACTTGGGCATAACGTTCAATTGCACATTAAAAACAGTGATTTGTTAACGTGCATATCACCATTCCTCTAGTTTCAGTGACGTGGCAGCTCTGTCACATGGGCATAACGTCCAATTGCACATTAAAAACAGTGATTTGTTAACGTTCAAAACACCATTCCTCAAGTTTCAGTCTCGTAGCGGCACTGCTATTCGGTCATAACGTTCAATTGCACATTAAAACAGTGATTTGTTAACGTTCATATCACCACTCCTCTAGATTCAGCCACGAGGCAGCACCGCCACTTGGGCATAACGTTCAATTACACATTAAAAACAGTTATTTGTTAACGTTCATATCACCATTCCTCTAGTTTCAGTCACGTGGCAGCACCGCCACTTGGGCATAACGTTCAATTGCACATTAAAAACCGTGATTTGTTAACGTTCATATCACCATTCCTCTAGTTTCAGTGACGTGGCAGCACTGCCACTTGGGCATAACGTTCAATTTCACATATAAAAAAGATTTGTTAACGTTCATATCACCACTCCTCTAGTTTCAGTCACCTAGCAGCACTGTCACTTGATCATAACGTTCAATTGCACATTAAAAACAGTGATTTTTTAACGTTCATATCACCATTCCTCTAGTTTCAGTCACTTGGCAGCACTGTCACTTGAGCGTAACGTTCAAATGCACATTAAAACACTGATTTGTTAACGTTCATACCACCATTCCTGTAGTTTCAGTCAAGTGGAAGCAATGTCACTTGGGAATAACGTTCAATTGCACATTTAAAACAGTGATTTGTTAACGTTAATATCACCATTCCTCTAGTTTCAGTCACGTTGAAGCACTGTCACTTGAGCATATAGTTCAATTGCACATTAAAAACAGTGATTTGTTAACGTTCATATCAGGGGCAGATAACCTCGTAGTTCCGCCCCTTAAAAAAACAATAACTAACTAACTACCTAACGTCCATATCACCATTCCTCTAGTTTCAGTCACGTGGCAGCACTGTCGTTTGGGCATAACGTTCAATTGCACATTAAAAACATTGACTTGTTAACGTTCATATCACCATTCCTGTAGTTTCAGTCACACGACAGCACAGCCACTTGGGCATAACGTTCAATGGCAGATTTAAAAACAGTGATTTGTTAACGTTCAAATCACCATTCCTCTAGTTTCAGTCACTTGGCAGCACTGTCACTTGGGCATAACGTTCAATTGCACATTTAAAACAGTGATTTGTTAACGTTCTCATCACCACTCCTCTAGTTTCAGTCACGTGGCAGCACTGTCACTTGGGCATAACGTTCAAATGCACATTAAAACAGTGATTTGTTAATGTTCAAATCACCACTCCTCTTGTTTCAGTCACGTGGCAGCTCCGCCACTTGGGCATAACGTTCAATTGCACATTAAAAACAGTGATTTGTTAAGGTTCATATCACCATTCCTCTAGTTTCAGTCACGTGGCAGCACTGCCACTTGGGCATAACGTTCAATTGCACATTAAAACAGTGATTTGTTATCCTTCATATCACCACTCCTCTAGTTTCAGTCACGTGGCAGCTCTGTCACATGGGCATAACGTTCAATTGCACATTAAAAACAGTGATTTGTTAACGTTCAAATCACCATTCCTCAAGTTTCAGTCACGTGGCGGCACTGCTATTTGGGCATAACGTTCAATTGCACATTAAAACAGTGATTTGTTAACGTTCATATCACCACTCCTCTAGTTTCAATCACGGACCAGCTCTGTCACTTGGGCATAACGTTCAATTGCACATTAAAAACAGTGATTTGTTAACGTTCAAATCACCATTCCTCTAGTTACAGTCACGTGGCGGCACTGCTACTTGCGCATAACGTTCAATTGCACATTTAAACAGTGATTTGTTAACGTTCATATCACCATTCCTCTAGTTTCAGTCACGTGGCAGCACTGCCACTTGGGCATAACGTTCAATTGCACATTAAAAACAGTGATTTGTTAACGTTCATATCACCATTCCTCTAGTTTCAGTGACGTGGCAGCACTGTCACTTGAGCATAACGTACAATTGCACATTGTAAACAGAGATTTGTTAACGTTCATATCACCATTCCTCTAGTTTCAGTCACGTGGCAGCACTGTCACTTGAGCATAACGTTCAAGTGCACTTAAAAACAGTGATTTGTTAACGTTCATATCACCATTCCTCTAGTTTAAGTCACGTGGAAGCACTGTCCCTTGAGCATAACGTTCAATTGCACATTAAAACAGTGGTTTGTTAACGTTCATATCACCATTCCTCTAGTTTCAGTCACGTGGCAGCACCGCCACTTGAGCATAACGCTCAATTGCTCATTAAAAACAGTGAATTTTTAACGTTCATACCACCACTCGTCTAGTTTCAGTCACTTGGCAGCACTGTCACTTTGGCATAACGTTCAATTGAACATTAAACCCAGTGATTTGTTAATGTTCATATCACCGTTCCTCTAGAATCAGATACGAGGCAGCACTGTCACTTGGGCATAACGTTCAATTGCACATTAAAAACAGTGATTTGTTAACGTTCATATCACCATTACTCTAGTTTCAGTCACGAGGAAACACTGTCACTTGAGCATAACGTTCAATTGCACATTAAAACAGAGATTTGTTAACGTTCATATCACCATTCCTGTAGTTTCAGTCAAGTGGCAGTGCAGTCACTTGGGAATAACGTTCAATTGCACACTTAAAACAGTGATTTGTTAACGTTCATATCACCATTCCTCAAGTTTCAGTCACGTGGCAGCACTGTCACTTGAGCATAACGTTCAATTGCACATTAAAAACAGTGATTTGTTAACGTTCATATCACCATTCCTCTAGTTTCAGTCACGTGGCAGCACTGTCCTTTGGGCATAACGTTCAACTGCACATTAAAAACAGTGATTTGTTAACGTTCATATCACCATTCCTCTAGTTTCAGTCACACGACAGCACTGCCACATGGGCATAACGTTCAATTGCACATTAAAAACAGTGATTTGTTAACGTTCATATCACCATTCTTCTAGTTTCAGTCACTTGGCAGCACTGTCACTTGTGCATAACGTTCAATTGCACATTTAAACAGTGATTTGTTAACGTTCATATCACCATTCCTCTAGTTTCAGTCACGTGGCAGCACTGCCACTTGGGCATAACGTTCAATTGCACATTAAAAACAGTGATTTGTTAACGTTCGTATCACCATTCCTCTAGTTTCAGTGACGTGGCAGCACTGTCACTTGAGCATAACGTACAATTGAACATTGTTAACAGAGATTTGTTAACGTTCATATCACCATTCCTCTAGTTTCAGTCACGTGGCAGCACTGTCACTTGAGCATAACGTTCAAGTGCACTTAAAAACAGTGATTTGTTAACGTTCATATCACCATTCCTCTAGTTTCAGTCACGTGGCAGCACTGTCACTTGAGCATAACGTTCAGGTTCACTTAAAAACAGTGATTTGTTAACGTTCATATCACCATTCCTCTAGTTTCACTCACGTGGCAGACCTGTCACTTCACCATAACGTTCAATTGCACATTAAAACAGTGATTTGTTAACGTTCATATCACCATTCTCTACTTTCATCCACGTGGCAGATCTGTCACTTGTGCATAACGTTCAATTGCACATTAAAAACAGTGATTTGTTAAGGTTCATATCACCACTCCTCTAGTTTCAGTCACGTGGCAGCACCGCCACTTGGGCATAACGTTCAATTGCACATTAAAACAGTGATTTGTTAACGTTCATATCACCACTCCTCTAGTTTCAGTCACGTGGCAGCTCTATCACTTGGGCATAACGTTCAATTGCACATTAAAACAGTGATTTGTTAACGTTCATATCACCATTCCTCTAGATTCAGTCACTTGGCAGCACTGTCACTTGGGCATAACGTTCAATTGCACATTTAAAACAGTGATTTGTTAACGTTCATATCACCATTCCTCTAGTTTCAGTCACGTGCCAGTTCTGTCACTTGGGCATAACGTTCAATTGCACCTTCAAAACAGTGATTTGTTAACGTTCATATCACCATTCCTCTAGTTTCAGTCACGTGGCGGTACTGCCACTCGGGCATACCGTTCAATTGCACATTAAAACAGTGATTTGTTACCGTTCGTATCACCATTCCTGTAGTTTCAGTCACGTGGCAACATTGCCACTTGGGCATAACGTTCAATTGCACATTAAAAACAGTGATTTGTTAACGTTCGTATCACCAATCCTCTAGTTTCAGTCACGTGGCGGCACTGTCACTTGGTCATATCGTCCAATTGCACATGAAATACAGTGATTTGTTAACGTTCATATCACCACTCCTCTAGTTTCAGTCACGTGGCAGCACTGTCACTTGAGCATAACATTCAATTGCACATTAAAAACAGTGATTTGTTAGCGTTCATATCACCACTCCTCTAGTTTCAGTCACGTGCAAGCACTGTCACTTGAGCATAACGTTCAATTGCACATTAAATTCAGTGATTTGTTAACGTTCATATCACCATTCCTATAGTTTCAGTCACGTGGCAGCACTGTCGTTTGAGCATAACGTTCAATTGCACATTAAAAACAGTGATTTGTTGACGTTCATATCACCATTCCTCTAGTTTCAGTCACGTGGCAGCACTATCACTTGAGCATAACGTTCAAATGCACATTAAAAACAGTGATTTGTTAACGTTCATATCACCACTCCTCTAGTTTCAATCACGTGGCAGCTCTGTCACTTGGGCATAACGTTCAATTGCACATTAAAAACAGTGATTTCTTAACGTTCAAATCACCATTCCTCTAGTTACAGTCACGTGGCGGCACTGCTACTTGGGCATAACGTTCAATTGCACATTTAAACAGTGATTTGTTAACGTTCATATCACCATTCCTCTAGTTTCAGTCACGTGGCAGCACTGCCACTTGGGCATAACGTTCAATTGCACATTAAAAACAGTGATTTGTTAACGTTCATATCACCATTCCTCTAGTTTCAGTGACGTGGCAGCACTGTCACTTGAGCATAACGTACAATTGAACATTGTAAACAGAGATTTGTTAACGTTCATATCACCATTCCTCTAGTTTCAGTCACGTGGCAGCACTGTCACTTGAGCATAACGTTCAAGTGCACTTAAAAACAGTGATTTGATAACGTTAATATCACCATTCCTCTAGTTTCAGTCACGTGGCAGCACTGTCACTTGAGCATAACGTTCAATTGCACATTAAAACAGTGGTTTGTTATCGTTCATATCACCATTCCTCTAGTTTCAGTCACGTGGCATTACCGTCACTTGAGCATAACGCTCAATTGCTCATTAAAAACAGTGATTTTTTAACGTTCATACCACCACTCGTCTAGTTTCAGTCACTTGGCAGCACTGTCACTTGGGCATAACGTTCAATTGAACATTAAACCCAGTGATTTGTTAAAGTTCATATCACCGTTCCTCTAGAATCAGTTACGTGGCAGCACTGTCACTTGAGCATAACGTCCAAGTGCACTTAAAAACAGTGATTTGTTAACGTTCATATCACCATTCCTCTAGTTTCACTCACGTGGCAGCACTGTCACTTCACCATAACGTTCAATTGCACATTAAAACAGTGATTTGTTAACGTTCATATCACCATTCTCTAGTTTCAGTCACGTGGCAGATCTGTCACTTGTGCATAACGTTCAATTCCACATTAAAAACAGTGATTTGTTAAGGTTCATATCACCATTCCTCTAGTTTCAGTCACGTGGCAGCACTGCCACTTGGGCATAACGTTCAATTGCACATTAAAACAGTGATTTGTTAACGTTCATATCACCACTCCTCTAGTTTCAGTCACGTGGCAGCTCTATCACTTGGGCATAACGTTCAATTGCACATTAAAACAGTGATTTGTTAACGTTCATATCACCATTCCTCTAGATTCAGTCACTTGGCAGCACTGTCACTTGGGCATAACGTTCAATTGCACATTTAAAACAGTGATTTGTTAACGTTCATATCACCATTCCTCTAGTTTCAGTCACGTGGCAGTTCTGTCACTTGGGCATAACGTTCAATTGCACATTCAAAACAGTGATTTGTTAACGTTCATATCACCATTCCTCTAGTTTCAGTCACGCGGCGGCACTGTCACTTGAGCATAACGTTCAATTGCACGTTTAAAACAGTGATTTGTTAACGTTCATATCACCATTCCTCTAGTTTCAGTCACGTGGCAGTTCTGTCACTTGGGCATAACGTTCAATTGCACATTCAAAACAGTGATTTGTTAACGTTCATATCACCATTCCTCTAGTTTCAGTCACGCGGCGGCACTGTCACTTGAGCATAACGTTCAATTGCACATTAAAAACAGTGATTTGTTAACGTTCATATCACCATTCCTCTAGTTTCAGTCACGTGGCAGTTCTGTCACTCGGGCATAACGTTCAATTGCACATTAAAAACAGTGATTTGTTAACGTTCGTATCACCATTCCTGTAGTTTCAGTCACGTGGCAGCACTGCCACTTGGGCATAACGTTCAATTGCACATTAAAACAGTGATTTGTTAACGTTCATATCACCACTCCTCTAGTTTCAGTCACGTGGCAGCTCTATCACTTGGGCATAACGTTCAATTGCACATTAAAACAGTGATTTGTTAACGTTCATATCACCATTCCTCTAGATTCAGTCACTTGGCAGCACTGTCACTTGGGCATAACGTTCAATTGCACATTTAAAACAGTGATTTGTTAACGTTCATATCACCATTCCTCTAGTTTCAGTCACGTGCCAGTTCTGTCACTTGGGCATAACGTTCAATTGCACCTTCAAAACAGTGATTTGTTAACGTTCATATCACCATTCCTCTAGTTTCAGTCACGTGGCGGTACTGCCACTCGGGCATACCGTTCAATTGCACATTAAAACAGTGATTTGTTACCGTTCGTATCACCATTCCTGTAGTTTCAGTCACGTGGCAACATTGCCACTTGGGCATAACGTTCAATTGCACATTAAAAACAGTGATTTGTTAACGTTCGTATCACCAATCCTCTAGTTTCAGTCACGTGGCGGCACTGTCACTCGGTCATATCGTCCAATTGCACATGAAATACAGTGATTTGTTAACGTTCATATCACCACTCCTCTAGTTTCAGTCACGTGGCAGCACTGTCACTTGAGCATAACATTCAATTGCACATTAAAAACAGTGATTTGTTAGCGTTCATATCACCACTCCTCTAGTTTCAGTCACGTGCAAGCACTGTCACTTGAGCATAACGTTCAATTGCACATTAAATTCAGTGATTTGTTAACGTTCATATCACCATTCCTATAGTTTCAGTCACGTGGCAGCACTGTCGTTTGAGCATAACGTTCAATTGCACATTAAAAACAGTGATTTGTTGACGTTCATATCACCATTCCTCTAGTTTCAGTCACGTGGCAGCACTGTCACTTGAGCATAATGTTCAAATGCACATTAAAAACAGTGATTTGTTAACGTTCATATCACCACTCCTCTAGTTTCAATCACGTGGCAGCTCTGTCACTTGGGCATAACGTTCAATTGCACATTAAAAACAGTGATTTCTTAACGTTCAAATCACCATTCCTCTAGTTACAGTCACGTGGCGGCACTGCTACTTGGGCATAACGTTCAATTGCACATTTAAACAGTGATTTGTTAACGTTCATATCACCATTCCTCTAGTTTCAGTCACGTGGCAGCACTGCCACTTGGGCATAACGTTCAATTGCACATTAAAAACAGTGATTTGTTAACGTTCGTATCACCATTCCTCTAGTTTCAGTGACGTGGCAGCACTGTCACTTGAGCATAACGTACAATTGAACATTGTTAACAGAGATTTGTTAACGTTCATATCACCATTCCTCTAGTTTCAGTCACGTGGCAGCACTGTCACTTGAGCATAACGTTCAAGTGCACTTAAAAACAGTGATTTGTTAACGTTCATATCACCATTCCTCTAGTTTCAGTCACGTGGCAGCACTGTCACTTGAGCATAACGTTCAATTGCACATTAAAACAGTGGTTTGTTATCGTTCATATCACCATTCCTCTAGTTTCAGTCACGTGGCATTACCGCCACTTGAGCATAACGCTCAATTGCTCATTAAAAACAGTGATTTTTTAACGTTCATACCACCACTCGTCTAGTTTCAGTCATTTGGCAGCACTGTCACTTGGGCATAAAGTTCAATTGAACATTAAACCCAGTGATTTGTTAATGCTCATATCACCGTTCCTCTAGAATCAGTTACGTGGCAGCACTGTCACTTGAGCATAACGTTTAAGTGCACTTAAAAACAGTGATTTGTTAACGTTCATATCAACATTCCTCTAGTTTCACTCACGTGGCAGCACTGTCACTTCACCATAACGTTCAATTGCACATTAAAACAGTGATTTGTTAACGTTCATATCACCATTCTCTAGTTTCAGTCACGTGGCAGATCTGTCACTTGTGCATAACGTTCAATTGCACATTAAAAACAGTTATTTGTTAACGTTCATATCACCATTCCTCTAGTTTCAGTCACGTGGCAGCACCGCCACTTGGGCATAACGTTCAATTGCACATTAAAAACCGTGATTTGTTAACGTTCATATCACCATTCCTCTAGTTTCAGTGACGTGGCAGCACTGCCACTTGGGCATAACGTTCAATTTCACATATAAAAAAGATTTGTTAACGTTCATATCACCACTCCTCTAGTTTCAGTCACCTAGCAGCACTGTCACTTGATCATAACGTTCAATTGCACATTAAAACAGTGATTTGTTAATGTTCATATCACCATTCCTCTAGTTTCAGTCACGTGGCAGCACTGTCGTTTGGGCATAACGTTCAATTGCACATTAAAAACAGTGATGTGTTAACGTTCATATCACCATTCCTCTAGTTTCAGTCACACGACAGCACTGCCACTTGGGCATAACGTTCAATTGCACATTAAAAACAGTGATTTTTAAACGTTCATATCACCATTCTTCTAGTTTCAGTCACGTGGCAGCACTGTCGTTTGGGTATAACGTTCAATTGCTCATTAAAACAGTGATTCGTTAACGTTCATATCAGCATTCCTCTAGTTTCAATCACACGACAGCACTGTCACTTGGGCATAACGTTCAATTGCACATTAAAAACAGTGATTTGTTAATGTTCACATCACCACTCCTCTAGATTCAGTCACGTGGCAGCACCGCCACTTGGGCATAACATTCAATTGCACATTAAAAACAGTGATTTGTTAACGTTCATATCACCATTCCTCAAGTTTCAGTCACGTGGCAGCACTGTCGTTTGGGCATAACGTTCAAATGCTCATTAAAACAGTGATTTGTTAACGTTCATATCAGCATTCCTCTAGTTTCAAACACACGACAGCACTGTCACTTGGGCATAACGTTCAATTGCACATTAAAAACAGTGATTTGTTAATGTTCACATCACCACTCCTCTAGATTCAGTCACGTGGCAGCACCGCCACTTGGGCATAACGTTCAATTGCACATTAAAAACAGTGATTTGTTAACGTTCATATCCCCATTCCTCTAGTTTCAGTGACGTGGCAGCACTGCCACTTGGGCATAACGTTCAATTGCACATATTAAAAAAAAAGATTTGTTAACGTTCATATCACCACTCCTCTAGTTTCAGTCACGTAGCAGCACTGTCACTTGAGCGTAACGTTCAATTGCACATTAAAACAGTGATGTGTTAACGTTCATATCACCATTCCTGTAGTTTCAGTCAAGTGGAAGCACTGTCACTTGGGAATAACGTTCAATTGCACATTTAAAACAGTGATTTGTTAACGTTAATATCACCATTCCTCTAGTTTCAGTCACGTGGCAGCACTGTAACTTGAGAATAAAGTTCAATTGCACATTAAAAACAGTGATTTGTTAACGTTCATATCAGGGGCAGATGACCTCATAGTTCCGCCCCTTAAAACAACAATAACTAACTAACTAACTACCTAACGTTCATATCACCATTCCTCTAGTTTCAGTCACGTGGCAGCACTGTCGTTTGGGCATAACGTTCAATTGCACATTAAAAACATTGATTTGTTAACGTTCATATCACCATTCCTGTAGTTTCAGTCACACGACAGCACTAAAACGTGGGCATAACGTTCAATTGCACATTAAAAACAGTGATTTGTTAACGTTCACATCACCACTCCTCTAGTTTCAGTCACGTGGCAGCAATGTCACTTGGGCATATCGTTCAAATGCACATTAAAACAGTGATTTGTTAATGCTCAAATCACCACTCCTCTTGTTTCAGTCACGTGACAGCTCCGCCACTTGGGCATAACGTTCAATTGCACATTAAAAACAGTGATTTGTTAAGATTCATATCACCATTCCTCTAGTTTCAGTCACGTGGCAGCACTGCCACTTGGGCATAACGTTCAATTGCACATTAAAACAGTGATTTGATAACGTTCATATCACCACTCCTCTAGTTTCAGTCACGTGGCAGCTCTGTCACTTGGGCATAACGTTCAATTGCACATTAATAACAGTGATTTGTTAACGTGCATATCACCATTCCTCTAGTTTCAGTGACGTGGCAGCTCTGTCACATGGGCATAACGTCCAATTGCACATTACAAACAGTGATTTGTTAACGTTCAAAACACCATTCCTCAAGTTTCAGTCTCGTAGCGGCACTGCTATTCGGTCATAACGTTCAATTGCACATTAAAACAGTGATTTGTTAACGTTCATATCACCACTCCTCTAGATTCAGCCACGAGGCAGCACCGCCACTTGGGCATAACGTTCAATTACACATTAAAAACAGTTATTTGTTAACGTTCATATCACCATTCCTCTAGTTTCAGTCACGTGGCAGCACCGCCACTTGGGCATAACGTTCAATTGCACATTAAAAACCGTGATTTGTTAACGTTCATATCACCATTCCTCTAGTTTCAGTGACGTGGCAGCACTGCCACTTGGGCATAACGTTCAATTTCACATATAAAAAAGATTTGTTAACGTTCATATCACCACTCCTCTAGTTTCAGTCACCTAGCAGCACTGTCACTTGATCATAACGTTCAATTGCGCATTAAAACAGTGATTTTTTAACGTTCATATCACCATTCCTCTAGTTTCAGTCACTTGGCAGCACTGTCACTTGAGCGTAACGTTCAAATGCACATTAAAACACTGATTTGTTAACGTTCATACCACCATTCCTGTAGTTTCAGTCAAGTGGAAGCAATGTCACTTGGGAATAACGTTCAATTGCACATTTAAAACAGTGATTTGTTAACGTTAATATCACCATTCCTCTAGTTTCAGTCACGTTGAAGCACTGTCACTTGAGCATATAGTTCAATTGCACATTAAAAACAGTGATTTGTTAACGTTCATATCAGGGGCAGATAACCTCGTAGTTCCGCCCCTTAAAAAAACAATAACTAACTAACTACCTAACGTTCATATCACCATTCCTCTAGTTTCAGTCACGTGGCAGCACTGTCGTTTGGGCATAACGTTCAATTGCACATTAAAAACATTGATTTGTTAACGTTCATATCACCATTCCTGTAGTTTCAGTCACACGACAGCACAGCCACTTGAGCATAACGTTCAATGGCAGATTTAAAAGCAGTGATTTGTTAACGTTCAAATCACCATTCCTCTAGTTTCAGTCACTTGGCAGCACTGTCACTTGGGCATAACGTTCAATTGCACATTTAAAACAGTGATTTGTTAACGTTCTCATCACCACTCCTCTAGTTTCAGTCACGTGGCAGCACTGTCACTTGGGCATAACGTTCAAATGCACATTAAAACAGTGATTTGTTAATGTTCAAATCACCACTCCTCTTGTTTCAGTCACGTGGCAGCTCCGCCACTTGGGCATAACGTTCAATTGCACATTAAAAACAGTGATTTGTTAAGGTTCATATCACCATTCCTCTAGTTTCAGTCACGTGGCAGCACTGCCACTTGGGCATAACGTTCAATTGCACATTAAAACAGTGATTTGTTATCCTTCATATCACCACTCCTCTAGTTTCAGTCACGTGGCAGCTCTGTCACATGGGCATAACGTTCAATTGCACATTAAAAACAGTGATTTGTTAACGTTCAAATCACCATTCCTCAAGTTTCAGTCACGTGGCGGCACTGCTATTTGGGCATAACGTTCAATTGCACATTAAAACAGTGATTTGTTAACGTTCATATCACCACTCCTCTAGTTTCAATCACGGACCAGCTCTGTCACTTGGGCATAACGTTCAATTGCACATTAAAAACAGTGATTTGTTAACGTTCAAATCACCATTCCTCTAGTTACAGTCACGTGGCGGCACTGCTACTTGCGCATAACGTTCAATTGCACATTTAAACAGTGATTTGTTAACGTTCATATCACCATTCCTCTAGTTTCAGTCACGTGGCAGCACTGCCACTTGGGCATAACGTTCAATTGCACATTAAAAACAGTGATTTGTTAACGTTCATATCACCATTCCTCTAGTTTCAATGACGTGGCAACACTGTCACTTGAGCAT
Source organism: Meconema thalassinum (assembly GCA_946902985.2). NCBI lineage: Eukaryota > Metazoa > Arthropoda > Insecta > Orthoptera > Tettigoniidae > Meconema > Meconema thalassinum. Next base: position 53,667,866 of record OX336388.2, on the reverse strand, counting down.
AACGTACAATTGCACATTGTAAACAGAGATTTGTTAACGTTCATATCACCATTCCTCTAGTTTCAGTCACGTGGCAGCACTGTCACTTGAGCATAACGTTCAAGTGCACTTAAAAACAGTGATTTGTTAACGTTCATATCACCATTCCTCTAGTTTAAGTCACGTGGAAGCACTGTCCCTTGAGCATAACGTTCAATTGCACATTAAAACAGTGGTTTGTTAACGTTCATATCACCATTCCTCTAGTTTCAGTCACGTGGCAGCACCGCCACTTGAGCATAACGCTCAATTGCTCATTAAAAACAGTGAATTTTTAACGTTCATACCACCACTCGTCTAGTTTCAGTCACTTGGCAGCACTGTCACTTGGGCATAACGTTCAATTGAACATTAAACCCAGTGATTTGTTAATGTTCATATCACCGTTCCTCTAGAATCAGTTACGAGGCAGCACTGTCACTTGGGCATAACGTTCAATTGCACATTAAAAACAGAGATTTGTTAACGTTCATATCACCATTCCTCTAGTTTCAGTCACGAGGAAGCACTGTCACTTGAGCATAACGTTCAATTGCACATTAAAACAGTGATTTGTTAACGTTCATATCACCATTCCTGTAGTTTCAGTCAAGTGGCAGTGCAGTCACTTGGGAATAACGTTCAATTGCACACTTAAAACAGTGATTTGTTAACGTTCATATCACCATTCCTCAAGTTTCAGTCACGTGGCAGCACTGTCACTTGTGCATAACGTTCAATTGCACATTAAAAACAGTGATTTGTTAACGTTCATATCACCATTCCTCTGGTTTCAGTCACGTGGCAGCACTGTCCTTTGGGCATAACGTTCAACTGCACATTAAAAACAGTGATTTGTTAACGTTCATATCACCATTCCTCTAGTTTCAGTCACACGACAGCACTGCCACATGGGCATAACGTTCAATTGCACATTAAAAACAGTGATTTGTTAACGTTCATATCACCATTCTTCTAGTTTCAGTCACTTGGCAGCACTGTCACTAGTGCATAACGTTCAATTGCACATTAAAGACAGTGATTTGTTAACGTTCATAACACCACTCATCTAGTTTCAGTCACTTGGCAGCACTGTCCCTTGGGCATAACGTTCAATTGCACTTTAGAAACAGTCATTTGTGAACGTTCATATCACCATTCCTCTAGTTTCAGTCACGTGGCAGCACAGTTACCTGGGCATAACGTCCAATTGCACATTAAAAACAGTGATTTGTTAATGTTCATATCACCATTCCTCTAGGTTCAGTCACGTGGCTGCACTGTCTCTTGGGCATAACGTTCAATTGCACATTAAAACATTGATTTGTTAATGTTCATATCACCATTCCTCTAGTTTCAGTCACGTGGCAGCACTGTCACTTGAGCATAACGTTCAGGTTCACTTAAAAACAGTGATTTGTTAACGTTCATATCACCATTCCTCTAGTTTCACTCACGTGGCAGACCTGTCACTTCACCATAACGTTCAATTGCACATTAAAACAGTGATTTGTTAACGTTCATATCACCATTCTCTACTTTCATCCACGTGGCAGATCTGTCACTTGTGCATAACGTTCAATTGCACATTAAAAACAGTGATTTGTTAAGGTTCATATCACCACTCCTCTAGTTTCAGTCACGTGGCAGCACCGCCACTTGGGCATAACGTTCAATTGCACATTAAAACAGTGATTTGTTAACGTTCATATCACCACTCCTCTAGTTTCAGTCACGTGGCAGCTCTATCACTTGGGCATAACGTTCAATTGCACATTAAAACAGTGATTTGTTAACGTTCATATCACCATTCCTCTAGATTCAGTCACTTGGCAGCACTGTCACTTGGGCATAACGTTCAATTGCACATTTAAAACAGTGATTTGTTAACGTTCATATCACCATTCCTCTAGTTTCAGTCACGTGCCAGTTCTGTCACTTGGGCATAACGTTCAATTGCACCTTCAAAACAGTGATTTGTTAACGTTCATATCACCATTCCTCTAGTTTCAGTCACGTGGCGGTACTGCCACTCGGGCATACCGTTCAATTGCACATTAAAACAGTGATTTGTTACCGTTCGTATCACCATTCCTGTAGTTTCAGTCACGTGGCAACATTGCCACTTGGGCATAACGTTCAATTGCACATTAAAAACAGTGATTTGTTAACGTTCGTATCACCAATCCTCTAGTTTCAGTCACGTGGCGGCACTGTCACTTGGTCATATCGTCCAATTGCACATGAAATACAGTGATTTGTTAACGTTCATATCACCACTCCTCTAGTTTCAGTCACGTGGCAGCACTGTCACTTGAGCATAACATTCAATTGCACATTAAAAACAGTGATTTGTTAGCGTTCATATCACCACTCCTCTAGTTTCAGTCACGTGCAAGCACTGTCACTTGAGCATAACGTTCAATTGCACATTAAATTCAGTGATTTGTTAACGTTCATATCACCATTCCTATAGTTTCAGTCACGTGGCAGCACTGTCGTTTGAGCATAACGTTCAATTGCACATTAAAAACAGTGATTTGTTGACGTTCATATCACCATTCCTCTAGTTTCAGTCACGTGGCAGCACTATCACTTGAGCATAACGTTCAAATGCACATTAAAAACAGTGATTTGTTAACGTTCATATCACCACTCCTCTAGTTTCAATCACGTGGCAGCTCTGTCACTTGGGCATAACGTTCAATTGCACATTAAAAACAGTGATTTCTTAACGTTCAAATCACCATTCCTCTAGTTACAGTCACGTGGCGGCACTGCTACTTGGGCATAACGTTCAATTGCACATTTAAACAGTGATTTGTTAACGTTCATATCACCATTCCTCTAGTTTCAGTCACGTGGCAGCACTGCCACTTGGGCATAACGTTCAATTGCACATTAAAAACAGTGATTTGTTAACGTTCATATCACCATTCCTCTAGTTTCAGTGACGTGGCAGCACTGTCACTTGAGCATAACGTACAATTGAACATTGCAAACAGAGATTTGTTAACGTTCATATCACCATTCCTCTAGTTTCAGTCACGTGGCAGCACTGTCACTTGAGCATAACGTTCAAGTGCACTTAAAAACAGTGATTTGTTAACGTTAATATCACCATTCCTCTAGTTTCAGTCACGTGGCAGCACTGTCACTTGAGCATAACGTTCAATTGCACATTAAAACAGTGGTTTGTTATCGTTCATATCACCATTCCTCTAGTTTCAGTCACGTGGCATTACCGTCACTTGAGCATAACGCTCAATTGCTCATTAAAAACAGTGATTTTTTAACGTTCATACCACCACTCGTCTAGTTTCAGTCACTTGGCAGCACTGTCACTTGGGCATAACGTTCAATTGAACATTAAACCCAGTGATTTGTTAAAGTTCATATCACCGTTCCTCTAGAATCAGTTACGTGGCAGCACTGTCACTTGAGCATAACGTTCAAGTGCACTTAAAAACAGTGATTTGTTAACGTTCATATCACCATTCCTCTAGTTTCACTCACGTGGCAGCACTGTCACTTCACCATAACGTTCAATTGCACATTAAAACAGTGATTTGTTAACGTTCATATCACCATTCTCTAGTTTCAGTCACGTGGCAGATCTGTCACTTGTGCATAACGTTCAATTCCACATTAAAAACAGTGATTTGTTAAGGTTCATATCACCATTCCTCTAGTTTCAGTCACGTGGCAGCACTGCCACTGGGGCATAACGTTCAATTGCACATTAAAACAGTGATTTGTTAACGTTCATATCACCACTCCTCTAGTTTCAGTCACGTGGCAGCTCTATCACTTGGGCATAACGTTCAATTGCACATTAAAACAGTGATTTGTTAACGTTCATATCACCATTCCTCTAGATTCAGTCACTTGGCAGCACTGTCACTTGGGCATAACGTTCAATTGCACATTTAAAACAGTGATTTGTTAACGTTCATATCACCATTCCTCTAGTTTCAGTCACGTGGCAGTTCTGTCACTTGGGCATAACGTTCAATTGCACATTCAAAACAGTGATTTGTTAACGTTCATATCACCATTCCTCTAGTTTCAGTCACGCGGCGGCACTGTCACTTGAGCATAACGTTCAATTGCACATTTAAAACAGTGATTTGTTAACGTTCATATCACCATTCCTCTAGTTTCAGTCACGTGGCAGTTCTGTCACTTGGGCATAACGTTCAATTGCACATTCAAAACAGTGATTTGTTAACGTTCATATCACCATTCCTCTAGTTTCAGTCACGCGGCGGCACTGTCACTTGAGCATAACGTTCAATTGCACATTAAAAACAGTGATTTGTTAACGTTCATATCACCATTCCTCTAGTTTCAGTCACGTGGCAGTTCTGTCACTCGGGCATAACGTTCAATTGCACATTAAAAACAGTGATTTGTTAACGTTCGTATCACCATTCCTGTAGTTTCAGTCACGTGGCAGCACTGCCACTTGGGCATAACGTTCAATTGCACATTAAAACAGTGATTTGTTAACGTTCATATCACCACTCCTCTAGTTTCAGTCACGTGGCAGCTCTATCACTTGGGCATAACGTTCAATTGCACATTAAAACAGTGATTTGTTAACGTTCATATCACCATTCCTCTAGATTCAGTCACTTGGCAGCACTGTCACTTGGGCATAACGTTCAATTGCACATTTAAAACAGTGATTTGTTAACGTTCATATCACCATTCCTCTAGTTTCAGTCACGTGCCAGTTCTGTCACTTGGGCATAACGTTCAATTGCACCTTCAAAACAGTGATTTGTTAACGTTCATATCACCATTCCTCTAGTTTCAGTCACGTGGCGGTACTGCCACTCGGGCATACCGTTCAATTGCACATTAAAACAGTGATTTGTTACCGTTCGTATCACCATTCCTGTAGTTTCAGTCACGTGGCAACATTGCCACTTGGGCATAACGTTCAATTGCACATTAAAAACAGTGATTTGTTAACGTTCGTATCACCAATCCTCTAGTTTCAGTCACGTGGCGGCACTGTCACTCGGTCATATCGTCCAATTGCACATGAAATACAGTGATTTGTTAACGTTCATATCACCACTCCTCTAGTTTCAGTCACGTGGCAGCACTGTCACTTGAGCATAACATTCAATTGCACATTAAAAACAGTGATTTGTTAGCGTTCATATCACCACTCCTCTAGTTTCAGTCACGTGCAAGCACTGTCACTTGAGCATAACGTTCAATTGCACATTAAATTCAGTGATTTGTTAACGTTCATATCACCATTCCTATAGTTTCAGTCACGTGGCAGCACTGTCGTTTGAGCATAACGTTCAATTGCACATTAAAAACAGTGATTTGTTGACGTTCATATCACCATTCCTCTAGTTTCAGTCACGTGGCAGCACTGTCACTTGAGCATAACGTTCAAATGCACATTAAAAACAGTGATTTGTTAACGTTCATATCACCACTCCTCTAGTTTCAATCACGTGGCAGCTCTGTCACTTGGGCATAACGTTCAATTGCACATTAAAAACAGTGATTTCTTAACGTTCAAATCACCATTCCTCTAGTTACAGTCACGTGGCGGCACTGCTACTTGGGCATAACGTTCAATTGCACATTTAAACAGTGATTTGTTAACGTTCATATCACCATTCCTCTAGTTTCAGTCACGTGGCAGCACTGCCACTTGGGCATAACGTTCAATTGCACATTAAAAACAGTGATTTGTTAACGTTCGTATCACCATTCCTCTAGTTTCAGTGACGTGGCAGCACTGTCACTTGAGCATAACGTACAATTGAACATTGTTAACAGAGATTTGTTAACGTTCATATCACCATTCCTCTAGTTTCAGTCACGTGGCAGCACTGTCACTTGAGCATAACGTTCAAGTGCACTTAAAAACAGTGATTTGTTAACGTTCATATCACCATTCCTCTAGTTTCAGTCACGTGGCAGCACTGTCACTTGAGCATAACGTTCAATTGCACATTAAAACAGTGGTTTGTTATCGTTCATATCACCATTCCTCTAGTTTCAGTCACGTGGCATTACCGCCACTTGAGCATAACGCTCAATTGCTCATTAAAAACAGTGATTTTTTAACGTTCATACCACCACTCGTCTAGTTTCAGTCATTTGGCAGCACTGTCACTTGGGCATAAAGTTCAATTGAACATTAAACCCAGTGATTTGTTAATGCTCATATCACCGTTCCTCTAGAATCAGTTACGTGGCAGCACTGTCACTTGAGCATAACGTTCAAGTGCACTTAAAAACAGTGATTTGTTAACGTTCATATCACCATTCCTCTAGTTTCACTCACGTGGCAGCACTGTCACTTCACCATAACGTTCAATTGCACATTAAAACAGTGATTTGTTAACGATCATATCACCATTCTCTAGTTTCAGTCACGTGGCAGATCTGTCACTTGTGCATAACGTTCAATTGCACATTAAAAACAGTGATTTGTTAAGGTTCATATCACCATTCCTCTAGTTTCAGTCACGTGGCAGCACTGCCACTTGGGCATAACTTTCAATTGCACATTAAAACAGTGATTTGTTAACGTTCATATCACCACTCCTCTAGTTTCAGTCACGTGGCAGTTCTGTCACTTGGGCATAACGTTCAATTGCACATTCAAAACAGTGATTTGTTAACGTTCATATCACCATTCCTCTAGTTTCAGTCACGCGGCGGCACTGTCACTTGAGCATAACGTTCAATTGCACATTAAAAACAGTGATTTGTTAACGTTCATATCACCATTCCTCTAGTTTCAGTCACGTGGCAGTTCTGTCACTCGGGCATAACGTTCAATTGCACATTAAAAACAGTGATTTGTTAACGTTCGTATCACCATTCCTGTAGTTTCAGTCACGTGGCAACACTGCCACTCGGGCATAACGTTCAATTGCACATTAAAAACAGTGATTTGTTAACGTTCGTATCACCATTCCTGTAGTTTCAGTCAAGTGGCAACACTGCCACTTGGGCATAACGTCCAATTGCACATTATAAACAGTGATTTGTTAACGTTCATATCACCATACCTCTAGTTTCAGTCACACGACAGCACTGCCACTTGGTTATAACGTTCAATTGCATATTAAAAACAGTGATTTGTTAACGTTCATATCACCATTCCTCTAGTTTCAGTCACGTGGCAGCACTGTCACTTGAGCATAACGTTCAAGTGCACTTAAAACAGTGATTTGTTAACGTTAATATCACCATTCCTCTAGTTTCACTCACGTGGCAGCACTGTCACTTGAGCATAACGTTCAATTGCACATTAAAACAGTGGTTTGTTATCGTTCATATCACCATTCCTCTATTTTGAGTCACGTGGCATTACCGCCACTTGAGCATAACGCTCAATTGCTCATTAAAAACAGTGATTTTTTAACGTTCATACCACCACTCGTCTAGTTTCAGTCACTTGGCAGCACTGTCACTTGGGCATAACGTTCAATTGAACATTAAACCCAGTGATTTGTTAATGTTCATATCACCGTTCCTCTAGAATCAGTTACGTGGCAGCACTGTCACTTGAGCATAACGTTCAAGTGCACTTAAAAACAGTGATTTGTTAACGTTCATATCACCATTCCTCTAGTTTCACTCACGTGGCAGCACTGTCACTTCACCATAACGTTCAATTGCACATTAAAACAGTGATTTGGTAACGTTCATATCACCATTCTCTAGTTTCAGTCACGTGGCAGATCTGTCACTTGTGCATAACGTTCAATTGCACATTAAAAACAGTGATTTGTTAAGGTTCATATCACCATTCCTCTAGTTTCAGTCACGTGGCAGCACTGCCACTTGGGCATAACGTTCAATTGCACATTAAAACAGTGATTTGTTAACGTTCATATCACCACTCCTCTAGTTTCAGTCACGTGGCAGCTCTATCACTTGGGCATAACGTTCAATTGCACATTAAAACAGTGATTTGTTAACGTTCATATCACCATTCCTCTAGATTCAGTCACTTGGCAGCACTGTCACTTGGGCATAACGTTCAATTGCACATTTAAAACAGTGATTTGTTAACGTTCATATCACCATTCCTCTAGTTTCAGTCACGTGGCAGTTCTCTCACTTGGGCATAACGTTCAATTGCACATTCAAAACAGTGATTTGTTAACGTTCATATCACCATTCCTCTAGTTTCAGTCACGCGGCGGCACTGTCACTTGAGCATAACGTTCAATTGCACATTAAAACAGTGATTTGTTAACGTTCTTATTACCATTCCTCTAGTTTCAGTCACGTGGCAGTTCTGTCACTCGGGCATAACGTTCAATTGCACATTAAAAACAGTGATTTGTTAACGTTCGTATCACCATTCCTGTAGTTTCAGTCACGTGGCAACACTGCCACTCGGGCATAACGTTCAATTGCACATTAAAAACAGTGATTTGTTAACGTTCGTATCACCATTCCTGTAGTTTCAGTCAAGTGGCAACACTGCCACTTGGGCATAACGTCCAATTGCACATTAAAAACAGTGATTTGTTAACGTTCATATCACCATACCTCTAGTTTCAGTCACACGACAGCACTGCCACTTGGTTATAACGTCCAATTGCATATTAAAAACAGTGATTTGTTAACGTTCATATCACCATTCCTCTAGTTTCAGTCACGTGGCAGCACTGTCGTTTGGGCATAACGTTCAATTGCACATTGAAACAGTGATTTGTTAACATTCATATCACCACTCCTCTAGTTTCAGTCACGTGGCAGCACTGCCACTTGAGCATAACATTCAATTGCACATTAAAAACAGTGATTTGTTAGCGTTCATATCACCACTCCTCTAGTTTCAGTCACGTGCAAGCACTGTCACTTGAGCATAACGTTCAATTGCACATTAAAAACAGTGATTTGTTAACGTTCATATCACCATTCCACTAGTTACAGTCACGTGGCAGCACTGTAACTTGAGCATAACATTCAATTGCACATTAAAAACAGTGATTTGTTAGCGTTCGTATCACCACTCCTCTAGTTTCAGTCACGTGCAAGCACTGTCACATGAGCATAACGTTCAATTGCACATTAAAAACAGTGATTTTTAAATGTTCATATCACCATTCCTATAGTTTCAGTCACGTGGCTGCACTGTCGTTTGGGCATAACGTTCAATTGCACATTAAAAACAGTGATTAGTTGACGTTCATATCACCATTCCTCTAGTTTCAGCCACGTGGCAGCACTGTCACTTGAGCATAACTTTCAAATGCACATTAAAAACAGTGATTTGTTCACGATCATATGACCACTCCTCTAGTTTCAGTCATACGACTGCACTGTCACTTGGGCATAACGTTCAATTGCACATTTAAAACAGTGATTTGTTAACGTTCATATCACCATTCCTCTAGTGTCAGTCAGGTGGAAGAACTGTCACTTGAGCATAACGTTCAATTGCACATTAAAAAAAGTGATTTGTTAACGTTCATATCACCATTCCTCTAGTTTCAGTCACGTGGCAGCTCTGTCACTTGGGAATAACGTTCAATTGCACATTTAAAACAGTGATTTGTTAACGTTCATATCACCACTCCTCTAGTTTCAGTCACGTGGCAGCACTGCCACTTGGGCATAACGTTCAATTGCACATTAAAACAGTGATTTGTTAATGTTCATATCACCATTCCTCTAGTTTCAGTCACGTGGCAGCACTGTCGTTTGGGCATAACGTTCAATTGCACATTAAAAACAGTGATTTGTTAACGTTCATATCACCATTCCTGTAGTTTCAGTCACACGACAGCACTGCCACTTGGGCATAACGTTCAATTGCACATTAAAAACAGTGATTCTTAAACGTTCATATCACCATTTTTCTAGTTTCAGTCACGTGGCAGCACTGTCGTTTGGGCATAACTTTCAATTGCACATTAAAAACAGTGATTTGTTAATGTTCATATCACCATTCCTCTAGTTTCAGTCACGCGACAGCACTGTCACTTGGGCATAACGTTCAATTGCACATTAAAAACAGTGATTTGTTAACGTTCATATCACCACTCCTCTAGTTTAGGTCAAGTGGCAGCACCGCCACTTGAGCATAACGTTCAATTGTATATTAAAAACAGTGATTTGTTAACGTTCATATCACCATTCCTCTAGATTCAGTGACGTGGCAGCGCTGCCACTTGGGCATAAGGTTCAATTGCACATTAAAAACAGTGATTTGTTAACGTTCATATCACCATTCCTCTAGTTTCAGTCACGTGGCAGCACTGTCGTTTGGGCATAACGTTCAATTGCTCATTAAAACAGTGATTTGTTAACGTTCATATCAGCATTCCTCTAGTTTCAATCACACGACAGCACTGTCACTTTTTCATAACGTTCAATTGCACATTAAAAACAGTGATTTGTTAATGTTCACATCACCACTCCTCTAGATTCAGTCACGTGGCAGGACCGCCACTTGGGCATAACATTCAATTGCACATTAAAAACAGTGATTTGTTAACGTTCATATCACCATACCTCTAGTTTCAGTGACGTGGCAGCACTGCCACTTGGGCATAACGTTCAATTGCACATATAAAAAAAAAAAGATTTGTTAGCGTTCATATCACCACTCCTCTAGTTTCAGTCACGTGCAAGCACTGTCACTTGAGCATTACGTTCAATTGCACATTAAAAACAGTGATTTGTTAACGTTCATATCACCATTCCTCTAGTTACAGTCACGTGGCAGCACTGTAACTTGAGCATAACATTCAATTGCACATTAAAAACAGTGATTTGTTAGCGTTCATATCACCACTCCTCTAGTTTCAGTCACGTGCAAGCACTGTCACTTGAGCATAACGTTCAATTGCACATTAAAAACAGTGATTTGTTAACGTTCATATCACCATTCCTATAGTTTCAGTCACGTGGCAGCACTGTCGTTTGGGCATAACGTTCAATTGCACATTAAAAACAGTGATTTGTTGACGTTCATATCACAATTCCTCTAGTTTCAGCCACGTGGCAGCACTGTCACTTGAGCATAACGTTCAAATGCACATTAAAAACAGTGATTTGTTAACGATCATATAACCACTCCTCTAGTTTCAGTCATACGACAGCACTGTCACTTGGGCATAACGTTCAATTGCACATTTAAAACAGTGATTTGTTAACGTTCATAACACCATTCCTCTAGTTTCAGTCACGTGGAAGAACTGTCACTTGAGCATAACGTTCAATTGCACATTAAAAAAAGTGATTTGTTAACGTTCATATCACCATTCCTCTAGTTTCAGTCACGTGGCAGCTCTGTCACTTGGGAATAACGTTCAATTGCACATTAAAAACAGTGATTTGTTAACGTGCATATCACCACTCCTCTAGTTTCAGTCACGTGGCAGCACTGCCACTTGGGCATAACGTTCAATTGCACATTAAAACAGTGATTTGTTAATGTTCATATCACCATTCCTCTAGTTTCAGTCACGTGGCAGCACTGTCGTTTGGGCATAACGTTCAATTGCACATTGGAAACAGTGATTTGTTTACGTTCATATCACCATTCCTCTAGTTTCAGTCACACGACAGCACTGCCACTTGGGCATAACGTTCAATTGCACATTAAGAACAGTGATTCTTAAACGTTCATATCACCATTTTTCTAGTTTCAGTCACGTGGCAGCACTGTCGTTTGGGCATAACGTTCAATTGCACATTAAAAACAGTGATTTGATAATGTTCATATCACCATTCCTCTAGTTTCAGTCACGCGACAGCACTGTCACTTGGGCATAACGTTCAATTGCACATTAAAAGCAGTGATTTGTTAACGTTCATGTCACCACTCCTCTACTTTAGGTCACGTGGCAGCACCGCCACTTGAGCATAACGTTCAATTGTATATTAAAAACAGTGATTTGTTAACGTTCATATCACCATTCCTCTAGTTTCAGTGACGTGGCAGCGCTGCCACTTGGGCATAACGTTCAATTGCACAATTAAAAACAGTGATTTGTTAACGTTCATATCACCATTCCTCTAGTTTCAGTCACGTGGCAGCACTGTCGTTTGGGCATAACGTTCAATTGCTCATTAAAACAGTGATTTGTTAACGTTCATATCAGCATTCCTCTAGTTTCAATCACACGACAGCACTGTCACTTGGTCATAACGTTCAATTGCACATTAAAAACAGTGATTTGTTAATGTTCACATCACCACTCCTCTAGATTCAGTCACGTTGCAGCACCGCCACTTGGGCATAACATTCAATTGCACATTAAAAACAGTGATTTGTTAACGTTCATATCACCATTCCTCTAGTTTCAGTCACGTGCCAGTTCTGTCACTTGGGCATAACGTTCAATTGCACCTTCAAAACAGTGATTTGTTAACGTTCATATCACCATTCCTATAGTTTCAGTCACGTGGCAGCACTGTCGTTTGGGCATAACGTTCAATTGCACATTAAAAACAGTGATTTGTTGACGTTCATATCACAATTCCTCTAGTTTCAGCCACGTGGCAGCACTGTCACTTGAGCATAACGTTCAAATGCACATTAAAAACAGTGATTTGTTAACGATCATATGACCACTCCTCTAGTTTCAGTCATACGACAGCACTGTCACTTGGGCATAACGTTCAATTGCACATTTAAAACAGTGATTTGTTAACGTTCATAACACCATTCCTCTAGTTTCAGTCACGTGGAAGAACTGTCACTTGAGCATAACGTTCAATTGCACATTAAAAAAAGTGATTTGTTAACGTTCATATCACCATTCCTCTAGTTTCAGTCACGTGGCAGCTCTGTCACTTGGGAATAACGTTCAATTGCACATTAAAAACAGTGATTTGTTAACGTGCATATCACCACTCCTCTAGTTTCAGTCACGTGGCAGCACTGCCACTTGGGCATAACGTTCAATTGCACATTAAAACAGTGATTTGTTAATGTTCATATCACCATTCCTCTAGTTTCAGTCACGTGGCAGCACTGTCGTTTGGGCATAACGTTCAATTGCACATTGGAAACAGTGATTTGTTTACGTTCATATCACCATTCCTCTAGTTTCAGTCACACGACAGCACTGCCACTTGGGCATAACGTTCAATTGCACATTAAAAACAGTGATTCTTAAACGTTCATATCACCATTTTTCTAGTTTCAGTCACGTGGCAGCACTGTCGTTTGGGCATAACGTTCAATTGCACATTAAAAACAGTGATTTGATAATGTTCATATCACCATTCCTCTAGTTTCAGTCACGCGACAGCACTGTCACTTGGGCATAACGTTCAATTGCACATTAAAAGCAGTGATTTGTTAACGTTCATGTCACCACTCCTCTACTTTAGGTCACGTGGCAGCACCGCCACTTGAGCATAACGTTCAATTGTATATTAAAAACAGTGATTTGTTAACGTTCATATCACCATTCCTCTAGTTTCAGTGACGTGGCAGCGCTGCCACTTGGGCATAACGTTCAATTGCACAATTAAAAACAGTGATTTGTTAACGTTCATATCACCATTCCTCTAGTTTCAGTCACGTGGCAGCACTGTCGTTTGGGCATAACGTTCAATTGCTCATTAAAACAGTGATTTGTTAACGTTCATATCAGCATTCCTCTAGTTTCAATCACACGACAGCACTGTCACTTGGTCATAACGTTCAATTGCACATTAAAAACAGTGATTTGTTAATGTTCACATCACCACTCCTCTTGATTCAGTCACGTTGCAGCACCGCCACTTGGGCATAACATTCAATTGCACATTAAAAACAGTGATTTGTTAACGTTCATATCACCATTCCTCTAGTTTCAGTCACGTGCCAGTTCTGTCACTTGGGCATAACGTTCAATTGCACCTTCAAAACAGTGATTTGTTAACGTTCATATCACCATTCCTCTAGTTTCAGTCACGTGGCGGTACTGCCACTCGGGCATACCGTTCAATTGCACATTAAAACAGTGATTTGTTACCGTTCGTATCACCATTCCTGTAGTTTCAGTCACGTGGCAACATTGCCACTTGGGCATAACGTTCAATTGCACATTAAAAACAGTGATTTGTTAACGTTCGTATCACCAATCCTCTAGTTTCAGTCACGTGGCGGCACTGTCACTCGGTCATATCGTCCAATTGCACATGAAATACAGTGATTTGTTAACGTTCATATCACCACTCCTCTAGTTTCAGTCACGTGGCAGCACTGTCACTTGAGCATAACATTCAATTGCACATTAAAAACAGTGATTTGTTAGCGTTCATATCACCACTCCTCTAGTTTCAGTCACGTGCAAGCACTGTCACTTGAGCATAACGTTCAATTGCACATTAAATTCAGTGATTTGTTAACGTTCATATCACCATTCCTCTAGTTTCAGTCACGTGGCAGCACTGTCACTTGAGCATAACGTTCAAATGCACATTAAAAACAGTGATTTGTTAACGTTCATATCACCACTCCTCTAGTTTCAATCACGTGGCAGCTCTGTCACTTGGGCATAACGTTCAATTGCACATTAAAAACAGTGATTTCTTAACGTTCAAATCACCATTCCTCTAGTTACAGTCACGTGGCGGCACTGCTACTTGGGCATAACGTTCAATTGCACATTTAAACAGTGATTTGTTAACGTTCATATCACCATTCCTCTAGTTTCAGTCACGTGGCAGCACTGCCACTTGGGCATAACGTTCAATTGCACATTAAAAACAGTGATTTGTTAACGTTCGTATCACCATTCCTCTAGTTTCAGTGACGTGGCAGCACTGTCACTTGAGCATAACGTACAATTGAACATTGTTAACAGAGATTTGTTAACGTTCATATCACCATTCCTCTAGTTTCAGTCACGTGGCAGCACTGTCACTTGAGCATAACGTTCAAGTGCACTTAAAAACAGTGATTTGTTAACGTTCATATCACCATTCCTCTAGTTTCAGTCACGTGGCAGCACTGTCACTTGAGCATAACGTTCAATTGCACATTAAAACAGTGGTTTGTTATCGTTCATATCACCATTCCTCTAGTTTCAGTCACGTGGCATTACCGCCACTTGAGCATAACGCTCAATTGCTCATTAAAAACAGTGATTTTTTAACGTTCATACCACCACTCGTCTAGTTTCAGTCATTTGGCAGCACTGTCACTTGGGCATAAAGTTCAATTGAACATTAAACCCAGTGATTTGTTAATGCTCATATCACCGTTCCTCTAGAATCAGTTACGTGGCAGCACTGTCACTTGAGCATAACGTTCAAGTGCACTTAAAAACAGTGATTTGTTAACGTTCATATCACCATTCCTCTAGTTTCACTCACGTGGCAGCACTGTCACTTCACCATAACGTTCAATTGCACATTAAAACAGTGATTTGTTAACGATCATATCACCATTCTCTAGTTTCAGTCACGTGGCAGATCTGTCACTTGTGCATAACGTTCAATTGCACATTAAAAACAGTGATTTGTTAAGGTTCATATCACCATTCCTCTAGTTTCAGTCACGTGGCAGCACTGCCACTTGGGCATAACTTTCAATTGCACATTAAAACAGTGATTTGTTAACGTTCATATCACCACTCCTCTAGTTTCAGTCACGTGGCAGTTCTGTCACTTGGGCATAACGTTCAATTGCACATTCAAAACAGTGATTTGTTAACGTTCATATCACCATTCCTCTAGTTTCAGTCACGCGGCGGCACTGTCACTTGAGCATAACGTTCAATTGCACATTAAAAACAGTGATTTGTTAACGTTCATATCACCATTCCTCTAGTTTCAGTCACGTGGCAGTTCTGTCACTCGGGCATAACGTTCAATTGCACATTAAAAACAGTGATTTGTTAACGTTCGTATCACCATTCCTGTAGTTTCAGTCACGTGGCAACACTGCCACTCGGGCATAACGTTCAATTGCACATTAAAAACAGTGATTTGTTAACGTTCGTATCACCATTCCTGTAGTTTCAGTCAAGTGGCAACACTGCCACTTGGGCATAACGTCCAATTGCACATTATAAACAGTGATTTGTTAACGTTCATATCACCATACCTCTAGTTTCAGTCACACGACAGCACTGCCACTTGGTTATAACGTTCAATTGCATATTAAAAACAGTGATTTGTTAACGTTCATATCACCATTCCTCTAGTTTCAGTCACGTGGCAGCACTGTCACTTGAGCATAACGTTCAAGTGCACTTAAAACAGTGATTTGTTAACGTTAATATCACCATTCCTCTAGTTTCACTCACGTGGCAGCACTGTCACTTGAGCATAACGTTCAATTGCACATTAAAACAGTGGTTTGTTATCGTTCATATCACCATTCCTCTATTTTGAGTCACGTGGCATTACCGCCACTTGAGCATAACGCTCAATTGCTCATTAAAAACAGTGATTTTTTAACGTTCATACCACCACTCGTCTAGTTTCAGTCACTTGGCAGCACTGTCACTTGGGCATAACGTTCAATTGAACATTAAACCCAGTGATTTGTTAATGTTCATATCACCGTTCCTCTAGAATCAGTTACGTGGCAGCACTGTCACTTGAGCATAACGTTCAAGTGCACTTAAAAACAGTGATTTGTTAACGTTCATATCACCATTCCTCTAGTTTCACTCACGTGGCAGCACTGTCACTTCACCATAACGTTCAATTGCACATTAAAACAGTGATTTGGTAACGTTCATATCACCATTCTCTAGTTTCAGTCACGTGGCAGATCTGTCACTTGTGCATAACGTTCAATTGCACATTAAAAACAGTGATTTGTTAAGGTTCATATCACCATTCCTCTAGTTTCAGTCACGTGGCAGCACTGCCACTTGGGCATAACGTTCAATTGCACATTAAAACAGTGATTTGTTAACGTTCATATCACCACTCCTCTAGTTTCAGTCACGTGGCAGCTCTATCACTTGGGCATAACGTTCAATTGCACATTAAAACAGTGATTTGTTAACGTTCATATCACCATTCCTCTAGATTCAGTCACTTGGCAGCACTGTCACTTGGGCATAACGTTCAATTGCACATTTAAAACAGTGATTTGTTAACGTTCATATCACCATTCCTCTAGTTTCAGTCACGTGGCAGTTCTCTCACTTGGGCATAACGTTCAATTGCACATTCAAAACAGTGATTTGTTATCGTTCATATCACCATTCCTCTAGTTTCAGTCACGCGGCGGCACTGTCACTTGAGCATAACGTTCAATTGCACATTAAAACAGTGATTTGTTAACGTTCTTATTACCATTCCTCTAGTTTCAGTCACGTGGCAGTTCTGTCACTCGGGCATAACGTTCAATTGCACATTAAAAACAGTGATTTGTTAACGTTCGTATCACCATTCCTGTAGTTTCAGTCACGTGGCAACACTGCCACTCGGGCATAACGTTCAATTGCACATTAAAAACAGTGATTTGTTAACGTTCGTATCACCATTCCTGTAGTTTCAGTCAAGTGGCAACACTGCCACTTGGGCATAACGTCCAATTGCACATTAAAAACAGTGATTTGTTAACGTTCATATCACCATACCTCTAGTTTCAGTCACACGACAGCACTGCCACTTGGTTATAACGTCCAATTGCATATTAAAAACAGTGATTTGTTAACGTTCATATCACCATTCCTCTAGTTTCAGTCACGTGGCAGCACTGTCGTTTGGGCATAACGTTCAATTGCACATTGAAACAGTGATTTGTTAACATTCATATCACCACTCCTCTAGTTTCAGTCACGTGGCAGCACTGCCACTTGAGCATAACATTCAATTGCACATTAAAAACAGTGATTTGTTAGCGTTCATATCACCACTCCTCTAGTTTCAGTCACGTGCAAGCACTGTCACTTGAGCATAACGTTCAATTGCACATTAAAAACAGTGATTTGTTAACGTTCATATCACCATTCCACTAGTTACAGTCACGTGGCAGCACTGTAACTTGAGCATAACATTCAATTGCACATTAAAAACAGTGATTTGTTAGCGTTCGTATCACCACTCCTCTAGTTTCAGTCACGTGCAAGCACTGTCACATGAGCATAACGTTCAATTGCACATTAAAAACAGTGATTTTTAAATGTTCATATCACCATTCCTATAGTTTCAGTCACGTGGCTGCACTGTCGTTTGGGCATAACGTTCAATTGCACATTAAAAACAGTGATTAGTTGACGTTCATATCACCATTCCTCTAGTTTCAGCCACGTGGCAGCACTGTCACTTGAGCATAACTTTCAAATGCACATTAAAAACAGTGATTTGTTCACGATCATATGACCACTCCTCTAGTTTCAGTCATACGACTGCACTGTCACTTGGGCATAACGTTCAATTGCACATTTAAAACAGTGATTTGTTAACGTTCATATCACCATTCCTCTAGTGTCAGTCAGGTGGAAGAACTGTCACTTGAGCATAACGTTCAATTGCACATTAAAAAAAGTGATTTGTTAACGTTCATATCACCATTCCTCTAGTTTCAGTCACGTGGCAGCTCTGTCACTTGGGAATAACGTTCAATTGCACATTTAAAACAGTGATTTGTTAACGTTCATATCACCACTCCTCTAGTTTCAGTCACGTGGCAGCACTGCCACTTGGGCATAACGTTCAATTGCACATTAAAACAGTGATTTGTTAATGTTCATATCACCATTCCTCTAGTTTCAGTCACGTGGCAGCACTGTCGTTTGGGCATAACGTTCAATTGCACATTAAAAACAGTGATTTGTTAACGTTCATATCACCATTCCTGTAGTTTCAGTCACACGACAGCACTGCCACTTGGGCATAACGTTCAATTGCACATTAAAAACAGTGATTCTTAAACGTTCATATCACCATTTTTCTAGTTTCAGTCACGTGGCAGCACTGTCGTTTGGGCATAACTTTCAATTGCACATTAAAAACAGTGATTTGTTAATGTTCATATCACCATTCCTCTAGTTTCAGTCACGCGACAGCACTGTCACTTGGGCATAACGTTCAATTGCACATTAAAAACAGTGATTTGTTAACGTTCATATCACCACTCCTCTAGTTTAGGTCAAGTGGCAGCACCGCCACTTGAGCATAACGTTCAATTGTATATTAAAAACAGTGATTTGTTAACGTTCATATCACCATTCCTCTAGATTCAGTGACGTGGCAGCGCTGCCACTTGGGCATAAGGTTCAATTGCACATTAAAAACAGTGATTTGTTAACGTTCATATCACCATTCCTCTAGTTTCAGTCACGTGGCAGCACTGTCGTTTGGGCATAACGTTCAATTGCTCATTAAAACAGTGATTTGTTAACGTTCATATCAGCATTCCTCTAGTTTCAATCACACGACAGCACTGTCACTTTTTCATAACGTTCAATTGCACATTAAAAACAGTGATTTGTTAATGTTCACATCACCACTCCTCTAGATTCAGTCACGTGGCAGGACCGCCACTTGGGCATAACATTCAATTGCACATTAAAAACAGTGATTTGTTAACGTTCATATCACCATACCTCTAGTTTCAGTGACGTGGCAGCACTGCCACTTGGGCATAACGTTCAATTGCACATATAAAAAAAAAAAGATTTGTTAGCGTTCATATCACCACTCCTCTAGTTTCAGTCACGTGCAAGCACTGTCACTTGAGCATTACGTTCAATTGCACATTAAAAACAGTGATTTGTTAACGTTCATATCACCATTCCTCTAGTTACAGTCACGTGGCAGCACTGTAACTTGAGCATAACATTCAATTGCACATTAAAAACAGTGATTTGTTAGCGTTCATATCACCACTCCTCTAGTTTCAGTCACGTGCAAGCACTGTCACTTGAGCATAACGTTCAATTGCACATTAAAAACAGTGATTTGTTAACGTTCATATCACCATTCCTATAGTTTCAGTCACGTGGCAGCACTGTCGTTTGGGCATAACGTTCAATTGCACATTAAAAACAGTGATTTGTTGACGTTC
Organism: Meconema thalassinum; assembly: GCA_946902985.2. NCBI lineage: Eukaryota > Metazoa > Arthropoda > Insecta > Orthoptera > Tettigoniidae > Meconema > Meconema thalassinum. The sequence goes on along the minus strand of OX336388.2, from coordinate 53,647,858 downwards.
ATATCACAATTCCTCTAGTTTCAGCCACGTGGCAGCACTGTCACTTGAGCATAACGTTCAAATGCACATTAAAAACAGTGATTTGTTAACGATCATATGACCACTCCTCTAGTTTCAGTCATACGACAGCACTGTCACTTGGGCATAACGTTCAATTGCACATTTAAAACAGTGATTTGTTAACGTTCATAACACCATTCCTCTAGTTTCAGTCACGTGGAAGAACTGTCACTTGAGCATAACGTTCAATTGCACATTAAAAAAAGTGATTTGTTAACGTTCATATCACCATTCCTCTAGTTTCAGTCACGTGGCAGCTCTGTCACTTGGGAATAACGTTCAATTGCACATTAAAAACAGTGATTTGTTAACGTGCATATCACCACTCCTCTAGTTTCAGTCACGTGGCAGCACTGCCACTTGGGCATAACGTTCAATTGCACATTAAAACAGTGATTTGTTAATGTTCATATCACCATTCCTCTAGTTTCAGTCACGTGGCAGCACTGTCGTTTGGGCATAACGTTCAATTGCACATTGGAAACAGTGATTTGTTTACGTTCATATCACCATTCCTCTAGTTTCAGTCACACGACAGCACTGCCACTTGGGCATAACGTTCAATTGCACATTAAAAACAGTGATTCTTAAACGTTCATATCACCATTTTTCTAGTTTCAGTCACGTGGCAGCACTGTCGTTTGGGCATAACGTTCAATTGCACATTAAAAACAGTGATTTGATAATGTTCATATCACCATTCCTCTAGTTTCAGTCACGCGACAGCACTGTCACTTGGGCATAACGTTCAATTGCACATTAAAAGCAGTGATTTGTTAACGTTCATATCACCATTCCTCTAGTTTCAGTGACGTGGCAGCGCTGCCACTTGGGCATAACGTTCAATTGCACAATTAAAAACAGTGATTTGTTAACGTTCATATCACCATTCCTCTAGTTTCAGTCACGTGGCAGCACTGTCGTTTGGGCATAACGTTCAATTGCTCATTAAAACAGTGATTTGTTAACGTTCATATCAGCATTCCTCTAGTTTCAATCACACGACAGCACTGTCACTTGGTCATAACGTTCAATTGCACATTAAAAACAGTGATTTGTTAATGTTCACATCACCACTCCTCTAGATTCAGTCACGTTGCAGCACCGCCACTTGGGCATAACATTCAATTGCACATTAAAAACAGTGATTTGTTAACGTTCATATCACCATACCTCTAGTTTCAGTGACGTGGCAGCACTGCCACTTGGGCATAACGTTCCATTGCACATATAAAAAAAAAGATTTGTTAACGTTCATATCACCATTCCTCTAGTTTCAGTCACGTGGCAGCACCGCCAATTGGGCTTAACATTCAATTGCACATTAAAAACAGTGATTTGTTAACGTTCATATCACCATTCCTCTAGTTTCAGTGACGTGGCAGCACTGCCACTTGGGCATAACGTTCAATTGCACATATAAAAAAAAAAGATTTATTAACGTTCATATCACCACTCCTTTAGTTTCAGTCACGTATCAGCACTGTCACTTGAGCATAACGTTCAATTGCACATTAAAAACAGTGATTTTTAAACGTTCATATCACCATACCTCTAGTTTCAGTGACGTGGCAGCACTGCCACTTGGGCATAACGTTCAATTGCACATATAAAAAAGAAGATTTGTTAACGTTCATATCACCACTCCTCTAGTTTCAGTCACCTAGCAGCACTGTCACTTGATCATAACGTTCAATTGCACATTAAAAACAGTGATATTTTAACGTTCATATCACCATTCCTCTAGTTTCAGTCACTTGGCAGCACTGTCACTTGAGCGTAACGTTCAAATGCACATTAAAACAGTGATTTGTTAACGTTCATACCACCATTCCTGTAGTTTCCGTCAAGTGGAAGCAATGTCACTTGGGAATAACGTTCAATTGCACATTTAAAACAGTGATTTGTTAACGTTAATATCACCATTCCTCTAGTTTCAGTCACGTTGAAGCACTGTCACTTGAGCATATAGTTCAATTGCACATTAAAAACAGTGACTTGTTAACGTTCATATCAGGGGCAGATGACCTCGTAGTTCCGCCCCTTAAAAAAACAATAACTAACTAACTACCTAACGTTCATATCACCATTCCTCTAGTTTCAGTCACGTGGCAGCACTGTCGTTTGGGCATAACGTTCAATTGCACATTAAAAACATTGATTTGTTAACGTTCATATCACCATTCCTGTAGTTTCAGTCACACGACAGCACTGCCACTTGGGCATAACGTTCTATGGCAGTTTTAAAAACAGTGATTTGTTAACGTTCAAATCACCATTCCTCTAGTTTCAGTCACTTGGCAGCACTGTCACTTGGGCATAACGTTCAATTGCACATTTAAAACAGTGATTTGTTAACGTTCTCATCACCACTCCTCTAGTTTCAGTCACGTGGCAGCACTGTCACTTGGCCATAACGTTCAAATGCACATTAAAAACAGTGATTTGTTAATGTTCAAATCACCACTCCTCTTGTTTCAGTCACGTGGCAGTTCCGCCACTTGGGCATAACGTTCAATTGCACATTAAAAACAGTGATTTGTTAAGGTTCATATCACCATTCCTCTAGTTTCAGTCACGTGGCAGCACTGCCGATTGGGCATAACGTTCAATTGCACATTAAAACAGTGATTTGTTAACGTTCATATCACCACTCCTCTAGTTTCAGTCACGTGGCAGCTCTGTCACTTGGGCATAACGTTCAATTGCACATTAAAACAGTGATTTGTTAACGTTCATATCACCACTCCTCTAGTTTCAAACACGTGGCAGCTCTGTCACTTGGGCATAACGTTCAATTGCACATTAAAAACAGTGATTTGTTAACATTCAAATCACCATTCCTCTAGTTACAGTCACGTGGCGGCACTGCTACTTGCGCATAACGTTCAATTGCACATTTAAACAGTGATTTGTTAACGTTCATATCACCATTCCTCTAGTTTCAGTCACGTGGCAGCACTGCCACTTGGGCATAACGTTCATTTGCACATTAAAAACAGTGATTTGTTAACGTTCATATCACCATTCCTCTAGTTTCAGTGACGTGGCAGCACTGTCACTTGAGCATAACGTACAATTGCACATTGTAAACAGAGACTTGTTAACGTTCATATCACCATTCCTCTAGTTTCAGTCACGTGGCAGCACTGTCACTTGAGCATAACGTTCAAGTGCACTTAAAAACAGTGATTTGTTAACGTTCATATCACCATTCCTCTAGTTTAAGTCACGTGGCAGCACTGTCCCTTGAGCATAACGTTCAATTGCACATTAAAACAGTGGTTTGTTAACGTTCATATCACCATTCCTCTAGTTTCAGTCACGTGGCAGCACCGCCACTTGAGCATAACGCTCAATTGCTCATTAAAAACAGTGATTTTTTAACGTTCATACCACCACTCGTCTAGTTTCAGTCACTTGGCAGCACTGTCACTTGGGCATAACGTTCAATTGAACATTAAACCCAGTGATTTGTTAATGTTCCTATCACCGTTCCTCTAGAATCAGTTACGTGGCAGCACTGTCACTTGGGCATAACGTTCAATTGCACATTAAAAACAGTGATTTGTTAACGTTCATATCACCACTCCTCTCGTTTCAGTCACGTGGCAGCACTGTCACTTGTGCATAACGTTCAATTGCACATTTAAAACAGTGATTTGTTAACGTTCATATCACCATTACTCTAGTTTCAGTCACGTGGAAGCACTGTCACTTGAGCATAACGTTCAATTGCTCATTAAAACAGTGATTTGTTAACGTTCATATCACCATTCCTCTAGTTTCAGTGACGTGGCAGCACTGCCACTTGGGCATAACGTTCAATTGCACATATAAAAAAAAAGATTTATTAACGTTCATATCACCACTCCTTTAGTTTCAGTCACGTATCAGCACTGTCACTTGAGCATAACGTTCAATTGCACATTAAAAACAGTGATTTTTAAACGTTCATATCACCATACCTCTAGTTTCAGTGACGTGGCAGCACTGCCACTTGGGCATAACGTTCAATTGCACATATAAAAAAGAAGATTTGTTAACGTTCATATCACCACTCCTCTAGTTTCAGTCACCTAGCAGCACTGTCACTTGATCATAACGTTCAATTGCACATTAAAAACAGTGATTTTTTAACGTTCATATCACCATTCCTCTAGTTTCAGTCACTTGGCAGCACTGTCACTTGAGCGTAACGTTCAAATGCACATTAAAACAGTGATTTGTTAACGTTCATACCACCATTCCTGTAGTTTCCGTCAAGTGGAAGCAATGTCACTTGGGAATAACATTCAATTGCACATTTAAAACAGTGATTTGTTAACGTTAATATCACCATTCCTCTAGTTTCAGTCACGTTGAAGCACTGTCACTTGAGCATATAGTTCAATTGCACATTAAAAACAGTGACTTGTTAACGTTCATATCAGGGGCAGATGACCTCGTAGTTCCGCCCCTTAAAAAAACAATAACTAACTAACTACCTAACGTTCATATCACCATTCCTCTAGTTTCAGTCACGTGGCAGCACTGTCGTTTGGGCATAACGTTCAATTGCACATTAAAAACATTGATTTGTTAACGTTCATATCACCATTCCTGTAGTTTCAGTCACACGACAGCACTGCCACTTGGGCATAACGTTCTATGGCAGTTTTAAAAACAGTGATTTGTTAACGTTCAAATCACCATTCCTCTAGTTTCAGTCACTTGGCAGCACTGTCACTTGGGCATAACGTTCAATTGCACATTTAAAACAGTGATTTGTTAACGTTCTCATCACCACTCCTCTAGTTTCAGTCACGTGGCAGCACTGTCACTTGGGCATAACGTTCAAATGCACATTAAAAACAGTGATTTGTTAATGTTCAAATCACCACTCCTCTTGTTTCAGTCACGTGGCAGTTCCGCCACTTGGGCATAACGTTCAATTGCACATTAAAAACAGTGATTTGTTAAGGTTCATATCACCATTCCTCTAGTTTCAGTCACGTGGCAGCACTGCCACTTGGGCATAACGTTCAATTGCACATTAAAACAGTGATTTGTTAACGTTCATATCACCACTCCTCTAGTTTCAGTCACGTGGCAGCTCTGTCACTTGGGCATAACGTTCAATTGCACATTAAAACAGTGATTTGTTAACGTTCAAATCACCATTCCTCAAGTTTCAGTCACGTGGCGGCACTGCTATTTGGGCATAACGTTCAATTGCACATTAAAACAGTGATTTGTTAACGTTCATATCACCACTCCTCTAGTTTCAAACACGTGGCAGCTCTGTCACTTGGGCATAACGTTCAATTGCACATTAAAAACAGTGATTTGTTAACATTCAAATCACCATTCCTCTAGTTACAGTCACGTGGCGGCACTGCTACTTGCGCATAACGTTCAATTGCACATTTAAACAGTGATTTGTTAACGTTCATATCACCATCCCTCTAGTTTCAGTCACGTGGCAGCACTGCCACTTGGGCATAACGTTCATTTGCACATTAAAAACAGTGATTTGTTAACGTTCATATCACCATTCCTCTAGTTTCAGTGACGTGGCAGCACTGTCACTTGAGCATAACGTACAATTGCACATTGTAAACAGAGACTTGTTAACGTTCATATCACCATTCCTCTAGTTTCAGTCACGTGGCAGCACTGTCACTTGAGCATAACGTTCAAGTGCACTTAAAAACAGTGATTTGTTAACGTTCATATCACCATTCCTCTAGTTTAAGTCACGTGGCAGCACTGTCCCTTGAGCATAACGTTCAATTGCACATTAAAACAGTGGTTTGTTAACGTTCATATCACCATTCCTCTAGTTTCAGTCACGTGGCAGCACCGCCACTTGAGCATAACGCTCAATTGCTCATTAAAAACAGTGATTTTTTAACGTTCATACCACCACTCGTCTAGTTTCAGTCACTTGGCAGCACTGTCACTTGGGCATAACGTTCAATTGAACATTAAACCCAGTGATTTGTTAATGTTCCTATCACCGTTCCTCTAGAATCAGTTACGTGGCAGCACTGTCACTTGGGCATAACGTTCAATTGCACATTAAAAACAGTGATTTGTTAACGTTCATATCACCACTCCTCTCGTTTCAGTCACGTGGCAGCACTGTCACTTGTGCATAACGTTCAATTGCACATTTAAAACAGTGATTTGTTAACGTTCATATCACCATTACTCTAGTTTCAGTCACGTGGAAGCACTGTCACTTGAGCTTAACGTTCAATTGCTCATTAAAACAGTGATTTGTTAACGTTCATATCACCATTCCTGTAGTTTCAGTCAAGTGGCAGCGCTGTCACTTTTGAATAACGTTCAATTGCACACTTAAAACAGTGATTTGTTAACGTTCATATCACCATTCCTCTAGTTTCAGTCACACGACAGCACTGCCACATGGGCATAACGTTCAATTGCACATTAAAAACAGTGATTTGTTAACGTTCATATCACCATTTCTCTAGTTTCAGTCATTTGGCAGCACTGTCACTTGGGCATAACGTTCAATTGCACATTAAAAACAGTGATTTGTTAACGGTCACATCACCACTCCTCTAGTTTCAATCACGTGGCAGCACAGCCACTTGGGCATAACGTTCAATTGCACATTAAAAACAGTGACTTGTTAACGTCCATATCACCATTACACTAGTTTCAGTCACGCGACAGCACTGTCACTTGTGCATAACGTTCAATTGCACATTAAAGACAGTGATTTGTTAACGTTCATATCACCACTCATCTAGTTTCAGTCACTTGGCAGCACTGTCCCTTGGGCATAACGTTCAATTGCACATTAGAAACAGTCATTTGTTAACGTTCATATCACCATTCCTCTAGTTTCAGTCACGTGGCAGCACAGTTACCTGGGCATAACGTCCAATTGCACAATAAAAACAGTGATTTGTTAACGTTCATATCACCTCTCCTCTAGTTTCAATCACGTGGCAGCACTGTCACTTGAGCATAACATTCAATTGCACATTAAAAACAGTGATTTGTTAGCGTTCATATCACCACTCCTCTAGTTTCAGTCACGTGCAAGCACTGTCACTTGAGCATAACGTTCAATTGCACATTAAATTCAGTGATTTGTTAATGTTAATGTCACCATTCCTCTAGGTTCAGTCACGTGACTGCACTGTCTCTTGGGCTTAACGTTCAATTGCACATTAAACATTGATTTGTTAATGTTCATATCACCATTCCTCTAGTTTCAGTCACGTGGCAGCACTGTCACTTGACTATAACGTTCAGGTTCACTTAAAACAGTGATTTGTTAACGTTCATATCACCATTCGTCTAGTTTCACTCACGTGGCAGCACTGTCACTTCACCATAACGTTCAATTGCACATTAAAACAGTGATTTGTTAACGTTCATATCACCATTCTCTAGTTTCATTCACGTGGCAGATCTGTCACTTGTGCATAACGTTCAATTGCACATTAAAATCAGTGATTTGTTAAGGTTCATATCACCACTCCTCTAGTTTCAGTCACGTGGCAGCACTGCCACTTGGGCATAACGTTCAATTGCACATTAAAACAGTGATTTGTTAACGTTCATATCACCACTCCTCTAGTTTCAGTCACGTGGCAGCTCTATCACTTGGGCATAACGTTCAATTGCACATTAAAACAGTGATTTGTTAACGTTCATATCACCATTCCTCTAGATTCAGTCACTTGGCAGCACTGTCACTTGGGCATAACGTTCAATTGCACATTTAAAACAGTGAATTGTTAACGTTCATATCACCATTCCTCTAGTTTCAGTCACGTGCCAGTTCTGTCACTTGGGCATAACGTTCAATTGCACCTTCAAAACAGTGATTTGTTAACGTTCATATCACCATTCCTCTAGTTTCAGTCACGTGGCGGCACTGCCACTCGGGCATAACGTTCAATTGCACATTAAAACAGTGATTTGTTAACGTTCGTATCACCATTCCTGTAGTTTCAGTCACGTGGCAACATTGCCACTTGGGCATAACGTTCAATTGCACATTAAAAACAGTGATTTGTTAACGTTCGTATCACCAATCCTCTAATTTCAGTCACGTGGCGGCACTGTCACTCGGTCATATCGTCCAATTGCACATGACATACAGTGATTTGTTAACGTTCATATCACCACTCCTCTAGTTTCAGTCACGTGGCAGCACTGTCACTTGAGCATAACATTCAATTGCACATTAAAAACAGTGATTTGTTAGCGTTCATATCACCACTCCTCTAGTTTCAGTCACGTGCAAGCACTGTCACTTGAGCATAACGTTCAATTGCACATTAAATTCAGTGATTTGTTAACGTTCATATCACCATTCCTATAGTTTCAGTCACGTGGCAGCACTGTCGTTTGAGCATAACGTTCAATTGCACATTAAAAACAGTGATTTGTTGACGTTCATATCACCATTCCTCTAGTTTCAGTCACGTGGCAGCACTGTCACTTGAGCATAACGTTCAAATGCACATTAAAAACAGTGATTTGTTAACGTTCATATCACCTCTCCTCTAGTTTCAATCACGTGGCAGCTCTGTCACTTGGGCATGACGTTCAAATGCTCATTAAAAACAGTGATTTGTTAACGTTCAAATCACCATTCCTCTATTTACAGTCACGTGGCGGCACTGCTACTTGGGCATAACGTTCAATTGCACATTTAAACAGTGATTTGTTAACGTTCATATCACCGTTCCTCTAGTTTCAGTGACGTGGCAGCACTGTCACTTGAGCATAACGTACAATTGCACATTGTAAACAGAGATTTGTTAACGTTCATATCACCATTCCTCTAGCTTCAGTCACGTGGCAGCACTGTCACTTGAGCATAACGTTCAAGTGCACTTAAAAACAGTGATTTGTTAACGTTAATATCACCATTCCTCTAGTTTCAGTCACGTGGCAGCACTGTTACTTGAGCATAACCTTCAATTGCACATTAAAACAGTGGTTTGTTATCGTTCATATCACCATTCCTCTAGTTTCAGTCACGTGGCATTACCGCCACTTGAGCATAACGCTCAATTGCTCATTAAAAACAGTGATTTTTTAACGTTCATACCACCACTCGTCTAGTTTCAGTCACTTGGCAGCACTGTCACTTGAGCATAACGTTCAATTGAACATTAAACCCAGTGATTTGTTAATGTTCATATCACCGTTCCTCTAGAATCAGTTACGTGGCAGCACTGTCACTTGAGTATAACGTTCAAGTGCACTTAAAAACAGTGATTTGTTAACGTTCATATCACCATTCCTCTAGTTTCACTCACGTGGCAGCACTGTCACTTCACCATAACGTTCAATTGCACATTAAAACAGTGATTTGTTAACGTTCATATCACCATTCTCTAGTTTCAGTCACGTGGCAGATCTGTCACTTGTGCATAACGTTCAATTGCACATTAAAAACAGTGATGTGTTAAGGTTCATATCACCATTCCTCTAGTTTCAGTCACGTGGCAGCACATCCACTTGGGCATAACGTTCAATTGCACATTAAAACAGTGATTTGTTAACGTTCATATCACCACTCCTCTAGTTTCAGTCACGTGGCAGCTCTATCACTTGGGCATAACGTTCAATTGCACATTAAAACAGTGATTTGTTAACGTTCATATCACCATTCCTCTAGATTCAGTCACTTGGCAGCACTGTCACTTGGGCATAACGTTCAATTGCACATTTAAAACAGTGATTTGTTAACGTTCATATCACCATTCCTCTAGTTTAAGTCACGTGGCAGTTCTGTCACTTGGGCATAACGTTCAATTGCACATTCAAAACAGTGATTTGTTAACGTTCATATCACCATTCCTCTAGTTTCAGTCACGCGGCGGCACTGTCACTTGAGCATAACGTTCAATTGCACATTAAAAACAGTGATTTGTTAACTTTCATATCACCTTTCCTCTAGTTTCGGTCACGTGGCAGTTCTGTCACTCGGGCATAACGTTCAATTGCACATTAAAAACAATGATTTGTTAACGTTCGTATCACCATTCCTGTAGTTTCAGTCACGTGGCAACACTGCCACTTGGGCATAACGTTCAATTGCACATTAAAAACAGTGATTTGTTAACGTTCGTATCACCATTCCTGTAGTTTCAGTCACGTGGCAACACTGCCACTCGGGCATAACGTTCAATTGCACATTAAAAACAGTGATTTGTTAACGTTCGTATCACCATTCCTGTAGTTTCAGTCACGTGGCAACACTGCCACTTGGGCATAACGTCCAATTGCACATTAAAAACAGTGATTTGTTAACGTTCATATCACCATACCTCTAGTTTCAGTCACACGACAGCACTGCCACTTGGTTATAACGTTCAATTGCATATTAAAAACAGTGATTTGTTAACGTTCATATCACCATTCCTCTAGTTTCAGTCACGTGGCAGCACTGTCGTTTGGGCATAACGTTCAATGGCACATTGAAACAGTGATTTGTTAACGTTCATATCACCACTCCTCTAGTTTCAGTCACGTGGCAGCACTGTCACTTGGGCATAACATTCAATTGCACATTAAAAACAGTGATTTGTTAGCGTTCATATCACCACTCCTCTAGTTTCAGTCACGTGCAAGCACTGTCACTTGAGCATAACGTTCAATTGCACATTAAAAACAGTGATTTGTTAACGTTCATATCACCATTCCTCTAGTTACAATCACGTGGCAGCACTGTAACTTGAGCATAACATTCAATTGCACATTAAAAACAGTGATTTGTTAGCGTTCATATCACCACTCCTCTAGTTTCAGTCACGTGCAAGCACTGTCACTTGAGCATAACGTTCAATTGCACATTAAAAACAGTGATTTGTTAATGTTCATATCACCATTCCTATAGTTTCAGTCACGTGGAGCACTGTCGTTTGGGCATAACGTTCAATTGCACATTAAAAACAGTGATTAGTTGACGTTCATATCACCATTCCTCTAGTTTCAGCCACGTGGCAGCAGTGTCACTTGAGCATAACGTTCAAATGCACATTAAAAACAGTGATTTGTTAACGATCATATGACCACTCCTCTAGTTTCAGTCATACGACAGCACTGTCACTTGGGCATAACGTTCAATTGCACATTTAAAACAGTGATTTGTTATCGTTCATATCACCATTCCTCTAGTGTCAGTCACGTGGAAGAACTGTCACTTGAGCATAACGTTCAATTGCACATTAAAAAAAGTGATTTGTTAACGTTCATATCACCATTCCTCTAGTTTCAGTCACGTGGCAGCTCTGTCACTTGGGCATAACGTTCAATTGCACATTAAAAACAGTGATTTGTTAACGTTCATATCACCACTCCTCTAGTTTCAGTCACGTGGCAGCACTGCCACTTGGGCATAACGTTCAATTGCACATTAAAACAGTGATTTGTTAATGTTCATATCACCATTCCTCTAGTTTCAGTCACGTGGCAGCACTGTCGTTTGGGCATAACGTTCAATTGCACATTAAAAACAGTGATTTGTTAACGTTCATATCACCATTCCTCTAGTTTCAGTCACACGACAGCACTGCCACTTGGGCATAACGTTCAATTGCACATTAAAAACAGTGATTCTTAAACGTTCATATCACCATTTTTCTAGTTTCAGTCACGTGGCAGCACTGTCGTTTGGGCATAACGTTCAATTGCACATTAAAAACAGTGATTTGTTAATGTTCATATCACCATTCCTCTAGTTTCAGTCACGTGGCAGCTCTGTCACTTGGGCATAACGTTCAATTGCACATTAAAAACAGTGATTTGTTAACGTTCATATCACCACTCCTCTAGTTTCAGTGACGTGGCAGCTCTGCCACTTGGGCATAACGTTCAATTGCACATTAAAAACAGTGATTTGTTAACGTTCATATCACCATTCCTCTAGTTTCAGTCACGTGGCAGCACTGTCGTTTGGGCATAACGTTCAATTGCTCATTAAAACAGTGATTTGTTAACGTTCATATCAGCATTCCTCTAGTTTCAATCACACGACAGCACTGTCACTTTGGCATAACGTTCAATTGCACATTAAAAACAGTGATTTGTTAATGTTCACATCACCACTCCTCTAGATTCAGTCACGTGGCAGCACCGCAACTTTGACATAACATTCAATTGCACATTAAAAACAGTGATTTGTTAACGTTCATATCACCATACCTCTAGATTCAGTGACGTGGCAGCGCTGCCACTTGGGCATAACGTTCAATTGCACATTAAAAACAGTGATTTGTTAACGTTCACATCACCACTCCTCTAGATTCTGTCACGTGGCAGCGCCGCCACTTGGGCATAACATTCAATTGCACATTAAAAACAGTGATTTGTTAACGTTCATATCACCATACCTCTAGTTTCAGTGACGTGGCAGCACTGCCACTTGGGCATAACGTTCAATTGCACATATAAAAAAAAAGATTTGTTAGCGTTCATATCACCACTCCTCTAGTTTCAGTCACGTGCAAGCACTTTCACTTGAGCATAACGTTCAATTGCACATTAAAAACAGTGATTTGTTAACGTTCATATCACCATTCCTCTAGTTACAGTCAAGTGGCAGCACTGTAACTTGAGCATAAGATTCAATTGCACATTAAAAACAGTGATTTGTTAGCGTTCATATCACCACTCCTCTAGTTTCAGTCACGTGCAAGCACTGTCACTTGAGCATAACGTTCAATTGCACATTAAAAACAGTGATTTGTTAACGTTCATATCACCATTCCTATAGTTTCAGTCACGTGGAAGAACTGTCACTTGAGCATAACGTTCAATTGCACATTAAAAAAAGTGATTTGTTAACGTTCATATCACCATTCCTCTAGTTTCAGTCACGTGGCAGCTCTGTCACTTGGGAATAACGTTCAATTGCACATTAAAGACAGTGATTTGTTAACGTTCATATCACCACTCCTCTAGTTTCAGTCACGTGGCAGCACTGCCACTTGGGCATAACGTTCAATTGCACATTAAAACAGTGATTTGTTAATGTTCATATCACCATTCCTCTAGTTTCAGTCACGTGGCAGCACTGTCGTTTGGGCATAACGTTCAAATGCACATTAAAAACAGTGATTTGTTAACGTTCATATCACCATTCCTCTAGTTTCAGTCACACGACAGCACTGCCACTTGGGCATAACGTTCAATTGCACATTAAAAACAGTGATTCTTGAACGTTCATATCACCATTTTTCTAGTTTCAGTCACGTGGCAGCACTGTCGTTTGGGCATAACGTTCAATTGCACATCAAAAACAGTGATTTGTTAATGTTCATATCACCATTCCTCTAGTTTCAGTCACGCGACAGCACTGTCACTTGGGCATAACGTTCAATTGCACATTAAAAACAGTGATTAGTTAACGTTCATATCACCACTCCTCTACTTTAGGTCACGTGGCAGCACCGCCACTTGAGCATAACGTTCAATTGTATATTAAAAACAGTGATTTGTTAACGTTCATATCACCATTCCTCTAGTTTCAGTGACGTGGCAGAGCTGCCACTTGGGCATAACGTTCAATTGCACATTAAAAACAGTGATTTGTTAACGTTCATATCACCATTCCTCTAGTTTCAGTCACGTGGCAGCACTGTCGTTTGGGCATAACGTTCAATTGCTCATTAAAACAGTGATTTGTTAACGTTCATATCAGCATTCCTCTAGTTTCAATCACACGACAGCACTGTCACTTGGGCATAACGTTCAATTGCACATTAAAAACAGTGATTTGTTAATGTTCACATCACCACTCCTCTAGATTCAGTCACGTGGCAGCACCGCCACTTGGGCATAACATTCAATTGCACATTAAAAACAGTGATTTGTTAACGTTCATATCACCATACCTCTAGTTTCAGTGACGTGGCAGCACTGCCACTTGGGCATAACGTTCAATTGCACATATTAAAAAAAAGATTTGTTAACGTTCATATCACCATTCCTCTAGTTTCAGTCACGTGGCAGCACCGCCACTTGGGCATAACATTCAATTGCACATTAAAAACAGTGATTTGTTAACGTTCATATCACCATTCCTCTAGTTTCAGTGACGTGGCAGCACTGCCACTTGGGCATAACGTTCAATTGCACATATAAAAAAAAAAGATTTGTTAACGTTCATATCACCACTCCTTTAGTTTCAGTCACGTATCAGCACTGTCACTTGAGCATAACGTTCAATTGCACATTAAAAACAGTGATTTTTAAACGTCCATATCACCATACCTCTAGTTTCAGTCACTTGGCAGCACCGTCACTTGAGCGTAACGTTCAATTGCACATTAAAACAGTGATTTGTTAACGTTCATATCACCATTCCTGTAGTTTCAGTCAAGTGGAAGCACTGTCACTTGGGAATAACGTTCAATTGCACATTTAAAACAGTGATTTGTAAACGTTCATATCAGGGGCAGATGACCTCGTAGTTCCGCCCCTTAAAACAACAATAACTAACTCACTAACTACCTAACGTTCATATCACCATTCCTATAGTTTCAGTCACGTGGCAGCACTGTCGTTTGGGCAAAACGTTCAATTGCACGTTAAAAACATTGATTTGTTAACGTTCATATCACCATTCCTGTAGTTTCAGTCACACGACAGCACTGCCACTTGGGCATAACGTTCAATTGCACATTAAAACAGTGATTTGTTAACGTTCACATCACCACTCCTCTAGTTTCAGTCACGTGGCAGCAATGTCACTTGGGCATAACGTTCAATTGCACATTAAAAACAGTGATTTGTTAAGTTTCATATCACCATTCCTCTAGTTTCAGTCACGTGGCAGAACTGCCACTTGGGCATAACGTTCAATTGCACATTAAAACAGTGATTTGATAACGTTCATATCACCACTCCTCTAGTTTCAGTCACGTGGCAGCTCTGTCACTTGGGCATAACGTTCAATTGCACATTAAAAACAGTGATTTGTTAACGTTCAAAACACCATTCTTCAAGTTTCAGTCTCGTAGCGGCACTGCTATTTGGTCATAACGTTCAATTGCACATTAAAACAGTGATTTGTTAACGTTCATACCACCACTCCTCTAGTTTCAATCACACGACAGCACTGTCACTTGGGCATAACGTTCAATTGCACATTAAAACCAGTGATTTGTTAATGTTCACATCACCACTCCTCTAGATTCAGTCACGAGGTAGCACCGCCACTTGGGCATAACGTTCAATTGCACATTAAAAAATGTTATTTGTTAACGTTCATATCACCATTCCTCTAGTTTCTGTCACGTGGCAGCACCGCCACTTGGGCATAACGTTCATTTTCACATTAAAAACAGTGATTTGTTAACGTTAATATCACCATTCCTCTAGTTTCAGTGACGTGGCAGCACTGCCACTTGGGCATAACGTTCAATTGCACATTAAAAACAGTGATTTGTTAACGTTCATATCACCATTCCTCTAGTTTCAGTCACGTGGCAGCACTGTCGTTTGGGCATAACGTTCAATTGCACATTAAAAACATTCATTTGTTAACGTTCATATCACCATTCCTGTAGTTTCAGTCACACGACAGCACTGCCACTTGGGCATAACGTTCAATGGCAGATTTAAAAACAGTGATTTGTTAACGTTCAAATCACCATTCCTCTAGTTTCAGTCACTTGGCAGCACTGTCACTTGGGCATAACGTTCAATTGCACATTAAAAACAGTGATTTTTTAACGTTCTCATCACCACTCCTCTAGTTTCAGTCACGTGGCAGCACTGTCACTTGGGCATAACGTTAAAATGCACATTAAAAACAGTGAATTGTTAATGTTCAAATCACCACTCCTCTTGTTTCAGTCACGTGGCAGCTCCGCCACTTGGGCATAACGTTCAATTGCACATTAAAAACAGTGATTTGTTAAGGTTCATATCTCCATTCCTCTAGTTTCAGTCACGTGGCAGCACTGCCACTTGGGCATAACGTTCAATTGCACATTAAAACAGTGATTTGTTAACGTTCATATCACCACTCCTCTAGTTTCAGTCACGTGGCAGCTCTGTCACTTGGGCATAACGTTCAATTGCACATTAAAACAGTGATTTGTTAACGTTCAAATCACCATTCCTCAAGTTTCAGTCACGTGGCGGCACTGCTATTTGGGCATAACGTTCAATTGCACATTAAAACAGTGATTTGTTAACGTTCATATCACCACTCCTCTAGTTTCAAACACGTGGCAGCTCTGTCACTTGGGCATAACGTTCAATTGCACATTAAAAACAGTGATTTGTTAACATTCAAATCACCATTCCTCTAGTTACAGTCACGTGGCGGCACTGCTACTTGCGCATAACGTTCAATTGCACATTTAAACAGTGATTTGTTAACGTTCATATCACCATCCCTCTAGTTTCAGTCACGTGGCAGCACTGCCACTTGGGCATAACGTTCATTTGCACATTAAAAACAGTGATTTGTTAACGTTCATATCACCATTCCTCTAGTTTCAGTGACGTGGCAGCACTGTCACTTGAGCATAACGTACAATTGCACATTGTAAACAGAGACTTGTTAACGTTCATATCACCATTCCTCTAGTTTCAGTCACGTGGCAGCACTGTCACTTGAGCATAACGTTCAAGTGCACTTAAAAACAGTGATTTGTTAACGTTCATATCACCATTCCTCTAGTTTAAGTCACGTGGCAGCACTGTCCCTTGAGCATAACGTTCAATTGCACATTAAAACAGTGGTTTGTTAACGTTCATATCACCATTCCTCTAGTTTCAGTCACGTGGCAGCACCGCCACTTGAGCATAACGCTCAATTGCTCATTAAAAACAGTGATTTTTTAACGTTCATACCACCACTCGTCTAGTTTCAGTCACTTGGCAGCACTGTCACTTGGGCATAACGTTCAATTGAACATTAAACCCAGTGATTTGTTAATGTTCCTATCACCGTTCCTCTAGAATCAGTTACGTGGCAGCACTGTCACTTGGGCATAACGTTCAATTGCACATTAAAAACAGTGATTTGTTAACGTTCATATCACCACTCCTCTCGTTTCAGTCACGTGGCAGCACTGTCACTTGTGCATAACGTTCAATTGCACATTTAAAACAGTGATTTGTTAACGTTCATATCACCATTACTCTAGTTTCAGTCACGTGGAAGCACTGTCACTTGAGCTTAACGTTCAATTGCTCATTAAAACAGTGATTTGTTAACGTTCATATCACCATTCCTGTAGTTTCAGTCAAGTGGCAGCGCTGTCACTTTTGAATAACGTTCAATTGCACACTTAAAACAGTGATTTGTTAACGTTCATATCACCATTCCTCTAGTTTCAGTCACACGACAGCACTGCCACATGGGCATAACGTTCAATTGCACATTAAAAACAGTGATTTGTTAACGTTCATATCACCATTTCTCTAGTTTCAGTCATTTGGCAGCACTGTCACTTGGGCATAACGTTCAATTGCACATTAAAAACAGTGATTTGTTAACGGTCACATCACCACTCCTCTAGTTTCAATCACGTGGCAGCACAGCCACTTGGGCATAACGTTCAATTGCACATTAAAAACAGTGACTTGTTAACGTCCATATCACCATTACACTAGTTTCAGTCACGCGACAGCACTGTCACTTGTGCATAACGTTCAATTGCACATTAAAGACAGTGATTTGTTAACGTTCATATCACCACTCATCTAGTTTCAGTCACTTGGCAGCACTGTCCCTTGGGCATAACGTTCAATTGCACATTAGAAACAGTCATTTGTTAACGTTCATATCACCATTCCTCTAGTTTCAGTCACGTGGCAGCACAGTTACCTGGGCATAACGTCCAATTGCACAATAAAAACAGTGATTTGTTAACGTTCATATCACCTCTCCTCTAGTTTCAATCACGTGGCAGCACTGTCACTTGAGCATAACATTCAATTGCACATTAAAAACAGTGATTTGTTAGCGTTCATATCACCACTCCTCTAGTTTCAGTCACGTGCAAGCACTGTCACTTGAGCATAACGTTCAATTGCACATTAAATTCAGTGATTTGTTAATGTTAATGTCACCATTCCTCTAGGTTCAGTCACGTGACTGCACTGTCTCTTGGGCTTAACGTTCAATTGCACATTAAACATTGATTTGTTAATGTTCATATCACCATTCCTCTAGTTTCAGTCACGTGGCAGCACTGTCACTTGACTATAACGTTCAGGTTCACTTAAAAACAGTGATTTGTTAACGTTCATATCACCATTCGTCTAGTTTCACTCACGTGGCAGCACTGTCACTTCACCATAACGTTCAATTGCACATTAAAACAGTGATTTGTTAACGTTCATATCACCATTCTCTAGTTTCATTCACGTGGCAGATCTGTCACTTGTGCATAACGTTCAATTGCACATTAAAATCAGTGATTTGTTAAGGTTCATATCACCACTCCTCTAGTTTCAGTCACGTGGCAGCACTGCCACTTGGGCATAACGTTCAATTGCACATTAAAACAGTGATTTGTTAACGTTCATATCACCACTCCTCTAGTTTCAGTCACGTGGCAGCTCTATCACTTGGGCATAACGTTCAATTGCACATTAAAACAGTGATTTGTTAACGTTCATATCACCATTCCTCTAGATTCAGTCACTTGGCAGCACTGTCACTTGGGCATAACGTTCAATTGCACATTTAAAACAGTGAATTGTTAACGTTCATATCACCATTCCTCTAGTTTCAGTCACGTGCCTGTTCTGTCACTTGGGCATAACGTTCAATTGCACCTTCAAAACAGTGATTTGTTAACGTTCATATCACCATTCCTCTAGTTTCAGTCACGTGGCGGCACTGCCACTCGGGCATAACGTTCAATTGCACATTAAAACAGTGATTTGTTAACGTTCGTATCACCATTCCTGTAGTTTCAGTCACGTGGCAACATTGCCACTTGGGCATAACGTTCAATTGCACATTAAAAACAGTGATTTGTTAACGTTCGTATCACCAATCCTCTAATTTCAGTCACGTGTCGGCACTGTCACTCGGTCATATCGTCCAATTGCACATGACATACAGTGATTTGTTAACGTTCATATCACCACTCCTCTAGTTTCAGTCACGTGGCAGCACTGTCACTTGAGCATAACATTCAATTGCACATTAAAAACAGTGATTTGTTAGCGTTCATATCACCACTCCTCTAGTTTCAGTCACGTGCAAGCACTGTCACTTGAGCATAACGTTCAATTGCACATTAAATTCAGTGATTTGTTAACGTTCATATCACCATTCCTATAGTTTCAGTCACGTGGCAGCACTGTCGTTTGAGCATAACGTTCAATTGCACATTAAAAACAGTGATTTGTTGACGTTCATATCACCATTCCTCTAGTTTCAGTCACGTGGCAGCACTGTCACTTGAGCATAACGTTCAAATGCACATTAAAAACAGTGATTTGTTAACGTTCATATCACCTCTCCTCTAGTTTCAATCACGTGGCAGCTCTGTCACTTGGGCATGACGTTCAAATGCTCATTAAAAACAGTGATTTGTTAACGTTCAAATCACCATTCCTCTATTTACAGTCACGTGGCGGCACTGCTACTTGGGCATAACGTTCAATTGCACATTTAAACAGTGATTTGTTAACGTTCATATCACCGTTCCTCTAGTTTCAGTGACGTGGCAGCACTGTCACTTGAGCATAACGTACAATTGCACATTGTAAACAGAGATTTGTTAACGTTCATATCACCATTCCTCTAGCTTCAGTCACGTGGCAGCACTGTCACTTGAGCATAACGTTCAAGTGCACTTAAAAACAGTGATTTGTTAACGTTAATATCACCATTCCTCTAGTTTCAGTCACGTGGCAGCACTGTTACTTGAGCATAACCTTCAATTGCACATTAAAACAGTGGTTTGTTATCGTTCATATCACCATTCCTCTAGTTTCAGTCACGTGGCATTACCGCCACTTGAGCATAACGCTCAATTGCTCATTAAAAACAGTGATTTTTTAACGTTCATACCACCACTCGTCTAGTTTCAGTCACTTGGCAGCACTGTCACTTGAGCATAACGTTCAATTGAACATTAAACCCAGTGATTTGTTAATGTTCATATCACCGTTCCTCTAGAATCAGTTACGTGGCAGCACTGTCACTTGAGTATAACGTTCAAGTGCACTTAAAAACAGTGATTTGTTAACGTTCATATCACCATTCCTCTAGTTTCACTCACGTGGCAGCACTGTCACTTCACCATAACGTTCAATTGCACATTAAAACAGTGATTTGTTAACGTTCATATCACCATTCTCTAGTTTCAGTCACGTGGCAGATCTGTCACTTGTGCATAACGTTCAATTGCACATTAAAAACAGTGATGTGTTAAGGTTCATATCACCATTCCTCTAGTTTCAGTCACGTGGCAGCACTTCCACTTGGGCATAACGTTCAATTGCACATTAAAACAGTGATTTGTTAACGTTCATATCACCACTCCTCTAGTTTCAGTCACGTGGCAGCTCTATCACTTGGGCATAACGTTCAATTGCACATTAAAACAGTGATTTGTTAACGTTCATATCACCATTCCTCTAGATTCAGTCACTTGGCAGCACTGTCACTTGGGCATAACGTTCAATTGCACATTTAAAACAGTGATTTGTTAACGTTCATATCACCATTCCTCTAGTTTAAGTCACGTGGCAGTTCTGTCACTTGGGCATAACGTTCAATTGCACATTCAAAACAGTGATTTGTTAACGTTCATATCACCATTCCTCTAGTTTCAGTCACGCGGCGGCACTGTCACTTGAGCATAACGTTCAATTGCACATTAAAAACAGTGATTTGTTAACTTTCATATCACCTTTCCTCTAGTTTCGGTCACGTGGCAGTTCTGTCACTCGGGCATAACGTTCAATTGCACATTAAAAACAATGATTTGTTAACGTTCGTATCACCATTCCTGTAGTTTCAGTCACGTGGCAACACTGCCACTTGGGCATAACGTTCAATTGCACATTAAAAACTGTGATTTGTTAACGTTCGTATCACCATTCCTGTAGTTTCAGTCACGTGGCAACACTGCCACTCGGGCATAACGTTCAATTGCACATTAAAAACAGTGATTTGTTAACGTTCGTATCACCATTCCTGTAGTTTCAGTCACGTGGCAACACTGCCACTTGGGCATAACGTCCAATTGCACATTAAAAACTGATTTGTTAACGTTCATATCACCATACCTCTAGTTTCAGTCACACGACAGCACTGCCACTTGGTTATAACGTTCAATTGCATATTAAAAACAGTGATTTGTTAACGTTCATATCACCATTCCTCTAGTTTCAGTCACGTGGCAGCACTGTCGTTTGGGCATAACGTTCAATTGCACATTGAAACAGTGATTTGTTAACGTTCATATCACCACTCCTCTAGTTTCAGTCACGTGGCAGCACTGTCACTTGGGCATAACATTCAATTGCACATTAAAAACAGTGATTTGTTAGCGTTCATATCACCACTCCTCTAGTTTCAGTCACGTGCAAGCACTGTCACTTGAGCATAACGTTCAATTGCACATTAAAAACAGTGATTTGTTAACGTTCATATCACCATTCCTCTAGTTACAATCACGTGGCAGCACTGTAACTTGAGCATAACATTCAATTGCACATTAAAAACAGTGATTTGTTAGCGTTCATATCACCACTCCTCTAGTTTCAGTCACGTGCAAGCACTGTCACTTGAGCATAACGTTCAATTGCACATTAAAAACAGTGATTTGTTAATGTTCATATCACCATTCCTATAGTTTCAGTCACGTGGAGCACTGTCGTTTGGGCATAACGTTCAATTGCACATTAAAAACAGTGATTAGTTGACGTTCATATCACCATTCCTCTAGTTTCAGCCACGTGGCAGCACTGTCACTTGAGCATAACGTTCAAATGCACATTAAAAACAGTGATTTGTTAACGATCATATGACCACTCCTCTAGTTTCAGTCATACGACAGCACTGTCACTTGGGCATAACGTTCAATTGCACATTTAAAACAGTGATTTGTTATCGTTCATATCACCATTCCTCTAGTGTCAGTCACGTGGAAGAACTGTCACTTGAGCATAACGTTCAATTGCACATTAAAAAAAGTGATTTGTTAACGTTCATATCACCATTCCTCTAGTTTCAGTCACGTGGCAGCTCTGTCACTTGGGCATAACGTTCAATTGCACATTAAAAACAGTGATTTGTTAACGTTCATATCACCACTCCTCTAGTTTCAGTCACGTGGCAGCACTGCCACTTGGGCATAACGTTCAATTGCACATTAAAACAGTGATTTGTTAATGTTCATATCACCATTCCTCTAGTTTCAGTCACGTGGCAGCACTGTCGTTTGGGCATAACGTTCAATTGCACATTAAAAACAGTGATTTGTTAACGTTCATATCACCATTCCTCTAGTTTCAGTCACACGACAGCACTGCCTCTTGGGCATAACGTTCAATTGCACATTAAAAACAGTGATTCTTAAACGTTCATATCACCATTTTTCTAGTTTCAGTCACGTGGCAGCACTGTCGTTTGGGCATAACGTTCAATTGCACATTAAAAACAGTGATTTGTTAATGTTCATATCACCATTCCTCTAGTTTCAGTCACGTGGCAGCTCTGTCACTTGGGCATAACGTTCAATTGCACATTAAAAACAGTGATTTGTTAACGTTCATATCACCACTCCTCTAGTTTCAGTGACGTGGCAGCTCTGCCACTTGGGCATAACGTTCAATTGCACATTAAAAACAGTGATTTGTTAACGTTCATATCACCATTCCTCTAGTTTCAGTCACGTGGCAGCACTGTCGTTTGGGCATAACGTTCAATTGCTCATTAAAACAGTGATTTGTTAACGTTCATATCAGCATTCCTCTAGTTTCAATCACACGACAGCACTGTCACTTTGGCATAACGTTCAATTGCACATTAAAAACAGTGATTTGTTAATGTTCACATCACCACTCCTCTAGATTCAGTCACGTGGCAGCACCGCAACTTTGACATAACATTCAATTGCACATTAAAAACAGTGATTTGTTAACGTTCATATCACCATACCTCTAGATTCAGTGACGTGGCAGCGCTGCCACTTGGGCATAACGTTCAATTGCACATTAAAAACAGTGATTTGTTAACGTTCACATCACCACTCCTCTAGATTCTGTCACGTGGCAGCGCCGCCACTTGGGCATAACATTCAATTGCACATTAAAAACAGTGATTTGTTAACGTTCATATCACCATACCTCTAGTTTCAGTGACGTGGCAGCACTGCCACTTGGGCATAACGTTCAATTGCACATATAAAAAAAAAGATTTGTTAGCGTTCATATCACCACTCCTCTAGTTTCAGTCACGTGCAAGCACTTTCACTTGAGCATAACGTTCAATTGCACATTAAAAACAGTGATTTGTTAACGTTCATATCACCATTCCTCTAGTTACAGTCAAGTGGCAGCACTGTAACTTGAGCATAAGATTCAATTGCACATTAAAAACAGTGATTTGTTAGCGTTCATATCACCACTCCTCTAGTTTCAGTCACGTGCAAGCACTGTCACTTGAGCATAACGTTCAATTGCACATTAAAAACAGTGATTTGTTAACGTTCATATCACCATTCCTATAGTTTCAGTCACGTGGCAGCACTGTCGTTTGGGCATAACGTTCAATTGCACATTAAAAACAGTGATTTGTTGACGTTCATATCACAATTCCTCTAGTTTCAGCCACGTGGCAGCGCTGTCACTTGAGCATAACGTTCAAATGCACATTAAAAACAGTGATTTGTTAACGATCATATGACCACTCCTCTAGTTTCAGTCATACGACAGCACTGTCACTTGGGCATAACGTTCAATTGCACATTTAAAACAGTGATTTGTTAACGTTCATAACACCATTCCTCTAGTTTCAGTCACGTGGAAGAACTGTCACTTGAGCATAACGTTCAATTGCACATTAAAAAAAGTGATTTGTTAACGTTCATATCACCATTCCTCTAGTTTCAGTCACGTGGCAGCTCTGTCACTTGGGAATAACGTTCAATTGCACATTAAAGACAGTGATTTGTTAACGTTCATATCACCACTCCTCTAGTTTCAGTCACGTGGCAGCACTGCCACTTGGGCATAACGTTCAATTGCACATTAAAACAGTGATTTGTTAATGTTCATATCACCATTCCTCTAGTTTCAGTCACGTGGCAGCACTGTCGTTTGGGCATAACGTTCAAATGCACATTAAAAACAGTGATTTGTTAACGTTCATATCACCATTCCTCTAGTTTCAGTCACACGACAGCACTGCCACTTGGGCATAACGTTCAATTGCACATTAAAAACAGTGATTCTTGAACGTTCATATCACCATTTTTCTAGTTTCAGTCACGTGGCAGCACTGTCGTTTGGGCATAACGTTCAATTGCACATCAAAAACAGTGATTTGTTAATGTTCATATCACCATTCCTCTAGTTTCAGTCACGCGACAGCACTGTCACTTGGGCATAACGTTCAATTGCACATTAAAAACAGTGATTAGTTAACGTTCATATCACCACTCCTCTACTTTAGGTCACGTGGCAGCACCGCCACTTGAGCATAACGTTCAATTGTATATTAAAAACAGTGATTTGTTAACGTTCATATCACCATTCCTCTAGTTTCAGTGACGTGGCAGAGCTGCCACTTGGGCATAACGTTCAATTGCACATTAAAAACAGTGATTTGTTAACGTTCATATCACCATTCCTCTAGTTTCAGTCACGTGGCAGCACTGTCGTTTGGGCATAACGTTCAATTGCTCATTAAAACAGTGATTTGTTAACGTTCATATCAGCATTCCTCTAGTTTCAATCACACGACAGCACTGTCACTTGGGCATAACGTTCAATTGCACATTAAAAACAGTGATTTGTTAATGTTCACATCACCACTCCTCTAGATTCAGTCACGTGGCAGCACCGCCACTTGGGCATAACATTCAATTGCACATTAAAAACAGTGATTTGTTAACGTTCATATCACCATACCTCTAGTTTCAGTGACGTGGCAGCACTGCCACTTGGGCATAACGTTCAATTGCACATATTAAAAAAAAGATTTGTTAACGTTCATATCACCATTCCTCTAGTTTCAGTCACGTGGCAGCACCGCCACTTGGGCATAACATTCAATTGCACATTAAAAACAGTGATTTGTTAACGTTCATATCACCATTCCTCTAGTTTCAGTGACGTGGCAGCACTGCCACTTGGGCATAACGTTCAATTGCACATATAAAAAAAAAAGATTTGTTAACGTTCATATCACCACTCCTTTAGTTTCAGTCACGTATCAGCACTGTCACTTGAGCATAACGTTCAATTGCACATTAAAAACAGTGATTTTTAAACGTCCATATCACCATACCTCTAGTTTCAGTCACTTGGCAGCACCGTCACTTGAGCGTAACGTTCAATTGCACATTAAAACAGTGATTTGTTAACGTTCATATCACCATTCCTGTAGTTTCAGTCAAGTGGAAGCACTGTCACTTGGGAATAACGTTCAATTGCACATTTAAAACAGTGATTTGTAAACGTTCATATCAGGGGCAGATGACCTCGTAGTTCCGCCCCTTAAAACAACAATAACTAACTCACTAACTACCTAACGTTCATATCACCATTCCTATAGTTTCAGTCACGTGGCAGCACTGTCGTTTGGGCAAAACGTTCAATTGCACGTTAAAAACATTGATTTGTTAACGTTCATATCACCATTCCTGTAGTTTCAGTCACACGACAGCACTGCCACTTGGGCATAACGTTCAATTGCACATTAAAACAGTGATTTGTTAACGTTCACATCACCACTCCTCTAGTTTCAGTCACGTGGCAGCAATGTCACTTGGGCATAACGTTCAATTGCACATTAAAAACAGTGATTTGTTAAGTTTCATATCACCATTCCTCTAGTTTCAGTCACGTGGCAGAACTGCCACTTGGGCATAACGTTCAATTGCACATTAAAACAGTGATTTGATAACGTTCATATCACCACTCCTCTAGTTTCAGTCACGTGGCAGCTCTGTCACTTGGGCATAACGTTCAATTGCACATTAAAAACAGTGATTTGTTAACGTTCAAAACACCATTCTTCAAGTTTCAGTCTCGTAGCGGCACTGCTATTTGGTCATAACGTTCAATTGCACATTAAAACAGTGATTTGTTAACGTTCATACCACCACTCCTCTAGTTTCAATCACACGACAGCACTGTCACTTGGGCATAACGTTCAATTGCACATTAAAACCAGTGATTTGTTAATGTTCACATCACCACTCCTCTAGATTCAGTCACGAGGTAGCACCGCCACTTGGGCATAACGTTCAATTGCACATTAAAAAATGTTATTTGTTAACGTTCATATCACCATTCCTCTAGTTTCTGTCACGTGGCAGCACCGCCACTTGGGCATAACGTTCATTTTCACATTAAAAACAGTGATTTGTTAACGTTAATATCACCATTCCTCTAGTTTCAGTGACGTGGCAGCACTGCCACTTGGGCATAACGTTCAATTGCACATTAAAAACAGTGATTTGTTAACGTTCATATCACCATTCCTCTAGTTTCAGTCACGTGGCAGCACTGTCGTTTGGGCATAACGTTCAATTGCACATTAAAAACATTCATTTGTTAACGTTCATATCACCATTCCTGTAGTTTCAGTCACACGACAGCACTGCCACTTGGGCATAACGTTCAATGGCAGATTTAAAAACAGTGATTTGTTAACGTTCAAATCACCATTCCTCTAGTTTCAGTCACTTGGCAGCACTGTCACTTGGGCATAACGTTCAATTGCACATTAAAAACAGTGATTTTTTAACGTTCTCATCACCACTCCTCTAGTTTCAGTCACGTGGCAGCACTGTCACTTGGGCATAACGTTAAAATGCACATTAAAAACAGTGAATTGTTAATGTTCAAATCACCACTCCTCTTGTTTCAGTCACGTGGCAGCTCCGCCACTTGGGCATAACGTTCAATTGCACATTAAAAACAGTGATTTGTTAAGGTTCATATCTCCATTCCTCTAGTTTCAGTCACGTGGCAGCACTGCCACTTGGGCATAACGTTCAATTGCACATTAAAACAGTGATTTGTTAACGTTCATATCACCACTCCTCTAGTTTCAGTCACGTGGCAGCTCTGTCACATGGGCATAACGTTCAATTGCACATTAAGAACAGTGATTTGTTAACGTTCAAATCACCATTCCTCAAGTTTCAGTCACGTGGCGGCACTGCTATTTGGGCATAACGTTCAATTGCACATTAAAACAGTGATTTGTTAACGTTCATATCACCACTCCTCTAGTTTCAATCACGTGGCAGCTCTGTCACTTGGGCATAACGTTCAATTGCACATTAAAAACAGTGATTTGTTAACGTTCAAATCACCATTCCTCTAGTTACAGCCATGTGGCGGCACTGCTACTTGTCCATAACGTTCAATTGCACATTTAAACAGTGATTTGTTAACGTTCATATCACCATTCCTCTAGTTTCAGTCACGTGGCAGCACTGCCACTTGGGCATAACGTTCAATTGCACATTAAAAACAGTGATTTGTTAACGTTCATATCACCATTCCTCTAGTTTCAGTGACGTGGCAGCACTGTCACTTGAGCATAACCTACAATTGCACATTGTAAACAGGGATTTGTTAACGTTCATATCACCATTCCTCTAGTTTCAGTCACGTGGCAGAACTGTCACTTGAGCATAACGTTCAATTGAACATTAAACCCAGTGATTTGTTAATGTTCATATCACCGTTCCTCTAGAATCAGTTACGTGGCAGCACTGTCACTTGGGCATAACGTTCAATTGCACATTTAAAACAGTGATTTGTTAACGTTCATATCACCATTCCTCTAGTTTAAGTCACGTGGCAGTTCTGTCACTTGGGCATAACGTTCAATTGCACATTCAAAACAGTGTTTTGTTAACGTTCATATCACCATTCCTCTAGTTTCAGTCACGCGGCGGCACTGTCACTTGAGCATAACGTTCAATTGCACATTAAAAACAGTGATTTGTTAACTTTCATATCACCATTCCTCTAGTTTCAGTCACGTGGCAGTTCTGTCACTCGGGCATAACGTTCAATTGCACATTAAAAACAATGATTTGTTAACGTTCGTATCACCATTCCTGTAGTTTCAGTCACGTGGCAACACTGCCACTTGGGCATAACGTTCAATTGCACATTAAAAACAGTGATTTGTTAACGTTCGTATCACCTTTCCTGTAGTTTCAGTCACGTGGCAACACTGCCACTCGGGCATAACGTTCAATTGCACATTAAAAACAGTGATTTGTTAACGTTCGTATCACCATTCCTGTAGTTTCAGTCACGTGGCAACACTGCCACTTGGGCATAACGTCCAATTGCACATTAAAAACAGTGATTTGTTAACGTTCATATCACCATACCTCTAGTTTCAGTCACACGACAGCACTGCCACTTGGTTATAACGTTCAATTGCATATTAAAAACAGTGATTTGTTAACGTTCATATCACCATACCTCTAGTTTCAGTCACGTGGCAGCACTGTCGTTTGGGCATAACGTTCAATTGCACATTGAAACAGTGATTTGTTAACGTTCATATCACCACTCCTCTAGTTTCAGTCACGTGGCAGCACTGTCACTTGGGCATAACATTCAATTGCACATTAAAAACAGTGATTTGTTAGCGTTCATATCACCACTCCTCTAGTTTCAGTCACGTGCAAGCACTGTCACTTGAGCATAACGTTCAATTGCACATTAAAAACAGTGATTTGTTAACGTTCATATCACCATTCCTCTAGTTACAATCACGTGGCAGCACTGTAACTTGAGCATAACATTCAATTGCACATTAAAAACAGTGATTTGTTAGCGTTCATATCACCACTCCTCTAGTTTCAGTCACGTGCAAGCACTGTCA
The DNA here is from genome assembly GCA_946902985.2 of Meconema thalassinum. Lineage (NCBI taxonomy): Eukaryota > Metazoa > Arthropoda > Insecta > Orthoptera > Tettigoniidae > Meconema > Meconema thalassinum. The sequence continues at coordinate 53,618,733 of OX336388.2, read as the reverse complement.
CTTGAGCATAACGTTCAATTGCACATTAAAAACAGTGATTTGTTAATGTTCATATCACCATTCCTATAGTTTCAGTCACGTGGCAGCACTGTCGTTTGGGCATAACGTTCAATTGCACATTAAAAACAGTGATTAGTTGACGTTCATATCACCATTCCTCTAGTTTCAGCCACGTGGCAGCACTGTCACTTGAGCATAACGTTCAAATGCACATTAAAAACAGTGATTTGTTAACGATCATATGACCACTCCTCTAGTTTCAGTCATACGACAGCACTGTCACTTGGGCATAACGTTCAATTGCACATTTAAAACAGTGATTTGTTATCGTTCATATCACCATTCCTCTAGTGTCAGTCACGTGGAAGAACTGTCACTTGAGCATAACTTTCAATTGCACATTAAAAAAAGTGATTTGTTAACGTTCATATCACCATTCCTCTAGTTTCAGTCACGTGGCAGCTCTGTCACTTGGGCATAACGTTCAATTGCACATTAAAAACAGTGATTTGTTAACGTTCATATCACCACTCCTCTAGTTTCAGTCACGTGGCAGCACTGCCACTTGGGCATAACGTTCAATTGCACATTAAAACAGTGATTTGTTAATGTTCATATCACCATTCCTCTAGTTTCAGTCACGTGGCAGCACTGTCGTTTGGACATAACGTTCAATTGCACATTAAAAACAGTGATTTGTTAACGTTCATATCACCATTCCTCTAGTTTCAGTCACACGACAGCACTGCCACTTGGGCATAACGTTCAATTGCACATTAAAAACAGTGATTCTTAAACGTTCATATCACCATTTTTCTAGTTTCAGTCACGTGGCAGCACTGTCGTTTGGGCATAACGTTCAATTGCACATTAAAAACAGTGATTTGTTAATGTTCATATCACCATTCCTCTAGTTTCAGTCACGCGACAGCACTGTCACTTGGGCATAACGTTCAATTGCACATTAAAAACAGTGATTTGTTAACGTTCATATCACCACTCCTCTAGTTTAGGTCACGTGGCAGCACCGCCACTTGAGCATAACGTTCAATTGTATATTAAAAACAGTGATTTGTTAACGTTCATATCACCATTCCTCTAGTTTCAGTGACGTGGCAGCTCTGCCACTTGGGCATAACGTTCAATTGCACATTAAAAACAGTGATTTGTTAACGTTCATATCACCATTCCTCTAGTTTCAGTCACGTGGCAGCACTGTCGTTTGGGCATAACGTTCAATTGCTCATTAAAACAGTGATTTGTTAACGTTCATATCAGCATTCCTCTAGTTTCAATCACACGACAGCACTGTCACTTTGGCATAACGTTCAATTGCACATTAAAAACAGTGATTTGTTAATGTTCACATCACCACTCCTCTAGATTCAGTCACGTGGCAGCACCGCAACTTTGACATAACATTCAATTGCACATTAAAAACAGTGATTTGTTAACGTTCATATCACCATACCTCTAGTTTCAGTGACGTGGCAGCGCTGCCACTTGGGCATAACGTTCAATTGCACATTAAAAACAGTGATTTGTTAACGTTCACATCACCACTCCTCTAGATTCTGTCACGTGGCAGCACCGCCACTTGGGCATAACATTCAATTGCACATTAAAAACAGTGATTTGTTAACGTTCATATCACCATACCTCTAGTTTCAGTGACGTGGCAGCACTGCCACTTGGGCATAACGTTCAATTGCACATATAAAAAAAAAGATTTGTTAGCGTTCATATCACCACTCCTCTAGTTTCAGTCACGTGCAAGCACTTTCACTTGAGCATAACGTTCAATTGCACATTAAAAACAGTGATTTGTTAAAGTTCATATCACCATTCCTCTAGTTACAGTCAAGTGGCAGCACTGTAACTTGAGCATAACATTCAATTGCACATTAAAAACAGTGATTTGTTAGCGTTCATATCACCACTCCTCTAGTTTCAGTCACGTGCAAGCACTGTCACTTGAGCATAACGTTCAATTGCACATTAAAAACAGTGATTTGTTAACGTTCATATCACCATTCCTATAGTTTCAGTCACGTGGCAGCACTGTCGTTTGGGCATAACGTTCAATTGCACATTAAAAACAGTGATTTGTTGACGTTCATATCACAATTCCTCTAGTTTCAGCCACGTGGCAGCGCTGTCACTTGAGCATAACGTTCAAATGCACATTAAAAACAGTGATTTGTTAACGATCATATGACCACTCCTCTAGTTTCAGTCATACGACAGCACTGTCACTTGGGCATAACGTTCAATTGCACATTTAAAACAGTGATTTGTTAACGTTCATAACACCATTCCTCTAGTTTCAGTCACGTGGAAGAACTGTCACTTGAGCATAACGTTCAATTGCACATTAAAAAAAGTGATTTGTTAACGTTCATATCACCATTCCTCTAGTTTCAGTCACGTGGCAGCTCTGTCACTTGGGAATAACGTTCAATTGCACATTAAAGACAGTGATTTGTTAACGTTCATATCACCACTCCTCTAGTTTCAGTCACGTGGCAGCACTGCCACTTGGGCATAACGTTCAATTGCACATTAAAACAGTGATTTGTTAATGTTCATATCACCATTCCTCTAGTTTCAGTCACGTGGCAGCACTGTCGTTTGGGCATAACGTTCAAATGCACATTAAAAACAGTGATTTGTTAACGTTCATATCACCATTCCTCTAGTTTCAGTCACACGACAGCACTGCCACTTGGGCATAACGTTCAATTGCACATTAAAAACAGTGATTCTTGAACGTTCATATCACCATTTTTCTAGTTTCAGTCACGTGGCAGCACTGTCGTTTGGGCATAACGTTCAATTGCACATTAAAACAGTGATTTGTTAATGTTCATATCACCATTCCTCTAGTTTCAGTCACGCGACAGCACTGTCACTTGGGCATAACGTTCAATTGCACATTAAAAACAGTGATTTGTTAACGTTCATATCACCACTCCTCTACTTTAGGTCACGTGGCAGCACCGCCACTTGAGCATAACGTTCAATTGTATATTAAAAACAGTGATTTGTTAACGTTCATATCACCATTCCTCTAGTTTCAGTGACGTGGCAGAGCTGCCACTTGGGCATAACGTTCAATTGCACATTAAAAACAGTGATTTGTTAACGTTCATATCACCATTCCTCTAGTTTCAGTCACGTGGCAGCACTGTCGTTTGGGCATAACGTTCAATTGCTCATTAAAACAGTGATTTGTTAACGTTCATATCAGCATTCCTCTAGTTTCAATCACACGACAGCACTGTCACTTGGGCATAACGTTCAATTGCACATTAAAAACAGTGATTTGTTAATGTTCACATCACCACTCCTCTAGATTCAGTCACGTGGCAGCACCGCCACTTGGGCATAACATTCAATTGCACATTAAAAACAGTGATTTGTTAACGTTCATATCACCATACCTCTAGTTTCAGTGACGTGGCAGCACTGCCACTTGGGCATAACGTTCAATTGCACATATAAAAAAAAAGATTTGTTAACGTTCATATCACCATTCCTCTAGTTTCAGTCACGTGGCAGCACCGCCACTTGGGCATAACATTCAATTGCACATTAAAAACAGTGATTTGTTAACGTTCATATCACCATTACTCTAGTTTCAGTGACGTGGCAGCACTGCCACTTGGGCATAACGTTCAATTGCACATATAAAAAAAAAAGATTTGTTAACGTTCATATCACCACTCCTTTAGTTTCAGTCACGTATCAGCACTGTCACTTGAGCATAACGTTCAATTGCACATTAAAAACAGTGATTTTTAAACGTTCATATCACCATACCTCTAGTTTCAGTCACTTGGCAGCACCGTCACTTGAGCGTAACGTTCAATTGCACATTAAAACAGTGATTTGTTAACGTTCATATCACCATTCCTGTAGTTTCAGTCAAGTGGAAGCACCGTCACTTGGGAATAACGTTCAATTGCACATTTAAAACAGTGATTTGTAAACGTTCATATCAGGGGCAGATGACCTCGTAGTTCCGCCCCTTAAAACAACAATAACTAACTCACTAACTACCTAACGTTCATATCACCATTCCTCTACTTTCAGTCACGTGGCAGCACTGTCGTTTGGGCAAAACGTTCAATTGCACGTTAAAAACATTGATTTGTTAACGTTCATATCACCATTCCTGTAGTTTCAGTCACACGACAGCACTGCCACTTGGGCATAACGTTCAATTGCACATTAAAACAGTGATTTGTTAACGTTCACATCACCACTCCTCTAGTTTCAGTCACGTGGCAGCAATGTCACTTGGGCATAACGTTCAATTGCACATTAAAAACAGTGATTTGTTAAGTTTCATATCACCATTCCTCTAGTTTCAGTCACGTGGCAGAACTGCCACTTGGGCATAACGTTCAATTGCACATTAAAACAGTGATTTGATAACGTTCATATCACCACTCCTCTAGTTTCAGTCACGTGGCAGCTCTGTCACTTGGGCATAACGTTCAATTGCACATTAAAAACAGTGATTTGTTAACGTTCAAAACACCATTCTTCAAGTTTCAGTCTCGTAGCGGCACTGCTATTTGGTCATAACGTTCAATTGCACATTAAAACAGTGATTTGTTAACGTTCATACCACCACTCCTCTAGTTTCAATCACACGACAGCACTGTCACTTGGGCATAACGTTCAATTGCACATTAAAACCAGTGATTTGTTAATGTTCACATCACCACTCCTCTAGATTCAGTCACGAGGTAGCACCGCCACTTGGGCATAACGTTCAATTGCACATTAAAAAATGTTATTTGTTAACGTTCATATCACCATTCCTCTAGTTTCAGTCACGTGGCAGCACCGCCACTTGGGCATAACGTTCATTTTCACATTAAAAACAGTGATTTGTTAACGTTAATATCACCATTCCTCTAGTTTCAGTGACGTGGCAGCACTGCCACTTGGGCATAACGTTCAATTGCACATTAAAAACAGTGATTTGTTAACGTTCATATCACCATTCCTCTAGTTTCAGTCACGTGGCAGCACTGTCGTTTGGGCATAACGTTCAATTGCACATTAAAAACATTCATTTGTTAACGTTCATATCACCATTCCTGTAGTTTCAGTCACACGACAGCACTGCCACTTGGCCATAACGTTCAATGGCAGATTTAAAAACAGTGATTTGTTAACGTTCAAATCACCATTCCTCTAGTTTCAGTCACTTGGCAGCACTGTCACTTGGGCATAACGTTCAATTGCACATTAAAAACAGTGATTTTTTTAACGTTCTCATCACCACTCCTCTAGTTTCAGTCACGTGGCAGCACTGTCACTTGGGCATAACGTTAAAATGCACATTAAAAACAGTGATTTGTTAATGTTCAAATCACCACTCCTCTTGTTTCAGTCACGTGGCAGCTCCGCCACTTGGGCATAACGTTCAATTGCACATTAAAAACAGTGATTTGTTAAGGTTCATATCTCCATTCCTCTAGTTTCAGTCACGTGGCAGCACTGCCACTTGGGCATAACGTTCAATTGCACATTAAAACAGTGATTTGTTAACGTTCATATCACCACTCCTCTAGTTTCAGTCACGTGGCAGCTCTGTCACATGGGCATAACGTTCAATTGCACATTAAGAACAGTGATTTGTTAACGTTCAAATCACCATTCCTCAAGTTTCAGTCACGTGGCGGCACTGCTATTTGGGCATAACGTTCAATTGCACATTAAAACAGTGATTTGTTAACGTTCATATCACCACTCCTCTAGTTTCAATCACGTGGCAGCTCTGTCACTTGGGCATAACGTTCAATTGCACATTAAAAACAGTGATTTGCTAAGGTTCAAATCACCATTCCTCTAGTTACAGTCATGTGGCGGCACTGCTACTTGGCCATAACGTTCAATTGCACATTTAAACAGTGATTTGTTAACGTTCATATCACCATTCCTCTAGTTTCAGTCACGTGGCAGCACTGCCACTTGGGCATAACGTTCAATTGCACATTAAAAACAGTGATTTGTTAACGTTCATATCACCATTCCTCTAGTTTCAGTGACGTGGCAGCACTGTCACTTGAGCATAACCTACAATTGCACATTGTAAACAGGGATTTGTTAACGTTCATATCACCATTCCTCTAGTTTCAGTCACGTGGCAGAACTGTCACTTGAGCATAACGTTCAATTGAACATTAAACCCAGTGATTTGTTAATGTTCATATCACCGTTCCTCTAGAATCAGTTACGTGGCAGCACTGTCACTTGGGCATAACGTTCAATTGCACATTAAAAACAGTGATTTGTTAACATTCATATCACCACTCCTCTAGTTTCAGTCACGTGGCAGCACTGTCACTTGTGCATAACGTTCAATTGCACATTAAAAACAGTGATTTGTTAACGTTCATATCACCATTACTCTAGTTTCAGTCACGTGGAAGCACTGTCACTTGAGCATAACGTTCAATTGCACATTAAAACAGTGATTTGTTAACGTTCATATCACCATTCCTGTAGTTTCAGTCAAGTGGCAGCGCTGTCACTTGGGAATAACGTTCAATTGCACACTTAAAACAGTGATTTGTTAACGTTCATATCACCATTCCTCATGTTTCAGTCACGTGGCAGCACTGTCACTTGAGCATAACGTTCAATTGCACATTAAAAACAGTGATTTGTTAACGTTCATATCACCATTCCTCTAGTTTCAGTCACGTGGCAGCACTGTCGTTTGGGCATAACGTTCAATTGCACATTAAAAACAGTGATTTGTTAATGTTCATATCACCATTCCTCTAAGTTCAGTCACGTGGCTGCACTGTCTCTTGGGCATAACGTTCAATTGCACATTAAAACAGTGATTTGTTAACGTTCATATCACCATTCCTCTAGTTTCAGTCACGTTGCAGCACTGTCACTTGAGCATAACGTTCAAGTGCACTTAAAAACCGTGATTTGTTAACGTTCATATCACCATTCCTCTAGTTTCACTCAAGTGGAAGCACTGTCACTTGAGCATATAGTTCAATTGCACATTAAAAACAGTGATTTGTAAACGTTCATATCACCACTCCTCTAGTTTCAGTCACGTAGCAGCACTGTCACTTGAGCATAACGTTCAATTACACATTAAAAACAGTGATTTTTAAACATTCATATCACCATTCCTCTGGTTTCAGTCACTTGGCAGCACTGTCACTTGAGCGTAACGTTCAATTGCACATTAAAACAGTGATTTGTTAACGTTCATATCACCATTCCTGTAGTTTCAGTCAAGTGGAAGCACTGTCACTTGGGAATAACGTTCAATTGCACATTTAAAACAGTGATTTGTTAACGTTAATATCACCACTCCTCTAGTTTCAGTCACGTGGCAGCACTGTAACTTGAGCATAAAGTTCAATTGCACATTAAAAACAGTGATTTGTTAACGTTCATATCAGGGGCAGATGACCTCGTAGTTCCGCCCCTTAAAACAACAATAACTAACTAACTAACTAACTACCTAACGTTCATATCACCATTCCTGTAGTTTCAGTCACACGACAGCACTGCCACTTGGGCATAACGTTCAATTGCACATTAAAAACAGTGATTTGTTAACGTTCACATCACCACTCCCCTAGTTTCAGTCACGTGGCAGCAATGTCACATGGGCATAACGTTCAATTGCACATTAAAAACAGTGATTTGTTAAGTTTCATATCACCATTCCTCTAGTTTCAGTCACGTGGCAGCACTGCCACTTGGGCATAACGTTCAATTGCACATTAAAACAGTGATTTGATAACGATCATATCACCACTCCTCTAGTTTCAGTCACGTGGCAGCTCTGTCACTTGGGCATAACGTTCAATTGCACATTAAAAACAGTGATTTGTTAACGTTCAAAACACCATTCCTCAAGTTTCAGTCTCGTAGCGGCACTGCTATTTGGTCATAACGTTCAATAGCACATTAAAACAGTGATTTGTTAACGTTCATATCACCACTCCTCTAGTTTCAATCACACGACAGCACTGTCACTTGGGCATAACGTTCAATTGCACATTAAAACCAGTGATTTGCTAATGTTCACATCACCATTCCTCTTGTTTCAGTGACGTGGCAGCACTGCCACTTGGGCAAAACGTTCAATTGCACATATAAAAAAGAAGATTTGTTAACGTTCATATCACCACTCCTCTAGTTTCAGTCACCTAGCAGCACTGTCACTTGATCATAACGTTCAATTGCACATTAAAAACAGTGATTTTTTAACGTACATATCACCATTCCTCTAGTTTCAGTCACTTGGCAGCACTGTCACTTGAGCGTAACGTTCAATTGCACATTAAAAACAGTGATTTGTTAACGTTCTCATCACCACTCCTCTAGTTTCAGTCACGTGGCAGCACGGTCACTTGGGCATAACGTTCAATTGCACATTAAAAGCAGTGATTTGTTAACGTTCATATCACCATTCCTCTAGTTTCAGTCACTTGGCAGCACTGTCACTTGAGCGTAACGTTCAAATGCACATTAAAACAGTGATTTGTTAACGTTCATACCACCATTCCTGTAGTTTCAGTCAAGTGGAAGCACTGTCACTTGGGAATAACGTTCAATTGCACATTTAAAACAGTGATTTGTTAACGTTAATATCACCATTCCTCTAGTTTCAGTCACGTGGAAGCACTGTCACTTGAGCATCTAGTTCAATTGCACATTAAAAACAGTGATTTGTTAACGTTCATATAGAGGCAGATGACCTTGTAGTTCCACCCCTTAAAAAAACAATAACTAACAAACTACCTAACGTTCATATCACCATTCCTCTAGTTTCAGTCACGTGGCAGCACTGTCGTTTGGGCATAACGTTCAATTGCACATTAAAAACATTGATTTGATAACGGTCATATCACCATTCCTGTAGTTTCAGTCACACGACAGCACTGCCACTTGGGCATAACGTTCAATGGCAGATTTAAAAACAGCGATTTGTTAACGTTCAAATCACCATTCCTCTAGTTTCAGTCACTTGGCAGCACTGTCACTTGGGCATAACGTTCAATTGCACATTAAAAACAGTGATTTGTTAACGTTCTCATCACCACTCCTCTAGTTTCAGTCACGTGGCAGCACTGTCACTTGGGCATAACGTTCAAATGCACATTAAAAACAGTGATTTGTTAATGTTCAAATCACCATTCCTCTAGTTTCAGTCACACGACAGCACTGCCACTTGGGCATAACGTTCAATTGCACATTAAAAACAGTGATTCTTAAACGTTCATATCACCATTTTTCTAGTTTCAGTCACGTGGCAGCACTGTCGTTTGGGCATAACGTTCAATTGCACATTAAAAACAGTGATTTGTTAATGTTCATATCACCATTCCTCTAGTTTCAGTCACGCGACAGCACTGTCACTTGGGCATAACGTTAAATTGCACATTAAAAACAGTGATTTGTTAACGTTCATATCACCACTCCTCTACTTTAGGTCACGTGGCAGCACCGCCACTTGAGCATAACGTTCAATTGTATATTAAAAACAGTGATTTGTTAACGTTCATATCACCATTCCTCTAGATTCAGTGACGTGGCAGCGCTGCCACTTGGGCATAACGTTAAATTTCACATTAAAAACAGTGATTTGTTAACGTTCATATCACCATTCCTCTAGTTTCAGTCACGTGGCAGCACTGTCGTTTGGGCATAACGTTCAATTGCTCATTAAAACAGTGATTTGTTAACGTTCATATCAGCATTCCTCTAGTTTCAATCACACGACAGCACTGTCACTTGGGCATAACGTTCAATTGCACATTAAAAACAGTGATTTGTTAATGTTCACATCACCACTCCTCTAGCTTCAGTCACGTGGCAGCACCGCCACTTGGGCATAACATTCAATTGCACATTAAAACAGTGATTTGTTAACGTTCATATCACCATACCTCTAGTTTCAGTGACGTGGCAGCACTGCCACTTGGGCATAACGTTCAATTGCACATATTAAAAAAAGGATTTGTTAACGTTCATATCACCATTCCTCTAGTTTCAGTCACGTGGCAGCACCGCCACTTGGGCATAACATTCAATTGCACATTAAAAACAGTGATTTGTTAACGTTCATATCACCATTCCTCTAGTTTCAGTGACGTGGCAGCACTGCCACTTGGGCATAACGTTCAATTGCACATATAAAAAAAAAGATTTGTTAACGTTCATATCACCACTCCTTTAGTTTCAGTCACGTATCAGCACTGTCACTTGAGCATAACGTTCAATTGCACATTAAAAACAGTGATTTTAAACGTTCATATCACCATACATCTAGTTTCAGTCACTTGGCAGCACTGTCACTTGAGCGTAACGTGCAATTGCACATTAAAACAGTGATTTGTTAACGTTCATATCACCATTCCTGTAGTTTCAGTCAAGTGGAAGCACTGTCACTTGGGAATAACGTTCAATTGCACATTTAAAACAGTGATTTGTAAACGTTCATATCAGGGGCAGATGACCTCGTAGTTCCGCCCCTTAAAACAACAATAACTAACTCACTAACTACCTAACGTTCATATCACCATTCCTCTAGTTTCAGTCACGTGGCAGCACTGTCGTTTGGGCATAACGTTCAATTGCACATTAAAAACATTGATTTGTTAACGTTCATATCACCATTTCTGTAGTTTCAGTCACACGACAGCACTGCCATTTGGGCATAACGTTCAATTGCACATTAAAAACAGTGATTTGTTAACGTTCACATCACCACTCCTCTAGTTTCAGTCACGTGGCAGGAATGTCACTTGGGCATAACGTTCAATTGCACATTAAAACAGTGATTTGATAACGTTCATATCACCACTCCTCTAGTTTCAGTCACGTGGCAGGTCTGTCACTTGGGCATAACGTTCAATTGCACATTAAAAACAGTGATTTGTTAACGTTCAAAACACCATTCCTCAAGTTTCAGTCTCGTAGCGGCACTGCTATTTGATCATAACGTTCAATTGCACATTAAAACAGTGATTTGTTAACGTTCATACCACCACTCCTCTAGTTTCAATCACACGACAGCACTGTCACTTGGGCATAACGTTCAATTGCACATTAAAACCAGTGATTTGTTAATGTTCACATCACCACTCCTCTAGAATCAGTCACGAGGTAGCACCGCCACTTGGGCATAACGTTCAATTGCACATTAAAAAATGTTATTTGTTAACGTTCATATCACCATTCCTCTAGTTTCAGTCACGTGGCAGCACCGCCACTTGGGCATAACGTTCTTTTGCACATTAAAAACAGTGATTTGTTAACGTTCATATCACCATTCCTCTAGTTTCAGTCACTTGACAGCACTGTCACTTGAGCGTAACGTTCAAATGCACATTAAAACAGTGATTTGTTAACGTTCATACTACCATTCCTGTAGTTTCAGTCAAGTGGAAGCACTGTCACTTGGGAATAACGTTCAATTGCACATTTAAAACAGTGATTTGTTAACGTTAATATCACCATTCCTCTAGTTTCAGTCACGTGGAAGCACTGTCACTTGAGCATATAGTTCAATTGCACATTAAAAACAGTGATTTGTTAACGTTCATATAGGGGCAGATGACCTTGTAGTTCCGCCCCTTAAAAAAACAATAACTAACTAACTACCTAACGTTCATATCACCATTCCTCTAGTTTCAGTCACGTGGCAGCACTGTCGTTTGGGCATAACGTTCAATTGCACATTAAAAACATTGATTTGTTAACGTTCATATCGCCATTCCTGTAGTTTCAGTCACACGACAGCACTGCCACTTGGGCATAACGTTCAATGGCAGATTTAAAAACAGTGCTTTGTTAACGTTCAAATCACCATTCCTCTAGTTTCAGTCACTTGGCAGCACTGTCACTTGGGCATAACGTTCAATTGCACATTAAAAACAGTGATTTGTTAACGTTCTCATCACCACTCCTCTAGTTTCAGTCACGTGGCAGCACTGTCACTTGGGCATAACGTTCAAATGCACATTAAAAACAGTGATTTGTTAATGTTCAAATCACCATTCCTCTAGTTTCAGTCACACGACAGCACTGCCACTTGGGCATAACGTTCAATTGCACATTAAAAACAGTGATTCTTAAACGTTCATATCACCATTTTTCTAGTTTCAGTCACGTGGCAGCACTGTCGTTTGGGCATAACTTTCAATTGCACATTAAAAACAGTGATTTGTTAATGTTCATATCACCATTCCTCTAGTTTCAGTCACGCGACAGCACTGTCACTTGGGCATAACGTTCAATTGCACATTAAAAACAGTGATTTGTTAACGTTGATATCACCACTCCTCTGCTTTAGGTCACGTGGCAGCACCGCCACTTGAGCATAACGTTCAATTGTATATTAAAAACAGTGATTTGTTAACGTTCATATCACCATTCCTCTAGTTTCAGTGACGTGGCAGCGCTGCCACTTGGGCATAACGTTCAATTGCACATTTAAAACAGTGATTTGTTAACGTTCATATCACCATTCCTCTAGTTTCAGTCACGTGGCAGCACTGTCGTTTGGGCATAACGTTCAATTGCTCATTAAAACAGTGATTTGTTAACGTTCATATCACCATTCCTCTAGTTTCAATCACACGACTGCACTGTCACTTGGGCATAACGTTCAATTGCACATTAAAAACAGTGATTTGTTAATGTTCACATCACCACTCCTCTAGATTCAGTCACGTGGCAGCACCGCCACTTGGGCATAACATTCAATTGCACATTAAAAACAGTGATTTGTTAACGTTCATATCACCATACCTCTAGTTTCAGTGACGTGGCAGCACTGCCACTTGGGCATAACGTTCAATTGCACATATAAAAAAAAAAGTTTTGTTAAGGTTCATATCACCATTCCTCTAGTTTCAGTCACGTGGCAGCACCGCCACTTGGGCATAACATTCAATTGCACATTAAAAACAGTGATTTGTTAACGTTCATATCACCATACCTCTAGTTTCAGTGACGTGGCAGCACTGCCACTTGGGCATAACGTTCAATTGCACATATAAAAAAAAAAGATTTGTTAACGTTCATATCACCAATCCTTTAGTTTCAGTCACGTATCAGCACTGTCACTTGAGCATAACGTTCAATTGCACATTAAAAACAGTGATTTTTAAACGTTCATATCACCATACCTCTAGTTTCAGTCACTTGGCAGCACTGTCACTTGAGCGTAACGTTCAATTGCACATTAAAACAGTGATTTGTTAACGTTCATATCACCATTCCTGTAGTTTCAGTCAAGTGGAAGCACTGTCACTTGGGAATAACGTTCAATTGCACATTTAAAACAGTGATTTGTAAACGTTCATATCAGAGGCAGATGACCTCGTAGTTCCGCCCCTTAAAACAACAATAACTAACTCACTAACTACCTAACGTTCATCTCACCATTCCTCTAGTTTCAGTCACGTGGCAGCACTGTCGTTTGGGCATAACGTTCAATTGCACATTAAAAACATTGATTTGATAACGTTCATATCACCATTCCTGTAGTTTCAGTCACACGACAGCACTGCCACTTGGGCATAACGTTCAATTGCACATTAAAAACAGTGATTTGTTAACGTTCACATCACCGCTCCTCTAGTTTCAGTCACGTGGCAGCAATGTCACTTGGGCATAACGTTCAATTGCACATTAAAAACAGTGATTTGTTAAGTTTCATATCACCATTCCTCTAGTTTCAGTCACGTGGCAGCACTGCCACTTGGGCATAACGTTCAATTGCACATTAAAACAGTGATTTGATAACGTTCATATCACCACTCTTCTAGTTTCAGTCACGTGGCAGCTCTGTCACTTGGGCATAACGTTCAATTGCACATTAAAAACAGTGATTTGTTAACGTTCAAAACACCATTCCTCAAGTTTCTGTCTCGTAGCGGCACTGCTATTTGGTCATAACGTTCAATTGCACATTAAAACAGTGATTTGTTAACGTTCATACCACCACTCCTCTAGTTTCAATCACACGACAGCACTGTCACTTGGGCATAACGTTCAATTGCACATTAAAACCAGTGATTTGTTAATGTTCACATCACCACTCCTCTAGATTCAGTCACGATGTAGCACCGCCACTTGGGCATAACGTTCAATTGCACATTAAAAAATGTTATTGGTTAACGTTCATATCACCATTCCTCTAGTTTCAGTCACGTGGCAGCACCGCCACTTGGGCATAACGTTCATTTGCACATTAAAAACAGTGATTTGTTCACGTTCATATCACCATTCCTCTAGTTTCAGTGACGTGGCAGCACTGCCACTTGGGCATAACGTTCAATTGCACATATAAAAAAGAAGATTTGTTAACGTTCATATCACCACTCGTCTAGTTTCAGTCACCTAGCAGCACTGTCACTTGATCATAACGTTCAATTGCACATTAAAAACAGTGATTTTTTAACGTTCATATCACCATTCCTCTAGTTACAGTCTCTTGACAGCACTGTCACTTGAGCGTAACGTTCAAATGCACATTAAAACAGTGATTTGTTAACGTTCATACTACCATTCCTGTAGTTTCAGTCAAGTGGAAGCACTGTCACTTGGGAATAACGTTCAATTGCACATTTAAAACAGTGATTTGTTACCGTTAATATCACCATTCCTCTAGTTTCAGTCACGTGGAAGCACTGTCACTTGAGCATTTAGTTCAATTGCACATTAAAAACAGTGATTTGTAAACGTTCATATAGGGGCAGATGACCTTGTAGTTCCGCCCTTTAAAAAAACAATAACTAACTAACTACCTAACGTTCATATCACCATTCCTCTAGTTTCAGTCACGTGGCAGCACTGTCGTTTGGGCATAACGTTCAATTGCACATTAAAAACATTGATTTGTTAACGTTCATATCACCATTCCTGTAGTTTCAGTCACACGACAGCACTGCCACTTGGGCATAACGTTCAATGGCAGATTTAAAAACAGTGATTTGTTAACGTTCAAATCACCATTCCTCTAGTTTCAGTCACTTGGCAGCACTGTCACTTGGGCATAACGTTCAATTGCACATTAAAAACAGTGATTTGTTAACGTTCTCATCACCACTCCTCTAGTTTCAGTCACGTGGCAGCACTGTCACTTGGGCATAACGTTCAAATGCACATTAAAAACAGTGATTTGTTAATGTTCAAATCACCATTCCTCTAGTTTCAGTCACACGACAGCACTGCCACTTGGGCATAACGTTCAATTGCACATTAAAAACAGTGATTCTTAAACGTTCATATCACCATTTTTCTAGTTTCAGTCAAGTGGCAGCACTGTCGTTTGGGCATAACGTTCAATTGCACATTAAAAACAGTGATTTGTTAATGTTCATATCACCATTCCTCTAGTTTCAGTCACGCGACAGCACTGTCACTTGGGCATAACGTTCAATTGCACATTAAAAACAGTGATTTGTTAACGTTCATATCACCACTCCTCTACTTTAGGTCACGTGGCAGCACCGCCACTTGAGCATAACGTTCAATTGTATATTAAAAACAGTGATTTGTTAACGTTCATATCACCATTCCTCTAGTTTCAGTGACGTGGCAGCGCTGCCACTTGGGCATAACGTTCAATTGCACATTAAAAACAGTGATTTGTTAACGTTCATATCACCATTCCTCTAGTTTCAGTCACGTGGCAGCACTGTCGTTTGGGCATAACGTTCAATTGCTCATTAAAACAGTGATTTGTTAACGTTCATATCAGCATTCCTCTAGTTTCAATCACACGACAGCACTGTCACTTGGGAATAACGTTCAATTGCACATTAAAAACAGTGATTTGTTAACGTTCAAAACACCATTCCTCAAGTTTCAGTCTCGTAGCGGCACTGCTATTTGGTCATAACGTTCAATTGCACATTAAAAAGTGATTTGTTAACGTTCATATCACCACTCCTCTAGTTTCAATCACACGACAGCACTGTCACTTGGGCATAACGTTCAATTGCACATTAAAACCAGTGAGTTGTTAATGTTCACATCACCACTCCTCTAGATTCAGTCACGAGGCAGCACCGCCACTTGGGCATAACGTTCAATTGCACATTAAAAACAGTTATTTGTTAACGTTCATATCACCATTCCTCTAGTTTCAGTCACGTGGCAGCACCGCCACTTGGGCATAACGCTCAATTGCACATTAAAAACAGTGATTTGTTAACGTTCATATCACCATTCCTCTAGTTTCAGTGACGTGGCAGCACTGCCACTTGGGCATAACGTTCAATTGCACATATAAAAAAGAAGATTTGTTAACGTTCATATCACCACTCCTCTAGTTTCAGTCACCTAGCAGCACTGTCACTTGATCATAACGTTCAATTGCACATTAAAAACAGTGATTTTTTAACGTACATATCACCATTCCTCTAGTTTCAGTCACTTGGCAGCACTGTCACTTGAGCCTAACGTTCAATTGCACATTAAAAACAGTGATTTGTTAACGTTCTCATCACCAGTCCTCTAGTTTCAGTCACGTGGCAGCACTGTCACTTGGGCATAACGTTCAATTGCACATTACAAACAGTGATTTGTTAACGTTCATATCACCATTCCTCTAGTTTCAGTCACTTGGCAGCACTGTCACTTGAGCGTAACGTTCAAATGCACATTAAAACAGTGATTTGTTAACGTTCATACCACCATTCCTGTAGTTTCAGTCAAGTGGAAGCACTGTCACTTGGGAATAACGTTCAATTGCACTTTTAAAACAGTGATTTGTTAACGTTAATATCACCATTCCTCTAGTTCAGTCACGTGGAAGCACTGTCCCTTGAGCATATAGTTCAATTGCACATTAAAAACAGTGATTTGTTAACGTTCATATAGGGGCAGATGACCTTGTAGTTCCGCCCCTTAAAAAAACAATAACTAACTAACTACCTAACGTTCATATCACCATTCCTCTAGTTTCAGTCACGTGGCATCACTGTCGTTTGGGCATAACGTTCGATTGCACATTAAAAACATTGATTTGTTAACGTTCATATCACCATTCCTGTAGTTTCAGTCACACGACAGCACTGCCACTTGGGTATAACGTTCAATGGCAGATTTAAAAACAGTGATTTGTTAACGTTCAAATCACCATTCCTCTAGTTTCAGTCACTTGGCAGCACTGTCACTTGGGCATAACGTTCAATTGCACATTAAAAACAGTGATTTGTTAACGTTCTCATCACCACTCCTCTAGTTTCAGTCACGTGGCAGCACTGTCGTTTGGGCATAACGTTCAATTGCTCATTAAAACAGTGATTTGTTAACGTTCATATCAGCATTCCTCTAGTTTCAATCACACGACAGCACTGTCACTTGGGCATAACGTTCAATTGCACATTAAAAACAGTGATTTGTTAATGTTCACATCACCACTCCTCTAGATTCAGACACGTGGCAGCACCGCCACTTGGGCATAACATTCAATTGCACATTCAAAACAGTGATTTGTTAACGTTCATATCACCATACCTCTAGTTTCAGTGACGTGGAAGCACTGCCACTTGGGCATAACGTTCAATTGCACATATAAAAAAAAAGATTTGTTAACGTTCATATCACCATTCCTCTAGTTTCAGTCACGTGGCAGCACCGCCACATGGGCATAACATTCAATTGCACATTAAAAACAGTGATTTGTTAACGTTCATATCACCATTCCTCTAGTTTCAGTGACGTGGCAGCACTGCCACTTGGGCATAACGTTCAATTGCACATATAAAAAAAAAAGATTTGTTAACGTTCATATCACCACTCCTTTAGTTTCAGTCACGTATCAGCACTGTCACTTGAGCATAACATTCAATTGCACATTAAAAACAGTGATTTGTTAACGTTCATATCACCATTCCTGTAGTTTCAGTCAAGTGGAAGCACTGTCACTTGGGAATAACGTTCAATTGCACATTTAAAACAGTGATTTGTAAACGTTCATATCAGGGGCAGATGACCTCGTAGTTCCGCCCCTTAATACAACAATAACTAACTCACTAACTACCTAACGTTCATATCACCATTCCTCTAGTTTCAGTCACGTGGCAGCACTGTCGTTTGGGCATAACGTTCAATTGCACATTAAAAACATTGATTTGTTAACGTTCATATCACCATTCCTGTAGTTTCAGTCACACGACAGCACTGCCACTTGGGCATAACGTTCAATGGCAGATTTAAAAACAGTGATTTGTTAACGTTCAAATCACCATTCCTCTAGTTTCAGTCACTTGGCAGCACTGTCACTTGGGCATAACGTTCAATTGCACATTAAAAACAGTGATTTGTTAACGTTCTCATCACCACTCCTCTAGTTTCAGTCACGTGGCAGCACTGTCACTTGGGCATAACGTTCAAATGCACATTAAAAACAGTGATTTGTTAATGTTCAAATCACCATTCCTCTAGTTTCAGTCACACGACAGCACTGCCACTTGGGCATAACGTTCAATTGCACATTAAAAACAGTGATTCTTAAACTTTCATATCACCATTTTTCTAGTTTCAGTCACGTGGCAGCACTGTCGTTTGGGCATAACGTTCAATTGCACATTAAAAACAGTGATTTGTTAATGTTCATATCACCATTCCTCTAGTTTCAGTCACGCGACAGCACGGTCACTTGGGCATAACGTTCAATTGCACATTAAAAACAGTGATTTGTTAACGTTCATATCACCACTCCTCTACTTTAGGTCACGTGGCAGCACCGCCACATGAGCATAACGTTCAATTGTATATTAAAAACAGTGATTTGTTAACGTTCATATCACCATTCCTCTAGTTTCAGTGACGTGGCAGCGCTGCCACTTGGGCATAACGTTCAATTGCACATTAAAAACAGTGATTTGTTAACGTTCATATCACCATTCCTCTAGTTTCAGTCACGTGGCAGCACTGTCGTTTGGGCATAACGTTCAATTGCTCATTAAAACAGTGATTTGTTAACGTTCATATCAGCATTCCTCTAGTTTCAATCACACGACAGCACTGTCACTTGGGCATAACGTTCAATTGCACATTAAAAACAGTGATTTGTTAATGTTCACATCACCACTCCTCTAGATTCAGTCACGTGGCAGCACCGCCACTTGGGCATAACATTCAATTGCACATTAAAAACAGTGATTTGTTAACGTTCATATCACCATACCTCTAGTTTCAGTGACGTGGCAGCACTGCCACTTGGGCATAACGTTCAATTGCACATATAAAAAAAAAAGATTTGTTAACGTTCATATCACCATTCCTCTAGTTTCAGTCACGTGGCAGCACCGCCACTTGGGCATAACATTCAATTGCACATTAAAAACAGTGATTTGTTAACGTTCATATCACCATACCTCTAGTTTCAGTCACTTGGCAGCACTGTCACTTGAGCGTAACGTTCAATTGCACATTAAAACAGTGATTTGTTAACGTTCATATCACCATTCCTGTAGTTTCAGTCAAGTGGAAGCACTGTCACTTGGGAATAACGTTCAATTGCACATTTAAAACAGTGATTTGTAAACGTTCATATCAGGGGCAGATGACCTCGTAGTTCCGCCCCTTAAAACAACAATAACTAACTCACTAACTACCTAACGTTCATATCACCATTCCTCTAGTTTCAGTCACGTGGCAGCACTGTCGTTTGGGCATAACGTTCAATTGCACATTAAAAACAGTGATTTGTTAATGTTCATATCACCATTCCTCTAGTTTCAGTCACGCGACAGCACTGTCACTTGGGCATAACGTTCAATTGCACATTAAAAACAGTGATTTGTTAACGTTCATATCACCACTCCTCTACTTTAGGTCACGTGGCAGCACCGCCACATGAGCATAACGTTCAATTGTATATTAAAAACAGTGATTTGTTAACGTTCATATCACCATTCCTCTAGTTTCAGTGACGTGGCAGCGCTGCCACTTGGGCATAACGTTCAATTGCACATTAAAAACAGTGATTTGTTAACGTTCATATCACCATTCCTCTAGTTTCAGTCACGTGGCAGCACTGTCGTTTGGGCATAACGTTCAATTGCTCATTAAAACAGTGATTTGTTAACGTTCATATCAGCATTCCTCTAGTTTCAATCACACGACAGCACTGTCACTTGGGCATAACGTTCAATTGCACATTAAAAACAGTGATTTGTTAATGTTCACATCACCACTCCTCTAGATTCAGACACGTGGCAGCACCGCCACTTGGGCATAACATTCAATTGCACATTCAAAACAGTGATTTGTTAACGTTCATATCACCATACCTCTAGTTTCAGTGACGTGGCAGCACTGCCACTTGGGCATAACGTTCAATTGCACATATAAAAAAAAAGATTTGTTCACGTTCATATCACCATTCCTCTAGTTTCAGTCACGTGGCAGCACCGCCACATGGGCATAACATTCAATTGCACATTAAAAACAGTGATTTGTTAACGTTCATATCACCATTCCTCTAGTTTCAGTGACGTGGCAGCACTGCCACTTGGGCATAACGTTCAATTGCACATATAAAAAAAAAAGATTTGTTAACGTTCATATCACCACTCCTTTAGTTTCAGTCACGTATCAGCACTGTCACTTGAGCATAACATTCAATTGCACATTAAAAACAGTGATTTGTTAACGTTCATATCACCATTCCTGTAGTTTCAGTCAAGTGGAAGCACTGTCACTTGGGAATAACGTTCAATTGCACATTTAAAACAGTGATTTGTAAACGTTCATATCAGGGGCAGATGACCTCGTAGTTCCGCCCCTTAATACAACAATAACTAACTCACTAACTACCTAACGTTCATATCACCATTCCTCTAGTTTCAGTCACGTGGCAGCACTGTCGTTTGGGCATAACGTTCAATTGCACATTAAAAACATTGATTTGTTAACGTTCATATCACCATTCCTGTAGTTTCAGTCACACGACAGCACTGCCACTTGGGCATAACGTTCAATGGCAGATTTAAAAACAGTGATTTGTTAACGTTCAAATCACCATTCCTCTAGTTTCAGTCACTTGGCAGCACTGTCACTTGGGCATAACGTTCAATTGCACATTAAAAACAGTGATTTGTTAACGTTCTCATCACCACTCCTCTAGTTTCAGTCACGTGGCAGCACTGTCACTTGGGCATAACGTTCAAATGCACATTAAAAACAGTGATTTGTTAATGTTCAAATCACCATTCCTCTAGTTTCAGTCACACGACAGCACTGCCACTTGGGCATAACGTTCAATTGCACATTAAAAACAGTGATTCTTAAACTTTCATATCACCATTTTTCTAGTTTCAGTCACGTGGCAGCACTGTCGTTTGGGCATAACGTTCAATTGCACATTATAAACAGTGATTTGTTAATGTTCATATCACCATTCCTCTAGTTTCAGTCACGCGACAGCACTGTCACTTGGGCATAACGTTCAATTGCACATTAAAAACAGTGATTTGTTAACGTTCATATCACCACTCCTCTACTTTAGGTCACGTGGCAGCACCGCCACATGAGCATAACGTTCAATTGTATATTAAAAACAGTGATTTGTTAACGTTCATATCACCATTCCTCTAGTTTCAGTGACGTGGCAGCGCTGCCACTTGGGCATAACGTTCAATTGCACATTAAAAACAGTGATTTGTTAACGTTCATATCACCATTCCTCTAGTTTCAGTCACGTGGCAGCACTGTCGTTTGGGCATAACGTTCAATTGCTCATTAAAACAGTGATTTGTTAACGTTCATATCAGCATTCCTCTAGTTTCAATCACACGACAGCACTGTCACTTGGGCATAACGTTCAATTGCACATTAAAAACAGTGATTTGTTAATGTTCACATCACCACTCCTCTAGATTCAGTCACGTGGCAGCACCGCCACTTGGGCATAACATTCAATTGCACATTAAAAACAGTGATTTGTTAACGTTCATATCACCATACCTCTAGTTTCAGTGACGTGGCAGCACTGCCACTTGGGCATAACGTTCAATTGCACATATAAAAAAAAAAGATTTGTTAACGTTCATATCACCATTCCTCTAGTTTCAGTCACGTGGCAGCACCGCCACTTGGGCATAACATTCAATTGCACATTAAAAACAGTGATTTGTTAACGTTCATATCACCATACCTCTAGTTTCAGTCACTTGGCAGCACTGTCACTTGAGCGTAACGTTCAATTGCACATTAAAACAGTGATTTGTTAACGTTCATATCACCATTCCTGTAGTTTCAGTCAAGTGGAAGCACTGTCACTTGGGAATAACGTTCAATTGCACATTTAAAACAGTGATTTGTAAACGTTCATATCAGGGGCAGATGACCTCGTAGTTCCGCCCCTTAAAACAACAATAACTAACTCACTAACTACCTAACGTTCATATCACCATTCCTCTAGTTTCAGTCACGTGGCAGCACTGTCGTTTGGGCATAACGTTCAATTGCCCATTAAAAACATTGATTTGTTAACGTTCATATCACCATTCCTGTAGTTTCAGTCACACGACAGCACTGCCACTTGGGCATAACGTTCAATTGCACATTAAAAACAGTGATTTGTTAACGTTCACAACACCACTCCTCTAGTTTCAGTCACGTGGCAGCAATGTCACTTGGGCATAACGTTCAATTGCACATTAAAAACAGTGATTTGTTAAGTTTCATATCACCATTCCTCTAGTTTCAGTCACGTGGCAGCACTGCCACTTGGGCATAACGTTCAATTGCACATTAAAACAGTGATTTGATAACGTTCATATCACCACTCCTCTAGTTTCAGTCACGTGGCAGCTCTGTCACTTGGGCATAACGTTCAATTGCACATTAAAAACAGTGATTTGTTAACGTTCAAAACACCATTCCTCAAGTTTCAGTCTCGTAGCGGCACTGCTATTTGGTCATAACGTTCAATTGCACATTAAAACAGTGATTTGTTAACGTTCATACCACCACTCCTCTAGTTTCAATCACACGACAGCACTGTCACTTGGGCATAACGTTCAATTGCACATTAAAACCAGTGATTTGTTAATGTTCACATCACCACTCCTCTAGATTCAGTCACGAGGTAGCACCGCCACTTGGGCATAACGTTCAATTGCACATTAAAAAATGTTATTTGTTAACGTTCATATCACCATTCCTCTAGTTTCAGTCACGTGGCAGCACCGCCACTTGGGCATAACGTTCATTTGCACATTAAAAACAGTGATTTGTTAACGTTCATATCACCATTCCTCTAGTTTCAGTGACGTGGCAGCACTGCCACTTGGGCATAACGTTCAATTGCACATATAAAAAAGAAGATTTGTTAACGTTCATATCACCACTCCTCTAGTTTCAGTCACCTAGC
Source organism: Meconema thalassinum (assembly GCA_946902985.2). Classification (NCBI taxonomy): domain Eukaryota; kingdom Metazoa; phylum Arthropoda; class Insecta; order Orthoptera; family Tettigoniidae; genus Meconema; species Meconema thalassinum. The sequence goes on along the minus strand of OX336388.2, from coordinate 53,595,323 downwards.
AGCACTGTCACTTGATCATAACGTTCAATTGCACATTAAAAACAGTGATTTTTTAACGTTCATATCACCATTCCTCTAGTTTCAGTCACTTGACAGCACTGTCACTTGAGCGTAACGTTCAAATGCACATTAAAACAGTGATTTGTTAACGTTCATACTACCATTCCTGTAGTTTCAGTCAAGTGGAAGCACTGTCACTTGGGAATAACGTTCAATTGCACATTTAAAACAGTGATTTGTTAACGTTAATCTCACCATTCCTCTAGTTTCAGTCACGTGGAAGCACTGTCACTTGAGCATATAGTTCAATTGCACATTAAAAACAGTGATTTGTTAACGTTCATATAGGGGCAGATGACCTTGTAGTTCCGCCCCTTAAAAAAACAATAACTAACTAACTACCTAACGTTCATATCACCATTCCTCTAGTTTCAGTCACGTGGCAGCACTGTCGTTTGGGCATAACGTTCAATTGCACATTAAAAACATTGATTTGTTAACGTTCATATCACCATTCCTGTAGTTTCCGTCACGTGGCAGCACTGTCACTTGGGCATAACGTTCAAATGCACATTAAAAACAGTGATTTGTTAATGTTCAAATCACCATTCCTCTAGTTTCAGTCACACGACAGCACTGCCACTTGTGCATAACGTTCAAATGCACATTAAGAACAGTGATTCTTAAACGTTCATATCACCATTTTTCTAGTTTCAGTCACGTGGCAGCACTGTCGTTTGGGCATAACGTTCAATTGCACATTAAAAACAGTGATTTGTTAATGTTCATATCACCATTCCTCTAGTTTCAGTCACGCGACAGCACTGTCACTTGGGCATAACGTTCAATTGCACATTAAAAACAGTGATTTGTTAACGTTCATATCACCACTCCTCTACTTTAGGTCACGTGGCAGCACCGCCACTTGAGCATAACGTTCAATTGTATATTAAAAACAGTGATTTGTTAACGTTCATATCACCATTCCTCTAGTTTCAGTGACGTGGCAGCGCTGCCACTTGGGCATAACGTTCAATTGCACATTAAAAACAGTGATTTGTTAACGTTCATATCACCATTCCTCTAGTTTCAGTCACGTGGCAGCACTGTCGTTTGGGCATAACGTTCAATCGCTCATTAAAACAGTGATTTGTTAACGTTCATATCAGCATTCCTCTAGTTTCAATCACACGACAGCACTGTCACTTGGGCATAACGTTCAATTGCACATTAAAAACAGTGATTTGTTAATGTTCACATCACCACTCCTCTAGATTCAGTCACGTGGCAGCACCGCCACTTGGGCATAACATTCAATTGCACATTAAAAAAAAGTCCTCTCGGCACGCCGGAAGGTGGAGGTAGATTTCACCGGACAAACTTGGGGATAGGCGAAAATAGGCAGAATATGCAGATTTTCGTAGAAGGATCAGACGTCATTTAATGCGAGAAGGTATTTTATAATTGGAGCTTAATTAACTTTGTTTTTCGTCATTTTATGCTTATTTTAAACATTTTATTGTCTTATGGGAACGGTAACCTTCTTGTCATTTGGGGTCCATTTTTATACTTGTGGTCACACTGTCCTTATGCTAGGTTTCGACACTGATGTGCAACTATGTAACGGTCTGTTACTTCTTCACGCAAAATTATATCTACCGCAGAGATTTTGGTTGGTTCCTCAGTTTAGGGGCTGCGACAACGCGGTCATGTAACCCCGTGTACTTTGGGATGGCTGTATTAGTCTGTAATTCAGGTAAGGACTGCAGACGGTCAATTTCAAGCAGTAGTTACTAATGTTGCTACCAGGTACTACCGTCAACGACACCTAGCTGTGAACTTGGCTACTAGATGCCACCGCAACCAGCAACTCGCAACGAACGCTGGAACTTCCCCTCCAAAGGAAGCATACTGAGGGATTTTTGGCGCTCTTAGAAAATCCGACGACTTCGGCCGGCTTTGAACTCGCGACCTTGGGCATAAACATTCAGCATGCTACCAGTTACGTCACCGAAGCCGCTTCACACTTAGATGGAAATCTGAATCTGATCTCGTGCAAGTGCGTTATCTTGGCAACGTCTGATGGCTCATCCCTCATCAATTTAGTAGTGTTGCCATGGCAACCACTGATAGGTCTTGGCATTTTCTTATAATTCCGAAATTATTTTTCTCATCCCTTGGCATAATGGTGGGTTATATCAAAAATTCTTTCAGACAAAAGTTTTAGGTAATTATTATGGGAATATTGTCCATTTTGTACGGTTTTGATATTGTGCCTATTAAGAGAGATATGATTAATGTTTCCCGAAAAACCCACTTTTTCCCACCCCTTTGGTCAATGGTTGGTGCTATAAAAAAAACTCTTCAAACATACATTTTTGGGCTTTATCCGACACATAGTATGAATGTTGAACGGATTCGATATTTCACATATTAAGAGAGTTATAGCAATATTTCACTTTTTCGAAAAAAAAGCCCCCCATTTTCACCCCCCAACGACCGATTTAGCCCAGTAACGAACTCGACCGAGATTTTATAGGTATACGTATTCGGTAAAAAATTCAAAGTGATTGGTACAAAATTACGGCAGTTATCGTGTCCACAATAAACTGATATACATATACATACATAAATTATATATAACTTTTGAACTGACGGTGGTTTTGGGGCCTGGGGATGTGAAACGCGAAGATATGTCGAAATTTTCCGGAAGTCGAAACATGGTACCCATTGCAATAGTTAGCTTTCTAACGAAATCTACCTCTGGTTGGTTCCTCAGTTTAGGGGCTGCGACAACGCGGTCATCTAACCCCGTGTACTTTGGGTGAGTGTAGAATCTGTCTGATACACGGTGTGAATTGTAATGGCTGTATTAGTCTTAATTCATGTAAGTACTGCAGACGGTCAATTTCAAGCAGTAGTTCCTAATGTTGCTACCAGGTACAACCGTCAACGACACCTAGCTGTGAACTTGGCTACTAGATGCCACCCCAACCATCAACTCGCAACGAACGTTGGAACTTCCCCTCCAAAGGAAAGCATACTGAGGGATTCTAGTGCTCTTAGAAAATCCGACGACTTTGGCCGGCTTTGAAACCGCGACATTGGGCATAGACATTCAGCATGCTACCAGTTACGTCACCGAAGCCGATTCCCACTTTATCAGGCGGCTTTGGTGGCGTAGTCGGTAACATGCTGAGCTTCTATGCCCAAGATACCGGGTTCAAACCCGGCCGAAGCCGTCGGATTTTTTAAGAGCGTTAAATATCCCTCAGTATGCCTTCCTTCGGAGGGGAAGTAAAGCCGGCGGTCCCATGTCATAGATTTATGGCATGTTAAAGATCCTTCCACTAATTGCACCTGTGTGAAGCTAAATTGGATAGGTTAAGAATGTATACAACGCTCTTAGGTTTCTATGTTCGTTGCCAAGAGCCGACTGCGGCGGCGTCTAGTAGCTCAGTTCTGAACTTGGCCTCGTAGTCGTTGACAGTGGCGCTTGGCGGCAAAAGTAGGAACTATCTGAAAAATTGTTAGTTGCAGTACTTAAATTAACAAACAGATAACACACACTAATACAGTCATCACAATTAACACCGGTTATCAGACAGATTCTACACACACCCAAAGTACACGGGGCTACATGACCGCGTTGTCGCAGCCCCTAAACTTAAGAACCAACCAACCAACCACTTAATAAGATGGAAATACTGAATCTGATCTCGTGCAAGTGCGTTGTCATGGCAACGTCTGATGGTCCATGCCTCATCAATTTAGTAGTGTTGCCATGGCAACCACTGATAGCTCTTGGCATTTTCTTATAATTCCGAAATCATTTTTCTCGTCCCTTGGCGTAATGGTGGGTCATATCAAAAATTCTTTCAGACAAAAGTTTTAGGTAATTATTAGGGGAATATTGTCCATTTTGTACGGTTTTGATATTGTGCCTATTAAGAGAGATATGATTAATGTTTCCCGAAAAACCCACTTTTTTCCACCCCTTTGGTCAATGGTTGGTGCTATCAAAAATCTTATTTGACATAAATTTTTGGCACTTATCCGACACATATTATGAACTTTGAATGGATTCGATATTGCACGTATTAAGAGAGTTATAGCGAAATTTCACTTTTTCGAAAAAAGCCCCCCATTTTCACCCCCTTCGACCGATTTAGCCCAGTAACGAACTCGACCGAGATTTTATAGGTATACATCTTCGGTAAAAAATTCGAAGTAATTGGTGCAAAATTACGGCAGTTATCGTGTCCACAAGAAACTGATATACATATATATATACATAAATTATATATAAACTTTTGAACTGACGGTGGTTTTGGGGTCTGGGGGATGTGAAACGCGAAGATATGTCGAAATTTTCCGGAAGTCGAAACATGGGACCCATTGCAATAGTTAGCTTTCTAATGAAATCTACCTAACAGTGATTTGTTAACGTTCATATCACCAAACCTCTAGTTTCAGTGACGTGGCAGCACTGCCACTTGGGCATAACGTTCAATTGCACATATAAAAAAAAAAAGATGTGTTAACGTTCATAACACCATTCCTCTAGTTTCAGTCACGTGGCAGCACCGCCACTTGGGCATAACATTCAATTGCACATTAAAAACAGTGATTTGTTAACGTTCATATCACCATTCCTCTAGTTTCAGTGACGTGGCAGCACTGCCACTTGGGCATAACGTTCAATTGCACATATAAAAAAAAAAGATTTGTTAACGTTCATATCACCACTCCTTTAGTTTCAGTCACGTATCAGCACTGTCACTTGAGCATAACGTTCAATTGCACATTAAAAACAGTGATTTTTAAACGTTCATATCACCATACCTCTAGTTTCAGTCACTTGGCAGCACTGTCACTTGAGCGTAACGTTCAATTGCACATTAAAACAGTGATTTGTTAACGTTCATATCACCATTCCTGTAGTTTCAGTCAAGTGGAAGCACTGTCACTTGGGAATAACGTTCAATTGCACATTTAAAACAGTGATTTGTAAACGTTCATATCAGGGGCAGATGACCTCGTAGTTCCGCCCCTTAAAACAACAATAACTAACTCACTAACTACCTAACGTTCATATCACCATTCCTCTAGTTTCAGTCACGTGGCAGCACTGTCGTTTGGGCATAACGTTCAATTGCACATTAAAAACATTGATTTGTTAACGTTCATATCACCATTCCTGTAGTTTCAGTCACACGACAGCACTGCCACTTGGGCATAACGTTCAATTGCACATTAAAAACAGTGATTTGTTAACGTTCAAATCACCACTACTCTAGTTTCAGTCACGTGGCAGCAATGTCACTTGGGCATAACGTTCAATTGCACATTAAAAACAGTGATTTGTTAAGTTTCATATCACCATTCCTCTAGTTTCAGTCACGTGGCAGCACTGCCACTTGGGCATAACGTTCAATTGCACATTAAAACAGTGATTTGATAACGTTCATATCACCACTCCTCTAGTTTTAGTCACGTGGCAGCTCTGTCACTTGGGCATAACGTTCAATTGCACATTAAAAACAGTGATTTGTTAACGTTCAAAACACCATTCCTCAAGTATCAGTCTCGTAGCGGCACTGCTATTTGGTCATAACGTTCAATTGCACATTAAAACAGTGATTTGTTAACGTTCATACCACCACTCCTCTAGTTTCAATCACACGACAGCACTGTCACTTGGGCATAACGTTCAATTGCACATTAAAACCAGTGATTTGTTAATGTTCACATCACCACTCCTCTAGATTCAGTCACGAGGTAGCACCGCCACTTGGGCATAACGTTCAATTGCACATTATAAAATGTTATTTGTTAACGTTCATATCACCATTCCTCTAGTTTCAGTCACGTGGCAGCACTGTCGTTTGGGCATAACGTTCAATTGCACATTAAAAACATTGATTTGTTAACGTTCATATCACCATTCCTGTAGTTTCAGTCACACGACAGCACTGCCACTTGGGCATAACGTTCAATTGCACATTAAAAACAGTGATTTGTTAACGTTCACATCACCACTACTCTAGTTTCAGTCACGTGGCAGCAATGTCACTTGGGCATAACGTTCAATTGCACATTAAAAACAGTGATTTGTTAAGTTTCATATCACCATTCCTCTAGTTTCAGTCACGTGGCAGCACTGCCACTTGGGCATAACGTTCAATTGCACATTAAAACAGTGATTTGATAACGTTCATATCACCACTCCTCTAGTTTCAGTCACGTGGCAGCTCTGTCACTTGGGCATAACGTTCAATTGCACATTAAAAACAGTGATTTGTTAACGTTCAAAACACCATTCCTCAAGTATCAGTCTCGTAGCGGCACTGCTATTTGGTCATAACGTTCAATTGCACATTAAAACAGTGATTTGTTAACGTTCATACCACCACTCCTCTAGTTTCAATCACACGACAGCACTGTCACTTGGGCATAACGTTCAATTGCACATTAAAACCAGTGATTTGTTAATGTTCACATCACCACTCCTCTAGATTCAGTCACGAGGTAGCACCGCCACTTGGGCATAACGTTCAATTGCACATTATAAAATGTTATTTGTTAACGTTCATATCACCATTCCTCTAGTTTCAGTCACGTGGCAGCACCGCCACTTGGGCATAACGTTCATTTGCACATTAAAAACAGTGATTTGTTAACGTTCATATCACCATTCCTCTAGTTTCAGTGACGTGGAAGCACTGTCACTTGAGCATATAGTTCAATTGCACATTAAAAACAGTGATTTGTTAACGTTCATATAGGGGCAGATGACCTTGTAGTTCCGCCCCTTAAAAAAACAATAACAAACTAACTACCTAACGTTCATATCACCATTCCTCTAGTTTCAGTCACGTGGCAGCACTGTCGTTTGGGCATAACTTTCAATTGCACATTAAAAACATTGATTTGTTAACGTTCATATCACCATTCCTGTAGTTTCAGTCACACGACAGCACTGCCACTTGGGCATAACGTTCAATGGCAGATTTAAAAACAGTGATTTGTTAACGTTCAAATCACCATTCCTCTAGTTTCAGTCACTTGGCAGCACTGTCACTTGGGCTTAACGTTCAATTGCACATTAAAAACAGTGATTTGTTAACGTTCTCATCACCACTCCTCTAGTTTCAGTCACGTGGCAGCACTGTCACTTGGGCATAACGTTCAAATGCACATTAAAACAGTGATTTGTTAATGTTCAAATCACCATTCCTCTAGTTTCAGTCACACGACAGCACTGCCACTTGGGCATAACGTTCAATTGCACATTAAAAACAGTGATTCTTAAACGTTCATATCACCATTTTTCTAGTTTCAGTCACGTGGCAGCACTGTCGTTTGGGCATAACGTTCAATTGCACATTAAAAACAGTGATTTGTTAATGTTCATATCACCATTCCTCTAGTTTCAGTCACGCGACAGCACTGTCACTTGGGCATAACGTTCAATTGCACATTAAAAACAGTGATTTGTTAACGGTCATATCACCACTCCTCTACTTTAGGTCACGTGGCAGCACCGCCACTTGAGCGTAACGTTCAATTGTATATTAAAAACAGTGATTTGTTAACGTTCATATCACCATTCCTCTAGTTTCAGTGACGTGGCAGCGCTGCCACTTGGGCTTAACGTTCAATTGCACATTAAAAACAGTGATTTGTTAACGTTCATATCACCATTCCTCTAGTTTCAGTCACGTGGCAGCACTGTCGTTTGGGCATAACGTTCAATTGCTCATTAAAACAGTGATTTGTTAACGTTCATATCAGCATTCCTCTAGTTTCAATCACACGACAGCACTGTCACTTGGGCATAACATTCAATTGCACATTAAAAACAGTGATTTGTTAATGTTCACATCACCACTCCTCTAGATTCAGTCACGTGGCAGCACCGCCACTTGGGCATAACATTCAATTGCACATTAAAAACAGTGATTTGTTAACGTTCATATCACCATACCTCTAGTTTCAGTGACGTGGCAGCACTGCCACTTGGGCATAACGTTCAATTGCACATATAAAAAAAAAAGATTTGTTAACGTTCATATCACCATTCCTCTAGTTTCAGTCACGTGGCAGCACCGCCACTTGGGCATAACATTCAATTGCACATTAAAAACAGTGATTTGTTAACGTTCATATCACCATTCCTCTAGTTTCAGTGACGTGGCAGCACTGCCACTTGGGCATAACGTTCAATTGCACATATAAAAAAAAAAGATTTGTTAACGTTCATATCACCACTCCTTTAGTTTCAGTCACGTATCAGCACTGTCACTTGAGCATAACGTTCAATTGCACATTAAAAACAGTGATTTTTAAACGTTCATATCACCATACCTCTAGTTTCAGTCACTTGGCAGCACTGTCACTTGAGCCTAACGTTCAATTGCACATTAAAACAGTGATTTGGTAACGTTCATATCACCATTCCTGTAGTTTCAGTCAAGTGGAAGCACTGTCACTTGGGAATAACGTTCAATTGCACATTTAAAACAGTGATTTGTAAACGTTCATATCAGGGGCAGATGACCTCGTAGTTCCGCCCCTTAAAACAACAATAACTAACTCACTAACTACCTAACGTTCATATCACCATTCCTCTAGTTTCAGTCACGTGGCAGCACTGTCGTTTGGGCATAACGTTCAATTGCACATTAAAAACATTGATTTGTTAACGTTCATATCACCATTCCTGTAGTTTCAGTCACACGACAGCACTGCCACTTGGGCATAACGTTCAATTGCACATTAAAAACAGTGATTTGTTAACGTTCACATCACCACTCCTCTAGTTTCAGTCAGAGGCAGCAATGTCACTTGGGCATAACGTTCAATTGCACATTAAAAACAGTGATTTGTTAAGTTTCATATCACCACTCCTTTAGTTTCAGTCACGTATCAGCACTGTCACTTGAGCATAACGTTCAATTGCACATTCAAACAGTGATTTTTAAACGTTCATATCACCATACGTCTAGTTTCAGTCACTTGGCAGCACTGTCACTTGAGCGTAACGTTCAATTGCACATTAAAACAGTGATTTGTTAACGTTCATATCACCATTCCTGTAGTTTCAGTCACGTGGCAGCTCTGTCACTTGGGCATAACGTTCAATTGCACATTAAAAACAGTGATTTGTTAACGTTCAAAACACCATTCCTCAAGTTTCAGTCTCGTAGCGGCACTGCTATTTGGTCATAACGTTCAATTGCACATTAAAACAGTGATTTGTTAACGTTCATACCACCACTCCTCTAGTTTCAATCACACGACAGCACTGTCACTTGGGCATAACGTTCAATTGCACATTAAAACCAGTGATTTGTTAATTTTCACATCACCACTCCTCTAGATTCAGTCACGAGGTAGCACCGCCACTTGGGCATATCGTTCAATTGCACATTAAAAAATGTTATTTGTTAACGTTCATATCACCATTCCTCTAGTTTCAGTCACGTGGCAGCACCGCAACTAGGGCATAACGTTCATTTGCACATTAAAAACAGTGATTTGTTAACGTTCATATCACCATTCCTCTAGTTTCAGTGACGTGGCAGCACTGCCACTTGGGCATAACGTTCAATTGCACATATAAAAAAGAAGATTTGTTAACGTTCATATCACCACTCCTCTAGTTTCAGTCACCTAGCAGCACTGTCACTTGATCATAACGTTCAATTGCACATTAAAAACAGTGATTTTTTAACGTTCATATCACCATTCCTCTAGTTTCAGTCACTTGACAGCACTGTCACTTGAGCGTAACGTTCAAATGCACATTAAAACAGTGATTTGTTAACGTTCATACTACCATTCCTGTAGTTTCAGTCAAGTTGAAGCACTGTCACTTGGGAATAACGTTCAATTGCACATTTAAAACAGTGATTTGTTAACGTTAATATCACCATTCCTCTAGTTTCAGTCACGTGGAAGCACTGTCACTTGAGCATATAGTTCAATTGCACATTAAAAACAGTGATTTGTTAACGTTCATATAGGGGCAGATGACCTTGTAGTTCCGCCCCTTAAAAAAACAATAACTAACTAACTACCTAACGTTCATATCACCATTCCTCTAGTTTCAGTCACGTGGCAGCACTGTCGTTTGGGCATAACGTTCAATTGCACATTAAAAACATTGATTTGTTAACGTTCATATCACCATTCCTGTAGTTTCAGTCACACGACAGCACTGCCACTTGGGCATAACGTTCAATGGCAGATTTAAAAACAGTGATTTGTTAACGTTCAAATCACCATTCCTCTAGTTTCAGTCACTTGGCAGCACTGTCACTTGGGCATAACGTTCAATTGCACATTAAAAACAGTGATTTGTTAACGTTCTCATCACCACTCCTCTAGTTTCAGTCACGTGGCAGCACTGTCACTTGGGCATAACGTTAAAATGCACATTAAAAACAGTGATTTTTTAATGTTCAAATCACCACTCCTCTTGTTTCAGTCACGTGGCAGCTCCGCCACTTGGGCATAACGTACAATTGCACATTAAAAACAGTGATTTGTTAAGGTTCATATCTCCATTCCTCTAGTTTCAGTCACGTGGCAGCACTGCCACTTGGGCATAACGTTCAATTGCACATTAAAACAGTGATTTGTTAACGTTCATATCACCACTCCTCTAGTTTCAGTCACGTGGCAGCTCTGTCACATGGGCATAACGTTCAATTGCACATTAAGAACAGTGATTTGTTAACGTTCAAATCACCATTCCTCAAGTTTCAGTCACGTGGCGGCACTGCTATTTGGGCATAACGTTCAATTGCACATTAAAACAGTGATTTGTTAACGATCATATCACCACTCCTCTAGTTTCAATCACGTGGCAGCTCTGTCACTTGGGCATAACGTTCAATTGCACATTAAAAACAGTGATTTGTTAACGTTCAAATCACCATTCCTCTAGTTACAGTCACGTGGCGGCACTGCTACTTGGGCATAACGTTCAATTGCACATTTAAACAGTGATTTGTTAACGTTCATATCACCATTCCTCTAGTTTCAGTCACGTGGCAGCACTGCCACTTGGGCATAACGTTCAATTGCACATTAAAAACAGTGATTTGTTAACGTTCATATCACCATTCCTCCAGTTTCAGTGAAGTGGCAGCACTGTCACTTGAGCATAACGTACAATTGCACATTGTAAACAGGGATTTGTTAACGTTCATATCACCATTCCTCTAGTTTCAGTCACGTGGCAGCACTGACACTTGAGCATAACGTTCAAGTGCACTTAAAAACAGTGATTTGTTAACGTTCATATCACCATTCCTCTAGTTTCAGTCACGTGGCAGCACTGCCACTTGGGCATAACGTTCAATTGCACATTAAAACAGTGATTTGTTAACGTTCATATCACCACTCCTCTAGTTTCAGTCACGTGGCAGCTCTGTCACATGGGCATAACGTTCAATTGCACATTAAGAACAGTGATTTGTTAACGTTCAAATCACCATTCCTCAAGTTTCAGTCACGTGGCGGCACTGCTATTTGGGCATAACGTTCAATTGCACATTAAAACAGTGATTTGTTAACGATCATATCACCACTCCTCTAGTTTCAATCACGTGGCAGCTCTGTCACTTGGGCATAACGTTCAATTGCACATTAAAAACAGTGATTTGTTAACGTTCAAATCACCATTCCTCTAGTTACAGTCACGTGGCGGCACTGCTACTTGGGCATAACGTTCAATTGCACATTTAAACAGTGATTTGTTAACGTTCATATCACCATTCCTCTAGTTTCAGTCACGTGGCAGCACTGCCACTTGGGCATAACGTTCAATTGCACATTAAAAACAGTGATTTGTTAACGTTCATATCACCATTCCTCCAGTTTCAGTGAAGTGGCAGCACTGTCACTTGAGCATAACGTACAATTGCACATTGTAAACAGGGATTTGTTAACGTTCATATCACCATTCCTCTAGTTTCAGTCACGTGGCAGCACTGACACTTGAGCATAACGTTCAAGTGCACTTAAAAACAGTGATTTGTTAACGTTCATATCACCATTCCTCTAGTTTCAGTCACGTGGCAGCACTGACACTTGAGCATAACGTTCAATTGCACATTAAAACAGTGGTTTGTTAACGTTCATATCACCATTCCTCTAGTTTCAGTCACGTCGCAGCACCGCCACTTGAGCATAACGATCAATTGCTCATTAAAAACAGTGATTTTTTAACGTTCATACCACCACTCGTCTAGTTTCAGTCACTTGGCAGCACTGTCACTTGGGCATAACGTTCAATTGAACATTAAACCCAGTGATTTGTTAATGTTCATATCACCGTTCCTCTAGAATCAGTTACGTGGCAGCACTGTCACTTGGGCATAACGTTCAATTGCACATTAAAAACAGTGATTTGTTAACGTTCATATCACCACTCCTCTAGTTTCAGTCACGTGGCAGCACTGCCACTTGTGCATAACCTTCAATTGCACATTAAAAACAGTGATTTGTTAACGTTCATATCACCATTACTCTAGTTTCAGTCACGTGGAAGCACTGTCACTTGAGCATAAGGTTCAATTGCACATTAAAACAGTGATTTGTTAACGTTCATATCACCATTCCTGTAGTTTCAGTCAAGTGGCAGCGCTGTCACTTGGGAATAACGTTCAATTGCACACTTAAAACCGTGATTTGTTAACGTTCATATCACCATTCCTCAAGTTTCAGTCACGTGGCAGCACTGTCACTTGAGCATAACGTTCAATTGAACATTAAAAACAGTGATTTGTTAACGTTCATATCACCATTCCTCTAGTTTCAGTCACGTGGCAGCACTGTCGTTTGGGCAAAACGTTCAATTGCACATTAAAAACAGTGATTTGTTAACGTTCATATCACCATTCCTCTAGTTTCAGTCACACGACAGCACTGCCACATGGGCATAACGTTCAATTGCACATTAAAAACAGTGATTTGTTAACGTTCATATCACCATTTCTCTAGTTTCAGTCATTTGGCAGCACTGTCACTTGGGCATAACGTTCAATTGCACATTAAAAACAGTGATTTGTTAACGTTCATATCACCACTCATCTAGTTTCAGTCACTTGGCAGCACTGTCTCTTGGGCATAACGTCCAATTGCACATTAGAAACAGTCATTTGTTAACGTTCATATCACCATTCCTCTAGTTTCAGTCACGTGGCAGCACAGTTACCTGGGCATAACGTTCAATTGCACATTAAAAACTGTGATTTGTTAATGTTCATATCACCATTCCTCTAAGTTCAGTCACGTGGCTGCACTGTCTCTTGGGCATAACTTTCAATTGCACATTAAAACAGTGATTTGTTAACGTTCATATCACCATTCCTCTAGTTTCAGTCACGTGGCAGCACTGTCACTTGAGCATAACGTTCAAGTGCACTTAAAAACCGTGATTTGTTAACGTTCATATCACCATTCCTCTAGTTTCACTCAAGTGGAAGCACTGTCACTTGAGCATATAGTTCAATTGCACATTAAAAACAGTGATTTGTAAACGTTCATATCACCACTCCTCTAGTTTCAGTCACGTAGCAGCACTGTCACTTGAGCATAACGTTCAATTGCACATTATAAACAGTGATTTTTAAACATTAATATCACCATTCCTCTGGTTTCATTCACTTGGCAGCACTGTCACTTGAGCGTAACGTTCAATTGCACATTAAAACAGTGATTTGTTAACGTTCATATCACCATTCCTGTAGTTTCAGTCAAGTGGAAGCACTGTCACTTGGGAATAACGTTCAATTGCACATTTAAAACAGTGATTTGTTACGTTAATATCACCATTCCTCTAGTTTCAGTCACGTGGCAGCACTGTAACTTGAGCATAAAGTTCAATTGCACATTAAAACAGTGATTTGTTAACGTTCATATCAGGGGCAGATGACCTCGTAGTTCCGCCCCTTAAAACAACAATAACTAACTAACTAACTACCTAACGTTCATATCACCATTCCTCTAGTTTCAGTCACGTGGCAGCACTGTCGTTTCGGCATAACGGTCAATTGCACATTAAAAACATTGATTTGTTAACGTTCATATCACCATTCCTGTAGTTTCAGTCACACGACAGCACTGCCACTTGGGCATAACGTTCAATTGCACATTAAAAACAGTGATTTGTTAACGTTCACATCACCACTCCCCTAGTTTCAGTCACGTGGCAGCAATGTCACATGGGCATAACGTTCAATTGCACATTAAAAACAGTGATTTGTTAAGTTTCATATCACCATTCCTCTAGTTTCAGTCACGTGGCAGCACTGCCACTTGGGCATAACGTTCAGTTGCACATTAAAACAGTGATTTGATAACGTTCATATCACCACTCCTCTAGTTTCAGTCACGTGGCAGCTCTGTCACTTGGGCATAACGTTCAATTGCACATTAAAAACAGTGATTTGTTAACGTTCAAAACACCATTCCTCAAGTTTCAGTCTCGTAGCGGCACTGCTATTTGGTCATAACGTTCAATTGCACATTAAAACAGTGATTTGTTAACGTTCATATCACCACTCCTCTAGTTTCAATCACACGACAGCACTGTCACTTGGGCATAACGTCCAATTGCACATTAAAACCAGTGATTTGTTAATGTTCACATCACCACTCCTCTAGATTCAGTCACGAGGCAGCACCGCCACTTGGGCATAACGTTCAATTGCACATTAAAAACAGTTATTTGTTAACATTCATATCACCATTCCTCTAGTTTCAGTCACGTGGCAGCACCGCCACTTGGGCATAACGTTCAATTGCACATTAAAAACAGTGATTTGTTAACTTTCATATCACCATTCCTCTAGTTTCAGTGACGTGGCAGCACTGCCACTTGGGCATAACGTTCAATTGCACATATAAAAAAGAAGATTTGTTAACGTTCATATCACCACTCCTCTAGTTTCAGTCACCTAGCAGCACTGTCACTTGATCATAACGTTCAATTGCACATTAAAACAGTGATTTGTTAACGTTCATATCACCATTCCTGTAGTTTCAGTCAAGTGGAAGCACTGTCACTTGGGAATAACGTTCAATTGCACATTTTAAACAGTGATTTGTAAACGTTCATATCACCATTCCTCTAGTTTCAGTCACGTGGCAGCTCTGTCACTTGGGCATAACGTTCAATTGCACATTAAAAACAGTGATTTGTTAACGATCAAAACACCATTCCTCTAGTTTCAGTCACGTGGCAGCAATGTCACTTGGGCATAACGTTCAATTGCACATTAAAAACAGTGATTTGTTAACGTTCATATCACCATTCCTGTAGTTTCAGTCACATGACAGCACTGCCACTTGGGCATAACGTTCAATTGCACATTAAAAACAGTGATTTGTTAACGTTCACATCACCACTCCTCTAGTTTCAGTCACGTGGCAGCAATGTCACTTGGGCATAACGTTCAATTGCACATTAAAAACAGTGATTTGTTAAGTTTCATATCACCATTCCTCTAGTTTCAGTCACGTGGCAGCACTGCCACTTGGGCATAACGTTGAATTGCACATTAAAACAGTGATTTGATAACGTTCATATCACCACTCCTCTAGTTTCAGTCACGTGGCAGCTCTGTCACTTGGGCATAACGTCAATTGCACATTAAAAACAGTGATTTGTTAACGTTCAAAACACCATTCCTCAAGTTTCAGTCTCGTAGCGGCACTGCTATTTGGTCATAACGTTCATTTGCACATTAAAACAGTGATTTGTTAACGTTCATACCACCACTCCTCTAGTTTCAATCACACGACAGCACTGTCACTTGGGCATAACGTTCAATTGCACATTAAAACCAGTGATTTGTTAATGTTCACATCACCACTCCTCTAGATTCAGTCACGAGGTAGCACCGCCACTTGGGCATATCGTTCAATTGCACATTAAAAAATGTTATTTGTTAACGTTCATATCACCATTCCTCTAGTTTCAGTCACGTGGCAGCACCGCCACTTGGGCATAACGTTCATTTGCACATTAAAAACAGTGATTTGTTAACGTTCATATCACCATTCCTCTAGTTTCAGTGACGTGGCAGCACTGCCACTTGGGCATAACGTTCAATTGCACATATAAAAAAGAAGATTTGTTAACGTTCATATCACCACTCGTCTAGTTTCAGTCACCTAGCAGCACTGTCACTTGATCATAACGTTCAATTGCACATTAAAAACAGTGATTTTTTAACGTTCATATCACCATTCCTCTAGTTTCAGTCACTTGACAGCACTGTCACTTGAGCGTAACGTTCAAATGCACATTAAAACAGTGATTTGTTAACGTTCATACTACCATTCCTGTAGTTTCAGTCAAGTTGAAGCACTGTCACTTGGGAATAACGTTCAATTGCACATTTAAAACAGTGATTTGTTAACGTTAATATCACCATTCCTCTAGTTTCCGTCACGTGGAAGCACTGTCACTTGAGCATATAGTTCAATTGCACATTAAAAACAGTGATTTGTTAACGTTCATATAGGGGCAGATGACCTTGTAGTTCCGCCCCTTAAAAAAACAATAACTAACTAACTACCTAACGTTCATATCACCATTCCTCTAGTTTCAGTCACGTGGCAGCACTGTCGTTTGGGCATAACGTTCAATTGCACATTAAAAACATTGATTTGTTAACGTTCATATCACCATTCCTGTAGTTTCAGTCACACGACAGCACTGCCACTTGGACATAACGTTCAATGGCAGATTTAAGAACAGTGATTTGTTATCGTTCAAATTACCATTCCTCTAGTTTCAGTCACTTGGCAGCACTGTCACTTGGGCATAACGTTCAATTGCACATTAAAAACAGTGATTTGTTAACGTTCTCATCACCACTCCTCTAGTTTCAGTCACGTGGCAGCACTGTCACTTGGGCATAACGTTAAAATGCACATTAAAAACAGTGATTTTTTAATGTTCAAATCACCACTCCTCTTGTTTCAGTCACGTGGCAGCTCCGCCACTTGGGCATAACGTTCAATTGCACATTAAAAACAGTGATTTTTTAAGGTTCATATCTCCATTCCTCTAGTTTCAGTCACGTGGCAGCACTGCCACTTGGGCATAACGTTCAATTGCACATTAAAACAGTGATTTGTTAACGTTCATATCACCACTCCTCTAGTTTCAGTCACGTGGCAGCTCTGTCACATGGGCATAACGTTCAATTGCACATTAAGAACAGTGATTTGTTAACGTTCAAATCACCATTCCTCAAGTTTCAGTCACGTGGCGGCACTGCTATTTGGGCATAACGTTCAATTGCACATTAAAACAGTGATTTGTTAACGTTCATATCACCACTCCTCTAGTTTCAATCACGTGGCAGCTCTGTCACTTGGGCATAACGTTCAATTGCACATTAAAAACAGTGATTTGTTAACGTTCAAATCACCATTCCTCTAGTTACAGTCACGTGGCGGCACTGCTACTTGGGCATAACGTTCAATTGCACATTTAAACAGTGATTTGTTAACGTTCATATCACCATTCCTCTAGTTTCAGTCACGTGGCAGCACTGCCACTTGGGCATAACGTTCAATTGCACATTAAAAACAGTGATTTGTTAACGTTCATATCACCATTCCTCCAGTTTCAGTGACGTGGCAGCACTGTCACTTGAGCATAACGTACAATTGCACATTGTAAACAGGGATTTGTTAACGTTCATATCATCATTCCTCTAGTTTCAGTCACGTGGCAGCACTGACACTTGAGCATAACGTTCAAGTGCACTTAAAAACAGTGATTTGTTAACGTTCATATCACCATTCCTCTAGTTTCAGTCACGTGGCTGCACTGTCACTTGAGCATAACGTTCAATTGCACATTAAAACAGTGGTTTGTTAACGTTCATATCACCATTCCTCTATTTTCAGTCACGCGGCAGCACCGCCACTTGAGCATAACGATCAATTGCTCATTAAAAACAGTGATTTTTTAACGTTCATACCACCACTCGTCTAGTTTCAGTCACTTGGCAGCACTGTCACTTGGGCATAACGTTCAATTGAACATTAAACCCAGTGATTTGTTAATGTTCATATCACCGTTCCTCTAGAATCAGTTACGTGGCAGCACTGTCACTTGGGCATAACGTTCAATTGCACATTAAAAACAGTGATTTGTTAACGTTCATATCACCACTCCTCTAGTTTCAGTCACGTGGCAGCATTGTCACTTGTGCATAACGTTCAATTGCACATTAAAAACAGTGATTTGTTAACGTTCATATCACCATTACTCTAGTTTCAGTCACGTGGAAGCACTGTCACTTGAGCATAACGTTCAATTGCACATTAAAACAGTGATTTGTTAACGTTCATATCACCATTCCTGTAGTTTCAGTCAAGTGGCAGCGCTGTCACTTGGGAATAACGTTCAATTGCACACTTAAAACAGTGATTTGATAACGTTCATACCACCATTCCTCAAGTTTCAGTCACGTGGCAGCACTGTCACTTGAGCATAACGTTCAATTGCACATTAAAAACAGTGATTTGTTAACGTTCATATCACCATTCCTCTAGTTTCAGTCACGTGGCAGCACTGTCGTTTGGGCATAACGTTCAATTGCACATTAAAAACAGTGATTTGTTAACGTTCATATCACCATTCCTCTAGTTTCAGTCACACGACAGCACTGCCACATGGGCATAACGTTCAATTGCACATTACAAACAGTGATTTGTTAACGTTCATATCACCATTTCTCTAGTTTCAGTCATTTGGCAGCACTGTCACTTGGGCATAACGTTCAATTGCACATTAAAAACAGTGATTTGTTAACGTTCATATCACCACTAGTTTCAGTCTCTTGGCAGCACTGTCTCTTGGGCATAACGTCCAATTGCACATTAGAAACAGTCATTTGTTAACGTTCATATCACCATTCCTCTAGTTTCAGTCACTTGGCAGCACAGTTACCTGGGCATAACGTCCAATTGCACATTAAAACAGTGATTTGTTAACGTTCATATCACCATTCCTCTAGTTTCAGTCACGTGGCAGCACTGTCACTTGAGCATAACGTTCAAGTGCACTAAAAAACCGTGATTTGTTAACGTTCATATCACCATTACTCTAGTTTCAGTCACGTGGAAGCACTGTCACTTGAGCATAACGTTCAATTGCACATTAAAACAGTGATTTGTTAACGTTCATATCACCATTCCTGTAGTTTCAGTCAAGTGGCAGCGCTGTCACTTGGGAATAACGTTCAATTGCACACTTAAAACAGTGATTTGTTAACGTTCATATCACCATTCCTCAAGTTTCAGTCACGTGGCAGCACTGTCACTTGAGCATAACGTTCAATTGCACATTACAAACAGTGATATGTTAACGTTCATATCACCATTCCTCTAGTTTCAGTCACGTAGCAGCACTGTCACTTGAGCATAACGTTCAATTCCACATTAAAAACAGTGATTTTTAAACATTCATATCACCATTCCTCTGGTTTCAGTCACTTGGCAGCACTGTCACTTGAGCGTAACGTTCAATTGCACATTAAAACAGTGATTTGTTAACGTTCATATCACCATTCCTGTAGTTTCAGTCAAGTGGAAGCACTGTCACTTGGGAATAACGTTCAATTCCACATTTAAAACAGTGATTTGTTAACGTTAATATCACCATTCCTCTAGTTTCAGTCACGTGGCAGCACTGTAACTTGAGCATAAAGTTCAATTGCACATTAAAACAGTGATTTGTTAACGTTCATATCAGGGGCAGATGACCTCGTAGTTCCGCCCCTTACAACAACAATAACTAACTAACTAACTACCTAACGTTCATATCACCATTCCTCTAGTTTCAGTCACGTGGCAGCACTGTCGTTTGGGCATAACGTTCAATTGCACATTAAAAACATTGATTTGTTAACGTTCATATCACCATTCCTGTAGATTCAGTCACACGACAGCACTGCCACGTGGGCATAACGTTCAATTGCACATTAAAAACAGTGATTTGTTAACGTTCACATCACCACTCCCCTAGTTTCAGTCACGTGGCAGCAATGTCACATGGGCATAACGTTCAATTGCACATTAAAAACAGTGATTTGTTAAGTTTCATATCACCATTCCTCTAGTTTCAGTCACGTGGCAGCACTGCCACTTGGGCATAACGTTCAATTGCACATTAAAACAGTGATTTGATAACGTTCATATCACCACTCCTCTAGTTTCAGTCACGTGGCAGCTCTGTCACTTGGGCATAACGTTCAATTGCACATTAAAAACAGTGATTTGTTAACGTTCAAAACACCATTCCTCAAGTTTCAGTCTCGTAGCGGCACTGCTATTTGGTCATAACGTTCAATTGCACATTAAAACAGTGATTTGTTAACGTTCATATCACCACTCCTCTAGTTTCAATCACACGACAGCACTGTCACTTGGGCATAACATTCAATTGCACATTAAAACCAGTGATTTGTTAATGTTCACATCACCACTCCTCTAGATTCAGTCACGAGGGAGCACCGCCACTTGGGCATAACGTTCAATTGCACATTAAAAACAGTTATTTGTTAACGTTCATATCACCATTCCTCTAGTTTCAGTCACGTGGCAGCACCGCCACTTGGGCATAACGTTCAATTGCACATTAAAAACAGTGATTTGTTAACGTTCATATCACCATTCCTCTAGTTTCAGTGACGTGGCAGCACTGCCACTTGGGCATAACGTTCAATTGCACATATAAAAAAGAAGATTTGTTAACGTTCATATCACCACTCCTCTAGTTTCAGTCACCTAGCAGCACTGTCACTTGATCATAACGTTCAATTGCACATTAAAAACAGTGATTTCTTAACGTACATATCACCATTCCTCTAGTTTCAGTCACTTGGCAGCACTGTCACTTGAGCGTAACGTTCAATTGCAAATTAAAAACAGTGATTTGTTAACGTTCTCATCACCAGTCCTCTAGTTTCAGTCACGTGGCAGCACTGTCACTTGGGCATAACGTTCAATTGCACATTAAAAACAGTGATTTGTTAACGTTCATATCACCATTCCTCTAGTTTCAGTCACTTGGCAGCACTGTCACTTGAGCGTAACGTTCAAATGCACATTAAAACAGTGATTTGTTAACGTTCATACCACCATTCCTGTAGTTTCAGTCAAGTGGAAGCACTGTCACTTGGGAATAACGTTCAATTGCACATTTAAAACAGTGATTTGTTAACGTTAATATCACCATTCCTCTAGTTTCAGTCACGTGGAAGCACTGTCACTTGAGCATATAGTTCAATTGCACATTAAAAACAGTGATTTGTTAACGTTCATATAGGGGCAGATGACCTTGTAGTTCCGCCCCTTAAAAAAACAATAACTAACTAACTACCTAACGTTCATATCACCATTCCTCTAGTTTCAGTCACGTGGCAGCACTGTCGTTTGGGCATAACGTTCAATTGCACATTAAAAACATTGATTTGTTAACGTTCATATCACCATTCCTGTAGTTTCAGTCACACGACAGCACTGCCACTTGGGCATAACGTTCAATGGCAGATTTAAAAACAGTTATTTGTTAACGTTCAAATCACCATTCCTCTAGTTTCAGTCACATGGCAGCACTGTCACTTGGGCATAACGTTCAATTGCACATTAAAAACAGTGATTTGTTAACGTTCTCATCACCACTCCTCTAGCTTCAGTCACGTGGCAGCACTGTCACTTGGGCATAACGTTCATATGCACATTAAAAACAGTGATTTGTTAATGTTCAAATCACCACTCCTCTTCTTTCAGTCACGTGGCAGCTCCGCCACTTGGGCATAACGTTCAATTGCACATTAAAAACAGTGATTTTTTAAGGTTCATATCACCATTCCTCTAGTTTCAGTCACGTGGCAGCACTGCCACTTGGGCATAACGTTCAATTGCACATTAAAACAGTGATTTGTTAACGTTCATATCACCACTCCTCTAGTTTCAGTCACGTGGCAGCTCTGTCACTTGGGCATAACGTTCAATTGCACATTAAGAACAGTGATTTGTTAACGTTCAAATCACCATTCCTCAAGTTTCAGTCACGTGGCGGCATTGCTATTTGGGCATAACGTTCAATTGCACATTAAAACAGTGATTTGTTAACGTTCATATCACCACTCCTCTAGTTTCAATCACGTGGCAGCTCTGTCACTTGGGCATAACGTTCAATTGCACATTAAAAACAGTGATTTGTTAACGTTCAAATCACCATTCCTCTAGTTACAGTCACGTGGCGGCACTGCTACTTGGGCATAACGTTCAATTGCACATTTAAACAGTGATTTGTAAACGTTCATATCACCATTCCTCTAGTTTCAGTCACGTGGCAGCACTGCCACTTGGGCATAACGTTCAATTGCTCATTAAAAACAGTGATTTGTTAACGTTCATATCACCATTCCTCTAGTTTCAGTGACGTGGCAGCACTGTCACTTGAGCATAACGTACAATTGCACATTGTAAACAGAGATTTGTTAACGTTCATATCACCATTCCTCTAGTTTCAGTCACGTGGCAGCACTGTCACTTGAGCATAACGTTCAAGTGCACTTAAAAACAGTGATTTGTTAACGTTCATATCACCATTCCTCTAGTTTCAGTCACGTGGCAGCACTGTCACTTGAGCATAATGTTCAATTGCACATTAAAACAGTGGTTTGTTAACGTTCATATCACCATTCCTCTAGTTTCAGTCACGTGGCAGCACCGCCACTTGAGCATAACGATCAATTGCTCATTAAAAACAGTGATTTTTTAACGTTCATACCACCACTCGTCTAGTTTCAGTCACTTGGCAGCACTGTCACTTGGGCATAACGTTCAATTGAACATTAAACCCAGTGATTTGTTAATGTTCATATCACCGTTCCTCTAGAATCAGTTACGTGGCAGCACTGTCACTTGGGCATAACGTTCAATTGCACATTAAAACAGTGATTTGTTAACGTTCATATCACCACTCCTCTAGTTTCAGTCACGTGGCAGCACTGTCACTTGTGCATAACGTTCAATTGCACATTAAAAACAGTGATTTGTTAACGTTCATATCACCATTACTCTAGTTTCATTCACGTGGAAGCACTGTCAGTTGAGCATAACGTTCAATTGCACATTAAAACAGTGATTTGTTAACGTTCATATCACCATTCCTGTAGTTTCAGTCAAGTGGCAGCGCTGTCACTTGGGAATTACGTTCAATTGCACACTTAAAACAGTGATTTGTTAACGTTCATATCACCATTCCTTAAGTTTCAGTCACGTGGCAGCACTGTCACTTGAGCATAACGTTCAATTGCACATTAAAAACAGTGATTTGTTAACGTTCATATCACCATTCCTCTAGTTTCAGTCACGTGGCAGCACTGTCGTTTGGGCATAACGTTCAATTGCACATTAAAAACAGTGATTTGTTAACGTTCATATCACCATTCCTCTAGTTTCAGTCACACGACAGCACTTCCCCTTGGGCATAACGTTCAATTGCACATTAAAAACAGTGATTTGTTAACGTTCATATCACCATTTCTCTAGTTTCAGTCATTTGGCAGCACTGTCACTAGGGCAAACGTTCAATTGCACATTAAAAACAGTGATTTGTTAACGTTCACATCACGAGTCCTCTAGTTTCAGTCACGTGGCAGCACAGCCACTTGGGCAAAACGTTCAATTGCACATTAAAAACAGTGACTTGTTAACGTTCATATCACCATTACACTAGTTTCAGTCACGCGACAGCACTGTCACTTGTGCAAAACGTTCAATTGCACATTAAAGACAGTGATTTGTTAACGTTCATATCACCACTCATCTAGTTTCAGTCATTTGGCAGCACTGTCTCTTGGGCATAACGTTCAATTGCACATTAGAAACAGTCATTTCTTTACGTTCATATCACCATTCCTCTAGTTTCAGTCACGTGGCAGCACAGTTACCTGGGCATAACGTCCAATTGCACATTAAAAACAGTGATTTGTTAATGTTCATATCACCATTACTCTAGTTTCATTCACGTGGAAGCACTGTCACTTGAGCATAACGTTCAATTGCACATTAAAACAGTGATTTGTTAACGTTCATATCACCATTCCTGTAGTTTCAGTCAAGTGGCAGCGCTGTCACTTGGGAATAACGTTCAATTGCACACTTAAAACAGTGATTTGTTAACGTTCATATCACCATTCCTTAAGTTTCAGTCACGTGGCAGCACTGTCACTTGAGCATAACGTTCAATTGCACATTAAAAACAGTGATTTGTTAACGTTCATATCACCATTCCTCTAGTTTCAGTCACGTGGCAGCACTGTCGTTTGGGCATAACGTTCAATTGCACATTAAAAACAGTGATTTGTTAACGTTCATATCACCATTTCTCTAGTTTCAGTCACACGACAGCACTGCCACTTGGGCATAACGTTCAATTGCACATTAAAAACAGTGATTTGTTAACGTTCATATCACCATTTCTCTAGTTTCAGTCATTTGGCAGCACTGTCACTTGGGCATAACGTTCAATTGCACATTAAAAACAGTGATTTGTTAACGTTCACATCACCACTCCTCTAGTTTCAGTCACGTGGCAGCACAGCCACTTGGGCAAAACGTTCAATTGCACATTAAAAACAGTGACTTGTTAACGTTCATATCACCATTACACTAGTTTCAGTCATGCGACAGCACTGTCACTTGTGCAAAACGTTCAATTGCACATTAAAGACAGTGATTTGTTAACGTTCATATCACCACTCATCTAGTTTCAGTCACTTGGCAGCACTGTCTCTTGAGCATAACGTTCAAGTGCACTTAAAAACAGTGATTTGTTTACGTTCATATCACCATTCCTCTAGTTTCACTCACGTGGCAGCACTGTCACTTCACCATAACGTTCAATTGCACATTAAAACAGTGATTTGTTAACGTTCATATCACCATTCTCTAGTTTCAGTCACGTGGCAGATCTCTCACTTGTGCACAACGTTCAATTGCACATTAGAAACAGTCATTTCTTAACGTTCATATCACCATTCCTCTAGTTTCAGTCACGTGGCAGCACAGTTACCTGGGCATAACGTCCAATTGCACATTAAAAACAGTGATTTGTTAATGTTCATGTCACCATTACTCTAAGTTCAGTCACGTGGCTGCACTGCCTCTTGGGCATAACGTTCAATTGCACATTAAAACAGTGATTTGTTAACGTTCATATCACCATTCCTCTAGTTTCAGTCACGTGGCAGCACTGTCACTTGAGCATAACGTTCAAGTGCACTTAAAAACAGTGATTTGTTTACGTTCATATCACCATTCCTCTAGTTTCACTCACGTGGCAGCACTGTCACTTCACCATAACGTTCAATTGCACATTAAAACAGTGATTTGTTAACGTTCATATCACCATTCTCTAGTTTCAGTCACGTGGCAGATCTCTCACTTGTGCACAACGTTCAATTGCACATTAAAAACAGTGATTTGTTAAGGTTAATATCACCATTCCTCTAGTTTCAGTCACGTGGCAGCACTGCCACTTGGGCATAACGTTCAATTGCACATTAAAACAGTGATTTGTTAACGTTCATATCACCACTCCTCTAGTTTCAGTCACGTGGCAGCTCTATCACTTGGGCATAACGTTCAATTGCACATTAAAACAGTGATTTGTTAACGTTCATATCACCATTCCTCTAGATTCAGTCACTTGGCAGCACTGTCACTTGGGCATAACGTTCAATTGCACATTTAAAACAGTGATTTGTTAACGTTCATATCACCATTCCTCTAGTTTCAGTCACGTGGCAGTTCTGTCACTTGGGCATAACGTTCAATTGCACCTTCAAAACAGTGATTTGTTAACGTTCATATCACCATTCCTCTAGTTTCAGTCACGTGGCGGCACTGCCACTCGGGCATAACGTTCAATTGGACATTAAAACAGTGATTTGTTAACGTTCGTATCACCATTCCTGTAGTTTCAGTCACGTGGCAACACTGCCACTTGGGCATAACGTTCAATTGCACATGAAAAACAGTGATTTGTTAACGTTCATATCACCATACCTCTAGTTCCAGTCACACGACAGCACTGCCACTTGCTTATAACGTTCAATTGCACATTAAAAACAGTGATTTGTTAAGGTTCATATCACCATTCCTCTAGTTTCAGTCACGTGGCAGCACTGTCGTTTGGGCATAACGTTCAATTGCACATTGAAACAGTGATTTGTTAACGTTCATATCACCACTCCTCTAGTTTCAGTCACGTGGCAGCACTGTCACTTGAGCATAACATTCAATTGCACATTAAAAACAGTGATTTGTTAGCGTTCATATCACCACTCCTCTAGTTTCAGTCACGTGCAAGCACTGTCACTTGAGCATAACGTTCAATTGCACATTAAAAACAGTGATTTGTTAACGTTCATATCACCATTCCTCTAGTTTCAGTCACGTGGCAGCACTGTAACTTGAGCATAACATTCAATTGCACATTAAAAACAGTGATTTGTTAGCGTTCATATCACCACTCCTCTAGTTTCAGTCACGTGCAAGCACTGTCACTTGAGCATAACGTTCAATTGCACATTAAAAACAGTGATTTGTTAACGTTCATATCACCATTCCTCAAGTTTCAGTCACGTGGCAGCACTGTCACTTGAGCATAACGTTCAATTGCACATTAAAAACAGTGATTTGTTAACGTTCATATCACCATTCCTCTAGTTTCAGTCACACGACAGCACTGCCACTTGGGCATAACGTTCAATTGCACATTAAAAACAGTGATTTGTTAACGTTCATATCACCACTCATCTAGTTTCAGTCACTTGGCAGCACTGTCTCTTGGGCATAACGTCCAATTGCACATTAGAAACAGTCATTTGTTAACGTTCATATCACCATTCCTCTAGTTTCAGTCACGTGGCAGCACAGTTACCTGGGCATAACGTCCAATTGCACATTAAAAACAGTGATTTGTTAATGTTCATATCACCATTCCTCTAAGTTCAGTCACGTGGCTGCACTGTCTCTTGGGCATAACGTTCAATTGCACATTAAAACAGTGATTTGTTAACGTTCATATCACCATTCCTCTAGTTTCAGTCACGTGGCAGCACTGTTACTTGAGCATAACGTTCAAGTGCACTTAAAAACCGTGATTTGTTAACGTTCATATCACCATTCCTCTAGTTTCACTCAAGTGGAAGCACTGTCACTTGAGCATATAGTTCAATTGCACATTAAAAACAGTGATTTGTAAACGTTCATATCACCACTCCTCTAGTTTCAGTCACGTAGCAGCACTGTCACTTGAGCATAACGTTCAATTGCACATTAAAAACAGTGATTTTTAAACATTCATATCACCATTCCTCTGGTTTCAGTCACTTGGCAGCACTGTCAATTGAGCGTAACGTTCAATTGCACATTAAAACAGTGATTTGGTAACGTTCATATCACCATTCCTGTAGTTTCAGTCAAGTGGAAGCACTGTCACTTGGGAATAACGTTCAATTGCACATTTAAAACAGTGATTTGTTAACGTTAATATCACCATTCCTCTAGTTTCAGTCACGTGGCAGCACTGTAACTTGAGCATAAAGTTCAATTGCACATTAAAAACAGAGATTTGTTAACGTTCATATCAGGGGCAGATGACCTCCTAGTTCCGCCCCTTAAAACAACAATAACTAACTAACTAACTACCTAACGTTCATATCACCATTCCTCTAGTTTCAGTCACGTGGCAGCACTGTCGTTTGGGCATAACGTTCAATTGCACATTAAAAACATTGATTTGTTAACGTTCATATCACCATTCCTGTAAATTCAATCACACGACAGCACTGCCACTTGGGCATAACGTTCAATTGCACATTAAAAACAGTGATTTGTTAACGTTCACATCACCACTCCTCTAGTTTCAGTCACGAGGCAGCAATGTCACATGGGCATAACGTTCAATTGCACATTAAAAACAGTGATTTGTTAAGTTTCATATCTCCATTCCTCTAGTTTCAGTCACGTGGCAGCACTGCCACTTGGGCATAACGTTCAATTGCACTTTAAAACAGTGATTTGATAACGTTCATATCACCACTCCTCTAGTTTCAGTCACGTGGCAGCTCTGTCACTTGGGCATAACGTTCAATTGCACATTAAAAACAGTGATTTGTTAACGTTCAAAACACCATTCCTCAAGTTTCAGTCTCGTAGCGGCACTGCTATTTGGTCATAACGTTCAATTGCACATTAAAACAGTGATTTGTTAACGTTCATATCACCACTCCTCTAGTTTCAATCACACGACAGCACTGTCACTTGGGCATAACGTTCTAATGCACATTAAAACCAGTGATTTGTTAATGTTCACATCACCACTCCTCTAGATTCAGTCACGAGGCAGCACCGCCACTTGGGCATAACGTTCAATTGCACATTAAAAACAGTTATTTGTTAACGTTCATATCACCAATCCTCTAGTTTCAGTCACGTGGCAGCACCGCCACTTGGGAATAACGTTCAATTGCACATTAAAAACAGTGATTTTTTAACGTTCATATCACCATTCCTCTAGTTTCAGTGACGTGGCAGCACTGCCACTTGGGCATAACGTTCAATTGCACATATAAAAAAGAACATTTGTTAACGTTCATATCACCACTCCTCTAGTTTCAGTCACCTAGCAGCACTGTCAATTGATCATAACGTTCAATTGCACATTAAAAACAGTGATTTTTTAACGTACATATCACCATTCCTCTAGTTTCAGTCACTTGGCAGCACTGTCACTTGAGCGTAACGTTCAATTGCACATTAAAAACAGTGATTTGTTAACGTTCTCATCACCACTCCTCTAGTTTCAGTCACGTGGCAGCACTGTCACTTGGGCATAACGTTCAATTGCACATTAAAAACAGTGATTTGTTAACGTTCATATCACCATTCCTCTAGTTTCAGTCACTTGGCAGCACTGTCACTTGAGCGTAACGTTCAAATGCACATTAAAACAGTGATTTGTTAACGTTCATACCACCATTCCTGTAGTTTCAGTCAAGTGGAAGCACTGTCACTTGGGAATAACGTTCAATTGCACATTTAAAACAGAGATTTGTTAACGTTAATATCACCATTCCTCTAGTTTCAGTCACGTGGAAGCACTGTCACTTGAGCATATAGTTCAATTGCACATTAAAAACAGTGATTTGTTAACGTTCATATAGGGGCAGATGACCTTGTAGTTCCGCCCCTTTAAAAAACAATAACTAACTAACTACCTAAGGTTCATATCACCATTCCTCTAGTTTCAGTCACGTGGCAGCACTGTCGTATGGGCATAACGTTCAATTGCACATTAAAAACATTGATTTGTTAACGTTCATATCACCATTCCTGTAGTTTCAGTCACACGACAGCACTGCCACTTGGGCATAACGTTCAATGGCAGATTTAAAAACAGTGATTTGTTAACGTTCAAATCACCATTCCTCTAGTTTCAGTCACTTGGCAGCACTGTCACTTGGGCATAACGTTCAATTGCACATTAAAAACAGTGATTTGTTAACGTTCTCATCACCACTCCTCCAGTTTCAGTCACGTGGCAGCACTGTCACTTGGGCATAACGTTCAAATGCACATTAAAAACAGTGATTTGTTAATGTTCAAATCACCACTCCTCTTCTTTCAGTCACGTGGCAGCTCCGCCACTTGGGCATAACGTTCAATTGCACATTAAAAACAGTGATTTGTTAAGGTTCATATCACCATTCCTCTAGTTTCAATCTCGTGGCAGCACTGCCACTTGGGCATAACGTTCAATTGCACATTAAAACAGTGATTTGTTAACGTTCATATCACCACTCCTCTAGTTTCAGTCACGTGGCAGCTCTGTCACTTGGGCATAACGTTCAATTGCACATTAAGAACAGTGATTTGTTAACGTTCAAATCACCATTCCTCAAGTTTCAGTCACGTGGCGGCACTGCTATTTGGGCATAACGTTCAATTGCACATTAAAACAGTGATTTGTTAACGTTCATATCACCACTCCTCTAGTTTCAATCACGTGGCAGCTCTGTCACTTGGGCATAACGTTCAATTGCACATTAAAAACAGTGATTTGTTAACGTTCAAATCACCATTCCTCTAGTTACAGTCACGTGGCGGCACTGCTACTTGGGCATAACGTTCAATTGCACATTTAAACAGTGATTTGTAAACGTTCATATCACCATTCCTCTAGTTTCAGTCACGTGGCAGCACTGCCACTTGGGCATAACGTTCAATTGCACATTAAAAACAGTGATTTGTTAACGTTCATATCACCATTCCTCTAGTTTCAGTGACGTGGCAGCACTGTCACTTGAGCATAACGTACAATTGCACATTGTAAACAGAGATTTGTTAACGCTCATATCACCATTCCTCTAGTTTCAGTCACGTGGCAGCACTGTCACTTGAGCATAACGTTCAAGTGCACTTAAAAACAGTGATTTGTTAACGTTCATATCACCATTCCTTAAGTTTCAGTCACGTGGCAGCACTGTCACTTGAGCATAACGTTCAATTGCAAATTAAAAACAGTGATTTGTTAACGTTCATATCACCATTCCTCTAGTTTCAGTCACGTGGCAGCACCGCCACTTGAGCATAACGATCAATTGCTCATTAAAAACAGTGATTTTTTAACGTTCATACCACCACTCGTCTAGTTTCAGTCACTTGGCAGCACTGTCACTTGGGCATAACGTTCAATTGAAC
This sequence comes from Meconema thalassinum, assembly GCA_946902985.2. Lineage (NCBI taxonomy): Eukaryota > Metazoa > Arthropoda > Insecta > Orthoptera > Tettigoniidae > Meconema > Meconema thalassinum. The sequence continues at coordinate 53,564,492 of OX336388.2, read as the reverse complement.
ATTAAACCCAGTGATTTGTTAATGTTCATATCACCGTTCCTCTAGAATCAGTTACGTGGCAGCACTGTCACTTGGGCATAACGTTCAATTGCACATTAAAAACAGTGATTTGTTAACGTTCATATCACCACTCCTCTAGTTTCAGTCACGTGGCAGCACTGTCACTTGTGCATAACGTTCAATTGCACATTAAAAACAGTGATTTGTTAACGTTCATATCACCATTACTCTAGTTTCATTCACGTGGAAGCACTGTCACTTGAGCATAACGTTACATTGCACATTAAAACAGTGATTTTTTAACGTTCATATCACCATTCCTGTAGTTTCAGTCAAGTGGCAGCGCTGTCACTTGGGAATAACGTTCAATTGCACACTTAAAACAGTGATTTGTTAACGTTCATATCGCCATTCCTTATGTTTCAGTCACGTGGCAGCACTGTCACTTGAGCATAACGTTCAATTGCAAATTAAAAACAGTGATTTGTTAACGTTCATATCTTCATACCTCTAGTTTCAGTCACGTGGCTGCACTGTCGTTTGGGCATAACGTTCAATTGCACATTAAAAACAGTGATTTGTTAACGTTCATATCACCATTCCTCTAGTTTCAGTCACACGACAGCACTGCCACTTGGGCATAACGTTCAATTGCACATTAAAAACAGTGATTTGTTAACGTTCATATCACCATTTCTCTAGTTTCAGTCATTTGGCAGCACTGTCACTTGGGCATAACGTTCAATTGCACATTAAAAACAGTGATTTGTTAACGTTCACATCACCACTTCTCTAGTTTCAGTCACGTGGCAGCACAGCCACTTGGGCAAAACGTTCAATTGCACATTAAAAACAGTGACTTGTTAACGTTCATATCACCATTACACTAGTTTCAGTCACGCGACAGCACTGTCACTTGTGCATAACGTTCAATGGCACATTAAAGACAGTTATTTGTTAACGTTCATATCACCACTCATCTAGTTTCAGTCACTTGGCAGCACTGTCTCTTGGGCACAACGTTCAATTGCACATTAGAAACAGTCATTTGTTTACGTTCATATCACCATTCCTCTAGTTTCAGTCACGTGGCAGCACAGTTACCTGGGCATAACGTCCAATTGCACATTAAAAACAGTGATTTGTTAATGTTCATATCACCATTCCTCTAAGTTCAGTCACGTGGCTGCACTGTCTCTTGGGCATAACGTTCAATTGCACATTAAAACAGTGATTTGTTAACGTTCATATCACCATTCCTCTAGTTTCAGTCACGTGGCAGCACTGTCACTTGAGCATAACGTTCAAGTGCACTTAAAAACAGTGATTTGTTAACGTTCATATCACCATTCCTCTAGTTTCAGTCACGTGGCAGCACAGTTACCTGGGCATAACGTCCAATTGCACATTAAAAACAGTGATTTGTAATGTTCATATCACCATTCCTCTACGTTCAGTCACGTGGCTGCACTGTCTCTTGGGCATAACGTTCAATTGCATATTAAAACAGTGATTTGTTAAGGTTCATATCACCATTCCTCTAGTTTCAGTCACGAGGCAGCACTGCCACTTGGGCATAACGTTCAATTGCACATTAAAACAGTGATTTGTTAACGTTCATATCACCACTCCTCTAGTTTCAGTCACGTGGAAGCTCTACCACTTGGGAATAACGTTCAATTGCACATTAAAACAGTGATTTGTTAACTTTCATATCACCATTCCTCTAGATTCAGTCACTTGGCAGCACTGTCACTTGGGCATAACGTTCAATTGCACATTTAAAACAGTGATTTGTTAACGTTCATATCACCATTCCTCTAGTTTCAGTCTCGTGGCAGTTCTGTCACTTGGGCATAACGTTCAATTGCACCTTCAAAACAGTGATTTGTTAACGTTCATATCACCATTCCTCTAGTTTCAGTCACGTGGCGGCACTGCCACTCGCGCAAAACGTTCAATTGCACATTAAAACAGTGATTTGTTAACTTTCGTATCACCATTCCTGTAGTTTCAGTCACGCGGCAACACTGCCACTTGGGCATAACGTTCAATTGCACATGAAGAACAGTGATTTGTTAACGTTCATATCACCATACCTCTAGTTCCAGTCACACGACAGCACTGCCACTTGCTTATAACGTTCAATTGCACATTAAAACAGTGATTTGTTAAGGTTCATATCACCATTCCTCTAGTTTCAGTCACGTGGCAGCACTGTCGTTTGGGCATAACGTTCAATTGCACATTGAAACAGTGATTTGTTAACGTTCATATCACCACTCCTCTAGTTTCAGTCACGTGGCAGCACTGTCACTTGAGCATAACATTCAATTGCACATTAAAAACAGTGATTTGTTAGCGTTCATATCACCACTCCTCTAGTTTCAGTCACGTGCAAGCACTGTCACTTGAGCATAACGTTCAATTGCACATTAAAAACAGTGATTTGTTAACGTTCATATCACCATTCCTCTAGTTTCAGTCACGTGGCAGCACTGTAACTTGAGCATAACATTCAATTGCACATTAAAAACAGTGATTTGTTAGCGTTCATATCACCACTCCTCTAGTTTCAGTCACGTGCAAGCACTGTCACTTGAGCATAACGTTCAATTGCACATTAAAAACAGTGATTTGTTGACGTTCATATCACCATTCCTCTAGTTTCAGTCACGTGGCAGCACTGTCACTTGAGCATAACGTTCAAATGCACATTAAAAACAGTGAATTGTTAACGTTCATATCACCATTCCACCATTCCTATAGTTTCAGTCACGTGGCAGCACTGTCGTTTGGGCATAACGTTCAATTGCACATTAAAAACAGTGATTTGTTGACGTTCATATCACCATTCTTCTAGTTTCAGTCACGTGGCAGCACTGTCACTTGAGCATAACGTTCAAATGCACATTAAAAACTGTGATTTGTTAACGTTCATATCACCACTCCTCTAGTTTCTATCACGTGGCAGCTCTGTCACTTGGGAATAACGTTCAATTGCACATTAAAAACAGTGATTTGTTAGCGTTCAAATCACCATTCCTCTAGTTACAGTCACGTGGCGGCACTGCTACTTGGGCATAACGTTCAATTGCACATTTAAACAGTGATTTGTTAACGTTCATATCACCATTCCTCTACTTTCAGTCACGTGGCAGCACTGCCACTTGGGTATAACGTTCAATTGCACATTGAAAACAGTGATTTGTTAACGTTCATATCACCATTCCTCTAGTTTCAGTGACGAGGCAGCACTGTCACATGAGCATAACGTACAATTGCACATTGTAAACAGAGAATTGTTAACGTTCATATCACAATTCCTCTAGATTCAGTCACGTGGCAGCACTGTCACTTGAGCATAACGTTCAAGTGCACTTAAAAACAGTGATTTGTTAACGTAAATATCACCATTCCTCTAGTTTCAGTCACGTGGCAGCACTGTCACTTGAGCATAACGTTCAATTGCACATTAAAACAGTGGTTTGTTAACGTTCATATCGCCATTCCTCTAGTTTCAGTCACGTGGCAGCACCGCCACATGAGCATAACGCTCAATTGCTCATTAAAAACAGTGATTTTTTAACGTTCATACCACCACTCGTCTAGTTTCAGTCAATTGGCAGCACTGTCACTTGGGCATAACGTTCAATTGAACATTAAACCCAGTGATTTGTTAATGTTCATATCACCGTTCCTCTAGAATCAGTTACGTGGCAGCACTGTCACTTGGGCATAACGTTCAATTACACATTAAAAACAGTGATTTGTTAACGTTCATATCACCACTCCTCTAGTTTCAGTCACGTGGCAGCATTGTCACTGGAGCATAACGTACAATTGCACATTGTAAACAGAGATCTGTTAACGTTCATATCACAATTCCTCTAGTTTCAGTCACGTGGCAGCACTGTCACTTGAGCATAACGTTCAAGTGCACTTAAAAACAGTGATTTGTTAACGTAAATATCACCACTCCTCTAGTTTCAGTCACGTGGCAGCACTGTCACTTCAGCATAACGTTCAATTGCACATTAAAACAGTGATTTGTTAACGTTCATATCACCATTCCTGTAGTTTCAGTCAAGTGGCAGCACTGTCACTTGAGCATAACGTTCAATTGCACATTAAAACAGTGATTTGTTAACGTTCATATCACCATTCCTCTAGTTTCAATCACGTGGCAGCACTGTCACTTGGGAATAACGTTCAATTGCACACTTAAAACAGTGATTTGTTAACGTTCATATCACTATTCCTCAAGTTTCAGTCACGTGGCAGCACTGTCACTTGAGCATAACGTACAATTTCACATTAAAAACAGTGATTTGTTAACGTTCATATCACCATTCCTCTAGTTTCAGTCACGTGGCAGCACTGTCGTTTGAGCATAACGTTCAATTGCACATTAAAAACAGTGATTTGTTAACGTTCATATCACCATTCATCTAGTTTCTGTCACACGACAACACTGCCACTTGGGCATAACGTTCAATTGCACATTAAAAACAGTGATTTGTTAACGTTCATATCACCATTTCTCTAGTTTCAGTCATTTGGCATCACTGTCACTTGGGCATAACGTTCAATTGCACATTAAAAACAGTGATTTGTTAACGTTCAAATCACCACTCCTCTAGTTTCAGTCACGTGGCAGCACAGCCGCTTGGGCATAACGTTCAATTGCACATTAAAAACAGTGACTTGTTAACGTTCATATCACCATTACACTAGTTTCAGTCACGCGACAGCACTGTCACTTGTGCATAACGTTCAATTGCACATTAAAGACAGTGATTTGTTAACGTTCATATCACCACTCATCTAGTTTCAGTCACTTGGCAGCACTGTCCCTTGTGCATAACCATCAATTGCACATTAAAACAGTCATTTGTTAACGTTCATATCACCATTCCTCTAGTTTCAGTCACGTGGCAGCACAGTTACCTGGGCATAACGTCCAATTGCACATTAAAAACAGTGATTTGTTAACGTTCATATCACCATTACTCTAGTTTCAGTCACGTGGAAGCACTGTCACTTCAGCATAACGTTCAATTGCACATTAAAACAGTGATTTGTTAACGTTCATATCACCATTCTTCTAGTTTCAGTCACGTGGCAGCACTGTCACTTGAGCATAACGTTCAAGTGCACTTAAAAACAGTGATTTGTTAACGTTCATATCACCATTCCTCTAGTTTCAGTCACGTGGCAGCACTGTCACTTGAGCATAACGTTCAAGTGCACTTAAAAACAGTGATTTGTTAACGTTCATATCACCATTCCTCTAGTTTCACTTACGTGGCAGCACTGTCACTTCACCGTAACGTTCAATTGCACATTAAAACAGTGATTTGTTAACGTTCATATCACCATTCTCTAGTTTCAGTCATGTGGCAGATCTGTCACTTGTGCATAACGTTCAATTGCACATTAAAAACAGTGATTTGTTAAGGTTCATATCACCATTCCTCTAGTTTCAGTCACGTGGCAGCACTGTCACTTGGGCATAACATTCAATTGCACATTTAAAACAGTGATTTGTTAACGTTCATATCACCATTCCTCTAGTTTCAGTCACGTGGCAGCACTGTAACTTGAGCATAACATTCAATTGCACATTAAAAACAGTGATTTGTTAGCGTTCATATCACCACTCCTCTAGTTTCAGTCACGTGCAAGCACTGTCACTTGAGCATAACGTTCAATTGCACATTAAAAACAGTGATTTGTTGACGTTCATATCACCATTCCTCTAGTTTCCATCACGTGGCAGCACTGTCACTTGAGCATAACGTTCAAATGCACATTAAAAACAGTGATTTGTTATCGTTCATATCACCATTCCACCATTCCTATAGTTTCAGTCACGTGGCAGCACTGTCGTTTGGGCATAACGTTCAATTGCACATTAAAAACCGTGATTTGTTGACGTTCATATCACCATTCCTCTAGTTTCCGTCACGTGGCAGCACTGTTACTTGAGCATAACGTTCAAATGCACATTAAAAACAGTGATTTGTTAACGTTCATATCACCATTCCACCATTCCTATAGTTTCAGTCACGTGGCAGCACTGTCGTTTGGGCATAACGTTCAATTGCACATTAAAAACAGTGATTTGTTGACGTTCATATCACCATTCCTCTAGTTTCAGTCACGTGGCAGCACTGTCACTTGAGCATAACGTTCAAATGCACATTAAAACAGTGATTTGTTAACGTTCATATCACCACTCCTCTAGTTTCAATCACGTGGCAGCTCTGTCACTTGGGCATAACGTTCAATTGCACATTAAAAACAGTGATTTGTTAGCGTTCAAATCACCATTCCTCTAGTTACAGTCACGTGGCGGCACTGCTACTTGGGCATAACGTTCAATTGCACATTTAAACAGTGATTTGTTAACGTTCATATCACCATTCCTCTACTTTCAGTCACGTGGCAGCACTGCCACTTGGGTAAAACGTTCAATTGCACATTAAAAACAGTGATTTGTTAACGTTCATATCACCATTCCTCTAGTTTCAGTGACGTGGCAGCACTGTCACTTGAGCATAACGTACAATTGCACATTGTAAACAGAGATTTGTTAACGTTCATATCACAAGTCCTCTAGTTTCAGTCACGTGGCAGCACTGTCACTTGAGCATTACGTTCAAGTGCACTTAAAAACAGTGAATGTTAACGTAAATATCACCATTCCTCTAGTTTCAGTCACGTGGCAGCACTGTCACTTGAGCATAACGTTCAATTGCACATTAAAACAGTGGTTTGTTAAAGTTCATATCACCATTCCTCTAGTTTCAGTCTCGTGGCAGCACCGCCACTTGAGCATAACGCTCAATTGCTCATTAAAAACAGTGATTTTTTAACGTTCATACCACCACTCGTCTAGTTTCAGTCACTTGGCAGCACTGTCACTTGGGCATAACGTTCAATTGAACATTAAACCCAGTGATTTGTTAATGTTCATATCACCGTTCCTCTAGAATCAGTTACGTGGCAGCACAGTCACTTGGGCATAACGTTCAATTGCACATTAAAAACAGTGATTTGTTAACGTTCATATCACCACTCCTCTAGTTTCAGTCACGTGGCAGCACTGTCACTTGTGCATAACGTTCAATTGCACATTAAAAACAGTGATTTGTTAACGTTCATATCACCATTCCTGTAGTTTCAGTCAAGTGGCAGCGCTGTCACTTGGGAATAACGTTCAATTGCACACTTAAAACAGTGATTTGTTAACGTTCATATCACTATTCCTCATGTTTCAGTCACGTGGCAGCACTGTCACTTGAGCATAACGTTCAATTTCACATTAAAAACAGTGATTTGTTAACGTTCATATCACCATTCCTCTAGTTTCAGTCATGTGGCAGCACTGTCGTTTGAGCATAACGTGCAATTGCACATTAAAAACAGTGATTTGTTAACGTTCATATCACCATTCCTCTAGTTTCTGTCACACGACAACACTGCCACTTGGGCATAACGTTCAATTGCACATTAAAAACAGTGATTTGTTAACGTTCATATCACCATTTCTCTAGTTTCAGTCATTTGGCAGCACTGTCACTTGGGCATAACGTTCAATTGCACATTAAAAACAGTGATTTGTTAACGTTCAAATCACCACTCCTCTAGTTTCAGTCACGTGGCAGCACAGCCGCTTGGGCATAACGTTCAATTGCACATTAAAAACAGTGACTTGTTAACGTTCATATCACCATTACACTAGTTTCAGTCACGCGACAGCACTGTCACTTGTGCATAACGTTCAATTGCACATTAAAGACAGTGATTTGTTAACGTTCATATCACCACTCATCTAGTTTCAGTCACTTGGCAGCATTGTCCCTTAGGCATAACGTTCAATTGCACATTAAAACAGTCATTTGTTAACGTTCATATCACCATTCCTCTAGTTTCAGTCACGTGGCAGCACAGTTACCTGGGCATAACGTCCAATTGCACATTAAAAACAGTGATTTGTTAACGTTCATATCACCATTACTCTAGTTTCAGTCACGAGGAAGCACTGTCACTTCAGCATAACGTTCAATTGCACAATAAAACAGTGATTTGTTAACGTTCATATCACCATTCCTCTAGTTTCAGTCACGTGGCAGCACTGTCACTTGAGCATAACGTTCAAGTGCACTTAAAAACAGTGATTTGTTAACGTTCATATCACCATTCCTCTAGTTTCAGTCACGTGGCAGCACTGTCACTTGAGCATAACGTTCAAGTGCACTTAAAAACAGTGATTTGTTAACGTTCATATCACCATTCCTCTAGTTTCACTTAGGTGGCAGCACTGTCACTTCACCATAACGTTTAATTGCACATTAAAACAGTGATTTGTTAACGTTCATATCACCATTCTCTAGTTTCAGTCACGTGGCAGATCTGTCACTTGTGCATAACGTTCAATTGCACATTAAAAACAGTGATTTGTTAAGGTTCATATCACCATTCTTCTAGTTTCAGTCACGTGGCAGCACTGCCACTTGGGCATAACGTTCAATTGCACATTAAAACAGTGATTTGTTAACGTTCATATCACCACTCCGCTAGTTTCAGTCACGTGGCAGCTCTATCACTTGGGCATAACGTTCAATTGCACATTAAAACAGTGATTTGTTAACGTTCATATCACCATTCCTCTAGATTCAGTCACTTGGCAGCACTGTCACTTGAGCATAACGTTCAATTGCACATTTAAAACAGTGATTTGTTAACGTTCATATCACCATTCCTCTAGTTTCAGTCACGTGGCAGCACTGTAACTTGAGCATAACATAAAATTGCACATTAAAAACAGTGATTTGTTAGCGTTCATATCACCACTCCTCTAGTTTCAGTCACGTGCAAGCACTGTCACTTGAGCATAACGTTCAATTGCACATTAAAAACAGTGATTTGTTGACGTTCATATCACCATTCCTCTAGTTTCCGTCACGTGGCAGCACTGTCACTTGAGCATAACGTTCAAATGCACATTAAAAACAGTGATTTGTTAACGTCATATCACCATTCCACCATTCCTATAGTTTCAGTCTTGTGGCAGCACTGTCGTTTGGGCATAACGTTCAATTGCTCATTAAAAACAGTGATTTGTTGACGTTCATATCACCATTCCTCTAGTTTCAGTCACGTGGCAGCACTGTCACTTGAGCATAACGTTCAAATGCACATTAAAAACAGTGATTTGTTAACGTTCATATCACCACTCCTCTAGTTTCAATCACGTGGCAGCTCTGTCACTTGGGCATAACGTTCAATTGCACATTAAAAACAGTGATTTGTTAGCGTTCAAATCACCATTCCTCTAGTTACAGTCACGTGGCGGCACTGCTACTTGGGCATAACGTTCAATTGCACATTTAAACAGTGATTTGTTAACGTTCATATCACCATTCCTCTACTTTCAGTCACGTGGCAGCACTGCCACTTGGGTAAAACGTTCAATTGCACATTAAAAACAGTGATTTGTTAAAGTTCATATCACCATTCCTCTAGTTTCAGTGACGTGGCAGCACTGTCACTTGAGCATAACGTACAATTGCACATTGTAAACAGAGATTTGTTAACGTTCATATCACAATTCCTCTAGTTTCAGTCACGTGGCAGCACTGTCACTTGAGCATAACGTTCAAGTGCACTTAAAAACAGTGATTTGTTAACGTAAATATCACCATTCCTCTAGTTTCAGTCACGTGGCAGCACTGTCACTTGAGCATAACGTTCAATTGCACATTAAAACAGTGGTTTGTTAACGTTCATATCACCATTCCTCTAGTTTCAGTCACGTGGCAGCACCGCCACTTGAGCATAACGCTCAATTGCTCATTAAAAACAGTGATTTTTTAACGTTCATACCACCACTCGTCTAGTTTCAGTCACTTGGCAGCACTGTAACTTGGGCATAACGTTCAATTGAACATTAAACCCAGTGATTTGTTAATGTTCATATCACCGTTCCTCTAGAATCAGTTACGTGGCAGCACTGTCACTTGAGCATAACGTTCAATTGCACATTAAAAACAGTGATTTGTTAACGTTCATATCACCATTCCTCTAGTTTCAGTCACGTGGCAGCACTGTCACTTGAGCATAACGTTCAAATGCACATTAAAACAGTGATTTGTTAACGTTCATATCACCACTCCTCTAGTTTCAATCACGTGGCAGCTCTGTCACTTGGGCATAACGTTCAATTGCACATTAAAAACAGTGATTTGTTAGCGTTCAAATCACCATTCCTCTAGTTACAGTCACGTGGCGGCACTGCTACTTGGGCATAACGTTCAATTGCACATTTAAACAGTGATTTGTTAACGTTCATATCACCATTCCTCTACTTTCAGTCACGTGGCAGCACTGCCACTTGGGTAAAACGTTCAATTGCACATTAAAAACAGTGATTTGTTAACGTTCATATCACCATTCCTCTAGTTTCAGTGACGTGGCAGCACTGTCACTTGAGCATAACGTACAATTGCACATTGTAAACAGAGATTTGTTAACGTTCATATCACAAGTCCTCTAGTTTCAGTCACGTGGCAGCACTGTCACTTGAGCATTACGTTCAAGTGCACTTAAAAACAGTGAATGTTAACGTAAATATCACCATTCCTCTAGTTTCAGTCACGTGGCAGCACTGTCACTTGAGCATAACGTTCAATTGCACATTAAAACAGTGGTTTGTTAAAGTTCATATCACCATTCCTCTAGTTTCAGTCTCGTGGCAGCACCGCCACTTGAGCATAACGCTCAATTGCTCATTAAAAACAGTGATTTTTTAACGTTCATACCACCACTCGTCTAGTTTCAGTCACTTGGCAGCACTGTCACTTGGGCATAACGTTCAATTGAACATTAAACCCAGTGATTTGTTAATGTTCATATCACCGTTCCTCTAGAATCAGTTACGTGGCAGCACAGTCACTTGGGCATAACGTTCAATTGCACATTAAAAACAGTGATTTGTTAACGTTCATATCACCACTCCTCTAGTTTCAGTCACGTGGCAGCACTGTCACTTGTGCATAACGTTCAATTGCACATTAAAAACAGTGATTTGTTAACGTTCATATCACCATTCCTGTAGTTTCAGTCAAGTGGCAGCGCTGTCACTTGGGAATAACGTTCAATTGCACACTTAAAACAGTGATTTGTTAACGTTCATATCACTATTCCTCATGTTTCAGTCACGTGGCAGCACTGTCACTTGAGCATAACGTTCAATTTCACATTAAAAACAGTGATTTGTTAACGTTCATATCACCATTCCTCTAGTTTCAGTCATGTGGCAGCACTGTCGTTTGAGCATAACGTGCAATTGCACATTAAAAACAGTGATTTGTTAACGTTCATATCACCATTCCTCTAGTTTCTGTCACACGACAACACTGCCACTTGGGCATAACGTTCAATTGCACATTAAAAACAGTGATTTGTTAACGTTCATATCACCATTTCTCTAGTTTCAGTCATTTGGCAGCACTGTCACTTGGGCATAACGTTCAATTGCACATTAAAAACAGTGATTTGTTAACGTTCAAATCACCACTCCTCTAGTTTCAGTCACGTGGCAGCACAGCCGCTTGGGCATAACGTTCAATTGCACATTAAAAACAGTGACTTGTTAACGTTCATATCACCATTACACTAGTTTCAGTCACGCGACAGCACTGTCACTTGTGCATAACGTTCAATTGCACATTAAAGACAGTGATTTGTTAACGTTCATATCACCACTCATCTAGTTTCAGTCACTTGGCAGCATTGTCCCTTAGGCATAACGTTCAATTGCACATTAAAACAGTCATTTGTTAACGTTCATATCACCATTCCTCTAGTTTCAGTCACGTGGCAGCACAGTTACCTGGGCATAACGTCCAATTGCACATTAAAAACAGTGATTTGTTAACGTTCATATCACCATTACTCTAGTTTCAGTCACGAGGAAGCACTGTCACTTCAGCATAACGTTCAATTGCACAATAAAACAGTGATTTGTTAACGTTCATATCACCATTCCTCTAGTTTCAGTCACGTGGCAGCACTGTCACTTGAGCATAACGTTCAAGTGCACTTAAAAACAGTGATTTGTTAACGTTCATATCACCATTCCTCTAGTTTCAGTCACGTGGCAGCACTGTCACTTGAGCATAACGTTCAAGTGCACTTAAAAACAGTGATTTGTTAACGTTCATATCACCATTCCTCTAGTTTCACTTAGGTGGCAGCACTGTCACTTCACCATAACGTTTAATTGCACATTAAAACAGTGATTTGTTAACGTTCATATCACCATTCTCTAGTTTCAGTCACGTGGCAGATCTGTCACTTGTGCATAACGTTCAATTGCACATTAAAACAGTGATTTGTTAAGGTTCATATCACCATTCTTCTAGTTTCAGTCACGTGGCAGCACTGCCACTTGGGCATAACGTTCAATTGCACATTAAAACAGTGATTTGTTAACGTTCATATCACCACTCCGCTAGTTTCAGTCACGTGGCAGCTCTATCACTTGGGCATAACGTTCAATTGCACATTAAAACAGTGATTTGTTAACGTTCATATCACCATTCCTCTAGATTCAGTCACTTGGCAGCACTGTCACTTGAGCATAACGTTCAATTGCACATTTAAAACAGTGATTTGTTAACGTTCATATCACCATTCCTCTAGTTTCAGTCACGTGGCAGCACTGTAACTTGAGCATAACATAAAATTGCACATTAAAAACAGTGATTTGTTAGCGTTCATATCACCACTCCTCTAGTTTCAGTCACGTGCAAGCACTGTCACTTGAGCATAACGTTCAATTGCACATTAAAAACAGTGATTTGTTGACGTTCATATCACCATTCCTCTAGTTTCCGTCACGTGGCAGCACTGTCACTTGAGCATAACGTTCAAATGCACATTAAAAACAGTGATTTGTTAACGTCATATCACCATTCCACCATTCCTATAGTTTCAGTCTTGTGGCAGCACTGTCGTTTGGGCATAACGTTCAATTGCTCATTAAAAACAGTGATTTGTTGACGTTCATATCACCATTCCTCTAGTTTCAGTCACGTGGCAGCACTGTCACTTGAGCATAACGTTCAAATGCACATTAAAAACAGTGATTTGTTAACGTTCATATCACCACTCCTCTAGTTTCAATCACGTGGCAGCTCTGTCACTTGGGCATAACGTTCAATTGCACATTAAAAACAGTGATTTGTTAGCGTTCAAATCACCATTCCTCTAGTTACAGTCACGTGGCGGCACTGCTACTTGGGCATAACGTTCAATTGCACATTTAAACAGTGATTTGTTAACGTTCATATCACCATTCCTCTACTTTCAGTCACGTGGCAGCACTGCCACTTGGGTAAAACGTTCAATTGCACATTAAAAACAGTGATTTGTTAAAGTTCATATCACCATTCCTCTAGTTTCAGTGACGTGGCAGCACTGTCACTTGAGCATAACGTACAATTGCACATTGTAAACAGAGATTTGTTAACGTTCATATCACAATTCCTCTAGTTTCAGTCACGTGGCAGCACTGTCACTTGAGCATAACGTTCAAGTGCACTTAAAAACAGTGATTTGTTAACGTAAATATCACCATTCCTCTAGTTTCAGTCACGTGGCAGCACTGTCACTTGAGCATAACGTTCAATTGCACATTAAAACAGTGGTTTGTTAACGTTCATATCACCATTCCTCTAGTTTCAGTCACGTGGCAGCACCGCCACTTGAGCATAACGCTCAATTGCTCATTAAAAACAGTGATTTTTTAACGTTCATACCACCACTCGTCTAGTTTCAGTCACTTGGCAGCACTGTAACTTGGGCATAACGTTCAATTGAACATTAAACCCAGTGATTTGTTAATGTTCATATCACCGTTCCTCTAGAATCAGTTACGTGGCAGCACTGTCACTTGAGCATAACGTTCAATTGCACATTAAAAACAGTGATTTGTTAACGTTCATATCACCACTCCTGTAGTTTCAGTCACGTGGCAGCACTGTCACTTGAGCATAACGTTCAATTGCACACTTAAAACAGTGATTTGTTAACGTTCATATCACTATTCCTCAAGTTTCAGTCACGTGGCAGCACTGTCACTTGAGCATAACGTTCAATTTCACATTAAAAACAGTGATTTGTTAACGTTCATATCAACATTCCTCTAGTTTCAGTCACGTGGCAGCACTGTCGTTTGAGCATAACGTTCAATTGCACATTAAAAACAGTGATTTGTTAACGTTCATATCCCCATTCCTCTAGTTTCTGCCACACGACAACACTGCCACTTGTGCATAACGTTCAATGGCACATTAAAAACAGTGATTTGTTACACGTTCATATCACCATTTCTCTAGTTTCAGTCATTTGGCAGCACTGTCACTTGGGCATAACGTTCAATTGCACATTAAAAACAGTGATTTGTTAACGTTCAAATCACCACTCCTCTAGTTTCAGTCACGTGGCAGCACAGCTGCTTGGGCATAACGTTCAATTGCACATTAAAAACAGTGACTTGTTAACGTTCATATCACCATTACACTAGTTTCAGTCACGCGACAGCACTGTCACTTGTGCATAACGTTCAATTGCACATTAAAGACAGTGATTTGTTAACGTTCATATCACCACTCATCTAGTTTCAGTCACTTGGCAGCACTGTCCCTTGGGCATAACGTTCAATTGCACATTAAAACAGTCATTTGTTAACGTTCATATCACCATTCCTCTAGTTTCAGTCACGTGGCAGCACAGTTACCTGGGCATAACGTCCAATTGCACATTAAAAACAGTAATTTGTTAACGTTCATATCACCATTACTCTAGTTTCAGTCACGTGGAAGCACTGTCACTTAAGCATAACGTTCAATTGCACATTAAAACAGTGATTTGTTAACGTTCATATCACCATTCCTCTAGTTTCAGTCACGTGGCAGCACTGTCACTTGAGCATAACGTTCAAGTGCACTTAAAACAGTGATTTGTTAACGTTCATATCAACATTCCTCTAGTTTCAGTCACGTGGCAGCACTGTCACTTGAGCATAACGTTCAAGTGCACTTAAAAACAGTGATTTGTTAACGTTCATATCACCATTCCTCTAGTTTCACTTACGTGGCAGCACTGTCACTTCACCATAACGTTCAATTGCACATTAAAACAGTGATTTGTTAACGTTCATATCACCATTCTCTAGTTTCAGTCACGTTGCAGATCTGTCACTTGTGCATAACGTTCAATTGCACATTAAATCAGTGATTTGTTAAGGTTCATATCACCATTCCTCTAGTTTCAGTCACGTGGCAGCACTGCCACTTGGGCATAACGTTCAATTGCACATAAAAACAGTGATTTGTTAACGTTCATATCACCACTCCTCTAGTTTCAGTCACGTGGCAGCTCTATCACTTAGGCATAACGTTCAATTGCACATTAAAACAGTGATTTGTTAACGTTCATATCACCATTCCTCTAGATTCAGTCACTTGGCAGCACTGTCACTTGGGCATAACGTTCAATTGCACATTTAAAACAGTGATTTGTTAACGTTCATATCACCATTCCTCTAGTTTCAGTCACGTGGCAGTTCTGTCACTTGGGCATAACGTTCAATTGCACATTCAAAACAGTGATTTGTTAACGTTCATATCACCATTCCTCTAGTTTCAGTCACGTGGCAGTTCTGCCACTCGGGCATAACGTTCAATTGCACATTAAAACAGTGATTTGTTAACGTTCGTATCACCATTCCTGTAGTTTCAGTCACGTGGCAACACTGCCACTTGGGCATAACGTTCAATTGCACATTAAAAACAGTGATTTGTTAACGTTCATATCACCATTCCTCTAGTTTCAGTCACGTGGCAGCACTGTAACTTGAGCATAACATTCAATTGCACATTAAAAACAGTGATTTGTTAGCGTTCATATCACCACTCCTCTAGTTTCAGTCACGTGCAAGCACTGTCACTTGAGCATAACGTTCAATTGCACATTAAAAACAGTGATTTGTTAACGTTCATATCACCACTCCTCTAGTTTCAGTCACGTGGCAGCACTGTCACTTGTGCATAACGTTCAATTGCACATTAAAAACAGTGATTTGTTAACGTTCATATCACCATTACTCTAGTTTCAGTCACGTGGAAGCACTGTCACTTCAGCATAACGTTCAATTGCACATTAAAACAGTGATTTGTTAACGTTCATATCACCATTCCTGTAGTTTCAGTCAAGTGGCAGCGCTGTCACATGGGAATAACGTTCAATTGCACACTTAAAACAGTGATTTGTTAACGTTCATATCACTATTCCTCAAGTTTCAGTCACGTGGCAGCACTGTCACTTGAGCATAACGTTCAATTTCACATTAAAAACAGTGATTTGTTAACGTTCATATCAACATTCCTCTAGTTTCAGTCACGTGGCAGCACTGTCGTTTGAGCATAACGTTCAATTGCACATTAAAAACAGTGATTTCCTAACGTCCATATCACCATTCCTCTAGTTTCTGTCACACGACAACACTGCCACTTGTGCATAACGTTCAATGGCACATTAAAAACAGTGATTTGTTACACGTTCATATCACCATTTCTCTAGTTTCAGTCATTTGGCAGCACTGTCACTTGGGCATAACGTTCAATTGCACATTAAAAACAGTGATTTGTTAACGTTCAAATCACCACTCCTCTAGTTTCAGTCACGTGGCAGCACAGCCGCTTGGGCATAACGTTCAATTGCACATTAAAAACAGTGACTTGTTAACGTTCATATCACCATTACACTAGTTTCAGTCACGCGACAGCACTGTCACTTGTGCATAACGTTCAATTGCACATTAAAGACAGTGATTTGTTAACGTTCATATCACCACTCATCTAGTTTCAGTCACTTGGCAGCACTGTCCCATGGGCATAACGTTCAATTGCACATTAAAACAGTCATTTGTTAACGTTCATATCACCATTCCTCTAGTTTCAGTCACGTGGCAGCACAGTTACCTGGGCATAACGTCCAATTGCACATTAAAAACAGTAATTTGTTAACGTTCATATCACCATTACTCTAGTTTCAGTCACGTGGAAGCACTGTCACTTCAGCATAACGTTCAATTGCACACTAAAACAGTGATTTGTTAACGTTCATATCACCATTCCTCTAGTTTCAGTCACGTGGCAGCACTGTCACTTGAGCATAACGTTCAAGTGCACTTAAAAACAGTGATTTGTTAACGTTCATATCACCATTCCTCTAGTTTCAGTCACGTGGCAGCACTGTCACTTGAGCATAACGTTCAAGTGCACTTAAAAACAGTGATTTGTTAACGTTCATATCACCATTCTCTAGTTTCAGTCACGTGGCAGATCTGTCACTTGTGCATAACGTTCAATTGCACATTAAAAACAGTGATTTGTTAAGGTTCATATCACCATTCCTCTAGTTTCAGTCACGTGGCAGCACTGCCACTTGGGCATAACGTTCAATTGCACATAAAAACAGTGATTTGTTAACGTTCATATCACCACTCCTCTAGTTTCAGTCACGTGGCAGCTCTATCACTTGGGCATAACGTTCAATTGCACATTAAAACAGTGATTTGTTAACGTTCATATCACCATTCCTCTAGATTCAGTCACTTGGCAGCACCGCCACTTGAGCATAACGCTCAATTGCTCATTAAAAACAGTGATTTTTTAACGTTCATACCACCACTCGTCTAGTTTCAGTCACTTGGCAGCACTGTAACTTGGGCATAACGTTCAATTGAACATTAAACCCAGTGATTTGTTAATGTTCACATCACCGTTACTCTAGAATCAGTTACGTGGCAGAACTGTCACTTGGGCATAACGTTCAATTGCACATTAAAAACAGTGATTTGTTAACGTTCATATCACCACTCCTGTAGTTTCAGTCACGTGGCAGCACTGTCACTTGTGCATAACGTTCAATTGCACATTAAAAACAGTGATTTGTTAACGTTCATATCACTATTCCTCAAGTTTCAGTCACGTGGCAGCACTGTTACTTGAGCATAACGTTCAATTTCACATTAAAAACAGTGATTTGTTAACGTTCATATCAACATTCCTCTAGTTTCAGTCACGTGGCAGCACTGTCGTTTGAGCATAACGTTCAATTGCACATTAAAAACAGTGATTTGTTAACGTTCATATCACCATTCCTCTAGTTTCTGTCACACGACAACACTGCCACTTGTGCATAACGTTCAATGGCACATTAAAAACAGTGATTTGTTACAGGTTCATATCACCATTTCTCTAGTTTCAGTCATTTGGCAGCACTGTCACTTGGGCATAACGTTCAATTGCACATTAAAAACAGTGATTTGTTAACGTTCAAATCACCACTCCTCTAGTTTCAGTCACGTGGCAGCACAGCTGCTTGGACATAACGTTCAATTGCACATTAAAAACAGTGACTTGTTAACGTTCATATCACCATTACACTAGTTTCAGTCACGCGACAGCACTGTCACTTGTGCATAACGTTCAATTGCACATTAAAGACAGTGATTTGTTAACGTTCATATCACCACTCATCTAGTTTCAGTCACTTGGCAGCACTGTCCCATGAGCATAACGTTCAATTGCACATTAAAAGAGTCATTTGTTAACGTTCATATCACCATTCCTCTAGTTTCAGTCACGTGGCAGCACAGTTACCTGGGCATAACGTCCAATTGCACATTAAAAACAGTAATTTGTTAACGTTCATATCACCATTACTCTAGTTTCAGTCACGTGGAAGCACTGTCACTTCAGCATAACGTTCAATTGCACATTAAAACAGTGATTTGTTAACGTTCATATCACCATTCCTCTAGTTTCAGTCACGTGGCAGCACTGTCACTTGAGCATAACGTTCAAGTGCACTTAAAAACAGTCATTTGTTAACGTTCATATCACCATTCCTCTAGTTTCAGTCACGTGGCAGCACTGTCACTTGAGCATAACGTTCAAGTGCACTTAAAAACAGTGATTTGTTAACGTTCATATCACCATTCCTCTAGTTTCACTTACGTGGCAGCACTGTCACTTCACCATAACGTTCAATTGCACATTAAAACAGTGATTTGTTAACGTTCATATCACCATTCTCTAGTTTCAGTCACGTGGCAGATCGGTCACTTGTGCATAACGTTCAATTGCACATTAAAAACAGTGATTTGTTAAGGTTCATATCACCATTCCTCTAGTTTCAGTCACGTGGCAGCACTGCCACTTGGGCATAACGTTCAATTGCACATTTAAAACAGTGATTTGTTAACGTTCATATCACCATTCCTCTAGATTCAGTCACTTGGCAGCACTGTCACTTGGGCATAACGTTCAATTGCACATTTAAAACAGTGATTTGTTAATGTTCATATCACCATTCCTCTAGTTTCAGTCACGTGGCAGTTCTGTCACTTGGGCATAACTTTCAATTGCACATTCAAAACAGTAATTTGTTAACGTTCATATCACCATTCCTCTAGTTTCAGTCACGTGGCAGTTCTGCCACTCGGGCATAACGTTCAATTGCACATTAAAACAGTGATTTGTTAACGTTCGTATCACCATTCCTGTAGTTTCAGTCACGTGGCAACACTGCCACTTGTGCATAACGTTCAATTGCACATTAAAACAGTGATTTGTTAACGTTCATATCACCATTCCTCTAGTTTCAGTCACGTGGCAGCACTGTAACTTGAGCATAACATTCAATAGCACATTAAAAACAGTGATTTGTTAACGTTCATATCACCAGTCCTATAGTTTCAGTCACGTGGCAGCACTGTCGTTTGGGCATAACGTTCAATTGCACATTAAAACAGTGATTTGTTGACGTTCATATCACCATTCCTCTAGTTTCAGTCACGTGGCAGCACTGTCACTTGAGCATAACATTCAATTGCACATTAAAAACAGTGATTTGTTAGCGTTCATATCACCACTCCTCTAGTTTCAGTCACGTGCAATTACTGTCACTTGAGCATAACGTTCAATTGCACATTAAAAACAGTGATTTGTTAACGTTCATATCACCATTCCTCTAGTTTCAGTCACGTGGCAGCACTGTAACTTGAGCATAACATTCAATTGCACATTAAAAACAGTGATTTGTTAGCGTTCATATCACCACTCCTCTAGTTTCAGTCACGTGCAAGCACTGTCACTTGAGCATAACGTTCAATTGCACATTAAAAACAGTGATTTGTTAACGTTCATATCACCACTCCTCTAGTTTCAGTCACGTGGCAGCACTGTCACTTGTGCATAACGTTCAATTGCACATTAAAAACAGTGATTTGTTAACGTTCATATCACCATTACTCTAGTTTCAATCACGTGGAAGCACTGTCACTTCAGCATAACGTTCAATTGCACATTAAAACAGTGATTTGTTAACGTTCATATCACCATTCCTGTAGTTTCAGTCAAGTGGCAGCGCTGTCACATGGGAATAACGTTCAATTGCACACTTAAAACAGTGATTTGTTAACGTTCATGTCACTATTCCTCAAGTTTCAGTCACGTGGCAGCACTGTCACTTGAGCATAACGTTCAATTTCACATTAAAAACAGTGATTTGTTAACGTTCATATCAACATTCCTCTAGTTTCAGTCACGTGGCAGCACTGTCGTTTGAGCATAACGTTCAATTGCACATTAAAAACAGTGATTTCTTAACGTTCATATCACCATTCCTCTAGTTTCTGTCACACGACAACACTGCCACTTGTGCATAACGTTCAATGGCACATTAAAAACAGTGATTTGTTAACGTTCAAATCACCACTTCTCTAGTTTCAGTCACGTGGCAGCACAGCCGCTTGGGCATAACGTTCAATTGCACATTAAAAACAGTGACTTGTTAACGTTCATATCACCATTACACTAGTTTCAGTCACGCGACAGTACTGTCACTTGTGCATAACGTTCAATTGCACATTAAAGACAGTGATTTGTTAACGTTCATATCACCACTCATCTAGTTTCAGTCACTTGGCAGCACTGTCCCTTGGGCATAACGTTCAATTGCACATTAAAACAGTCATTTGTTAACGTTCATATCACCATTCCTCTAGTTTCAGTCACGTGGCAGCACAGTTACCTGGGCAAAACGTCCAATTGCACATTAAAAACAGTAATTTGTTAACGTTCATATCACCATTACTCTAGTTTCAGTCACGTGGAAGCACTGTCACTTCAGCATAACGTTCAATTGCACATTAAAACAGTGATTTGTTAACGTTCATATCACCATTCCTCTAGTTTCAGTCACGTGGCAGCACTGTCACTTGAGCATAACGTTCAAGTGCACTTAAAAACAGTGATTTGTTATCGTTCATATCACCATTCCTCTAGTTTCAGTCACGTGGCAGCACTGTCACTTGAGCATAACGTTCAAGTGCACTTAAAAACAGTGATTTGTTAACGTTCATATCACCATTCCTCTAGTTTCACTTACGTGGCAGCACTGTCACTTCACCATAACGTTCAATTGCACATTAAAACAGTGATTTGTTAACGTTCATATCACCATTCCTCTAGTTTCAGTCACGTGGCAGCACTGCCACTTGGGCATAACGTTCAATTGCACATAAAAACAGTGATTTTTAACGTTCATATCACCACTCCTCTAGTTTCAGTCACGTGGCAGCTCTATCACTTGGGCATAACGTTCAATTGCACATTAAAACAGTGATTTGTTAACGTTCATATCACCATTCCTCTAGATTCAGTCACTTGGCAGCACTGTCACTTGGGCATAACGTTCAATTGCACATTTAAAACAGTGATTTGTTAACGTTCATATCACCATTCCTCTAGTTTCAGTCACGTGGCAGTTCTGTCACTTGGGCATAACGTTCAATTGCACATTCAAAACAGTGATTTGTTAAAGTTCATATCACCATTCCTCTAGTTTCAGTCACGTGGCGGCACTGCCACTTGGGCATAACGTTCAATTGCACATTTAAAACAGTGATTTGTTAACGTTCATATCACCATTCCTCTAGATTCAGTCACTTGGCAGCACTGTCACTTGGGCATAACTTTCAATTGCACATTTAAAACAGTGATTTGTTAATGTTCATATCACCATTCCTCTAGTTTCAGTCACGTGGCAGTTCTGTCACTTGGGCAAAACTTTCAATTGCACATTCAAAACAGTAATTTGTTAACGTTCATATCACCATTCCTCTAGTTTCAGTCACGAGGCAGCACTGTCGTTTGGGCATAACGTTCAATTGCACATTAAAACAGTGATTTGTTGACGTTCATATCACCATTCCTCTAGTTTCAGTCACGTGGCAGCACTGTCACTTGAGCATAACATTCAATTGCACATTAAAAACAGTGATTTGCTAGCGTTCATATCACCACTCCTCTAGTTTCAGTCACGTGCAAGCACTGTCACTTGAGCATAACGTTCAATTGCACATTAAAAACAGTGATTTGTTAACGTTCATATCACCATTCCTCTAGTTTCAGTCACGTGGCAGCACTGTAACTTGAGCATAACATTCAATTGCACATTAAAAACAGTGATTTGTTAGCGTTCATATCACCACTCCTCTAGTTTCAGTCACGTGCAAGCACTGTCACTTGAGCATAACGTTCAATTGCACATTAAAAACAGTGATTTGTTAACGTTCATATCACCATTCCTATAGTTTCAGTCACGTGGCAGCATTGTCGTTTGGGCATAACGTTCAATTGCACATTAAAAACAGTGATTTGTTGACGTTCATATCACCATTCCTCTAGTTTCAGTCACGTGGCAGCACTGTCACTTGAGCATAACGTTCAAATGCACATTAAAAACAGTGATTTGTTAACGATCATATCACCACTCCTCTAGTTTCAGTCATACGACAGCACTGTCACTTGGGCATAACGTTCAATTGCACATTTAAAACAGTGATTTGTTAACGTTCATATCACCATTCCTCTAGTTTCAGTCACGTGGCAGCTCTGTCACTTGGGAATAACGTTCAATTGCACATTAAAAACAGTGATTTGTTAACGTTCATATCACCACTCCTCTAGTTTCAGTCACGTGGCAGCACTGCCACTTGGGCATAACGTTCAATTGCACATTAATACAGTGATTTGTTAATGTTCATATCACCATTCCTCTAGTTTCAGTCACGTGGCAGCACTGTCGTTTGGGCATAACGTTCAATGGCACATTAAAAACAGTGATTTGTTAACGTTCATATCACCATTCCTCTAGTTTCAGTCACACGACAGCACTGCCACTTGGGCATAACGTTCAATTGCACATTAAAAACAGTGATTTTTAAACGTTCATATCACCATTTTTCTAGTTTCAGTCACGTGGCAGCACTGTCGTTTGGGCATAACGTTCAATTGCACATTAAAAACAGTGATTTGTTAATGTTCATATCACCATACCTCTAGTTTCAGTCACGCGACAGCACTGTCACTTGGGCATAACGTTCAATTGCACATTAAAAACAGTGATTTGTTAACGTTCATATCACCACTCCTCAAGTTTAGGTCACGTGGCAGCACCGCCACTTGAGCATAACGTTCAATTGTATATTAAAAACAGTGATTTGTTAACGTTCATATCACCATTCCACTAGTTTCAGTGACGTGGCAGCGCTTCCACTTGGGCATAACGTTCAATTGCACATTAAAAACAGTGATTTGTTAACGTTCGTATCACCATTCCTCTAGTTTCAGTCACGTGGCAGCACTGTCGTTTGGCATAACGTTCAATTGCTCATTAAAACAGTGATTTGTTAACGTTCATATCAGCATTCCTCTAGTTTCAATCACACGACAGCACTGTCACTTGGGCATAACGTTAAATTGCACATTAAAAACAGTGATTTGTTAATGTTCACATCACCACTCCTCTAGATTCAGTCACGTGGCAGCACCGCCACTTGGGCATAACGTTCAATTGCACATTAAAAACAGTGATTTGTTAACGTTCATATCACCATTCCTCTAGTTTCAGTCACGTGGAAGCACTGTCACTTAAGCATAACCTTCAATTGCACATTAAAACAGTGATTTGTTAACGTTCATATCATCATTCCTGTAGTTTCAGTCAAGTAGCAGCGCTGTCACTTGGGAATAACGTTCAATTGCACACTTAAAACAGTGATTTGATAACGTTCATATCACTATTCCTCAAGTTTCAGTCACGTGGCAGCACTGTCACTTGAGCATAACGTTCAATTTCACATTAAAAACAGTGATTTGTTAACGTTCATATCACCATTCCTCTAGTTTCAGTCACGTGGCAGCACTGTCGTTTGAGCATAACTTTCAATTGCACATTAAAAACAGTGATTTGTTAACGTTCATATCACCATTCCTCTAGTTTCAGTCACACGACAACACTGCCACTTGGGCATAACGTTCAATTGCACATTAAAAACAGTGATTTGTTAACGTTCATATCACCATTTCTCTAGTTTCAGTCATTTGGCAGCACTGTCACTTGGGCATAACGTTCAATTGCACATTAAAAACAGTGATTTGTTAACGTTCAAATCACCACTCCTCTAGTTTCAGTCACGTGGCAGCACAGCCGCTTGGGCATAACGTTCAATTGCACATTAAAAACAGTGACTTAACGTTCATATCACCATTACACTAGTTTCAGTCACGCGACAGCACTGTCACTTGTGCATAACGTTCAATTGCACATTGAAAACAGTGATTTGTTAACGTTCATATCACCACTCATCTAGTTTCAGTCACTTGGCAGCACTGACCCTTGGGCATAACGTTCAATTGCACATTAAAACAGTCATTTGTTAACGTTCATATCACCATTCCTCTAGTTTCAGTCACGTGGCAGCACAGTTACCTGGGCATAACGTCCAATTGCACATTAAAAACAGTGATTTGTTAACGTTCATATCACCATTACTCTAGTTTCAGTCACGTGGAAGCACTGTCACTTCAGCATAACGTTCAATTGCACATTAAAACAGTGATTTGTTAACGTTCATATCACCATTCCTCTAGTTTCAGTCACATGGCAGCACTGTCACTTGAGCATAACGTTCAAGTGCACTTAAAAACTGTGATTTGTTAACGTTCATATCACCATTCCTCTAGTTTCAGTCACGTGGCAGCACTGTCACTTGAGCATAACGTTCAAGTGCACTTAAAAACAGTGATTTGTTAACGTTCATATCACCATTACTCTAGTTTCAGTCACGTGGAAGCACTGTCACTTCACCATAACGTTCAATTGCACATTAAAACAGTGATTTGTTAACGTTCATATCACCATTCTCTAGTTTCAGTCACGTGGCAGATCTGTCACTTGTGCATAACGTTCAATTGCACATTAAAAACAGTGATTTGTTAAGGTTCATATCACCATTCCTCTAGTTTCAGTCACGTGTCAGCACTGCCACTTGGGCATAACGTTCCATTGCACATTAAAACAGAGATTTGTTAACGTTCATATCACCACTCCTCTAGTTTCAGTCACGTGGCAGCTCTATCACTTGGGCATAACGTTCAATTGCACATTAAAACAGTGATTTGTTAACGTTCATATCACCATTCCTCTAGATTCAGTAATTTGGCAGCACTGTCACTTGGGCATAACGTTCAATTACACATTTAAAACAGTGATTTGTTAACGTTCATATCACCATTCCTCTAGTTTCAGTCACGTGGCAGTTCTGTCACTTGGGCATAACGTCCAATTGCACATTCAAAACAGTGATTTGTTAACGTTCATATCACCATTCCTCTAGTTTCAGTCACGTGGCGGCACTGCCACTTGGGCATAACGTTCAATTGCACATTTAAAACAGTGATTTGTTAACGTTCATATCACCATTCCTCTAGATTCAGTCACTTGGCAGCACTGTCACTTGGGCATAACGTTCAATTGCACATTTAAAACAGTGATTTGTTAACGTTCATATCACCATTCCTCTAGTTTCAGTCACGTGGCAGTTCTGTCACTTGGGCATAACGTTCAATTGCACATTCAAAACAGTGATTTTTTAACGTTCATATCACCATACCTCTAGTTTCAGTCACGTGGCAGTTCTGCCACTCGGGCATAACGTTCAATTGCACATTAAAACAGTGATTTGTTAACGTTCGTATCACCATTCCTGTAGTTTCAGTCACGTGGCAACACTGCCACTTGGGCATAACGTTCAATTGCACATTAAACACAGTGATTTGTTAACGTTCATATCACCATTCCTCTAGTTTCAGTCACGTGGCAGCACTGTAACTTGAGCATAACATTCAATTGCACATTAAAAACAGTGATTTGTTAGCGTTCATATCACCACTCCTCTAGTTTCAGTCACGTGCAAGCACTGTCACTTGAGCATAACGTTCAATTGCACATTAAAAACAGTGATTTGTTAACGTTCATATAACCATTCCTATAGTTTCAGTCACGTGGCAGCACTGTCGTTTGTGCATAACGTTCAATTGCACATTAAAAACAGTGATTTGTTGACGTTCATATCACCATTCCTCTAGTTTCAGTCACGTGGCAGCACTGTCACTTGAGCATAACATTCAATTGCACATTAAAAACAGTGATTTGTTAGCGTTCATATCACCACTCCTCTAGTTTCAGTCACGTGCAAGCACTGTCACTTGAGAATAACGTTCAATTGCACATTAAAAACAGTGATTTGTTAACGTTCATATCACCATTCCTCTAGTTTCAGTCACGTGGCAGCACTGTAACTTGAGCATATCATTCAATTGCACATTAAAAACAGTGATTTGTTAGCGTTCATATCACCACTCCTCTAGTTTCAGTCACGTGCAAGCACTGTCACTTGAGCATAACGTTCAATTGCACATTAAAAACAGTGATTTGTTAACGTTCATATCACCATTCCTATAGTTTCATTCACGTGGCAGCACTGTCGTTTGGGCATAACGTTCAATTGCACATTAAAAACAGTGATTTGTTGACGTTCATATCACCATTCCTCTAGTTTCAGTCACGTGGCAGCACTGTCACTTTAGCATAACGTTCAAATGCACATTAAAAACAGTGATTTTTAAACGTTCGTATCACCATTCCTCTAGTTTCAGTCACGTGGCAGCACTGTCGTTTGGGCATAACGTTCAATTGCACATTAAAAACGGTGATTTGTTAACGTTCATATCACCATTTCTCTAGTTTCAGTCACACGACAGCACTGCCAATTGGGCATAACGTTCAATTGCACATTAAAAACAGTGATTTTTAAACGTTCATATCACCATTTTTCTAGTTTCAGTCACGTGGCAGCACTGTCGTTTGGGCATAACGTTCAATTGCACATTAAAAACAGTGATTTGTTAATGTTCATATCACCATTCCTCTAGTTTCAGTCACGCGACAGCACTGTCACTTGGGCATAACGTTCAATTGCACGTTAAAAACAATGATTTGTTAACGTTCATATCACCATTCCTCTAGTTTCAGTGACGTGGCAGCGCTGCCACTTGGGCATAACGTTCAATTGCACATTAAAAACAGTGATTTGTTAACGTTCATATCACCATTCCTCTAGTTTCAGTCACGTGGCAGCACTGTCGTTTGGGCATAACGTTCAATTGCTCATTAAAACAGTGATTTGTTAACGTTCATATCAGCATTCCTCTAGTTTCAATCACACGACAGCACTGTCACTTGGGCATAACGTTAAATTGCACATTAAAACAGTGATTTGTTAACGTTCATATCACCACTCCTCTAGTTTCAGTCATACGACAGCACTGTCACTTGGGCATAACGTTCAATTGCACATTTAAAACAGTGATTTGTTAACGTTCATATCACCATTCCTCTAGTTTCAGTCACGTGGCAGCTCTGTCACTTGGGAATAACGTTCAATTGGACATTAAAAACAGTGATTTGTTAACGTTCATATCACCACTCCTCTAGTTTCAGTCACGTGGCAGCACTGCCACTTGGGCATAACGTTCAATTGCACATTAAAACAGTGATTTGTTAATGTTCATATCACCATTCCTCTAGTTTCAGTCACGTGGCAGCACTGTCGTTTGGGCATAACGTTCAATTGCACATTAAAAACAGTGATTTGTTAACGTTCATATCACCATTCCTCTAGTTTCAGTCACACGACAGCACTGCCACTTGGGCATAACGTTCAATTGCACATTAAAAACAGTGATTTTTAAACGTTCATATCACCATTTTTCTAGTTTCAGTCACGTGGCAGCACTGTCGTTTGGGCATAACGTTCAATTGCACATTAAAAACAGTTATTTGTTAATGTTCATATCACCATACCTCTAGTTTCAGTCACGCGACAGCACTGTCACTTGGGCATAACGTTCAATTGCACATTAAAAACAGTGATTTGTTAACGTTCATATCACCACTCCTCAAGTTTAGGTCACGTGGCAGCACCGCCACTTGAGCATAACGTTCAATTGTATATTAAAAACAGTGATTTGTTAACGTTCATATCACCATTCCACTAGTTTCAGTGACGTGGCAGCGCTTCCACTTGGGCATAACGTTCAATTGCACATTAAAAACAGTGATTTGTTAACGTTCGTATCACCATTCCTCTAGTTTCAGTCACGTGGCAGCACTGTCGTTTGGCATAACGTTCAATTGCTCATTAAAACAGTGATTTGTTAACGTTCATATCAGCATTCCTCTAGTTTCAATCACACGACAGCACTGTCACTTGGGCATAACGTTAAATTGCACATTAAAAACAGTGATTTGTTAATGTTCACATCACCACTCCTCTAGATTCAGTCACGTGGCAGCACCGCCACTTGGGCATAACGTTCAATTGCACATTAAAAACAGTGATTTGTTAACGTTCATATCACCATTCCTCTAGTTTCAGTCACGTGGAAGCACTGTCACTTAAGCATAACCTTCAATTGCACATTAAAACAGTGATTTGTTAACGTTCATATCATCATTCCTGTAGTTTCAGTCAAGTAGCAGCGCTGTCACTTGGGAATAACGTTCAATTGCACACTTAAAACAGTGATTTGATAACGTTCATATCACTATTCCTCAAGTTTCAGTCACGTGGCAGCACTGTCACTTGAGCATAACGTTCAATTTCACATTAAAAACAGTGATTTGTTAACGTTCATATCACCATTCCTCTAGTTTCAGTCACGTGGCAGCACTGTCGTTTGAGCATAACTTTCAATTGCACATTAAAAACAGTGATTTGTTAACGTTCATATCACCATTCCTCTAGTTTCAGTCACACGACAACACTGCCACTTGGGCATAACGTTCAATTGCACATTAAAAACAGTGATTTGTTAACGTTCATATCACCATTTCTCTAGTTTCAGTCATTTGGCAGCACTGTCACTTGGGCATAACGTTCAATTGCACATTAAAAACAGTGATTTGTTAACGTTCAAATCACCACTCCTCTAGTTTCAGTCACGTGGCAGCACAGCCGCTTGGGCATAACGTTCAATTGCACATTAAAAACAGTGACTTAACGTTCATATCACCATTACACTAGTTTCAGTCACGCGACAGCACTGTCACTTGTGCATAACGTTCAATTGCACATTGAAAACAGTGATTTGTTAACGTTCATATCACCACTCATCTAGTTTCAGTCACTTGGCAGCACTGACCCTTGGGCATAACGTTCAATTGCACATTAAAACAGTCATTTGTTAACGTTCATATCACCATTCCTCTAGTTTCAGTCACGTGGCAGCACAGTTACCTGGGCATAACGTCCAATTGCACATTAAAAACAGTGATTTGTTAACGTTCATATCACCATTACTCTAGTTTCAGTCACGTGGAAGCACTGTCACTTCAGCATAACGTTCAATTGCACATTAAAACAGTGATTTGTTAACGTTCATATCACCATTCCTCTAGTTTCAGTCACATGGCAGCACTGTCACTTGAGCATAACGTTCAAGTGCACTTAAAAACTGTGATTTGTTAACGTTCATATCACCATTCCTCTAGTTTCAGTCACGTGGCAGCACTGTCACTTGAGCATAACGTTCAAGTGCACTTAAAAACAGTGATTTGTTAACGTTCATATCACCATTACTCTAGTTTCAGTCACGTGGAAGCACTGTCACTTCACCATAACGTTCAATTGCACATTAAAACAGTGATTTGTTAACGTTCATATCACCATTCTCTAGTTTCAGTCACGTGGCAGATCTGTCACTTGTGCATAACGTTCAATTGCACATTAAAAACAGTGATTTGTTAAGGTTCATATCACCATTCCTCTAGTTTCAGTCACGTGTCAGCACTGCCACTTGGGCATAACGTTCCATTGCACATTAAAACAGAGATTTGTTAACGTTCATATCACCACTCCTCTAGTTTCAGTCACGTGGCAGCTCTATCACTTGGGCATAACGTTCAATTGCACATTAAAACAGTGATTTGTTAACGTTCATATCACCATTCCTCTAGATTCAGTAATTTGGCAGCACTGTCACTTGGGCATAACGTTCAATTACACATTTAAAACAGTGATTTGTTAACGTTCATATCACCATTCCTCTAGTTTCAGTCACGTGGCAGTTCTGTCACTTGGGCATAACGTCCAATTGCACATTCAAAACAGTGATTTGTTAACGTTCATATCACCATTCCTCTAGTTTCAGTCACGTGGCGGCACTGCCACTTGGGCATAACGTTCAATTGCACATTTAAAACAGTGATTTGTTAACGTTCATATCACCATTCCTCTAGATTCAGTCACTTGGCAGCACTGTCACTTGGGCATAACGTTCAATTGCACATTTAAAACAGTGATTTGTTAACGTTCATATCACCATTCCTCTAGTTTCAGTCACGTGGCAGTTCTGTCACTTGGGCATAACGTTCAATTGCACATTCAAAACAGTGATTTTTTAACGTTCATATCACCATACCTCTAGTTTCAGTCACGTGGCAGTTCTGCCACTCGGGCATAACGTTCAATTGCACATTAAAACAGTGATTTGTTAACGTTCGTATCACCATTCCTGTAGTTTCAGTCACGTGGCAACACTGCCACTTGGGCATAACGTTCAATTGCACATTAAACACAGTGATTTGTTAACGTTCATATCACCATTCCTCTAGTTTCAGTCACGTGGCAGCACTGTAACTTGAGCATAACATTCAATTGCACATTAAAAACAGTGATTTGTTAGCGTTCATATCACCACTCCTCTAGTTTCAGTCACGTGCAAGCACTGTCACTTGAGCATAACGTTCAATTGCACATTAAAAACAGTGATTTGTTAACGTTCATATAACCATTCCTATAGTTTCAGTCACGTGGCAGCACTGTCGTTTGGGCATAACGTTCAATTGCACATTAAAAACAGTGATTTGTTGACGTTCATATCACCATTCCTCTAGTTTCAGTCACGTGGCAGCACTGTCACTTGAGCATAACATTCAATTGCACATTAAAAACAGTGATTTGTTAGCGTTCATATCACCACTCCTCTAGTTTCAGTCACGTGCAAGCACTGTCACTTGAGAATAACGTTCAATTGCACATTAAAAACAGTGATTTGTTAACGTTCATATCACCATTCCTCTAGTTTCAGTCACGTGGCAGCACTGTAACTTGAGCATATCATTCAATTGCACATTAAAAACAGTGATTTGTTAGCGTTCATATCACCACTCCTCTAGTTTCAGTCACGTGCAAGCACTGTCACTTGAGCATAACGTTCAATTGCACATTAAAAACAGTGATTTGTTAACGTTCATATCACCATTCCTATAGTTTCATTCACGTGGCAGCACTGTCGTTTGGGCATAACGTTCAATTGCACATTAAAAACAGTGATTTGTTGACGTTCATATCACCATTCCTCTAGTTTCAGTCACGTGGCAGCACTGTCACTTTAGCATAACGTTCAAATGCACATTAAAAACAGTGATTTTTAAACGTTCGTATCACCATTCCTCTAGTTTCAGTCACGTGGCAGCACTGTCGTTTGGGCATAACGTTCAATTGCACATTAAAAACGGTGATTTGTTAACGTTCATATCACCATTTCTCTAGTTTCAGTCACACGACAGCACTGCCAATTGGGCATAACGTTCAATTGCACATTAAAAACAGTGATTTTTAAACGTTCATATCACCATTTTTCTAGTTTCAGTCACGTGGCAGCACTGTCGTTTGGGCATAACGTTCAATTGCACATTAAAAACAGTGATTTGTTAATGTTCATATCACCATTCCTCTAGTTTCAGTCACGCGACAGCACTGTCACTTGGGCATAACGTTCAATTGCACGTTAAAAACAATGATTTGTTAACGTTCATATCACCATTCCTCTAGTTTCAGTGACGTGGCAGCGCTGCCACTTGGGCATAACGTTCAATTGCACATTAAAAACAGTGATTTGTTAACGTTCATATCACCATTCCTCTAGTTTCAGTCACGTGGCAGCACTGTCGTTTGGGCATAACGTTCAATTGCTCATTAAAACAGTGATTTGTTAACGTTCATATCAGCATTCCTCTAGTTTCAATCACACGACAGCACTGTCACTTGGGCATAACGTTAAATTGCACATTAAAACAGTGATTTGTTAACGTTCATATCACCACTCCTCTAGTTTCAGTCATACGACAGCACTGTCACTTGGGCATAACGTTCAATTGCACATTTAAAACAGTGATTTGTTAACGTTCATATCACCATTCCTCTAGTTTCAGTCACGTGGCAGCTCTGTCACTTGGGAATAACGTTCAATTGGACATTAAAAACAGTGATTTGTTAACGTTCATATCACCACTCCTCTAGTTTCAGTCACGTGGCAGCACTGCCACTTGGGCATAACGTTCAATTGCACATTAAAACAGTGATTTGTTAATGTTCATATCACCATTCCTCTAGTTTCAGTCACGTGGCAGCACTGTCGTTTGGGCATAACGTTCAATTGCACATTAAAAACAGTGATTTGTTAACGTTCATATCACCATTCCTCTAGTTTCAGTCACACGACAGCACTGCCACTTGGGCATAACGTTCAATTGCACATTAAAAACAGTGATTTTTAAACGTTCATATCACCATTTTTCTAGTTTCAGTCACGTGGCAGCACTGTCGTTTGGGCATAACGTTCAATTGCACATTAAAAACAGTGATTTGTTAATGTTCATATCACCATTCCTCTAGTTTCAGTCACGCGACAGCACTGTCACTTGGGCATAACGTTCAATTGCACATTAAAAACTGTGATTTTTTAACGTTCATATCACCACTCCTCAAGTTTAGGTCACGTGGCAGCACCGCCACTTGAGCATAACGTTCAATTGTATATTAAAAACAGTGATTTGTTAACGTTCATATCACCATTCCTCTAGTTTCAGTGACGTGGCAGCGCTGCAACTTGGGCATAACGTTCAATTGCACATTAAAAACAGTGATTTGTTAACGTTCGTATCACCATTCCTCTAGTTTCAGTCACGTGGCAGCACTGTCGTTTGGGCATAACGTTCAATTGCTCATTAAAACAGTGATTTGTTAACGTTCATATCAGCATTCCTCTAGTTTCAATCACACGACAGCACTGTCACTTGGGCATAACGTTAAATTGCACATTAAAAACAGTGATTTGTTAATGTTCACATCACCACTCCTCTAGATTCAGTCACGTGGCAGCACCGCCACTTGGGCATAACGTTCAATTGCACATTAAAAACAGTGATTTGTTAACGTTCATATCACCATTCCTCTAGTTTCAGTCACGTGGAAGCACTGTCACTTCAGCATAACGTTCAATTGCACATTAAAACAGTGATTTGTTAACGTTCATATCACCATTCCTGTAGTTTCAGTCAAGTAGCAGCGCTGTCACTTGGGAATAACGTTCAATTGCACACTTAAAACAGTGATTTGTTAACGTTCATATCACTATTCCTCAAGTTTCAGTCACGTGGCAGCACTGTCACTTGAGCATAACATTCAATTTCACATTAAAAACAGTGATTTGTTAACGTTCATATCACCATTCCTCTAGTTTCAGTCACGTGGCAGCACTGTCGTTTGAGCATAACGTTCAATTGCACATTAAAACAGTGATTTGTTAACGTTCATATCACCATTCCTCTAGTTTCAGTCACACGACAACACTGCCACTTGGGCATAACGTTCAATTGCACATTAAAACAGTGATTTGTTAACGTTCATATCACCATTTCTCTAGTTTCAGTCATTTGGCAGCACTGTCACTTGGGCATAACGTTCAATTGCACATTAAAAACAGTGATTTGTTAACGTTCAAATCACCACTCCTCTAGTTTCAGTCACGTGGCAGCACAGCCGCTTGGGCATAACGTTCAATTGCACATTAAAAACAGTGACTTGTTAACGTTCATATCACCATTACACTAGTTTCAGTCACGCGACAGCACTGTCACTTGTGCATAACGTTCAATTGCACATTAAAGACAGTGATTTGTTAACGTTCATATCACCACTCATCTAGTTTCAGTCACTTGGCAGCACTGACCCTTGGGCATAACGTTCAATTGCACATTAAAACAGTCATTTGTTAACGTTCATATCACCATTCCTCTAGGATCAGTCACGTGGCTGAACTGTCTCTTGTGCATAACGTTCAATTGCACATTAAAACAGTGATTTGTAAACATTCATATCACCATTCTTCTAGTTTCTGTCACGTGGCGGCACTCACACTTGAGCATAACGTTCAAGTGCACTTAAAAACAGTGATTTGTTAACGTTCATATCACCATTCCGCTAGTTTCAGTCACATGGCAGTACTGTCACTTGAGCATAACGTTCAAGTGCACTTAAAAACAGTGATTTGTTAACGTTCATATCACCATTCCTCTGGTTTCAGTCACGTGGCAGCACTGTCACTTGAGCATAACGTTCAAGTGCACATTAAAAACAGTGATTTGTTAACGTTCATATCACCATTACTCTAGTTTCACTCACGTGGCTGCACTGTCACTTCACCATAACGTTCAATTGCACATTAAAACAGTGATTTGTTAACGTTCATATCACCATTCTCTAGTTTCAGTCACGTGGCAGATCTGTCACTTGTGCATAACGTTCAATTGCACATTAAAAACAGTGATTTGTTAAGGTTCATATCACCATTCCTCTAGTTTCAGTCACGTGGCAGCACTGCCACTTGGGCATAACGTTCAATTGCACATTAAAACAGTGATTTCTTAACGTTCATATCACCACTCCTCTAGTTTCAGTCACGTGACAGCTCTATCACTTGGGCATAACGTTCAATTGCACATTAAAACAGTGATTTGTTAACGTTCATATCACCATTCCTCTAGATTCAGTCATTTGGCAGCACTGTCACTTGGGCATAACGTTCAATTGCACATTCTAAACAGTGATTTGTTAACGTTCATATCACCATTCCTCTAGTTTCAGTCACGTGGCAGTTCTGTCACTTGGGCATAACGTTCAATTGCACATTAAAAACAGTGATTTGATAATGTTCACATCACCACTCCTCTAGATTCAGTCACGTGGCAGCACCGCCACTTGGGCATAACGTTCAATTGCACATTAAAAACAGTGATTTGTTAACGTTCATATCACCATTCCTCTAGTTTCAGTCACGTGGAAGCACTGTCACTTCAGCATAACGTTCAATTGCACATTAAAACAGTGATTTGTTAACGTTCATATCACCATTCCTGTAGTTTCAGTCAAGTAGCAGCGCTGTCACTTGGGAATAACGTTCAATTGCACACTTAAAACAGTGATTTGTTAACGTTCATATCACTATTCCTCAAGTTTCAGTCACGTGGCAGCACTGTCACTTGAGCATAACGTTCAATTTCACATTAAAAACAGTGATTTGTTAACGTTCATATCACAATTCCTCTAGTTTCAGTCACGTGGCAGCACTGTCGTTTGAGCATAACGTTCAATTGCACATTAAAAACAGTGATTTGTTAACGTTCATATCACCATTCCTCTAGTTTCAGTCACACGACAACACTGCCACTTGGGCATAACGTTCAATTGCACATTAAAAACAGTGATTTGTTAACGTTCATATCACCATTTCTCTAGTTTCAGTCATTTGGCAGCACTGTCACTTGGGCATAACGTTCAATTGCACATTAAAAACAGTGATTTGTTATCGTTCAATTCACCATTCCTCTAGTTTCAGTCACACGACAGCACTGCCACTTGGGCATAACGTTCAATTGCACATTAAAAACAGTGATTTTTAAACGTTCATATCACCATTTTTCTAGTTTCAGTCACGTGGCAGCACTGTCGTTTGGGCATAACGTTCAATTGCACATTAAAAACAGTGATTTGTTAATGTTCATATCACCATTCCTCTAGTTTCAGTCACGCGACAGCACTGTCACTTGGGCATAACGTTCAATTGCACGTTAAAAACAATGATTTGTTAACGTTCATATCACCACTCCTCAAGTTTAGGTCACGTGGCAGCACCGCCACTTGAGCATAACGTTGAATTGTATATTAAAAACAATGATTTGTTAACGTTCATATCACCATTCCTCTAGTTTCAGTGACGTGGCAGCGCTGCCACTTGGGCATAACGTTCAATTGCACATTAAAAACAGTGATTTGTTAACGTTCATATCACCATTCCTCTAGTTTCAGTCACGTGGCAGCACTGTCGTTTGGGCATAACGTTCAATTGCTCATTAAAACAGTGATTTGTTAACGTTCATATCAGCATTCCTCTAGTTTCAATCACACGACAGCACTGTCACTTGGGCATAACGTTAAATTGCACATTAAAACAGTGATTTGTTAACGTTCATATCACCACTCCTTTAGTTTCAGTCATACGACAGCACTGTCACTTGGGCATAACGTTCAATTGCACATTTAAAACAGTGATTTGTTAACGTTCATATCACCATTCCTCTAGTTTCAGTCACGTGGCAGCTCTGTCACTTGGGAATAACGTTCAATTGGACATTAAAAACAGTGATTTGTTAACGTTCATATCACCACTCCTCTAGTTTCAGTCACGTGGCAGCACTGCCACTTGGGCATAACGTTCAATTGCTCATTAAAACAGTGATTTGTTGATTATCATATCACCATTCCTCTAGTTTCAGTCACGTGGCAGCACTGTCGTTTGGGCATAACGTTCAATTGCACATTAAAAACAGTGATTTGTTAACGTTCATATCACCATTCCTCTAGTTTCAGTCACACGACAGCACTGCCACTTGGGCATAACGTTCAATTGCACATTAAAAACAGTGATTTTTAAACGTTCATATCACCATTTTTCTAGTTTCAGTCACGTGGCAGCACTGTCGTTTGGGCATAACGTTCAATTGCACATTAAAAACAGTGATTTGTTAATGTTCATATCACCATTCCTCTAGTTTCAGTCACGCGACAGCACTGTCACTTGGGCATAACGTTCAATTGCACATTAAAAACTGTGATTTGTTAACGTTCATATCACCACTCCTCAAGTTTAGGTCACGTGGCAGCACCGCCACTTGAGCATAACGTTCAATTGTATATTAAAAACAGTGATTTGTTAACGTTCATATCACCATTCCTCTAGTTTCAATGACGTGGCAGCGCTGCAACTTGGGCATAACGTTCAATTGCACATTAAAAACAGTGATTTGTTAATGTTCATATCACCATTCCTCTAGTTTCAGTCACGCGACAGCACTGTCACTTGGGCATAACGTTCAATTGCACGTTAAAAACAATGATTTGTTAACGTTCATATCACCACTCCTCAAGTTTAGGTCACGTGGCAGCACCGCCACTTGAGCATAACGTTCAATTGTATATTAAAAACAATGATTTGTTAACGTTCATATCACCATTCCTCTAGTTTTAGTGACGTGGCAGCGCTGCCACTTGGGCATAACGTTCAATTGCACATTAAAAACAGTGATTTGTTAACGTTCATATCACCATTCCTCTAGTTTCAGTCACGTGGCGGCACTGTCGTTTGGGCATAACGTTCAATTGCTCATTAAAACAGTGATTTGTTAACGTTCATATCAGCATTCCTCTAGTTTCAATCACACGACAGCACTGTCACTTGGGCATAACGTTAAATTGCACATTAAAACAGTGATTTGTTAACGTTCATATCACCACTCCTCTAGTTTCAGTAATACGACAGCACTGTCACTTGGGCATAACGTTCAATTGCACATTTAAAACAGTGATTTGTTAACGTTCATATCACCATTCCTCTAGATTCAGTCACATGGCAGCTCTGTCACTTGGGAATAACGTTCAATTGGACATTAAAAACAGTGATTTGTTAACGTTCATATCACCACTCCTCTAGTTTCAGTCACGTGGCAGCACTGCCACTTGGGCATAACGTTCAATTGCTCATTAAAACAGTGATTTGTTAATGTTCATATCACCATTCCTCTAGTTTCAGTCACGTGGCAGCACTGTCGTTTGGGCATAACGTTCAATTGCACATTAAAAACAGTGATTTGTTAACGTTCATATCACCATTCCTCTAGTTTCAGTCACACGACAGCACTGCCACTTGGGCATAACGTTCAATTGCACATTAAAAACAGTGATTTTTAAACGTTCATATCACCATTTTTCTAGTTTCAGTCACGTGGCAGCACTGTCGTTTGGGCATAACGTTCAATTGCTCATTAAAACAGTGATTTGTTAACGTTCATATCAGCATTCCTCTAGTTTCAATCACACGACAGCACTGTCACTTGGGCATAACGTTAAATTGCACATTAAAAACAGTGATTTGTTAATGTTCACATCACCACTCCTCTAGATTCAGTCACGTGGCAGCACCGACACTTGGGCATAACGTTCAATTGCACATTAAAAACAGTGATTTGTTAACGTTCATATCACCATTCCTCTAGTTTCAGTCACGTGGAAGCACTGTCACTTCAGCATAACGTTCAATTGCACATTAAAACAGTGATTTGTTAACGTTCATATCACCATTCCTGTAGTTTCAGTCAAGTAGCAGCGCTGTCACTTGGGAATAACGTTCAATTGCACACTTAAAACAGTGATTTGTTAACGTTCATATCACTATTCCTCAAGTTTCAGTCACGTGGCAGCACTGTCACTTGAGCATAACATTCAATTTCACATTAAAAACAGTGATTTGTTAACGTTCATATCACCATTCCTCTAGTTTCAGTCACGTGGCAGCACTGTCGTTTGAGCATAACGTTCAATTGCACATTAAAACAGTGATTTGTTAACGTTCATATCACCATTCCTCTAGTTTCAGTCACACGACAACACTGCCACTTGGGCATAACGTTCAATTGCACATTAAAAACAGTGATTTGTTAACGTTCATATCACCATTTCTCTAGTTTCAGTCATTTGGCAGCACTGTCACTTGGGCATAACGTTCAATTGCACATTAAAAACAGTGATTTGTTAACGTTCAAATCACCACTCCTCTAGTTTCAGTCACGTGGCAGCACAGCCGCTTGGGCATAACGTTCAATTGCACATTAAAAACAGTGACTTGTTAACGTTCATATCACCATTACACTAGTTTCAGTCACGCGACAGCACTGTCACTTGTGCATAACGTTCAATTGCACATTAAAGACAGTGATTTGTTAACGTTCATATCACCACTCATCTAGTTTCAGTCACTTGGCAGCACTGACCCTTGGGCATAACGTTCAATTGCACATTAAAACAGTCATTTGTTAACGTTCATATCACCATTCCTCTAGGTTCAGTCACGTGGCTGAACTGTCTCTTGTGCATAACGTTCAATTGCACATTAAAACAGTGATTTGTAAACATTCATATCACCATTCTTCTAGTTTCTGTCACGTGGCAGCACTCACACTTGAGCATAACGTTCAAGTGCACTTAAAAACAGTGATTTGTTAACGTTCATATCACCATTACTCTAGTTTCACTCACGTGGCTGCACTGTCACTTCACCATAACGTTCAATTGCACATTAAAACAGTGATTTGTTAACGTTCATATCACCATTCTCTAGGTTCAGTCACGTGGCAGATCTGTCACTTGTGCATAACGTTCAATTGCACATTAAAAACAGTGATTTGTTAAGGTTCATATCACCATTCCTCTAGTTTCAGTCACGTGGCAGCACTGCCACTTGGGCATAACGTTCAATTG
Source organism: Meconema thalassinum (assembly GCA_946902985.2). NCBI lineage: Eukaryota > Metazoa > Arthropoda > Insecta > Orthoptera > Tettigoniidae > Meconema > Meconema thalassinum. The sequence goes on along the minus strand of OX336388.2, from coordinate 53,524,285 downwards.
CACATTAAAACAGTGATTTCTTAACGTTCATATCACCACTCCTCTAGTTTCAGTCACGTGACAGCTCTATCACTTGGGCATAACGTTCAATTGCACATTAAAACAGTGATTTGTTAACGTTCATATCACCATTCCTCTAGATTCAGTCATTTGGCAGCACTGTCACTTGGGCATAACGTTCAATTGCACATTCTAAACAGTGATTTGTTAACGTTCATATCACCATTCCTCTAGTATCAGTCACGTGGCAGTTCTGTCACTTGGGCATAACGTTCAATTGCACATTAAAAACAGTGATTTGATAATGTTCACATCACCACTCCTCTAGATTCAGTCACGTGGCAGCACCGCCACTTGGGCATAACGTTCAATTGCACATTAAAAACAGTGATTTGTTAACGTTCATATCACCATTCCTCTAGTTTCAGTCACGTGGAAGCACTGTCACTTCAGCATAACGTTCAATTGCACATTAAAACAGTGATTTGTTAACGTTCGTATCACCATTCCTGTAGTTTCAGTCAAGTAGCAGCGCTGTCACTTGGGAATAACGTTCAATTGCACACTTAAAACAGTGATTTGTTAACGTTCATCTCACTATTCCTCAAGTTTCAGTCACGTGGCAGCACTGTCACTTGAGCATAACGTTCAATTTCACATTAAAAACAGTGATTTGTTAACGTTCATATCACCATTCCTCTAGTTTCAGTCACACGACAACACTGCCACTTGGGCATAACGTTCAATTTCACATTAAAAACAGTGATTTGTTAACGTTCATATCACCATTTCTCTAGTTTCAGTCATTTGGCAGCACTGTCACTTGGGCATAACGTTCAATTGCACATTAAAAACAGTGATTTGTTAACGTTCAATTCACCACTCCGCTAGTTTCAGTCACGTGGCAGCACAGCCGCTTGGGCATAACGTTCAATTGCACATTAAAAACAGTGACTTGTTAACGTTCATATCACCATTACACTTGTTTCAGTCACGCGACAGCACTGTCACTTGTGCATAACGTTCAATAGCACATTAAAGACAGTGATTTGTTAACGTTCATATCACCACTCATCTAGTTTCAGTCACTTGGCAGCACTGACCCTTGGGCATAACGTTCAATTGCACATTAAAACAGTCATTTGTTAACGTTCATATCAACATTCCTCTAGTTTCAGTCACGTGGCAGCACAGTTACCTGGGCATAACGTCCAATTGCACATTAAAACAGTGATTTGTTAACGTTCATATCACCATTACTCTAGTTTCAGTCACGTGGAAGCACTGTCACTTCAGCATAACGTTCAATTGCACATTAAAACAGTGATTTGTTAACGTTCATATCACCATTCCTCTAGTTTCAGTCACATGGCAGCACTGTCACTTGAGCATAACGTTCAAGTGCACTTAAAAACTGTGATTTGTTAACGTTCATATCACCATTCCTCTAGTTTCAGTCACGTGGCAGCACTGTCACTTGAGCATAACGTTCAAGTGCACTTAAAAACAGTGATTTGTTAACGTTCATATCACCATTACTCTAGTTTCAGTCACGTGGAAGCACTGTCACTTCACCATAACGTTCAATTGCACATTAAAACAGTGATTTGTTAACGTTCATATCACCATTCTCTAGTTTCAGTCACGTGGCAGATCTGTCACTTGTGCATAACGTTCAATTGCACATTAAAAACAGTGATTTGTTAAGGTTCATATCACCATTCCTCTAGTTTCAGTCACGTTTCAGCACTGCCACTTGGGCATAACGTTCCATTGCACATTAAAACAGTGATTTGTTAACGTTCATATCACCACTCCTCTAGTTTCAGTCACGTGGCAGCTCTATCACTTGGGCATAACGTTCAATTGCACATTAAAACAGTGATTTGTTAACGTTCATATCACCATTCCTCTAGATTCAGTCATTTGGCAGCACTGTCACTTGGGCATAACGTTCAATTGCACATTTAAAACAGTGATTTGTTAACGTTCATATCACCATTCCTCTAGTTTCAGTCACGTGGCAGTTCTGTCACTTGGGCATAACGTTCAATTGCACATTCAAAACAGTGATTTGTTAACGTTCATATCACCATTCCTCTAGTTTCAGTCACGTGGCGGCAGTGCCACTTGGGCATAACGTTCAATTGCACATTTAAAACAGTGATTTGTTAACGTTCATATCACCATTCCTCTAGATTCAGTCACTTGGCAGCACTGTCACTTGGGCATAACGTTCAATTGCACATTTAAAACAGTGATTTGTTAACGTTCATATCACCATTCCTCTAGTTTCAGTCACGTGGCCGTTCTGTCATTTGGGCATAACGTTCTATTGCACATTCAAAACAGTGATTTGTTAACGTTCATATCGCCATACCTGTAGTTTCAGTCACGTGGCAGTTCTGCCACTCGGGCATAACGTTCAATTGCACATTAAAACAGTGATTTGTTAACGTTCGTATCACCATTCCTGTAGTTTCAGTCACGTGGCAACACTGCCACTTGGGCATAACGTTCAATAGCACATTAAAAACAGTGATTTGTTAACGTTCATATCACTATTCCTCAAGTTTCATTCACGTGGCAGCACTGTCACTTGAGCATAACGTTCAATTTCACATTAAAAACAGTGATTTGTTAACGTTCATATCACCATTCCTCTAGTTTCAGTCACGTGGCAGCACTGTCGTTTGAGCATAACGTTCAATTGCACATTAAAAACAGTGATTTGTTAACGTTCATATCACCATTCCTCTAGTTTCAGTCACACGACAACACTGCCACTTGGGCATAACGTTCAATTGCACATTAAAAACAGTGATTTGTTAACGTTCATATCACCATTTCTGTAGTTTCAGTCATTTGGCAGCACTGTCACTTGGGCATAACGTTCAATTGCACATTAAAAACAGTGATTTGTTAACGTTCAAATCACCACTCCTCTAGTTTCAGTCACGTGGCAGCACAGCCGCTTGGGCATAACGTTCAATTGCACATTAAAAACAGTGACTTGTTAACGTTCATATCACCATTACACTAGTTTCAGTCACGCGACAGCACTGTCACTTGTGCATAACGTTCAATTGCACATTAAAGACAGTGATTTGTTAACGTTCATATCACCACTCATCTAGTTTCAGTCACTTGGCAGCACTGACCCTTGGGCATAACGTTCAATTGCACATTAAAACAGTCATTTTGTAACGGTCCTTTCTGGCTGTGTATGTTAATTTTGGAACAATATATAAGACCAAAACCTGGCAGATTATTAATTTCTGTATCCAATTTTTTTACCTGACTTACCATTTGATATGACCCATCAGTGGTCACTGGATCTGAAGTTATATGTAAGAGTGTTGGGCGCCAAGGGTTCGATCTGAGAGCGATAACCCAATAAATAATAAATAACTTTACGTCCTAGCTCAGGTAGAACATTCACCAGACTCCATCGACTCAAGTCGTGGTATGACTTAGTCATTAACCTGAATAACATTTACTTCGGGGAAAAGAGGATGGCTTATATCTATTTCTATCATCTAGAAAGGAGACAGACTGCATTTACTTTAAATAAAAATTTAATGGCATCAAAAACAAACAAGTTAGGAAGATGCATTAATTTATGACTTACGGTAACGTAGAAAGTAAACAAAAGAATTTAAGACAGGCAAAAGTTGCAAGAAAACGGAGGCGTTGTGAATTTAATTTAATCTAGATCTGAATTTATTACTTTAGGTTGATTTATTCAAGAGTGAAGAAAGAGAGCTTGTGCATTAAAGTCAAATGAGCTTACCAAACGATGAATCAGCTTTATTGAAGTGTTTCTCCCCAAGAGAAAGCTGCTGTTGTAGGCGGTTGAAGTCCATCTTCATGCGTGGAATTTATTTTAAATGACAGGCTACTATTAATTCTGAGGTATTTAGATTTCTCAGAATTAATAATGGTGGTGGATTGAAAGTCCTTAAACCACTTTTACGATGTTAGCTCAGACACTGCTAACACCATACTGTCTCGGACAAGCATATGTCCTGAATCCATCTCCTGCAATACTGTCTTCTTGCGACTGTCTTGAACCAGGTCTCGTTGAGTTGTCCCCTCCTTCACATAAAGGAGTCTCGTTGAGGTGCTCCGCGACCGTATCTATTGTTCAGGCCTTCCCTTTCCACTCGCATACCCTAGTCATTCCCCGCACCCTTACTCATTACCGTGGGCTCGGCACGCGGCTATTGTTGTTGAGTAGGTACGCAGGTAAGTTGTTTCTTCACATCGTGCTGTTCTGGGAGAAGACGTAAGCTCAAGAAATGACCCTTAGTGCTCAACCGCTAGCTAATTACAAAAACAGCCTCTGACTTCTGTCAACTTAATACCGTAACAAAACCTAATCATGATAATACATTATATGGACTAAACCTACACTTAATAACTTGTGGCTAATTAACTGCCGAAATAACACATGATATAAATAACGAATGTCAAAATTTTGACATAACGTCAGTGGCGTAATCGTACCCTTCAAAATAAGGTTACATTCGTCCCGGAAAATCACGCAGACTATCGTTTACTATATTCCGCGTGATCTTCCCAAGACACGTGTAAATTAACATAGAACCCTAATATAACATAATACACATAATAAATTACCCTTATAGACATTTATATATACAATCAACATTTCTTCTTTTGGTTTAACACCACTGTTTTTTGCTCAGGCTATTATGTCTCAATCGCAAATAGCTTATTGTTTTCTTTTTATTGTCTTGCGGTCATTACCGCTCATTGTTTATTTTACCTATATGTGTAAGAAAAAAAAGACATATATGTGTTCTCTTATTTCCCCTTTGTCACATTTTCTTATTTCAAATCACACGAGTTCACTTTGTGATCTGCAGTTTGATTTCCCAAACCACCTTGTATTGCAAGTTCGTTGATTTTGGAATTCCCATTTTGAGTGCTTTGAGTGAGGTCAATCACACACACAATCACTAGTAATTTGGTTGTGCTATATGACTCTATCACCCAAACTCTCTCTCTCATATGTCATTACGTGTATATCACTGAAAAAAAAAGAACAACACTAGAAATACATACAATCCATCATATTTCTGTCCTGTTTGTCCCTTTAGATATAACTCCCTTTAAGTACCAAACTCCATACCAGTTCTCCCTTCATCTCGGTTCCCTCTCCACTTTAACAGTTCATCTCACACAGATCAATGATACTGACCACATCTGATACCTTATTAATACCTAGGTATTTACCATTTTGATTTACCTGCTCAACAGCATAATGTTTGCAATATTGCCTGTTTCTGGGTCACTTAAGATATATACTTCCGAAGGCTATTTATGTTGTACGTGCCGTATAATCGAGTTGACGTATCGTCTTCTAGTACATAGGCAGTATTGCCTATACGTTTGGTAACCGTGTAAGGGCCTTCATATAAAAAAAGAACTTGCTCATCACTTTCTCTAATTTATTCGACTGCTTCGGTACTCTTAACAGGACTCTGTCTCCCGGATTGAATAGGTCGAATTTCGTTTGCTTTTGTTGGCGAATTCTTTTTGCAGCTGACTTTGATAAATTATGTTTCGCCAACTGGACAATGTAATCCATCCCTGGTAGTTTCCCCTCATTTAAGCCCAATACTCTAGCTAGTTCATTCTGAGGTCTTTTACCGAAGTGAACTTCGTACGGTGTCATCTTCGTGCTCTCGTGCTGGACAGAATTCAGCCAAGTCTCGACTTTGGGAAGATGTCCAACCCAAGCCGAATGTTTGTCATTCACCAGAGTGCGAAAAAGACGAGCCACTTCCCTTAACGGTCTCTCCGCAGAATTTCCTTGGGGGTATCTTACAGAGGAATGAACCTGTGTGATACCAGCTTCCTGCATACTGGTTCTCCATTTCTTTGCAGTGAACTGTGGTCCACTGTCAGATAATATCCTGAGCGGAACGCCAAACTCGGGTATATACTTGTTAATGATCAGTCGGCTACATGCGAGTCCCGTGGCTTTCCTTAGCGCATACAGTTTGATGTATTTACTGAATGCATCAATAACTATGAATGTATATTCGTAGCCGTACTGACCTCGAATGACTGGGCCAAATAGGTCCACACACAGTAGTTCGCCGGGACTACTTGTGAGAACTGCCTGTCTTTCCCCAACTAGATATCTTACTGGATACTTGCTCCTCTGACAGGTGTCACACTTAGCTATGGTTTTTCTAATGTCCCTTCCCATTTTCTCCCAGATAAAGTCATGAGCAATTTCATAAAGTACTTTGCTGGCTCCAAAGTGTCCCAGCTCCTTATGCATAAACCATATTAATTCCTCCCTCAAAGTGCCCGGTACACATATTGCCCAGCGATCCTTCCTACATCTTCTTGCGAGAAGGCCGTCCTGCATTTTATATGCGAACCTTCCCACTTTCACTATGTCTGAGTTGCCCCCTTCCAACCTAGCGAGTGCCTCACCCAAGATTACGTCATCACGCTGTTCCACTAGCATGTCTTTCAGTTTCTGTAACGATGCCTTATTGCCTTGATCTACACAAGCGCACAATAAAATCCCTTCTTCTGCTTTAATAATAGAATTATCCCTGCTTAGACTGGAGTCACGTGATAACATGTCGGCTAGGATATTATCTTTACCCTTAATGTGCATAACTGTGAAGTCATATTCTTGTAATGCTAGAATCCAACGGCTTACTCTATTTGAACTTAATTTGCATGTTTTCATGTACAACAATGCGTGGTGATCTGTGTGGATCTCAAATTTACTTCCGAGTAGATACATACGGAATTTCCCTAAACTAAATACTATCCCAAGTAGCTCTAATTCTGTGATGGTGTAGCGTTTCTCAGCGGCAGAAAGTCCACGCGAGGCTAAGGATACAATCCGTAAATTTCCCTCCGTATCTCTCTGGCACAAGACTCCTGCTATACCTATATGTGAGGCATCTGTCATCACCACATATTCCTGGTCTCTTATTGGATATTTTAAAACAACTGCTTGTTCAAAACCTCGTTTCAGAGCTTGAAATGCCTCGTCATGAGTCACATCCCATCTCCATCTGCTTCCTTGCTTTAAGAGGTCCCTGAATGGTTCTACTAACTTAGAATATTTTAACACAAAACGTCTAAAAAAATTACAGATTCCTAAATACGTCTTCAGCTGTTTAACATTTTGTGGCACACTTGCATCGAGGATTTTGTTAATCCGACTTTCTTCTGGAGTTACCCCTGAACGTGACACACTATGACCCAGGAAAGTTACTTGTGACTTACAAAACGTAGATTTTGACAATTTCAGGGTGAACCCTGCTTTATCTAGTCTCTTAAAAACCGTGTCCAAGTGAACCAAATGCTCTTCAAAAGTACGCGAACTAATTACAAGATCATCATTATATATAGTTACATAATCTCCCGTGTTATCACCTAAAGCTATGTTCAGTGCTCTTATCAGCGCTGCTGAACTGCTCTTTAATCCATAGGGTACCCTGCAAAATTGGTACAGATTGTACTGATGACTAAAAGCGGTAAAGGCTCTATCTTCAACTTTAAGAGGAACTTGCCAGAAACTAGAACTTAAATCAACACACGTAAAAAATTGTTTTCCCTCAAAAGTTTGCATTAGCTCCTCTATAGACATAGATTTTAATTGGTCTGATGAAATGTGTGCATTAACTAAACGCGCGTCTAAACATATCCTGACTTTTCCATCTGCCTTAGGTACTGTAATAAGTGAATTTACATAGGGACTGTTAGAATACTCAATTATACCGTCCTGAAGCATCTGATTGATCTGACTTTCTACGGCTTTCTGATAGACAAAAGGCACAGGATAGCGGTGACCGGTAAATACCGAATTGTCAACAACGTTCAAAGAGTGGACATAACAATTGGCTCTACCAATTCGATCTTCAAATATCCTACTATTATTTGACAAAACATCGTAGAGAAGCATACACTTATCTTCCTCTACATCTCCAAGAAACGCAGCTTCACGTAACGAGTCATCGAGACTGTCGTTCGTAACCACACTGCCTACAAAAGTTACTGACTCTTGCTCTATAGCTTGAGACATCTCATTTAACGTACACACCACTCCTACTACGCTACTCCTATATTGTTCATTGAACGGTATCACCACTTCCGCACCACCAAATTTAAATGTAATACAGCACTCTTCATAACATATGTTTCCTGACACCCTAGTCAGCCAATCAGAACCCAAAATAACGTCGTACACTAGATTTGGAATTACAAGGCACACTTGCTTCTCTACGTGACTGTTTATATTTATCTCTATTAACACCTGTTTTGATATAATTTTAGACTTCCTACCCACGGCTGTGATTACAAAAGTACTCTTAATTGGCAATTCTTCAAAGTTTACCCCAGTTCCCTTTAATTTATCATAATAAGCATTGCTTATGCAACTCCTTACACAGCCACTGTCTATTAACACATTCGTACACGTCCCGGACACGTGTAGCTTAATGATCGGACTTATATTACCCGCCACTGGTAGTATTGCTTCGTCACATAGTTCACTTAACAAATCATTCCTTACGTTTAGGTCATAGTGTTCCTGTATCAGGGTTAAAACAGGGCACGTTGCAGACTGAGATCCTGACCTTATGATGCAGTCTGGCTCGCGTTTAAATTACTATTATTGTCTCTACCTTCACTAGTGGTCGCAACGCTCGTCTGGCTATTACTATTCACATTCTGTTGGTTACTATTTTCATTATTACCTACGGGATTACCTCTCCCATATCCTCGGTTCTGATTAACATTAGGGTTATTACCGTAGTTACCCTGTCCGTGTCCGTTGCGCCCATCATTACCCCTACCTTGATTTCCTCGCGAGTCATAATTCCTGCCTTGCGAGTAATTATTCCTGTTTTGATAGGGCGTCACAAAATTATTACCCCGGTTTTGGTAATTGTTTCCACTCTGACCCCTATTTTGATAATTGCCTCCTTCGCCACTGTTTCCCTGCGTTCCTTGATTTCTTGCATCCTGAGACTGATTGTTATAATTGCCCTGGTTTCTAGTGACTGTTTCTTCACTTGAACCTTTCCCTAGCGCATCAAAGGTACCTAGTAGGCTCTCTACTTGCGTGACAGTTTTTACATTTTGTATGCATGCCGCCTCTTTGATTCGGTAAGGGAAATGCCTTAACAGGAGCCTTACGACATCTTTTTCCTCTCTCAGTCCATCCAAGTATTTACAAACCAACACTTGCCCCAGGAAATACTCCGTCATATTGAGATTACCCCTTGCGTTGTATTTTCCACACACGATTCCCTCACGATACCGTGATTGTATGCTCTCACTCCAAAACTTATCACAAAATTTATGTCTGAAGTCTGTGATATCTTCAAAACCGTCCCTATAAACTGCAAACCAGTTTTTGGTTTCCCCTACGAAGGCCTGTTCTAATATTTCAACAACATTACACCATTCGATGTTTCCGTCCTCCAATCTTTCTTTAAACCTCACTTCAATAGTATTTAGAAACTCCATGGGGCATCCTTGCCGATTGCTAAATTTCCCTAACTCTATTTCTTTATGCGTGCTATTCATATATGTCGTTCGACTCTGACCTGCTTCTTGTCTTATTCTAGACTTTAATTTATTTTCAAGCTCGGCAATTTTCTCCTCTGCTCGTTTCTCTATACTACTAACTTTTGCGTATATGCTCCCATCTGTTGCTTCAACTTTATCATTCAGCCTATTCTGTGTTTCTTGAATTTTACTTATACTTTCCTTACTCTGTTTCTTCAAATTTTCAACTTCTTTACTAATTTCTGCTTGAACCTTGTCGATTTTGCCGCCCAGCTGTTCTTTAATTTCCGTTGTTACTCCCTGAATCTTTTTAATTTCTCCCCCCAGCTGTTCTTTAACCTCCATAGTTGTACTCTGAACTTTTTCAATTTCTCCTCCCAATTGTTTCTTAATTTGCTTCGTCTCTAACTGTATTAACTCTTTAGATTCCTCTGCTCGCTTACTTATTTTATTCTCAAGTTCATCTTGCACCCTCCTCAATCTACTCTCCATGTCAGCTAGGATTTCTTTCGTCTTCTCTTCCATCACACCCCTGATTTCACCCTTAATTTGCTCAAATCTCTTATCCATCTCCTTACTGTTTTGATCCAATTTACTATTAAGTTCTTTATTACTATCGTTTAGTTTACTACTAATTTCTTTACTGTTTTGATCAAATTTCGTATTTAATACCTGTATAAGACTCGCAAACATGCTCTTCATATCTCCCGGACTTTCTTTCTCACCATCATTACTGGGATTTACCTCCGACATCATCCCTGTGTTGCTTTCACCTTCCTCTACTAACTTACTACGTGCTTCATCCTCTTTCTCCTTCGTCATCTTACTCCCTAGCTGTTTTTACTACGTAGTAACATATCGTCTTCTGCATCACTCATTCTGACTCACGTTGATATATAAAATCCCCCAAAATGCAGGTACAGAAATATGTCACTTTTCCCTCCACAAATGTTATCAGGTTTTCGTCCCACGTTTATGGCGACAATGGAACGGTCCTTTCTGGCTGTGTATGTTAATTTTGGAACAATATATAAGACCAAAACCTGGCAGATTATTAATTTCTGTATCCAATTTTTTTACCTGACTTACCATTTGATATGACCCATCAGTGGTCACTGGATCTGAAGTTATATGTAAGAGTGTTGGGCGCCTAGGGTTCGATCTGAGAGCGATAACCCAATAAATAATAAATAACTTTACGTCCTAGCTCAGGTAGAACATTCACCAGACTCCATCGACTCAAGTCGTGGTATGACTTAGTCATTAACCTGAATAACATTTACTTCGGGGAAAAGAGGATGGCTTATATCTATTTCTATCATCTAGAAAGGAGACAGACTGCATTTACTTTAAATAAAAATTTAATGGCATCAAAAACAAACAAGTTAGGAAGATGCATTAATTTATGACTTACGGTAACGTAGAAAGTAAACAAAAGAATTTAAGACAGGCAAAAGTTGCAAGAAAACGGAGGCGTTGTGAATTTAATTTAATCTAGATCTGAATTTATTACTTTAGGTTGATTTATTCAAGAGTGAAGAAAGAGAGCTTGTGCATTAAAGTCAAATGAGCTTACCAAACGATGAATCAGCTTTATTGAAGTGTTTCTCCCCAAGAGAAAGCTGCTGTTGTAGGCGGTAGAAGTCCATCTTCATGCGTGGAATTTATTTTAAATGACAGGCTACTATTAATTCTGAGGTATTTAGATTTCTCAGAATTAATAATGGTGGTGGATTGAAAGTCCTTAAACCACTTTTACGATGTTAGCTCAGACACTGCTAACACCATACTGTCTCGGACAAGCATATGTCCTGAATCCATCTCCTGCAATACTGTCTTCTTGCGACTGTCTTGAACCAGGTCTCGTTGAGTTGTCCCCTCCTTCACATAAAGGAGTCTCGTTGAGGTGCTCCGCGACCGTATCTATTGTTCAGGCCTTCCCTTTCCACTCGCATACCCTAGTCATTCCCCGCACCCTTACTCATTACCGTGGGCTCGGCACGCGGCTATTGTTGTTGAGTAGGTACGCAGGTAAGTTGTTTCTTCACATCGTGCTGTTCTGGGAGAAGACGTAAGCTCAAGAAATGACCCTTAGTGCTCAACCGCTAGCTAATTACAAAAACAGCCTCTGACTTCTGTCAACTTAATACCGTAACAAAACCTAATCATGATAATACATTATATGGACTAAACCTACACTTAATAACTTGTGGCTAATTAACTGCCGAAATAACACATGATATAAATAACGAATGTCAAAATTTTGACATAACGTCAGTGGCGTAATCGTACCCTTCAAAATAAGGTTACATTCGTCCCGGAAAATCACGCAGACTATCGTTTACTATATTCCGCGTGATCTTCCCAAGACACGTGTAAATTAACATAGAACCCTAATATAACATAATACACATAATAAATTACCCTTATAGACATTTATATATACAATCAACATTTCTTCTTTTGGTTTAACACCACTGTTTTTTGCTCAGGCTATTATGTCTCAATCGCAAATAGCTTATTGTTTTCTTTTTATTGTCTTGCGGTCATTACCGCTCATTGTTTATTTTACCTATATGTGTAAGAAAAAAAAGACATATATGTGTTCTCTTATTTCCCCTTTGTCACATTTTCTTATTTCAAATCACACGAGTTCACTTTGTGATCTGCAGTTTGATTTCCCAAACCACCTTGTATTGCAAGTTCGTTGATTTTGGAATTCCCATTTTGAGTGCTTTGAGTGAGGTCAATCACACACACAATCACTAGTAATTTGGTTGTGCTATATGACTCTATCACCCAAACTCTCTCTCTCATATGTCATTACGTGTATATCACTGAAAAAAAAAGAACAACACTAGAAATACATACAATCCATCATATTTCTGTCCTGTTTGTCCCTTTAGATATAACTCCCTTTAAGTACCAAACTCCATACCAGTTCTCCCTTCATCTCGGTTCCCTCTCCACTTTAACAGTTCATCTCACACAGATCAATGATACTGACCACATCTGATACCTTATTAATACCTAGGTATTTACCATTTTGATTTACCTGCTCAACAGCATAATGTTTGCAATATTGCCTGTTTCTGGGTCACTTAAGATATATACTTCCGAAGGCTATTTATGTTGTACGTGCCGTATAATCGAGTTGACGTATCGTCTTCTAGTACATAGGCAGTATTGCCTATACGTTTGGTAACCGTGTAAGGGCCTTCATATAAAAAAAGAACTTGCTCATCACTTTCTCTAATTTATTCGACTGCTTCGGTACTCTTAACAGGACTCTGTCTCCCGGATTGAATAGGTCGAATTTCGTTTGCTTTTGTTGGCGAATTCTTTTTTCAGCTGACTTTGATAAATTATGTTTCGCCAACTGGACAATGTAATCCATCCCTGGTAGTTTCCCCTCATTTAAGCCCAATACTCTAGCTAGTTCATTCTGAGGTCTTTTACCGAAGTGAACTTCGTACGGTGTCATCTTCGTGCTCTCGTGCTGGACAGAATTCAGCCAAGTCTCGACTTTGGGAAGATGTCCAACCCAAGCCGAATGTTTGTCATTCACCAGAGTGCGAAAAAGACGAGCCACTTCCCTTAACGGTCTCTCCGCAGAATTTCCTTGGGGGTATCTTACAGAGGAATGAACCTGTGTGATACCAGCTTCCTGCATACTGGTTCTCCATTTCTTTGCAGTGAACTGTGGTCCACTGTCAGATAATATCCTGAGCGGAACGCCAAACTCGGGTATATACTTGTTAATGATCAGTCGGCTACATGCGAGTCCCGTGGCTTTCCTTAGCGCATACAGTTTGATGTATTTACTGAATGCATCAATAACTATGAATGTATATTCGTAGCCGTACTGACCTCGAATGACTGGGCCAAATAGGTCCACACACAGTAGTTCGCCGGGACTACTTGTGAGAACTGCCTGTCTTTCCCCAACTAGATATCTTACTGGATACTTGCTCCTCTGACAGGTGTCACACTTAGCTATGGTTTTTCTAATGTCCCTTCCCATTTTCTCCCAGATAAAGTCATGAGCAATTTCATAAAGTACTTTGCTGGCTCCAAAGTGTCCCAGCTCCTTATGCATAAACCATATTAATTCCTCCCTCAAAGTGCCCGGTACACATATTGCCCAGCGATCCTTCCTACATCTTCTTGCGAGAAGGCCGTCCTGCATTTTATATGCGAACCTTCCCACTTTCACTATGTCTGAGTTGCCCCCTTCCAACCTAGCGAGTGCCTCACCCAAGATTACGTCATCACGCTGTTCCACTAGCATGTCTTTCAGTTTCTGTAACGATGCCTTATTGCCTTGATCTACACAAGCGCACAATAAAATCCCTTCTTCTGCTTTAATAATAGAATTATCCCTGCTTAGACTGGAGTCACGTGATAACATGTCGGCTAGGATATTATCTTTACCCTTAATGTGCATAACTGTGAAGTCATATTCTTGTAATGCTAGAATCCAACGGCTTACTCTATTTGAACTTAATTTGCATGTTTTCATGTACAACAATGCGTGGTGATCTGTGTGGATCTCAAATTTACTTCCGAGTAGATACATACGGAATTTCCCTAAACTAAATACTATCCCAAGTAGCTCTAATTCTGTGATGGTGTAGCGTTTCTCAGCGGCAGAAAGTCCACGCGAGGCTAAGGATACAATCCGTAAATTTCCCTCCGTATCTCTCTGGCACAAGACTCCTGCTATACCTATATGTGAGGCATCTGTCATCACCACATATTCCTGGTCTCTTATTGGATATTTTAAAACAACTGCTTGTTCAAAACCTCGTTTCAGAGCTTGAAATGCCTCGTCATGAGTCACATCCCATCTCCATCTGCTTCCTTGCTTTAAGAGGTCCCTGAATGGTTCTACTAACTTAGAATATTTTAACACAAAACGTCTAAAAAAATTACAGATTCCTAAATACGTCTTCAGCTGTTTAACATTTTGTGGCACACTTGCATCGAGGATTTTGTTAATCCGACTTTCTTCTGGAGTTACCCCTGAACGTGACACACTATGACCCAGGAAAGTTACTTGTGACTTACAAAACGTAGATTTTGACAATTTCAGGGTGAACCCTGCTTTATCTAGTCTCTTAAAAACCGTGTCCAAGTGAACCAAATGCTCTTCAAAAGTACGCGAACTAATTACAAGATCATCATTATATATAGTTACATAATCTCCCGTGTTATCACCTAAAGCTATGTTCAGTGCTCTTATCAGCGCTGCTGAACTGCTCTTTAATCCATAGGGTACCCTGCAAAATTGGTACAGATTGTACTGATGACTAAAAGCGGTAAAGGCTCTATCTTCAACTTTAAGAGGAACTTGCCAGAAACTAGAACTTAAATCAACACACGTAAAAAATTGTTTTCCCTCAAAAGTTTGCATTAGCTCCTCTATAGACATAGATTTTAATTGGTCTGATGAAATGTGTGCATTAACTAAACGCGCGTCTAAACATATCCTGACTTTTCCATCTGCCTTAGGTACTGTAATAAGTGAATTTACATAGGGACTGTTAGAATACTCAATTATACCGTCCTGAAGCATCTGATTGATCTGACTTTCTACGGCTTTCTGATAGACAAAAGGCACAGGATAGCGGTGACCGGTAAATACCGAATTGTCAACAACGTTCAAAGAGTGGACATAACAATTGGCTCTACCAATTCGATCTTCAAATATCCTACTATTATTTGACAAAACATCGTAGAGAAGCATACACTTATCTTCCTCTACATCTCCAAGAAACGCAGCTTCACGTAACGAGTCATCGAGACTGTCGTTCGTAACCACACTGCCTACAAAAGTTACTGACTCTTGCTCTATAGCTTGAGACATCTCATTTAACGTACACACCACTCCTACTACGCTACTCCTATATTGTTCATTGAACGGTATCACCACTTCCGCACCACCAAATTTAAATGTAATACAGCACTCTTCATAACATATGTTTCCTGACACCCTAGTCAGCCAATCAGAACCCAAAATAACGTCGTACACTAGATTTGGAATTACAAGGCACACTTGCTTCTCTACGTGACTGTTTATATTTATCTCTATTAACACCTGTTTTGATATAATTTTAGACTTCCTACCCACGGCTGTGATTACAAAAGTACTCTTAATTGGCAATTCTTCAAAGTTTACCCCAGTTCCCTTTAATTTATCATAATAAGCATTGCTTATGCAACTCCTTACACAGCCACTGTCTATTAACACATTCGTACACGTCCCGGACACGTGTAGCTTAATGATCGGACTTATATTACCCGCCACTGGTAGTATTGCTTCGTCACATAGTTCACTTAACAAATCATTCCTTACGTTTAGGTCATAGTGTTCCTGTATCAGGGTTAAAACAGGGCACGTTGCAGACTGAGATCCTGACCTTATGATGCAGTCTGGCTCGCGTTTAAATTACTATTATTGTCTCTACCTTCACTAGTGGTCGCAACGCTCGTCTGGCTATTACTATTCACATTCTGTTGGTTACTATTTTCATTATTACCTACGGGATTACCTCTCCCATATCCTCGGTTCTGATTAACATTAGGGTTATTACCGTAGTTACCCTGTCCGTGTCCGTTGCGCCCATCATTACCCCTACCTTGATTTCCTCGCGAGTCATAATTCCTGCCTTGCGAGTAATTATTCCTGTTTTGATAGGGCGTCACAAAATTATTACCCCGGTTTTGGTAATTGTTTCCACTCTGACCCCTATTTTGATAATTGCCTCCTTCGCCACTGTTTCCCTGCGTTCCTTGATTTCTTGCATCCTGAGACTGATTGTTATAATTGCCCTGGTTTCTAGTGACTGTTTCTTCACTTGAACCTTTCCCTAGCGCATCAAAGGTACCTAGTAGGCTCTCTACTTGCGTGACAGTTTTTACATTTTGTATGCATGCCGCCTCTTTGATTCGGTAAGGGAAATGCCTTAACAGGAGCCTTACGACATCTTTTTCCTCTCTCAGTCCATCCAAGTATTTACAAACCAACACTTGCCCCAGGAAATACTCCGTCATATTGAGATTACCCCTTGCGTTGTATTTTCCACACACGATTCCCTCACGATACCGTGATTGTATGCTCTCACTCCAAAACTTATCACAAAATTTATGTCTGAAGTCTGTGATATCTTCAAAACCGTCCCTATAAACTGCAAACCAGTTTTTGGTTTCCCCTACGAAGGCCTGTTCTAATATTTCAACAACATTACACCATTCGATGTTTCCGTCCTCCAATCTTTCTTTAAACCTCACTTCAATAGTATTTAGAAACTCCATGGGGCATCCTTGCCGATTGCTAAATTTCCCTAACTCTATTTCTTTATGCGTGCTATTCATATATGTCGTTCGACTCTGACCTGCTTCTTGTCTTATTCTAGACTTTAATTTATTTTCAAGCTCGGCAATTTTCTCCTCTGCTCGTTTCTCTATACTACTAACTTTTGCGTATATGCTCCCATCTGTTGCTTCAACTTTATCATTCAGCCTATTCTGTGTTTCTTGAATTTTACTTATACTTTCCTTACTCTGTTTCTTCAAATTTTCAACTTCTTTACTAATTTCTGCTTGAACCTTGTCGATTTTGCCGCCCAGCTGTTCTTTAATTTCCGTTGTTACTCCCTGAATCTTTTTAATTTCTCCCCCCAGCTGTTCTTTAACCTCCATAGTTGTACTCTGAACTTTTTCAATTTCTCCTCCCAATTGTTTCTTAATTTGCTTCGTCTCTAACTGTATTAACTCTTTAGATTCCTCTGCTCGCTTACTTATTTTATTCTCAAGTTCATCTTGCACCCTCCTCAATCTACTCTCCATGTCAGCTAGGATTTCTTTCGTCTTCTCTTCCATCACACCCCTGATTTCACCCTTAATTTGCTCAAATCTCTTATCCATCTCCTTACTGTTTTGATCCAATTTACTATTAAGTTCTTTATTACTATCGTTTAGTTTACTACTAATTTCTTTACTGTTTTGATCAAATTTCGTATTTAATACCTGTATAAGACTCGCAAACATGCTCTTCATATCTCCCGGACTTTCTTTCTCACCATCATTACTGGGATTTACCTCCGACATCATCCCTGTGTTGCTTTCACCTTCCTCTACTAACTTACTACGTGCTTCATCCTCTTTCTCCTTCGTCATCTTACTCCCTAGCTGTTTTTACTACGTAGTAACATATCGTCTTCTGCATCACTCATTCTGACTCACGTTGATATATAAAATCCCCCAAAATGCAGGTACAGAAATATGTCACTTTTCCCTCCACAAATGTTATCAGGTTTTCGTCCCACGTTTATGGCGACAATGGAACGGTCCTTTCTGGCTGTGTATGTTAATTTTGGAACAATATATAAGACCAAAACCTGGCAGATTATTAATTTCTGTATCCAATTTTTTTACCTGACTTACCATTTGATATGACCCATCAGTGGTCACTGGATCTGAAGTTATATGTAAGAGTGTTGGGCGCCTAGGGTTCGATCTGAGAGCGATAACCCAATAAATAATAAATAACTTTACGTCCTAGCTCAGGTAGAACATTCACCAGACTCCATCGACTCAAGTCGTGGTATGACTTAGTCATTAACCTGAATAACATTTACTTCGGGGAAAAGAGGATGGCTTATATCTATTTCTATCATCTAGAAAGGAGACAGACTGCATTTACTTTAAATAAAAATTTAATGGCATCAAAAACAAACAAGTTAGGAAGATGCATTAATTTATGACTTACGGTAACGTAGAAAGTAAACAAAAGAATTTAAGACAGGCAAAAGTTGCAAGAAAACGGAGGCGTTGTGAATTTAATTTAATCTAGATCTGAATTTATTACTTTAGGTTGATTTATTCAAGAGTGAAGAAAGAGAGCTTGTGCATTAAAGTCAAATGAGCTTACCAAACGATGAATCAGCTTTATTGAAGTGTTTCTCCCCAAGAGAAAGCTGCTGTTGTAGGCGGTAGAAGTCCATCTTCATGCGTGGAATTTATTTTAAATGACAGGCTACTATTAATTCTGAGGTATTTAGATTTCTCAGAATTAATAATGGTGGTGGATTGAAAGTCCTTAAACCACTTTTACGATGTTAGCTCAGACACTGCTAACACCATACTGTCTCGGACAAGCATATGTCCTGAATCCATCTCCTGCAATACTGTCTTCTTGCGACTGTCTTGAACCAGGTCTCGTTGAGTTGTCCCCTCCTTCACATAAAGGAGTCTCGTTGAGGTGCTCCGCGACCGTATCTATTGTTCAGGCCTTCCCTTTCCACTCGCATACCCTAGTCATTCCCCGCACCCTTACTCATTACCGTGGGCTCGGCACGCGGCTATTGTTGTTGAGTAGGTACGCAGGTAAGTTGTTTCTTCACATCGTGCTGTTCTGGGAGAAGACGTAAGCTCAAGAAATGACCCTTAGTGCTCAACCGCTAGCTAATTACAAAAACAGCCTCTGACTTCTGTCAACTTAATACCGTAACAAAACCTAATCATGATAATACATTATATGGACTAAACCTACACTTAATAACTTGTGGCTAATTAACTGCCGAAATAACACATGATATAAATAACGAATGTCAAAATTTTGACATAACGTCAGTGGCGTAATCGTACCCTTCAAAATAAGGTTACATTCGTCCCGGAAAATCACGCAGACTATCGTTTACTATATTCCGCGTGATCTTCCCAAGACACGTGTAAATTAACATAGAACCCTAATATAACATAATACACATAATAAATTACCCTTATAGACATTTATATATACAATCAACATTTCTTCTTTTGGTTTAACACCACTGTTTTTTGCTCAGGCTATTATGTCTCAATCGCAAATAGCTTATTGTTTTCTTTTTATTGTCTTGCGGTCATTACCGCTCATTGTTTATTTTACCTATATGTGTAAGAAAAAAAAGACATATATGTGTTCTCTTATTTCCCCTTTGTCACATTTTCTTATTTCAAATCACACGAGTTCACTTTGTGATCTGCAGTTTGATTTCCCAAACCACCTTGTATTGCAAGTTCGTTGATTTTGGAATTCCCATTTTGAGTGCTTTGAGTGAGGTCAATCACACACACAATCACTAGTAATTTGGTTGTGCTATATGACTCTATCACCCAAACTCTCTCTCTCATATGTCATTACGTGTATATCACTGAAAAAAAAAGAACAACACTAGAAATACATACAATCCATCATATTTCTGTCCTGTTTGTCCCTTTAGATATAACTCCCTTTAAGTACCAAACTCCATACCAGTTCTCCCTTCATCTCGGTTCCCTCTCCACTTTAACAGTTCATCTCACACAGATCAATGATACTGACCACATCTGATACCTTATTAATACCTAGGTATTTACCATTTTGATTTACCTGCTCAACAGCATAATGTTTGCAATATTGCCTGTTTCTGGGTCACTTAAGATATATACTTCCGAAGGCTATTTATGTTGTACGTGCCGTATAATCGAGTTGACGTATCGTCTTCTAGTACATAGGCAGTATTGCCTATACGTTTGGTAACCGTGTAAGGGCCTTCATATAAAAAAAGAACTTGCTCATCACTTTCTCTAATTTATTCGACTGCTTCGGTACTCTTAACAGGACTCTGTCTCCCGGATTGAATAGGTCGAATTTCGTTTGCTTTTGTTGGCGAATTCTTTTTGCAGCTGACTTTGATAAATTATGTTTCGCCAACTGGACAATGTAATCCATCCCTGGTAGTTTCCCCTCATTTAAGCCCAATACTCTAGCTAGTTCATTCTGAGGTCTTTTACCGAAGTGAACTTCGTACGGTGTCATCTTCGTGCTCTCGTGCTGGACAGAATTCAGCCAAGTCTCGACTTTGGGAAGATGTCCAACCCAAGCCGAATGTTTGTCATTCACCAGAGTGCGAAAAAGACGAGCCACTTCCCTTAACGGTCTCTCCGCAGAATTTCCTTGGGGGTATCTTACAGAGGAATGAACCTGTGTGATACCAGCTTCCTGCATACTGGTTCTCCATTTCTTTGCAGTGAACTGTGGTCCACTGTCAGATAATATCCTGAGCGGAACGCCAAACTCGGGTATATACTTGTTAATGATCAGTCGGCTACATGCGAGTCCCGTGGCTTTCCTTAGCGCATACAGTTTGATGTATTTACTGAATGCATCAATAACTATGAATGTATATTCGTAGCCGTACTGACCTCGAATGACTGGGCCAAATAGGTCCACACACAGTAGTTCGCCGGGACTACTTGTGAGAACTGCCTGTCTTTCCCCAACTAGATATCTTACTGGATACTTGCTCCTCTGACAGGTGTCACACTTAGCTATGGTTTTTCTAATGTCCCTTCCCATTTTCTCCCAGATAAAGTCATGAGCAATTTCATAAAGTACTTTGCTGGCTCCAAAGTGTCCCAGCTCCTTATGCATAAACCATATTAATTCCTCCCTCAAAGTGCCCGGTACACATATTGCCCAGCGATCCTTCCTACATCTTCTTGCGAGAAGGCCGTCCTGCATTTTATATGCGAACCTTCCCACTTTCACTATGTCTGAGTTGCCCCCTTCCAACCTAGCGAGTGCCTCACCCAAGATTACGTCATCACGCTGTTCCACTAGCATGTCTTTCAGTTTCTGTAACGATGCCTTATTGCCTTGATCTACACAAGCGCACAATAAAATCCCTTCTTCTGCTTTAATAATAGAATTATCCCTGCTTAGACTGGAGTCACGTGATAACATGTCGGCTAGGATATTATCTTTACCCTTAATGTGCATAACTGTGAAGTCATATTCTTGTAATGCTAGAATCCAACGGCTTACTCTATTTGAACTTAATTTGCATGTTTTCATGTACAACAATGCGTGGTGATCTGTGTGGATCTCAAATTTACTTCCGAGTAGATACATACGGAATTTCCCTAAACTAAATACTATCCCAAGTAGCTCTAATTCTGTGATGGTGTAGCGTTTCTCAGCGGCAGAAAGTCCACGCGAGGCTAAGGATACAATCCGTAAATTTCCCTCCGTATCTCTCTGGCACAAGACTCCTGCTATACCTATATGTGAGGCATCTGTCATCACCACATATTCCTGGTCTCTTATTGGATATTTTAAAACAACTGCTTGTTCAAAACCTCGTTTCAGAGCTTGAAATGCCTCGTCATGAGTCACATCCCATCTCCATCTGCTTCCTTGCTTTAAGAGGTCCCTGAATGGTTCTACTAACTTAGAATATTTTAACACAAAACGTCTAAAAAAATTACAGATTCCTAAATACGTCTTCAGCTGTTTAACATTTTGTGGCACACTTGCATCGAGGATTTTGTTAATCCGACTTTCTTCTGGAGTTACCCCTGAACGTGACACACTATGACCCAGGAAAGTTACTTGTGACTTACAAAACGTAGATTTTGACAATTTCAGGGTGAACCCTGCTTTATCTAGTCTCTTAAAAACCGTGTCCAAGTGAACCAAATGCTCTTCAAAAGTACGCGAACTAATTACAAGATCATCAATATATATAGTTACATAATCTCCCGTGTTATCACCTAAAGCTATGTTCAGTGCTCTTATCAGCGCTGCTGAACTGCTCTTTAATCCATAGGGTACCCTGCAAAATTGGTACAGATTGTACTGATGACTAAAAGCGGTAAAGGCTCTATCTTCAACTTTAAGAGGAACTTGCCAGAAACTAGAACTTAAATCAACACACGTAAAAAATTGTTTTCCCTCAAAAGTTTGCATTAGCTCCTCTATAGACATAGATTTTAATTGGTCTGATGAAATGTGTGCATTAACTAAACGCGCGTCTAAACATATCCTGACTTTTCCATCTGCCTTAGGTACTGTAATAAGTGAATTTACATAGGGACTGTTAGAATACTCAATTATACCGTCCTGAAGCATCTGATTGATCTGACTTTCTACGGCTTTCTGATAGACAAAAGGCACAGGATAGCGGTGACCGGTAAATACCGAATTGTCAACAACGTTCAAAGAGTGGACATAACAATTGGCTCTACCAATTCGATCTTCAAATATCCTACTATTATTTGACAAAACATCGTAGAGAAGCATACACTTATCTTCCTCTACATCTCCAAGAAACGCAGCTTCACGTAACGAGTCATCGAGACTGTCGTTCGTAACCACACTGCCTACAAAAGTTACTGACTCTTGCTCTATAGCTTGAGACATCTCATTTAACGTACACACCACTCCTACTACGCTACTCCTATATTGTTCATTGAACGGTATCACCACTTCCGCACCATCAAATTTAAATGTAATACAGCACTCTTCATAACATATGTTTCCTGACACCCTAGTCAGCCAATCAGAACCCAAAATAACGTCGTACACTAGATTTGGAATTACAAGGCACACTTGCTTCTCTACGTGACTGTTTATATTTATCTCTATTAACACCTGTTTTGATATAATTTTAGACTTCCTACCCACGGCTGTGATTACAAAAGTACTCTTAATTGGCAATTCTTCAAAGTTTACCCCAGTTCCCTTTAATTTATCATAATAAGCATTGCTTATGCAACTCCTTACACAGCCACTGTCTATTAACACATTCGTACACGTCCCGGACACGTGTAGCTTAATGATCGGACTTATATTACCCGCCACTGGTAGTATTGCTTCGTCACATAGTTCACTTAACAAATCATTCCTTACGTTTAGGTCATAGTGTTCCTGTATCAGGGTTAAAACAGGGCACGTTGCAGACTGAGATCCTGACCTTATGATGCAGTCTGGCTCGCGTTTAAATTACTATTATTGTCTCTACCTTCACTAGT
Source organism: Meconema thalassinum (assembly GCA_946902985.2). Classification (NCBI taxonomy): domain Eukaryota; kingdom Metazoa; phylum Arthropoda; class Insecta; order Orthoptera; family Tettigoniidae; genus Meconema; species Meconema thalassinum. The sequence continues at coordinate 53,500,870 of OX336388.2, read as the reverse complement.
GGTCGCAACGCTCGTCTGGCTATTACTATTCACATTCTGTTGGTTACTATTTTCATTATTACCTACGGGATTACCTCTCCCATATCCTCGGTTCTGATTAACATTAGGGTTATTACCGTAGTTACCCTGTCCGTGTCCGTTGCGCCCATCATTACCCCTACCTTGATTTCCTCGCGAGTCATAATTCCTGCCTTGCGAGTAATTATTCCTGTTTTGATAGGGCGTCACAAAATTATTACCCCGGTTTTGGTAATTGTTTCCACTCTGACCCCTATTTTGATAATTGCCTCCTTCGCCACTGTTTCCCTGCGTTCCTTGATTTCTTGCATCCTGAGACTGATTGTTATAATTGCCCTGGTTTCTAGTGACTGTTTCTTCACTTGAACCTTTCCCTAGCGCATCAAAGGTACCTAGTAGGCTCTCTACTTGCGTGACAGTTTTTACATTTTGTATGCATGCCGCCTCTTTGATTCGGTAAGGGAAATGCCTTAACAGGAGCCTTACGACATCTTTTTCCTCTCTCAGTCCATCCAAGTATTTACAAACCAACACTTGCCCCAGGAAATACTCCGTCATATTGAGATTACCCCTTGCGTTGTATTTTCCACACACGATTCCCTCACGATACCGTAATTGTATGCTCTCACTCCAAAACTTATCACAAAATTTATGTCTGAAGTCTGTGATATCTTCAAAACCGTCCCTATAAACTGCAAACCAGTTTTTGGTTTCCCCTACGAAGGCCTGTTCTAATATTTCAACAACATTACACCATTCGATGTTTCCGTCCTCCAATCTTTCTTTAAACCTCACTTCAATAGTATTTAGAAACTCCATGGGGCATCCTTGCCGATTGCTAAATTTCCCTAACTCTATTTCTTTATGCGTGCTATTCATATATGTCGTTCGACTCTGACCTGCTTCTTGTCTTATTCTAGACTTTAATTTATTTTCAAGCTCGGCAATTTTCTCCTCTGCTCGTTTCTCTATACTACTAACTTTTGCGTATATGCTCCCATCTGTTGCTTCAACTTTATCATTCAGCCTATTCTGTGTTTCTTGAATTTTACTTATACTTTCCTTACTCTGTTTCTTCAAATTTTCAACTTCTTTACTAATTTCTGCTTGAACCTTGTCGATTTTGCCGCCCAGCTGTTCTTTAATTTCCGTTGTTACTCCCTGAATCTTTTTAATTTCTCCCCCCAGCTGTTCTTTAACCTCCATAGTTGTACTCTGAACTTTTTCAATTTCTCCTCCCAATTGTTTCTTAATTTGCTTCGTCTCTAACTGTATTAACTCTTTAGATTCCTCTGCTCGCTTACTTATTTTATTCTCAAGTTCATCTTGCACCCTCCTCAATCTACTCTCCATGTCAGCTAGGATTTCTTTCGTCTTCTCTTCCATCACACCCCTGATTTCACCCTTAATTTGCTCAAATCTCTTATCCATCTCCTTACTGTTTTGATCCAATTTACTATTAAGTTCTTTATTACTATCGTTTAGTTTACTACTAATTTCTTTACTGTTTTGATCAAATTTCGTATTTAATACCTGTATAAGACTCGCAAACATGCTCTTCATATCTCCCGGACTTTCTTTCTCACCATCATTACTGGGATTTACCTCCGACATCATCCCTGTGTTGCTTTCACCTTCCTCTACTAACTTACTACGTGCTTCATCCTCTTTCTCCTTCGTCATCTTACTCCCTAGCTGTTTTTACTACGTAGTAACATATCGTCTTCTGCATCACTCATTCTGACTCACGTTGATATATAAAATCCCCCAAAATGCAGGTACAGAAATATGTCACTTTTCCCTCCACAAATGTTATCAGGTTTTCGTCCCACGTTTATGGCGACAATGGAACGGTCCTTTCTGGCTGTGTATGTTAATTTTGGAACAATATATAAGACCAAAACCTGGCAGATTATTAATTTCTGTATCCAATTTTTTTACCTGACTTACCATTTGATATGACCCATCAGTGGTCACTGGATCTGAAGTTATATGTAAGAGTGTTGGGCGCCAAGGGTTCGATCTGAGAGCGATAACCCAATAAATAATAAATAACTTTACGTCCTAGCTCAGGTAGAACATTCACCAGACTCCATCGACTCAAGTCGTGGTATGACTTAGTCATTAACCTGAATAACATTTACTTCGGGGAAAAGAGGATGGCTTATATCTATTTCTATCATCTAGAAAGGAGACAGACTGCATTTACTTTAAATAAAAATTTAATGGCATCAAAAACAAACAAGTTAGGAAGATGCATTAATTTATGACTTACGGTAACGTAGAAAGTAAACAAAAGAATTTAAGACAGGCAAAAGTTGCAAGAAAACGGAGGCGTTGTGAATTTAATTTAATCTAGATCTGAATTTATTACTTTAGGTTGATTTATTCAAGAGTGAAGAAAGAGAGCTTGTGCATTAAAGTCAAATGAGCTTACCAAACGATGAATCAGCTTTATTGAAGTGTTTCTCCCCAAGAGAAAGCTGCTGTTGTAGGCGGTAGAAGTCCATCTTCATGCGTGGAATTTATTTTAAATGACAGGCTACTATTAATTCTGAGGTATTTAGATTTCTCAGAATTAATAATGGTGGTGGATTGAAAGTCCTTAAACCACTTTTACGATGTTAGCTCAGACACTGCTAACACCATACTGTCTCGGACAAGCATATGTCCTGAATCCATCTCCTGCAATACTGTCTTCTTGCGACTGTCTTGAACCAGGTCTCGTTGAGTTGTCCCCTCCTTCACATAAAGGAGTCTCGTTGAGGTGCTCCGCGACCGTATCTATTGTTCAGGCCTTCCCTTTCCACTCGCATACCCTAGTCATTCCCCGCACCCTTACTCATTACCGTGGGCTCGGCACGCGGCTATTGTTGTTGAGTAGGTACGCAGGTAAGTTGTTTCTTCACATCGTGCTGTTCTGGGAGAAGACGTAAGCTCAAGAAATGACCCTTAGTGCTCAACCGCTAGCTAATTACAAAAACAGCCTCTGACTTCTGTCAACTTAATACCGTAACAAAACCTAATCATGATAATACATTATATGGACTAAACCTACACTTAATAACTTGTGGCTAATTAACTGCCGAAATAACACATGATATAAATAACGAATGTCAAAATTTTGACATAACGTCAGTGGCGTAATCGTACCCTTCAAAATAAGGTTACAATTTGTTAACGTTCATATCACCATTCCTCTAGGTTCAGTCACGTGGCTGAACTGTCTCTTGTGCATAACGTTCAATTGCACATTAAAACAGTGATTTGTAAACATTCATATCACCATTCTTCTAGTTTCTGTCACGTGGCAGCACTCACACTTGAGCATAACGTTCAAGTGCACTTACAAACAGTGATTTGTTAACGTTCATATCACCATTCCTCTAGTTTCAGTCACATGGCAGCACTGTCACTTGAGCATAACGTTCAAGTGCACTTAAAAACAGTGATTTGTTAACGTTCATATCACCATTCCTATGGTTTCAGTCACGTGGCAGCACTGTCACTTGAGCATAACGTTCAAGTGCACTTAAAAACAGTGATTTGATAACGTTCATATCACCATTCCTCTAGTTTCACTCACGTGGCAGCACTGTCACTTCACCATAACGTTCAATTGCACATTAAAACAGTGATTTGTTAACGTTCATATCACCATTCTCTAGTTTCAGTCACGTGGCAGATCTGTCACTTGTGCATAACGTTCAATTGCACATTAAAAACAGTGATTTGTTAAGGTTCATATCACCATTCCTCTAGTTTTCAGTCACGTGGCAGCACTGCCACTTGGGCATAACGTTCAATTGCACATTAAAACAGTGATTTGTAAACGTTCATATCACCACTCCTCTAGTTTCAGTCACGTGGCAGCTCTATCACTTGGGCATAACGTTCAATTGCACATTAAAACAGTGATTTGTTAACGTTCATATCACCATTCCTCTAGATTCAGTCATTTGGCAGCACTGTCACTTGGGCATAACGTTCAATTGCACATTTAAAACAGTGATTTGTTAACGTTCATATCACCATTCCTCTAGTTTCAGTCACGTGGCAGTTCTGTCACTTGGGCATAACGTTCAATTGCACATTCAAAACAGTGATTTGTTAACGTTCATATCACCATTCCTCTAGTTTCAGTCACGTGGCGGCACTGCCACTTGGGCATAACGTTCAATTGCACATTTAAAACAGTGATTTGTTAACGTTCATATCACCATTCCTCTAGATTCAGTCACTTGGCAGCACTGTCACGTGGGCATAACGTTCCTTTGCACATTTAAAACAGTGATTTGTTAACGTTCATATCACCATTCCTCTAGTTTCACTCACGTGGCAGTTCTGTCATTTGGGCATAACGTTCAATTGCTCATTCAAAACAGTGATTTGTTAACGTTCATATCACCATACCTCTAGTTTCAGTCACGTGGCAGTTCTGCCACTCGGGCATAACGTTCAATTGCACATTAAAACAGTGATTTGTTAACGTTCGTATCACCATTCCTGTAGTTTCAGTCACGTGGCAACACTGCCACTTGGGCATAACGTTCAATTGCACATTAAAAACAGTGATTTGTTAACGATCATATCACCATTCCTCTAGTTTCAGTCACGTGGCAGCACTGTAACTTGAGCATAACATTCAATTGCACATTAAAAACAGTGATTTGTTAGCGTTCATATCACCACTCCTCTAGTTTCAGTCACGTGCAAGCACTGTCACTTGAGCATAACGTTCAATTGCACATTAAAAACAGTGATTTGTTAACGTTCATATCACCATTCCTATAGTTTCAGTCACGTGGCAGCACTGTCGTTTGGGCATAACGTTCAATTGCCCATTAAAAACAGTGATTTGTTGACGTTCATATCACCTTTCCTCTAGTTTCAGTCACGTGGCAGCACTGTCACTTGAGCATAACATTCAATTGCACATTAAAAACAGTGATTTGTTAGCGTTCATATCACCACTCCTCTAGTTTCAGTCATGTGCAAGCACTGTCACTTGAGAATAACGTTCAATTGCACATTAAAAACAGTGATTTGATAACGTTCATATCACCATTCCTCTAGTTTCAGTCACGTGGCAGCACTGTAACTTGAGCATATCATTCAATTGCACATTAAAAACAGTGATTTGTTAGCGTTCATATCACCACACCTCTAGTTTCAGTCACGTGCAAGCACTGTCACTTGAGCATAACGTTCAATTGCACATTAAAAACAGTGATTTGTTAACGTTCATATCACCATTCCTATAGTTTCAGTCACGTGGCAGCACTGTCGTTTGGGCATAACGTTCAATTGCACATTAAAAACAGTGATTTGTTGACGTTCATATCACCATTCCACTAGTTTCAGTCACGTGGCAGCACTGTCACATGAGCATAACGTTCAAATGCACATTAAAAAAAGTGATTTGTTAACGATCATATCACCACTCCTCTAGTTTCAGTCATACGACACTACTGTCACTTGGGCATAACGTTCAATTGCACATTTAAAACAGTGATTTGTTAACGTTCATATCACCATTCCGCTAGTTTCAGTCACGTGGCAGCTCTGTCACTTGGGAATAACGATCAATTGCACATTAAAAACAGTGATTTGTTAACGTTCATATCACCACTCCTCTAGTTTCAGTCACACGACAGCACTGCCACTTGGGCATAACGTTCAATTGCACATTAAAAACAGTGATTTTGAAACGTTCATATCACCATTCCTCTAGTTTCAGTCACGTGGCAGCACTGTCGTTTGGGCATAACGTTCAATTGCACATTAAAAACAGTGATTTGTTAACGTTCATATCACCATTCCTCTAGTTTCAGTCACACGACAGCACTGCCACTTGGGCATAACGTTCAATTGCACATTAAAAACAGTGATTTTTAAACGTTCATATCACCAATTTTCTAGTTTCAGTCACGTGGCAGCACTGTCGTTTGGGCCTAACGTGCAATTGCACATTAAAAACAGTGATTTGTTAATGTTCATATCACCATTCCTCTAGTTTCAGTCACGCGACAGCACTGTCACTTGGGCATAACGTTTAATTGCACATTAAAAACAGTGATTTGTTAACGTTCATATCACCACTCCTCAAGTTTAGGTCACGTGGCAGCACCGCCACTTGAGCATAACGTTCAATTGTATATTAAAAACAATGATTTGTTAACGTTCATATCACCATTCCTCTAGTTTCAGTGACGTGGCAGCGCTGCCACTTGGGCATAACGTTAAATTGCACATTAAAACAGTGATTTGTTAACGTTCATATCACCATTCCTCTAGTTTCAGTCACGTGGCAGCACCGCCACTTGGGCATAACGTTCAATTGCACATTAAAAACAGTGATTTGTTAACGTTCATATCACCATTCCTCTAGTTTCAGTCACGTGGCAGTTCTGTCACTTGGGCATAACGTTCAATTGCACATTCAAAACAGTGATTTGTTAACGTTCATATCACCATTCCTCTAGTTTCAGTCACGTGGCGGCACTGCCACTTGGGCATAACGTTCAATTGCACATTTAAAACAGTGATTTGTTAACGTTCATATCACCATTCCTCTAGATTCAGTCACTTGGCAGCACTGTCACTTGGGCATAACGTTCAATTGCACATTTAAAACAGTGATTTGTTAACGTTCATATCACCATTCCTCTAGTTTCAGTCACGTGGCAGTTCTGTCATTTGGGCATAACGTTCAATTGCACATTCAAAACAGTGATTTGTTAACGTTCATATCACCATACCTCTAGTTTCAGTCACGTGGCAGTTCTGCCACTCGGGCATAACGTTCAATTGCACATTAAAACAGTGATTTGTTAACGTTTGTATCACCATTCCTGTAGTTTCAGTCACGTGGCAACACTGCCACTTGGGCATAACGTTCAATTGCACATTAAAAACAGTGATTTGTTAACGTTCATATCACTATTCCTCAAGTTTCAGTCACGTGGCAGCACTGTCACTTGAGCATAACGTTCAATTTCACATTAAAAACAGTGATTTGTTAACGTTCATATCACCATTCCTCTAGTTTCAGTCACGTGGCAGCACTGTCGTTTGAGCATAACGTTCAATTGCACATTAAAAACAGTGATTTGTTAACGTTCATATCACCATTCCTCTAGTTTCAGTCACACGACAACACTGCCACTTGGGCATAACGTTCAATTGCACATTAAAAACAGTGATTTGTTAACGTTCATATCACCATTTCTCTAGTTTCAGTCATTTGGCAGCACTGTCACTTGGGCATAACGTTCAATTGCACATTAAAAACAGTGATTTGTTAACGTTCAAATCACCACTCCTCTAGTTTCAGTCACGTGGCAGCACAGCCGCTTGGGCATAACGTTCAATTGCACATTAAAAACAGTGACTTGTTAACGTTCATATCACCATTACACTAGTTTCAGTCACGCGACAGCACTGTCACTTGTGCATAACGTTCAATTGCACATTAAAGACAGTGATTTGTTAACGTTCATATCACCACTTATCTAGTTTCAGTCACTTGGCAGCACTGACCCTTGGGCATAACGTTCAATTGCACATTAAAACAGTCATTTGTTAACGTTCATATCACCATTCCTCTAGGTTCAGTCACGTGGCTGAACTGTCTCTTGAGCATAACGTTCAATTGCACATTAAAACAGTGATTTGTAAACATTCATATCACCATTCTTCTAGTTTCTGTCACGTGGCAGCACACACACTTGAGCATAACGTTCAAGTGCACTTAAAAACAGTGATTTGTTAACGTTCATATCACCATTCCTCTAGTTTCAGTCACATGGCAGCACTGTCACTTGAGCATAACGTTCAAGTGCACTTAAAAACAGTGATTTGTTAACGTTCATATCACCATTCCTCTGGTTTCAGTCACGTGGCAGCACTGTCACTTGAGCATAACGTTCAAGTGCACTTAAAAACAGTGATTTGTTAACGTTCATATCACCATTTCTCTAGTTTCACTCACGTGGCAGCACTGTCACTTCACCATAACGTTCAATTGCACATTAAAACAGTGATTTGTTAACGTTCATATCACCATTCTCTAGTTTCAGTCACGTGGCAGATCTGTCACTTGTGCATAACGTTCAATTGCACATTAAAAACAGTGATTTGTTAAGGTTCATATCACCATTCCTCTAGTTTCAGTCACGTGGCAGCACTGCCACTTGGGCATAACTTTCTATTGCACATTAAAACAGTGATTTGTTAACGTTCATATCACCACTCCTCTAGTTTCAGTCACGTGGCAGCTCTATCACTTGGGCATAACGTTCAATTGCACATTAAAACAGTGATTTGTTAACGTTCATATCACCATTCCTCTAGATTCAGTCATTTGGCAGCACTGTCACTTGGGCATAACGTTCAATTGCACATTTAAAACAGTGATTTGTTAACCTTCATATCACCATTCCTCTAGTTTCAGTCACGTGGCAGTTCTGTCACTTGGGCATAACGTTCAATTGCACATTCAAAACAGTGATTTGTTAACGTTCATATCACCATTCCTCTAGTTTCAGTCACGTGGCGGCACTGCCACTTGGGCATAACGTTCAATTGCACATTTAAAACAGTGATTTGTTAACGTTCATATCACCATTCCTCTAGATTCAGTCACTTGGCAGCACTGTCACTTGGGCATAACGTTCAATTGCACATTTAAAACAGTGATTTGTTAACGTTCATATCACCATTCCTCTATTTTCAGTCACGTGGCAGTTCTGTCATTTGGGCATAACGTTCAATTGCGCATTCAAAACAGTGATTTGTTAACGTTCATATCACCATACCTCTAGTTTCAGTCACGTGGCAGTTCTGCCACTCGGGCATAACGTTCAATTGCACATTAAAACAGTGATTTGTTAACGTTCGTATCACCATTCCTGTAGTTTCAGTCACGTGGCAACACTGCCACTTGGGCATAACGTTCAATTGCACATTAAAAACAGTGATTTGTTAACGTTCATATCACCATTCCTCTAGTTTCAGTCACGTGGCAGCACTGTAACTTGAGCATAACATTCAATTGCACATTAAAAACAGTGATTTGTTAGCGTTCATATCACCACTCCTCTAGTTTCAGTCACGTGCAAGCACTGTCACTTGAGCATAACGTTCAATTGCACATTAAAAACAGTGATTTGTTAACGTTCATATCACCATTCCTATAGTTTCAGTCACGTGGCAGCACTGTCGTTTGGGCATAACGTTCAATTGCCCATTAATAACAGTGATTTGTTGACGTTCATATCACCATTCCTCTAGTTTCAGTCACGTGGCAGCACTGTCACTTGAGCATAACATTCAATTGCACATTAAAAACAGTGATTTGTTAGCGTTCATATCACCACTCCTCTAGTTTCAGTCATGTGCAAGCACTGTCACTTGAGAATAACGTTCAATTGCACATTAAAAACAGTGATTTGATAACGTTCATATCACCATTCCTCTAGTTTCAGTCACGTGGCAGCACTGTAACTTGAGCATATCATTCAATTGCACATTAAAAACAGTGATTTGTTAGCGTTCATATCACCACTCGTCTAGTTTCAGTCACGTGCAAGCACTGTCACTTGAGCATAACGTTCAATTGCACATTAAAAACAGTGATTTGTTAACGTTCATATCACTATTCCTCAAGTTTCAGTCACGTGGCAGCACTGTCACTTGAGCATAACGTTCAATTTCACATTAAAAACAGTGATTTGTTAACGTTCATATCACCATTCCTCTAGTTTCAGTCACGTGGCAGCACGGTCGTTTGTGCATAACGTTCAATTGCACATTAAAAACAGTGATTTGTTAACGTTCATATCACCATTCCTCTAGTTTCAGTCACACGACAACACTGCCACTTGGGCATAACGTTCAATTGCACATTAAAAACAGTGATTTGTTAACGTTCATATCACCATTTCTCTAGTTTCAGTCATTTGGCAGCACTGTCACTTGGGCATAACGTTCAATTGCACATTAAAAACAGTGATTTGTTAACGTTCAAATCACCACTCCTCTAGTTTCAGTCACGTGGCAGCACAGCCGCTTGGGCATAACGTTCAATTGCACATTAAAAACAGTGACTTGTTAACGTTCATATCACCATTACACTAGTTTCAGTCACGCGACAGCACTGTCACTTGTGCATAACGTTCAATTGCACATTAAAGACAGTGATTTGTTAACGTTCATATCACCACTTATCTAGTTTCAGTCACTTGGCAGCACTGACCCTTGGGCATAACGTTCAATTGCACATTAAAACAGTCATTTGTTAACGTTCATATCACCATTCCTCTAGGTTCAGTCACGTGGCTGAACTGTCTCTTGTGCATAACGTTCAATTGCACATTAAAACAGTGATTTGTAAACATTCATATCACCATTCTTCTAGTTTCTGTCACGTGGCAGCACTCACACTTGAGCATAACGTTCAAGTGCACTTAAAAACAGTGATTTGTTAACGTTCATATCACCATTCCTCTAGTTTCAGTCACATGGCAGCACTGTCACTTGAGCATAACGTTCAAGTGCACTTAAAAACAGTGATTTGTTAACGTTCATATCACCATTCCTCTGGTTTCAGTCACGTGGCAGCACTGTCACTTGAGCATAACGTTCAAGTGCACTTAAAAACAGTGATTTGTTAACGTTCATATCACCATTCCTCTGGTTTCAGTCACGTGGCAGCACTGTCACTTGAGCATAACGTTCAAGTGCACTTAAAAAAAGTGATTTGTTAACGTTCATATCACCATTTCTCTAGTTTCACTCACGTGGCAGCACTGTCACTTCACCATAACGTTCAATTGCACATTAAAACAGTGATTTGTTAACGTTCATATCACCATTCTCTAGTTTCAGTCACGTGGCAGATCTGTCACTTGTGCATAACGTTCAATTGCACATTAAAAACAGTGATTTGTTAAGGTTCATATCACCATTCCTCTAGTTTCAGTCACGTGGCAGCACTGCCACTTGGGCATAACGTTCTATTGCACATTAAAACAGTGATTTGTTAACGTTCATATCACCACTCCTCTAGTTTCAGTCACGTGGCAGCTCTATCACTTGGGCATAACGTTCAATTGCACATTAAAACAGTGATTTGTTAACGTTCATATCACCATTCCTCTAGATTCAGTCATTTGGCAGCACTGTCACTTGGGCATAACGTTCAATTGCACATTTAAAACAGTGATTTGTTAACCTTCATATCACCATTCCTCTAGTTTCAGTCACGTGGCAGTTCTGTCACTTGGGCATAACGTTCAATTGCACATTCAAAACAGTGATTTGTTAACGTTCATATCACCATTCCTCTAGTTTCAGTCACGTGGCGGCACTGCCACTTGGGCATAACGTTCAATTGCACATTTAAAACAGTGATTTGTTAACGTTCATATCACCATTCCTCTAGATTCAGTCACTTGGCAGCACTGTCACTTGGGCATAACGTTCAATTGCACATTTAAAACAGTGATTTGTTAACGTTCATATCACCATTCCTCTATTTTCAGTCACGTGGCAGTTCTGTCATTTGGGCATAACGTTCAATTGCACATTCAAAACAGTGATTTGTTAACGTTCATATCACCATACCTCTAGTTTCAGTCACGTGGCAGTTCTGCCACTCGGGCATAACGTTCAATTGCACATTAAAACAGTGATTTGTTAACGTTCGTATCACCATTCCTGTAGTTTCAGTCACGTGGCAACACTGCCACTTGGGCATAACGTTCAATTGCACATTAAAAACAGTGATTTGTTAACGTTCATATCACCATTCCTCTAGTTTCAGTCACGTGGCAGCACTGTAACTTGAGCATAACATTCAATTGCACATTAAAAACAGTGATTTGTTAGCGTTCATATCACCACTCCTCTAGTTTCAGTCACGTGCAAGCACTGTCACTTGAGCATAACGTTCAATTGCACATTAAAAACAGTGATTTGTTAACGTTCATATCACCATTCCTATAGTTTCAGTCACGTAGCAGCACTGTCGTTTGGGCATAACGTTCAATTGCCCATTAAAAACAGTGATTTGTTGACGTTCATATCACCATTCCTCTAGTTTCAGTCACGTGGCAGCACTGTCACTTGAGCATAACGTTCAATTGCACATTAAAGACAGTGATTTGTTAACGTTCATATCACCACTTATCTAGTTTCAGTCACTTGGCAGCACTGACCCTTGGGCATAACGTTCAATTGCACATTAAAACAGTCATTTGTTAACGTTCATATCACCATTCCTCTAGGTTCAGTCACGTGGCTGAACTGTCTCTTGTGCATAACGTTCAATTGCACATTAAAACAGTGATTTGTAAACATTCATATCACCATTCTTCTAGTTTCTGTCACGTGGCAGCACTCACACTTGAGCATAACGTTCAAGTGCACTTAAAAACAGTGATTTGTTAACGTTCATATCACCATTCCTCTAGTTTCAGTCACATGGCAGCACTGTCACTTGAGCATAACGTTCAAGTGCACTTAAAAACAGTGATTTGTTAACGTTCATATCACCATTCCTCTGGTTTCAGTCACGTGGCAGCACTGTCACTTGAGCATAACGTTCAAGTGCACTTAAAAACAGTGATTTGTTAACGTTCATATCACCATTCCTCTGGTTTCAGTCACGTGGCAGCACTGTCACTTGAGCATAACGTTCAAGTGCACTTAAAAACAGTGATTTGTTAACGTTCATATCACCATTTCTCTAGTTTCACTCACGTGGCAGCACTGTCACTTCACCATAACGTTCAATTGCACATTAAAACAGTGATTTGTTAACGTTCATATCACCATTCTCTAGTTTCAGTCACGTGGCAGATCTGTCACTTGTGCATAACGTTCAATTGCACATTAAAAACAGTGATTTGTTAAGGTTCATATCACCATTCCTCTAGTTTCAGTCACGTGGCAGCACTGCCACTTGGGCATAACGTTCTATTGCACATTAAAACAGTGATTTGTTAACGTTCATATCACCACTCCTCTAGTTTCAGTCACGTGGCAGCTCTATCACTTGGGCATAACGTTCAATTGCACATTAAAACAGTGATTTGTTAACGTTCATATCACCATTCCTCTAGATTCAGTCATTTGGCAGCACTGTCACTTGGGCATAACGTTCAATTGCACATTTAAAACAGTGATTTGTTAACCTTCATATCACCATTCCTCTAGTTTCAGTCACGTGGCAGTTCTGTCACTTGGGCATAACGTTCAATTGCACATTCAAAACAGTGATTTGTTAACGTTCATATCACCATTCCTCTAGTTTCAGTCACGTGGCGGCACTGCCACTTGGGCATAACGTTCAATTGCACATTTAAAACAGTGATTTGTTAACGTTCATATCACCATTCCTCTAGATTCAGTCACTTGGCAGCACTGTCACTTGGGCATAACGTTCAATTGCACATTTAAAACAGTGATTTGTTAACGTTCATATCACCATTCCTCTATTTTCAGTCACGTGGCAGTTCTGTCATTTGGGCATAACGTTCAATTGCACATTCAAAACAGTGATTTGTTAACGTTCATATCACCATACCTCTAGTTTCAGTCACGTGGCAGTTCTGCCACTCGGGCATAACGTTCAATTGCACATTAAAACAGTGATTTGTTAACGTTCGTATCACCATTCCTGTAGTTTCAGTCACGTGGCAACACTGCCACTTGGGCATAACGTTCAATTGCACATTAAAAACAGTGATTTGTTAACGTTCATATCACCATTCCTCTAGTTTCAGTCACGTGGCAGCACTGTAACTTGAGCATAACATTCAATTGCACATTAAAAACAGTGATTTGTTAGCGTTCATATCACCACTCCTCTAGTTTCAGTCACGTGCAAGCACTGTCACTTGAGCATAACGTTCAATTGCACATTAAAAACAGTGATTTGTTAACGTTCATATCACCATTCCTATAGTTTCAGTCACGTAGCAGCACTGTCGTTTGGGCATAACGTTCAATTGCCCATTAAAAACAGTGATTTGTTGACGTTCATATCACCATTCCTCTAGTTTCAGTCACGTGGCAGCACTGTCACTTGAGCATAACATTCAATTGCACATTAAAAACAGTGATTTGTTAGCGTTCATATCACCACTCCTCTAGTTTCAGTCATGTGCAAGCACTGTCACTTGAGAATAACGTTCAATTGCACATTAAAAACAGTGATTTGATAACGTTCATATCACCATTCCTCTAGTTTCAGTCACGTGGCAGCACTGTAACTTGAGCATATCATTCAATTGCACATTAAAAACAGTGATTTGTTAGCGTTCATATCACCACTCGTCTAGTTTCAGTCACGTGCAAGCACTGTCACTTGAGCATAACGTTCAATTGCACATTAAAAAGAGTGATTTGTTAACGTTCATATCACTATTCCTCAAGTTTCAGTCACGTGGCAGCACTGTCACTTGAGCATAACGTTCAATTTCACATTAAAAACAGTGATTTGTTAACGTTCATATCACCATTCCTCTAGTTTCAGTCACGTGGCAGCACGGTCGTTTGTGCATAACGTTCAATTGCACATTAAAAACAGTGATTTGTTAACGTTCATATCACCATTCCTCTAGTTTCAGTCACACGACAACACTGCCACTTGGGCATAACGTTCAATTGCACATTAAAAACAGTGATTTGTTAACGTTCATATCACCATTTCTCTAGTTTCAGTCATTTGGCAGCACTGTCACTTGGGCATAACGTTCAATTGCACATTAAAAACAGTGATTTGTTAACGTTCAAATCACCACTCCTCTAGTTTCAGTCACGTGGCAGCACAGCCGCTTGGGCAAAACGTTCAATTGCACATTAAAAACAGTGACTTGTTAACGTTCATATCACCATTACACTAGTTTCAGTCACGCGACAGCACTGTCACTTGTGCATAACGTTCAATTGCACATTAAAGACAGTGATTTGTTAACGTTCATATCACCACTTATCTAGTTTCAGTCACTTGGCAGCACTGACCCTTGGGCATAACGTTCAATTGCACATTAAAACAGTCATTTGTTAACGTTCATATCACCATTCCTCTAGGTTCAGTCACGTGGCTGAACTGTCTCTTGTGCATAACGTTCAATTGCACATTAAAACAGTGATTTGTAAACATTCATATCACCATTCTTCTAGTTTCTGTCACGTGGCAGCACTCACACTTGAGCATAACGTTCAAGTGCACTTAAAAACAGTGATTTGTTAACGTTCATATCACCATTCCTCTAGTTTCAGTCACATGGCAGCACTGTCACTTGAGCATAACGTTCAAGTGCACTTAAAAACAGTGATTTGTTAACGTTCATATCACCATTCCTCTGGTTTCAGTCACGTGGCAGCACTGTCACTTGAGCATAACGTTCAAGTGCACTTAAAAACAGTGATTTGTTAACGTTCATATCACCATTTCTCTAGTTTCACTCACGTGGCAGCACTGTCACTTCACCATAACGTTCAATTGCACATTAAAACAGTGATTTGTTAACGTTCATATCACCATTCTCTAGTTTCAGTCACGTGGCAGATCTGTCACTTGTGCATAACGTTCAATTGCACATTAAAAACAGTGATTTGTTAAGGTTCATATCACCATTCCTCTAGTTTCAGTCACGTGGCAGCACTGCCACTTGGGCATAACGTTCTATTGCACATTAAAACAGTGATTTGTTAACGTTCATATCACCACTCCTCTAGTTTCAGTCACGTGGCAGCTCTATCACTTGGGCATAACGTTCAATTGCACATTAAAACAGTGATTTGTTAACGTTCATATCACCATTCCTCTAGATTCAGTCATTTGGCAGCACTGTCACTTGGGCATAACGTTCAATTGCACATTTAAAACAGTGATTTGTTAACGTTCATATCACCATTCCTCTAGTTTCAGTCACGTGGCAGTTCTGTCACTTGGGCATAACATTCAATTGCACATTCAAAACAGTGATTTGTTAACGTTCATATCACCATTCCTCTAGTTTCAGTCACGTGGCGGCACTGCCACTTGGGCATAACGTTCAATTGCACATTTAAAACAGTGATTTGTTAACGTTCATATCACCATTCCTCTAGATTCAGTCACTTGGCAGCACTGTCACTTGGGCATAACGTTCAATTGCATTTTTAAAACAGTGATTTGTTAACGTTCATATCACCATTCCTCTATTTTCAGTCACGTGGCAGTTCTGTCATTTGGGCATAACGTTCAATTGCACATTCAAAACAGTGATTTGTTAACGTTCATATCACCATACCTCTAGTTTCAGTCACGTGGCAGTTCTGCCACTCGGGCATAACGTTCAATTGCACATTAAAACAGTGATTTGTTAACGTTCGTATCACCATTCCTGTAGTTTCAGTCACGTGGCAACACTGCCACTTGGGCATAACGTTCAATTGCACATTAAAAACAGTGATTTGTTAACGTTCATATCACCATTCCTCTAGTTTCAGTCACGTGGCAGCACTGTAACTTGAGCATAACATTCAATTGCACATTAAAAACAGTGATTTGTTAGCGTTCATATCACCACTCCTCTAGTTTCAGTCACGTGCAAGCACTGTCACTTGAGCATAACGTTCAATTGCACATTAAAAACAGTGATTTGTTAACGTTCATATCACCATTCCTATAGTTTCAGTCACGTGGCAGCACTGTCGTTTGGGCATAACGTTCAATTGCCCATTAAAAACAGTGATTTGTTGACGTTCATATCACCATTCCTCTAGTTTCAGTCACGTGGCAGCACTGTCACTTGAGCATAACATTCAATTGCACATTAAAAACAGTGATTTGTTAGCGTCCATATCACCACTCCTCTAGTTTCAGTCATGTGCAAGCACTGTCACTTGAGAATAACGTTCAATTGCACATTAAAAACAGTGATTTGATAACGTTCATATCACCATTCCTCTAGTTTCAGTCACGTGGCAGCACTGTAACTTGAGCATATCATTCAATTGCACATTAAAAACAGTGATTTGTTAGCGTTCATATCACCACTCGTCTAGTTTCAGTCACGTGCAAGCACTGTCACTTGAGCATAACGTTCAATTGCACATTCAAAACAGTGATTTGTTAACGTTCATATCACTATTCCTCAAGTTTCAGTCACGTGGCAGCACTGTCACTTGAGCATAACGTTCAATTTCACATTAAAAACAGTGATTTGTTAACGTTCATATCACCATTCCTCTAGTTTCAGTCACGTGGCAGCACTGTCGTTTGAGCATAACGTTCAATTGCACATTAAAAACAGTGATTTGTTAACGTTCATATCACCATTCCTCTAGTTTCAGTCACACGACAACACTGCCACTTGGGCATAACGTTCAATTGCACATTAAAAACAGTGATTTGTTAACGTTCATATCACCATTTCTCTAGTTTCAGTCATTTGGCAGCACTGTCACTTGGGCATAACGTTCAATTGCACATTAAAAACAGTGATTTGTTAACGTTCAAATCACCACTCCTCTAGTTTCAGTCACGTGGCAGCACAGCCGCTTGGGCATAACGTTCAATTGCACATTAAAAACAGTGACTTGTTAACGTTCATATCACCATTACACTAGTTTCAGTCACGCGACAGCACTGTCACTTGTGCATAACGTTCAATTGCACATTAAAGACAGTGATTTGTTAACGTTCATATCACCACTTATCTAGTTTCAGTCACTTGGCAGCACTGACCCTTGGGCATAACGTTCAATTGCACATTAAAACAGTCATTTGTTAACGTTCATATCACCATTCCTCTAGGTTCAGTCACGTGGCTGAACTGTCTCTTGTGCATAACGTTCAATTGCACATTAAAACAGTGATTTGTAAACATTCATATCACCATTCTTCTAGTTTCTGTCACGTGGCAGCACTCACACTTGAGCATAACGTTCAAGTGCACTTAAAAACAGTGATTTGTTAACGTTCATATCACCATTCCTCTAGTTTCAGTCACATGGCAGCACTGTCACTTGAGCATAACGTTCAAGTGCACTTAAAAACAGTGATTTGTTAACGTTCATATCACCATTCCTCTGGTTTCAGTCACGTGGCAGCACTGTCACTTGAGCATAACGTTCAAGTGCACTTAAAAACAGTGATTTGTTAACGTTCATATCACCATTTCTCTAGTTTCACTCACGTGGCAGCACTGTCACTTCACCATAACGTTCAATTGCACATTAAAACAGTGATTTGTTAACGTTCATATCACCATTCTCTAGTTTCAGTCACGTGGCAGATCTGTCACTTGTGCATAACGTTCAATTGCACATTAAAAACAGTGATTTGTTAAGGTTCATATCACCATTCCTCTAGTTTCAGTCACGTGGCAGCACTGCCACTTGGGCATAACGTTCTATTGCACATTAAAACAGTGATTTGTTAACGTTCATATCACCACTCCTCTAGTTTCAGTCACGTGGCAGCTCTATCACTTGGGCATAACGTTCAATTGCACATTAAAACAGTGATTTGTTAACGTTCATATCACCATTCCTCTAGATTCAGTCATTTGGCAGCACTGTCACTTGGGCATAACGTTCAATTGCACATTTAAAACAGTGATTTGTTAA
The DNA here is from genome assembly GCA_946902985.2 of Meconema thalassinum. NCBI lineage: Eukaryota > Metazoa > Arthropoda > Insecta > Orthoptera > Tettigoniidae > Meconema > Meconema thalassinum. Next base: position 53,482,222 of record OX336388.2, on the reverse strand, counting down.
CGTTCATATCACCATTCCTCTAGTTTCAGTCACGTGGCAGTTCTGTCACTTGGGCATAACGTTCAATTGCACATTCAAAACAGTGATTTGTTAACGTTCATATCACCATTCCTCTAGTTTCAGTCACGTGGCGGCACTGCCACTTGGGCATAACGTTCAATTGCACATTTAAAACAGTGATTTGTTAACGTTCATATCACCATTCCTCTAGATTCAGTCACTTGGCAGCACTGTCACTTGGGCATAACGTTCAATTGCACATTTAAAACAGTGATTTGTTAACGTTCATATCACCATTCCTCTATTTTCAGTCACGTGGCAGTTCTGTCATTTGGGCATAACGTTCAATTGCACATTCAAAACAGTGATTTGTTAACGTTCATATCACCATACCTCTAGTTTCAGTCACGTGGCAGTTCTGCCACTCGGGCATAACGTTCAATTGCACATTAAAACAGTGATTTGTTAACGTTCGTATCACCATTCCTGTAGTTTCAGTCACGTGGCAACACTGCCACTTGGGCATAACGTTCAATTGCACATTAAAAACAGTGATTTGTTAACGTTCATATCACCATTCCTCTAGTTTCAGTCACGTGGCAGCACTGTAACTTGAGCATAACATTCAATTGCACATTAAAAACAGTGATTTGTTAGCGTTCATATCACCACTCCTCTAGTTTCAGTCACGTGCAAGCACTGTCACTTGAGCATAACGTTCAATTGCACATTAAAAACAGTGATTTGTTAACGTTCATATCACCATTCCTATAGTTTCAGTCACGTGGCAGCACTGTCGTTTGGGCATAACGTTCAATTGCCCATTAAAAACAGTGATTTGTTGACGTTCATATCACCATTCCTCTAGTTTCAGTCACGTGGCAGCACTGTCACTTGAGCATAACATTCAATTGCGGATTAAAAACAGTGATTTGTTAGCGTTCATATCACCACTCCTCTAGTTTCAGTCATGTGCAAGCACTGTCACTTGAGAATAACGTTCAATTGCACATTAAAAACAGTGATTTGATAACGTTCATATCACCATTCCTCTAGTTTCAGTCACGTGGCAGCACTGTAACTTGAGCATATCATTCAATTGCACATTAAAAACAGTGATTTGTTAGCGTTCATATCACCACTCCTCTAGTTTCAGTCACGTGCAAGCACTGTCACTTGAGCATAACGTTCAATTGCACATTAAAAACAGTGATTTGTTAACGTTCATATCACCATTCCTATAGTTTCAGTCACGTGGCAGCACTGTCGTTTGGGCATAACGTTCAATTGCACATTAAAAACAGTGATTTGTTGACGTTCATATCACCATTCCTCTAGTTTCAGTCACGTGGCAGCACTGTCACTTGAGCATAACGTTCAAATGCACATTAAAAACAGTGATTTGTTAACGATCATATCACCACTCCTGTAGTTTCAGTCATACGACAGCACTGTCACTTGGGCATAACGTTCAATTGCACATTTAAAACAGTGATTTGTTAACGTTCATATCACCATTCCTTTAGTTTCAGTCACGTGGCAGCTCTGTCACTTGGGAATAACGATCAATTGCACATTAAAAACAGTGATTTGTTAACGTTCATATCACCACTCCTCTAGCTTCAGTCACACGACAGCACTGCCACTTGGGCATAACGTTCAATTGCACATTAAAAACAGTGATTTTTAAACGTTCTTATCACCATTCCTCTAGTTTCAGTCACGTGGCAGCACTGTCGTTTGGGCATAACGTTCAATTGCACATTAAAAACAGTGATTTGTAAACGTTCATATCACCATTCCTCTAGTTTCAGTCACACGACAGCACTGCCACTTGGGCATAACGTTCAATTGCACATTAAAAACAGTGATTTTTAAACGTTCATATCACCAATTTTCTAGTTTCAGTCACGTGGCAGCACTGTCGTTTGGGCCTAACGTTCAATTGCACATTAAAAACAGTGATTTGTTAATGTTCATATCACCATTCCTCTAGTTTCAGTCACGCGACAGCACTGTCACTTGGGCATAACGTTCAATTGCACATTAAAAACAGTGATTTGTTAACGTTCATATCACCACTCCTCAAGTTTAGGTCACGTGGCAGCACCGCCACTTGAGCATAACGTTCAATTGTATATTAAAAACAATGATTTGTTAACGTTCATATCACCATTCCTCTAGTTTCAGTGACGTGGCAGCGCTGCCACTTGGGCATAACGTTCAATTGCACATTAAAAACAGTGATTTGTTAACGTTCATATCACCATTCCTCTAGTTTCAGTCACGTGGCAGCACTGTCGTTTGGGCATAACGTTCAATTGCTCATTAAAACAGTGATTTGTTAACATTCATATCAGCATTCCTCTAGTTTCAATCACACGACAGCACTGTCACTTGGGCATAACGTTAAATTGCACATTAAAAACAGTGATTTGTTAACGTTCATATCACCATTCCTCTAGTTTCAGTCACGTGGCAGCACCGCCACTTGGGCATAACGTTCAATTGCACATTAAAAACAGTGATTTTTAAACGTTCATATCACCATACCTCTAGTTTCAGTCACTTGGCAGCACTGTCACTTGAGGGTAACGTTCAATTGCACATTAAAACAGTGATGTGTTGACGTTCATATCACCATTCCTGTAGTTTCAGTCAAGTGGAAGCACTGTCACTTGGGAATAACGTTCAAATGCACATTTAAAACAGTGATTTGTTAACGTTAATATCACCATTCCTCTAGTTTCAGTCACGTGGCAGCACTGTAACTTGAGCATAAAGTTCAATTGCACATTAAAAACAGTGATTTGTTAACCTTCATATCAGGGGCAGATGACCTCGTAGTTCCGCCCCTTAAAACAACAATAACTAACTAACTACCTAACGTTCATATCACCATTCCTCTAGTTTCAGCCACGTGGCAGCACTGTCGTTTGGGCATAACGTTCAATTGCACATTAAAAACATTGATTTGTTAACGTTCATATCACCATTCCTGTAGTTTCAGTCACACGACAGCACTGCCACTTGGGCATAACGTTCAATTGCACATTAAAAACAGTGATTTGTTAACGTTCACATCACCACTCCTCTAGTTTCAGTCACGTGGCAGCAATGTCACTTGGGCATAACGTTCAAATGCACATTAAAGCAGTGATTTGTTAATGTTTAAATCACCACTCCTCTTGTTTCAGTCACGTGGCAGCTCCGCCACTTGGGCATAACGTTCAATTGCACATTAAAAACAGTGATTTGTTAAGTTTGATATCACCATTCCTATAGTTTCAGTCACGTGGCAGCACTGCCACTTGGGCATAACGTTCAATTGCACATTAAAACAGTGATTTGTTAACGTTCATATCACCACTCCTCTAGTTTCAGTCACGTGGCAGCTCTGTCACTTGGGCATAACGTTCAAATGCACTTTTAAAACAGTGATTTGTTAACGTTAATATCACCATTCCTCTAGTTTCAGTCACGTGGCAGCACTGTAACTTGAGCATAAAGTTCAATTGCACATTAAAAACAGTGATTTGTTAACCTTCATATCAGGGGCAGATGACCTCGTAGTTCCGCCCCTTAAAACAACAATAACTAACTAACTACCTAACGTTCATATCACCATTCCTCTAGTTTCAGTGACGTGGCAGCACTGTCACTTGAGCATAACGTACAATTGCACATTGTAAACAGTGATTTGTTAACGTTCATATCACCATTCCTCTAGTTTCAGTCACGTGGCAGCACTGTCACTTGAGCATAACGTTCAAGTGCACTTAAAATCAGTGATTTGTTAACGTTCATATCACCATTCCTCTAGTTTCAGTCACGTGGCAGCACTGTCACTTAAGTATAACTTTCAATTGCACATTAAAACAGTGATTTGTTAACGTTCATGTCACCATTCCTCTAGTTTCAGTCACGTGGCAGCACCGCCACTTGAGCATAACGTTCAATTGCACATTAAAAACAGTGATTTGTTAACATTCATATCACCATTCCTCTAGTTTCAGTGACGTGGCAGCACTGTCACTTGAGCATAACGTACAATTGCACATTGTAAACAGTGATTTGTTAACGTTCATATCACCATTCCTCTAGTTTCAGTCACACGACAGCACTGCCACTTGGGCATAACGTTCAATTGCACATTAAAAACAGTGATTTTTAAACGTTCATATCACCATTTTTCTAGTTTCAGTTACGTGGCAGCACTGTCGTTTGGGCATAACGTTCAATTGCACATTAAAAACAGTGATTTGTTAATGTTCATATCACCATTCCTCTAGTTTCAGTCACGCGACAGCACTGTCACTTGGGCATAACGTTCAATTGCACATTAAAAACAGTGATTTGTTAACGTTCATATCACCACTCCTCAAGTTTTGGTCACGTGGCAGCACCGCCACTTGAGCATAACGTTCAATTGTATATTAAAAACAGTGATTTGTTAACGTTCATATCACCATTCCTCTAGTTTCAGTGACGTGGCAGCGCTGCCACTTGGGCATAACGTTCAATTGCACATTAAAAACAGTGATTTGTTAACGTTCGTATCACCATTCCTCTAGTTTCAGTCACGTGGCAGCACTGTCGTTTGGGCATAACGTTCAATTGCTCATTAAAACAGTGATTTGTTAACGTTCATATCAGCATTCCTCTAGTTTCAATCACACGACAGCACTGTCACTTGGGCATAACGTTAAATTGCACATTAAAAACAGTGATTTGTTAATGTTCACATCACCACTCCTCTAGATTCAGTCACGTGGCAGCACCGCCACTTGGGCATAACGTTCAATTGCACATTAAAAACAGTGATTTGTTAACGTTCATATCACCATTCCTCTAGTTTCAGTCACGTGGAAGCACTGTCACTTCAGCATAACGTTCAATTGCACATTAAAACAGTGATTTGTTAACGTTCATATCACCATTCCTGTAGTTTCAGTCAAGTAGCAGCGCTGTCACTTGGGAATAACGTTCAATTGCACACTTAAAACAGTGATTTGTTAACGTTCATATCACTATTCCTCAAGTTTCAGTCACGTGGAAGCACTGTCACTTGAGCATAACGTTCAATTTCACATTAAAACAGTGATTTGTTAACGTTCATACCACCATTCCTCTAGTTTCAGTCACGTGGCAGCACTGTCGTTTGAGCATAACGTTCAATTGCACATTAAAAACAGTGATTTGTTAAAGTTCATATCACCATTCCTCTAGTTTCAGTCACACGACAACACTGCCACTTGGGCATAACGTTCAATTGCACATTAATACAGTGATTTGTTAACGTTCATATCACCTTTTCTCTAGTTTGTCATTTGGCAGCACTGTCACTTGTGCATAACGTTCAATTGCACATTAAAGACAGTGATTTGTTAACGTTCATATCACCACTCATCTAGTTTCAGTCACTTGGCAGCACTGACCCTTGGGCATAACGTTCAATTGCACATTAAAACAGTCATTTGTTAACGTTCATATCACCATTCCTCTAGTTTCAGTCACATGGCAGCACTGTCACTTGAGCATAACGTTCAAGTGCACTTAAAACAGTGATTTGTTAACGTTCATATCACCATTCCTCTAGTTTCAGTCACGTGGCAGCACTGTCACTTGAGCATAACGTTCAAGTGCACTTAAAAACAGTGATTTGTTAACGTTCATATCACCATTCCTCTAGTTTCACTCACGTGGCAGCACTGTCACTTCACCATAACGTTCAATTGCACATTAAAACAGTGATTTGTTAACGTTCATATCACCATTCTCTAGTTTCAGTCACGTGGCAGATCTGTCACTTGTGCATAACGTTCAATTGCACATTAAAAACAGTGATTTGTTAAGGTTCATATCACCATTCCTCTAGTTTCAGTCACGTGGCAGCACTGCCACTTGGGCATAACGTTCAATTGCACATTAAAACAGTGATTTGTTAACGTTCATATCACCACTCCTCTAGTTTCAGTCACGTGGCAGCTCTATCACTTGGGCATAACGTTCAATTGCACATTAAAACAGTGATTTGTTAACGTTCATATCACCATTCCTCCAGATTCAGTCATTTGGCAGCACTGTCACTTGGGCATAACGTTCAATTCCACATTTAAAACAGTGATTTGTTAACGTTCATATCACCATTCCTCTAGTTTCAGTCACGTGGCAGTTCTGTCACTTGGGCATAACGTTCAATTGCACATTCAAATCAGTGATTTGTTAACGTTCATATCACCATTCCCCTAGTTTCAGTCACGTGGCGGCACTGCCACTTGGGCATAACGTTCAATTGCGCATTTAAAACAGTGATTTGTTAACGTTCATATCACCATTCCTCTAGATTCAGTCACTTGGCAGCACTGTCACTTGGGCATAACGTTCAATTGCACATTTAAAACAGTGATTTGTTAACGTTCATATCACCATTCCTCTAGTTTCAGTCACGTGGCAGTTCTGTCACTTGGGCATAACGTTCAATTGCACATTAAAACAGTGATTTGTTAACGTTCATATCACCATTCCTCTAGATTCAGTCACTTGGCAGCACTGTCACTTGGGCATAACGTTCAATTGCACATTTAAAACAGTGATTTGTTAACGTTGATATCACCATTCCTCTAGTTTCAGTCACGTGGCAGTTCTGTCACTTGGGCATAACGTTCAATTGCACATTCAAAACAGTGATTTGTTAACGTTCATATCACCATTCCTCTAGATTCAGTCATTTGGCAGCACTGTCACTTGGGCATAACGTTCAATTCCACATTTAAAACAGTGATTTGTTAACGTTCATATCACCATTCCTCTAGTTTCAGTCACGTGGCAGTTCTGTCACTTGGGCATAACGTTCAATTGCACATTCAAAACAGTGATTTGTTAACGTTCATATCACCATTCCTCTAGTTTCAGTCACGTGGCGGCACTGCCACTTGGGCATAACGTTCAATTGCGCATTTAAAACAGTGATTTGTTAACGTTCATATCACTATTCCTCTAGATTCAGTCACTTGGCAGCACTGTCACTTGGGCATAACGTTCAATTGCACATTTAAAACAGTGATTTGTTAACGTTCATATCACCATTCCTCTAGTTTCAGTCACGTGGCAGTTCTGTCACTTGGGCATAACGTTCAATTGCACATTCAAAACAGTGATTTGTTAACGTTCATATCACCATTCCTCTAGATTCAGTCACTTGGCAGCACTGTCACTTGGGCATAACGTTCAATTGCACATTTAAAACAGTGATTTGTTAACGTTCATATCACCATTCCTCTAGTTTCAGTCACGTGGCAGTTCTGTCACTTGGGCATAACGTTCAATTGCACATTCAAAACAGTGATTTGTTAACGTTCATATCACCATTCCTCTAGTTTCAGTCACGTGGCGGCACTGCCACTTGGGCATAACGTTCAATTGCACATTAAAAACAGTGATTTGTTAACGTTCATATCACCATTCCTCTAGTTTCAGTCACGTGGCAGCACTGTAACTTGAGCATAACATTCAATTGCACATTAAAAACAGTGATTTGTTAGCGTTCATATCACCACTCCTCTAGTTTCAGTCACGTGCAAGCACTGTCACTTGAGCATAACGTTCAATTGCACATTAAAAACAGTGATTTGTTAACGTTCATATCACCATTCCTATAGTTTCAGTCACGTGGCAGCACTGTCGTTTGGGCATAACGTTCAATTGCACATTAAAAACAGTGATTTGTTGACGTTCATATCACCATTCCTCTAGTTTCAGTCACGTTACAGCACTGTCACTTGAGCATAACATTCAATTGCACATTAAAAACAGTGATTTGTTAGCGTTCATATCACCACTCCTCTAGTTTCAGTCACGTGCAAGCACTGTCACTTGAGAATAACGTTCAATTGCACATTAAAAACAGTGATTTGTTAACGTTCATATCACCATTCCTCTAGTTTCAGTCACGTGGCGGCACTGTAACTTGAGCATATCATTCAATTGCACATTAAAAACAGTGATTTGTTAGCGTTCATATCACCACTCCTCTAGTTTCAGTCACGTGCAAGCACTGTCACTTGAGCATAACGTTCAATTGCACATTAAAAACAGTGATTTGTTAACGTTCATATCACCATTCCTCTAGTTTCAGTCACGTGGCAGCACTGTCACTTGAGCATAACGTTCAAGTGCACTTAAAAACAGTGATTTGTTAACGTTCATATCACCATTCCTCTAGTTTCACTCACGTGGCAGAACTGTCACTTCACCATAACGTTCAATTGCACATTAAAACAGTGATTTGTTAACGTTCATATCACCATTCTCTAGTTTCAGTCACGTGGCAGATCTGTCACTTGTGCATAACGTTCAATTGCACATTAAAAACAGTGATTTGTTAAGGTTCATATCACCATTCCTCTAGTTTCAGTCACGTGGCAGCACTACCACTTGGGCATAACGTTCAATTTCACATTAAAACAGTGATTTGTTAACGTTCATATCACCACTCCTCTAGTTTCAGTCACGTGGCAGCTCTATCACTTGGGCATAACGTTCAATTGCACATTAAAACAGTGATTTGTTAACGTTCATATCACCATTCCTCTAGATTCAGTCATTTGGCAGCACTGTCACTTGGGCATAACGTTCAATTGCACATTTAAAACAGTGATTTGTTAACGTTCATATCACCATTCCTCTAGTTTCAGTCACGTGGCAGTTCTGTCACTTGGGCATAACGTTCAATTGCACATTCAAAACAGTGATTTGTTAACGTTCATATCACCATTCCTCTAGTTTCAGTCACGAGGCGGCACTGCCACTTGGGCATAACGATCAATTGCACATTTAAAACAGTGATTTGTTAACGTTCATATCACCATTCCTCTAGATTCAGTCACTTGGCAGCACTGTCACTTGGGCATAACGTTCAATTGCACATTTAAAACAGTGATTTGTTAACGTTCATATCACCATTCCTCTAGTTTCAGTCACGTGGCAGTTCTGTCACTTGGGCATAACGTTCAATTGCACATTCAAAACAGTGATTTGTTAACGTTCATATCACCATACCTCTAGTTTCAGTCACGTGGCAGTTCTGCCACTCGGGCATAACGTTCAATTGCACATTAAAACAGTGATTTGTTAACGTTCGTATCACCATTCGTGTAGTTTCAGTCACGTGGCAACACTGCCACTTGGGCATAACGTTCAATTGCACATTAAAAACAGTGATTTGTTAACGTTCATATCACCATTCCTCTAGTTTCAGTCACGTGGCAGCACTGTAACTTGAGCATAACATTCAATTGCACATTAAAAACAGTGATTTGTTAGCGTTCATATCACCACTCCTCTAGTTTCAGTCACGTGCAAGCACTGTCACTTGAGAATAACGTTCAATTGCACATTAAAAACAGTGATTTGTTAATTTCATATCACCATTCCTCTAGTTTCAGTCACGTGGCAGCACTGTAACTTGAGCATATCATTCAATTGCACATTAAAAACAGTGATTTGTTAGCGTTCATATCACCACTCCTCTAGTTTCAGTCACGTGCAAGCACTGTCACTTGAGCATAACGTTCAATTGCACATTAAAAACAGTGATTTGTTAACGTTCATATCACCATTCCTATAGTTTCAGTCACGTGGCAGCACTGTCGTTTGGGCATAACGTTCAATTGCACATTAAAACAGTGATTTGTTGACGTTCATATCACCATTCCTCTAGTTTCAGTCACGTGGCAGCACTGTCACTTGAGCATAACGTTCAAATGCACATTAAAACAGTGATTTGTTAACGATCATATCACCACTCCTCTAGTTTCAGTCATACGACAGCACTGTCACTTGGGCATAACGTTCAATTGCACATTAAAACAGTGATTTGTTAACGTTCATATCACCATTCTCTAGTTTCAGTCACGTGGCAGATCTCTCACTTGTGCATAACGTTCAATTGCACATTAAAAACAGTGATTTGTTAGCGTTCATATCACCACTCCTCTAGTTTCAGTCACGTGCAAGCACTGTCACTTGAGCATAACGTTCAATTGCACATTAAAAACAGTGATTTGTTAACGTTCATATCACCATTCCTATAGTTTCAGTCACGTGGCAGCACTGTCGTTTGGGCATAACGTTCAATTGCACATTAAAAACAGTGATTTGTTGACGTTCATATCACCATTCCTCTAGTTTCAGTCACGTGGCAGCACTGTCACTTGAGCATAACGTTCAAGTGCACTTAAAAACAGTGATTTGTTAACGTTCATATCACCATTCCTCTAGTTTCACTCACGTGGCAGCACTGTCACTTCACCATAACGTTCAATTGCACATTAAAACAGTGATTTGTTAACGTTCATATCACCATTCTCTAGATTCAGTCACGTGGCAGATCTGTCACTTGTGCATAACGTTCAATTGCACATTAAAAACAGTGATTTGTTAAGGTTCATATCACCATTCCTCTAGTTTCAGTCACGTGGCAGCACTGCCACTTGGGCATAACGTTCAATTGCACATTAAAACAGTGATTTGTTAACGTTCATATCACCACTCCTCTAGTTTCAGTCACGTGGCAGCTCTGTCACTTGGGCATAACGTTCAATTCCACATTAAAACAGTGATTTGTAAACGTTCATATCACCATTCCTCTAGATTCAGTCATTTGGCAGCACTGTCACTTGGGCATAACGTTCAATTGCACATTTAAAACAGTGATTTGTTAACATTCATATCACCATTCCTCTAGTTTCAGTCACGTGGCAGTTCTGTCACTTGGGCATAACGTTCAATTGCACATTCAAAACAGTGATTTGTTAACGTTCATATCACCATTCCTCTAGTTTCAGTCACGTGGCGGCACTGCCACTTGGGCATAACGTTCAATTGCACATTTAAAACAGTGATTTGTTAACGTTCATATCACCATTCCTCTAGATTCAGTCACGTGGCAGTTCTGTCACTTGGGCATAACGTTCAATTGCACATTAAAACAGTGATTTGTTAACGTTCATATCACCATTCCTCTAGATTCAGTCACTTGGCAGCACTGTCACTTGGGCATAACGTTCAATTGCACATTTAAAACAGTGATTTGTTAACGTTGATATCACCATTCCTCTAGTTTCAGTCACGTGGCAGTTCTGTCACTTGGGCATAACGTTCAATTGCACATTCAAAACAGTGATTTGTTAACGTTCATATCACCATTCCTCTAGATTCAGTCATTTGGCAGCACTGTCACTTGGGCATAACGTTCAATTCCACATTTAAAACAGTGATTTGTTAACGTTCATATCACCATTCCTCTAGTTTCAGTCACGTGGCAGTTCTGTCACTTGGGCATAACGTTCAATTGCACATTCAAAACAGTGATATGTTAACGTTCATATCACCATTCCTCTAGTTTCAGTCACGTGGCGGCACTGCCACTTGGGCATAACGTTCAATTGCGCATTTAAAACAGTGATTTGTTAACGTTCATATCACCATTCCTCTAGATTCAGTCACTTGGCAGCACTGTCACTTGGGCATAACGTTCAATTGCACATTTAAAACAGTGATTTGTTAACGTTCATATCACCATTCCTCTAGTTTCAGTCACGTGGCAGTTCTGTCACTTGGGCATAACGTTCAATTGCACATTCAAAACAGTGATTTGTTAACGTTCATATCACCATTCCTCTAGATTCAGTCATTTGGCAGCACTGTCACTTGGGCATAACGTTCAATTCCTCATTTAAAACAGTGATTTGTTAACGTTCATATCACCATTCCTCTAGTTTCTGTCACACGACAACACTGCCACTTGGGCATAACGTTCAATTGCACATTCAAAACAGTGATTTGTTAACGTTCATATCACCATTCCTCTAGTTTCAGTCACGTGGCGGCACTGCCACTTGGGCATAACGTTCAATTGCGCATTTAAAACAGTGATTTGTTAACGTTCATATCACCATTCCTCTAGATTCAGTCACTTGGCAGCACTGTCACTTGGGCATAACGTTCAATTGCACATTTAAAACAGTGATTTGTTAACGTTCATATCACCATTCCTCTAGTTTCAGTCACGTGGCAGTTCTGTCACTTGGGCATAACGTTCAATTGCACATTAAAACAGTGATTTGTTAACGTTCATATCACCATTCCTCTAGATTCAGTCACTTGGCAGCACTGTCACTTGGGCATAACGTTCAATTGCACATTTAAAACAGTGATTTGTTAACGTTCATATCACCATTCCTCTAGTTTCAGTCACGTGGCAGTTCTGTCACTTGGGCATAACGTTCAATTGCACATTCAAAACAGTGATTTGTTAACGTTCATATCACCATTCCTCTAGTTTCAGTCACGTGGCGGCACTGCCACTTGGGCATAACGTTCAATTGCACATTAAAAACAGTGATTTGTTAACGTTCATATCACCATTCCTCTAGTTTCAGTCACGTGGCAGCACTGTAACTTGAGCATAACATTCAATTGCACATTAAAAACAGTGATTTGTTAGCGTTCATATCACCACTCCTCTAGTTTCAGTCACGTGCAAGCACTGTCACTTGAGCATAACGTTCAATTGCACATTAAAAACAGTGATTTGTTAACGTTCATATCACCATTCCTATAGTTTCAGTCACGTGGCAGCACTGTCGTTTGGGCATAACGTTCAATTGCACATTAAAAACAGTGATTTGTTGACGTTCATATCACCATTCCTCTAGTTTCAGTCACGTTACAGCACTGTCACTTGAGCATAACATTCAATTGCACATTAAAAACAGTGATTTGTTAGCGTTCATATCACCACTCCTCTAGTTTCAGTCACGTGCAAGCACTGTCACTTGAGAATAACGTTCAATTGCACATTAAAAACAGTGATTTGTTAACGTTCATATCACCATTCCTCTAGTTTCAGTCACGTGGCGGCACTGTAACTTGAGCATATCATTCAATTGCACATTAAAACAGTGATTTGTTAGCGTTCATATCACCACTCCTCTAGTTTCAGTCACGTGCAAGCACTGTCACTTGAGCATAACGTTCAATTGCACATTAAAAACAGTGATTTGTTAACGTTCATATCACCATTCCTCTAGTTTCAGTCACGTGGCAGCACTGTCACTTGAGCATAACGTTCAAGTGCACTTAAAAACAGTGATTTGTTAACGTTCATATCACCATTCCTCTAGTTTCACTCACGTGGCAGAACTGTCACTTCACCATAACGTTCAATTGCACATTAAAACAGTGATTTGTTAACGTTCATATCACCATTCTCTAGTTTCAGTCACGTGGCAGATCTGTCACTTGTGCATAACGTTCAATTGCACATTAAAAACAGTGATTTGTTAAGGTTCATATCACCATTCCTCTAGTTTCAGTCACGTGGCAGCACTGCCACTTGGGCATAACGTTCAATTTCACATTAAAACAGTGATTTGTTAACGTTCATATCACCACTCCTCTAGTTTCAGTCACGTGGCAGCTCTATCACTTGGGCATAACGTTCAATTGCACATTAAAACAGTGATTTGTTAACGTTCATATCACCATTCCTCTAGATTCAGTCATTTGGCAGCACTGTCACTTGGGCATAACGTTCAATTGCACATTTAAAACAGTGATTTGTTAACGTTCATATCACCATTCCTCTAGTTTCAGTCACGTGGCAGTTCTGTCACTTGGGCATAACGTTCAATTGCACATTCAAAACAGTGATTTGTTAACGTTCATATCACCATTCCTCTAGTTTCAGTCCCGAGGCGGCACTGCCACTTGGGCATAACGTTCAATTGCACATTTAAAACAGTGATTTGTTAACGTTCATATCACCATTCCTCTAGATTCAGTCACTTGGCAGCACTGTCACTTGGGCATAACGTTCAATTGCACATTTAAAACAGTGATTTGTTAACGTTCATATCACCATTCCTCTAGTTTCAGTCACGTGGCAGTTCTGTCACTTGGGCATAACGTTCAATTGCACATTCAAAACAGTGATTTGTTAACGTTCATATCACCATACCTCTAGTTTCAGTCACGTGGCAGTTCTGCCACTCGGGCATAACGTTCAATTGCACATTAAAACAGTGATTTGTTAACGTTCGTATCACCATTCCTGTAGTTTCAGTCACGTGGCAACACTGCCACTTGGGCATAACGTTCAATTGCACATTAAAAACAGTGATTTGTTAACGTTCATATCACCATTCCTCTAGTTTCAGTCACGTGGCAGCACTGTAACTTGAGCATAACATTCAATTGCACATTAAAAACAGTGATTTGTTAGCGTTCATATCACCACTCCTCTAGTTTCAGTCACGTGCAAGCACTGTCACTTGAGAATAACGTTCAATTGCACATTAAAAACAGTGATTTGTTAATTTCATATCACCATTCCTCTAGTTTCAGTCACGTGGCAGCACTGTAACTTGAGCATATCATTCAATTGCACATTAAAAACAGTGATTTGTTAGCGTTCATATCACCACTCCTCTAGTTTCAGTCACGTGCAAGCACTGTCACTTGAGCATAACGTTCAATTGCACATTAAAAACAGTGATTTGTTAACGTTCATATCACCATTCCTATAGTTTCAGTCACGTGGCAGCACTGTCGTTTGGGCATAACGTTCAATTGCACATTAAAACAGTGATTTGTTGACGTTCATATCACCATTCCTCTAGTTTCAGTCACGTGGCAGCACTGTCACTTGAGCATAACGTTCAAATGCACATTAAAACAGTGATTTGTTAACGATCATATCACCACTCCTCTAGTTTCAGTCATACGACAGCACTGTCACTTGGGCATAACGTTCAATTGCACATTAAAACAGTGATTTGTTAACGTTCATATCACCATTCTCTAGTTTCAGTCACGTGGCAGATCTGTCACTTGTGCATAACGTTCAATTGCACATTAAAAACAGTGATTTGTTAGCGTTCATATCACCACTCCTCTAGTTTCAGTCACGTGCAAGCACTGTCACTTGAGCATAACGTTCAATTGCACATTAAAAACAGTGATTTGTTAACGTTCATATCACCATTCCTATAGTTTCAGTCACGTGGCAGCACTGTCGTTTGGGCATAACGTTCAATTGCACATTAAAAACAGTGATTTGTTGACGTTCATATCACCATTCCTCTAGTTTCAGTCACGTGGCAGCACTGTCACTTGAGCATAACGTTCAAGTGCACTTAAAAACAGTGATTTGTTAACGTTCATATCACCATTCCTCTAGTTTCACTCACGTGGCAGCACTGTCACTTCACCATAACGTTCAATTGCACATTAAAACAGTGATTTGTTAACGTTCATATCACCATTCTCTAGATTCAGTCACGTGGCAGATCTGTCACTTGTGCATAACGTTCAATTGCACATTAAAAACAGTGATTTGTTAAGGTTCATATCACCATTCCTCTAGTTTCAGTCACGTGGCAGCACTGCCACTTGGGCATAACGTTCAATTGCACATTAAAACAGTGATTTGTTAACGTTCATATCACCACTCCTCTAGTTTCAGTCACGTGGCAGCTCTGTCACTTGGGCATAACGTTCAATTCCACATTAAAACAGTGATTTGTAAACGTTCATATCACCATTCCTCTAGATTCAGTCATTTGGCAGCACTGTCACTTGGGCATAACGTTCAATTACACATTTAAAACAGTGATTTGTTAACATTCATATCACCATTCCTCTAGTTTCAGTCACGTGGCAGTTCTGTCACTTGGGCATAACGTTCAATTGCACATTCAAAACAGTGATTTGTTAACGTTCATATCACCATTCCTCTAGTTTCAGTCACGTGGCGGCACTGCCACTTGGGCATAACGTTCAATTGCACATTTAAAACAGTGATTTGTTAACGTTCATATCACCATTCCTCTAGATTCAGTCACTTGGCAGCACTGTCACTTGGGCATAACGTTCAATTGCACATTTAAAACAGTGATTTGTTAACGTTCATATCACCATTCCTCTAGTTTCAGTCACGTGGCAGTTCAGTCACTTGGGCATAACGTTCAATTGCACATTCAAAACAGTGATTTGTTAACGTTCATATCACCATACCTCTAGTTTCAGTCACGTGGCAGTTCTGCCACCTGGGCATAACGTTCAATTGCACATTAAAACAGTGATTTGTTAACGTTCGTATCACCATTCCTGTAGTTTCAGTCACGTGGCAACACTGCCACTTGGGCATAACGTTCAATTGCACATTAAAAACAGTGATTTGTTAACGTTCATATCACCATTCCTCTAGTTTCAGTCACGTGGCAGCACTGTAACTTGAGCATAACATTCAATTGCACATTAAAAACAGTGATTTGTTAGCGTTCATATCACCACTCCTCTAGTTTCAGTCACGTGCAAGCACTGTCACTTGAGCATAACGTTCAATTGCACATTAAAAACAGTGATTTGTTAACGTTCATATCACCATTCCTATAGTTTCAGTCACGTGGCAGCACTGTCGTTTGGGCATAACGTTCAATTGCACATTAAAAACAGTGATTTGTTGACGTTCATATCACCATTCCTCTAGTTTCAGTCACGTGGCAGCACTGTCACTTGAGCATAACATTCAATTGCACATAAAAAACAGTGATTTGTTAGCGTTCATATCACCACTCCTCTAGTTTCAGTCACGTGCAAGCACTGTCACTTGAGAATAACGTTCAATTGCACATTAAAAACAGTGATTTGTTAACGTTCATATCACCATTCCTCTAGTTTCAGTCACGTGGCAGCACTGTAACTTGAGCATATCATTCAATTGCACATTAAAAACAGTGATTTGTTAGCGTTCATATCACCACTCCTCTAGTTTCAGTCACGTGCAAGCACTGTCACTTGAGCATAACGTTCAATTGCACATTAAAAACAGTGATTTGTTAACGTTCATATCACCATTCCTATAGTTTCAGTCACGTGGCAGCACTGTCGTTTGGGCATAACGTTCAATTGCACATTAAAAACAGTGATTTGTTGACGTTCATATCACCATTCCTCTAGTTTCAGTCACGTGGCAGCACTGTCACTTGAGCATAACGTTCAAATGCACATTAAAAACAGTGATTTGTTAACGATCATACCACCACTCCTCTAGTTTCAGTCATACGACAGCACTGTCACTTGGGCATAACGTTCAATTGCACATTTAAAACAGTGATTTGTTAACGTTCATATCACCATTCCTCTAGTTTCAGTCACGTGGCAGCTCTGTCACTTGGGAACAACGATCAATTGCACATTAAAAACAGTGATTTATTAACGTTCATATCACCACTCCTCTAGTTTCAGTCACACGACAGCACTGCCACTTGGGCATAACGTTCAATTGCACATTAAAAACAGTGATTTTTAAACGTTCATATCACCATTCCTCTAGTTTCCGTCACGTGGCAGCACTGTCGTTTGGGCATAACGTTCAATTGCACATTAAAAACAGTGATTTGTTAACGTTCATATCACCATTCCTCTAGTTTCAGTCACACGACAGCACTGCCACTTGGGCATAACGTTCAATTGCACATTAAAAACAGTGATTTTTAAACGTTCATATCACCATTTTTCTAGTTTCAGTCACGTGGCAGCACTGTCGTTTGGGCCTAACGTTCAATTGCACATTAAAAACAGTGATTTGTTAATGTTCATATCACCATTCCTCTAGTTTCAGTCACGCGACAGCACTGTCACTTGGGCATAACGTTCAATTGTATATTAAAAACAATGATTTGTTAACGTTCATATCACCATTCCTCTAGTTTCAGTGACGTGGCAGCGCTGCCACTTGGGCATATCGTTCAATTGCACATTAAAAACAGTGATTTGTTAACGTTCATATCACCATTCCTCTAGTTTCAGTCACGTGGCAGCACTGTCGTTTGGGCATAACGTTCAATTGCTCATTAAAACAGTGATTTGTTAACGTTCATATCAGCATTCCTCTAGTTTCAATCACACGACAGCACTGTCACTTGGGCATAACGTTAAATTGCACATTAAAAACAGTGATTTGTTAACGTTCATATCACCATTCCTCTAGTTTCAGTCACGTGGCAGCACCGCCACTTGGGCATAACGTTCAATTGCACATTAAAAACAGTGATTTGTTAACGTTCATATCACCATTCCTCTAGTTTCAGTGACGTGGCAGCACTGCCACTTGGGCATAACGTTCAATTGCACATATAAAAAAAAAGATTTGTTAACGTTCATATCACCACTCCTCTAGCTTCAGTCACGTAGCAGCACTGTCACTTGAGCATAACGTTCAATTGCACATTAAAAACAGTGATTTTTAAACGTTCATATCACCATACCTCTAGTTTCAGTCACTTGGCAGCACTGTCACTTGAGCGTAACGTTCAATTGCACATTAAAACAGTGATGTGTTAACGTTCATATCACCATTCCTGTAGCTTCAGTCAAGTGGAAGCACTGTCACTTGGGAATAACGTTCAAATGCACATTAAAGCAGTGATTTGTTAATGTTCAAATCACCACTCCTCTTGTTTCAGTCACGTGGCAGCTCCGCCACTTGGGCATAACGTTCAATTGCACATTAAAAACAGTGATTTGTTAACGTTCATATCACCATTCCTCTAGTTTCAGTCACGTGGCAGTTCTGTCACTTGGGCATAACGTTCAATTGCACATTCAAAACAGTGATTTGTTAACGTTCATATCACCATACCTCTAGTTTCAGTCACGTGGCAGTTCTGCCACTCGGGCATAACGTTCAATTGCACATTAAAACAGTGATTTGTTAACGTTCGTATCACCATTCCTGTAGTTTCAGTCACGTGGCAACACTGCCACTTGGGCATAACGTTCAATTGCACATTAAAAACAGTGATTTGTTAACGTTCATATCACCATTCCTCTAGTTTCAGTCACGTGGCAGCACTGTAACTTGAGCATAACATTCAATTGCACATTAAAAACAGTGATTTGTTAGCGTTCATATCACCACTCCTCTAGTTTCAGTCACGTGCAAGCACTGTCACTTGAGAATAACGTTCAATTGCACATTAAAAACAGTGATTTGTTAACGTTCATATCACCATTCCTCTAGTTTCAGTCACGTGGCAGCACTGTAACTTGAGCATATCATTCAATTGCACATTAAAATCAGTGATTTGTTAGCGTTCATATCACCACTCCTCTAGTTTCAGTCACGTGCAAGCACTGTCACTTGAGCATAACGTTCAATTGCACATTAAAAACAGTGATTTGTTAACGTTCATATCACCATTCCTATAGTTTCAGTCACGTGGCAGCACTGTCGTTTGGGCATAACGTTCAATTGCACATTAAAAACAGTGATTTGTTGACGTTCATATCACCATTCCTCTAGTTTCAGTCACGTGGCAGCACTGTCACTTGAGCATAACGTTCAAATGCACATTAAAACAGTGATTTGTTAACGATCATATCACCACTCCTCTAGTTTCAGTCATACGACAGCACTGTCACTTGGGCATAACGTTCAATTGCACATTAAAACAGTGATTTGTTAACGTTCATATCACCATTCTCTAGTTTCAGTCACGTGGCAGATCTGTCACTTGTGCATAACGTTCAATTGCACATTAAAAACAGTGATTTGTTAGCGTTCATATCACCACTCCTCTAGTTTCAGTCACGTGCAAGCATTGTCACTTGAGCATAACGTTCAATTGCACATTAAAAACAGTGATTTGTTAACGTTCATATCACCATTCCTATAGTTTCAGTCACGTGGCAGCACTGTCGTTTGGGCATAACGTTCAATTGCACATTAAAAACAGTGATTTGTTGACGTTCATATCACCATTCCTCTAGTTTCAGTCACGTGGCAGCACTGTCACTTGAGCATAACGTTCAAGTGCACTTAAAAACAGTGATTTGTTAACGTTCATATCACCATTCCTCTAGTTTCACTCACGTGGCAGCACTGTCACTTCACCATAACGTTCAATTGCACATTAAAACAGTGATTTGTTATCGTTCATATCACCTTTCTCTAGTTTCAGTCACGTGGCAGATCTGTCACTTGTGCATAACGTTCAATTGCACATTAAAAACAGTGATTTGTTAAGGTTCATATCACCATTCCTCTAGTTTCAGTCACGTGGCAGCACTGCCACTTGGGCATAACGTTCAATTGCACATTAAAACAGTGATTTGTTAACGTTCATATCACCACTCCTCTAGTTTCAGTCACGTGGCAGCTCTATCACTTGGGCATAACGTTCAATTGCACATTAAAACAGTGATTTGTAAACGTTCATATCACCATTCCTCTAGATTCAGTCATTTGGCAGCACTGTCACTTGGGCATAACGTTCAATTGCACATTTAAAACAGTGATTTGTTAACGTTCATATCACCATTCCTCTAGTTTCAGTCACGTGGCAGTTCTGTCACTTGGGCATAACGTTCAATTGCACATTCAAAACAGTGATTTGTTAACGTTCATATCACCATTCCTCTAGTTTCAGTCACGTGGCGGCACTGCCACTTGGGCATAACGTTCAATTGCACATTTAAAACAGTGATTTGTTAACGTTCATATCACCATTCCTCTAGATTCAGTCACTTGGCAGCACTGTCACTTGGGCATAACGTTCAATTGCACATTTAAAACAGTGATTTGTTAACGTTCATATCACCATTCCTCTAGTTTCAGTCACGTGGCAGTTCTGTCACTTGGGCATAACGTTCAATTGCACATTAAAAACAGTGATTTGTTAACGTTCATATCACCATTCCTCTAGTTTCAGTCACGTGGCAGCACTGTCGTTTGGGCATAACGTTCAATTGCACATTAAAAACAGTGATTTGTTGACGTTCATATCACCATTCCTCTAGTTTCAGTCACGTGGCAGCACTGTCACTTGAGCATAACATTCAATTGCACATTAAAAACAGTGATTTGTTAGCGTTCATATCACCACTCCTCTAGTTTCAGTCACGTGCAAGCACTGTCACTTGAGAATAACGTTCAATTGCCCATTAAAAACAGTGATTTGTTAACGTTCATATCACCATTCCTCTAGTTTCAGTCACGTGGCAGCACTGTAACTTGAGCATATCATTCAATTGCACATTAAAAACAGTGATTTTTTAGCGTTCATATCACCACTCCTCTAGTTTCAGTCACGTGCAAGCACTGTCACTTGAGCATAACGTTCAATTGCACATTAAAAACAGTGATTTGTTAACGTTCATATCACCATTCCTATAGTTTCAGTCACGTGGCAGCACTGTCGTTTGGGCATAACGTTCAATTGCACATTAAAACAGTGATTTGTTGACGTTCATATCACCATTCCTCTAGTTTCAGTCACGTGGCAGCACTGTCACTTGAGCATAACGTTCAAATGCACATTAAAACAGTGATTTGTTAACGATCATATCACCACTCCTCTAGTTTCAGTCATACGACAGCACTCTCACTTGGGCATAACGTTCAATTGCACATTAAAACAGTGATTTGTTAACGTTCATATCACCATTCTCTAGTTTCAGTCACGTGGCAGATCTGTCACTTGTGCATAACGTTCAATTGCACATTAAAAACAGTGATTTGTTAGCGTTCATATCACCACTCCTCTAGTTTCAGTCACGTGCAAGCACTGTCACTTGAGCATAACGTTCAATTGCACATTAAAAACAGTGATTTGTTAACGTTCATATCACCATTCCTATAGTTTCAGTCACGTGGCAGCACTGTCGTTTGGGCATAACGTTCAATTGCACATTAAAAACAGTGATTTGTTGACGTTCATATCTCCATTCCTCTAGTTTCAGTCACGTGGCAGCACTGTCACTTGAGCATAACGTTCAAGTGCACTTAAAAACAGTGATTTGTTAACGTTCATATCACCATTCCTCTAGTTTCACTCACGTGGCAGCACTGTCACTTCACCATAACGTTCAATTGCACATTAAAACAGTGATTTGTTAACGTTCATATCACCTTTCTCTAGTTTCAGTCACGTGGCAGATCTGTCACTTGTGCATAACGTTCAATTGCACATTAAAAACAGTGATTTGTTAAGGTTCATATCACCATTCCTCTAGTTTCAGTCACGTGGCAGCACTGCCACTTGGGCATAACGTTCAATTGCACATTAAAACAGTGATTTGTTAACGTTCATATCACCACTCCTCTAGTTTCAGTCACGTGGCAGCTCTATCACTTGGGCATAACGTTCAATTGCACATTAAAACAGTGATTTGTAAACGTTCATATCACCATTCCTCTAGATTCAGTCATTTGGCAGCACTGTCACTTGGGCATAACGTTCAATTGCACATTTAAAACAGTGATTTGTTAACGTTCATATCACCATTCCTCTAGTTTCAGTCACGTGGCAGTTCTGTCACTTGGGCATAACGTTCAATTGCACATTCAAAACAGTGATTTGTTAACGTTCATATCACCATTCCTCTAGTTTCAGTCACGTGGCGGCACTGCCACTTGGGCATAACGTTCAATTGCACATTTAAAACAGTGATTTGTTAACGTTCATATCACCATTCCTCTAGATTCAGTCACTTGGCAGCACTGTCACTTGGGCATAACGTTCAATTGCACATTTAAAACAGTGATTTGTTAACGTTCATATCACCATTCCTCTAGTTTCAGTCACGTGGCAGTTCTGTCACTTGGGCATAACGTTCAATTGCACATTCAAAACAGTGATTTGTTAACGTTCATATCACCATACCTCTAGTTTCAGTCACGTGGCAGTTCTGCCACTCGGGCATAACGTTCAATTGCACATTAAAACAGTGATTTGTTAACGTTCGTATCACCATTCCTGTAGTTTCAGTCACGTGGCAACACTGCCACTTGGGCATAACGTTCAATTGCACATTAAAAACAGTGTTTTGTTAACGTTCATATCACCATTCCTCTAGTTTCAGTCGCGTGGCAGCACTGTAACTTGAGCATAACATTCAATTGCACATTAAAAACAGTGATTTGTTAGCGTTCATATCACCACTCCTCTAGTATCAGTCACGTGCAAGCACTGTCACTTGAGCATAACGTTCAATTGCACATTAAAAACAGTGATTTGTTAACGTTCATATCACCATTCCTCTAGTTTCAGTCACGTGGCAGCACTGTCGTTTGGGCATAACGTTCAATTGCACATTAAAAACAGTGATTTGTTGACGTTCATATCACCATTCCTCTAGTTTCAGTCACGTGGCAGCACTGTCACTTGAGCATAACATTCAATTGCACATTAAAAACAGTGATTTGTTAGCGTTCATATCACCACTCCTCTAGTTTCAGTCACGTGCAAGCACTGTCACTTGAGAATAACGTTCAATTGCCCATTAAAAACAGTGATTTGTTAACGTTCATATCACCATTCCTCTAGTTTCAGTCACGTGGCAGCACTGTAACTTGAGCATATCATTCAATTGCACATTTAAAACAGTGATTTGTTAGCGTTCATATCACCACTCCTCTAGTTTCAGTCACGTGCAAGCACTGTCACTTGAGCATAACGTTCAATTGCACATTAAAAACAGTGATTTGTTAACGTTCATATCACCATTCCTATAGTTTCAGTCACGTGGCAGCACTGTCGTTTGGGCATAACGTTCAATTGCACATTAAAACAGTGATTTGTTGACGTTCATATCACCATTCCTCTAGTTTCAGTCACGTGGCAGCACTGTCACTTGAGCATAACGTTCAAATGCACATTAAAACAGTGATTTGTTAACGATCATATCACCACTCCTCTAGTTTCAGTCATACGACAGCACTCTCACTTGGGCATAACGTTCAATTGCACATTAAAACAGTGATTTGTTAACGTTCATATCACCATTCTCTAGTTTCAGTCACGTGGCAGATCTGTCACTTGTGCATAACGTTCAATTGCACATTAAAAACAGTGATTTGTTAGCGTTCATATCACCACTCCTCTAGTTTCAGTCACGTGCAAGCACTGTCACTTGAGCATAACGTTCAATTGCACATTAAAAACAGTGATTTGTTAACGTTCATATCACCATTCCTATAGTTTCAGTCACGTGGCAGCACTGTCGTTTGGGCATAACGTTCAATTGCACATTAAAAACAGTGATTTGTTGACGTTCATATCTCCATTCCTCTAGTTTCAGTCACGTGGCAGCACTGTCACTTGAGCATAACGTTCAAGTGCACTTAAAAACAGTGATTTGTTAACGTTCATATCACCATTCCTCTAGTTTCACTCACGTGGCAGCACTGTCACTTCACCATAACGTTCAATTGCACATTAAAACAGTGATTTGTTAACGTTTATATCACCATTCTCTAGTTTCAGTCACGTGGCAGATCTGTCACTTGTGCATAACGTTCAATTGCACATTAAAAACAGTGATTTGTTTAGGTTCATATCACCATTCCTCTAGTTTCAGTCACGTGGCAGCACTGCCACTTGGGCATAACGTTCAATTGCACATTAAAACAGTGATTTGTTAACGTTCATATCACCACTCCTCTAGTTTCAGTCACGTGGCAGCTCTGTCACTTGGGCATAACGTTCAATTGCACATTAAAACAGTGATTTGTAAACGTTCATATCACCATTCCTCTAGATTCAGTCATTTGGCAGCACTGTCACTTGGGCATAACGTTCAATTGCACATTTAAAACAGTGATTTGTTAACATTCATATCACCATTCCTCTAGTTTCAGTCACGTGGCAGTTCTGTCACTTGGGAATAACGTTCAATTGCACATTCAAAACAGTGATTTGTTAACGTTCATATCACCATTCCTCTAGTTTCAGTCACGTGGCGGCACTGCCACTTGGGCATAACGTTCAATTGCACATTTAAAACAGTGATTTGTTAACGTTCATATCACCATTCCTCTAGATTCAGTCACTTGGCAGCACTGTCACTTGGGCATAACGTTCAATTGCACATTTAAAACAGTGATTTGTTAACGTTCATATCACCATTCCTCTAGTTTCAGTCACGTGGCAGTTCTGTCACTTGGGCATAACGTTCAATTGCACATTCAAAACAGTGATTTGTTAACGTTCATATCACCATTCCTCTAGTTTCAGTCACGTGGCAGCACTGTAACTTGAGCATAACATTCAATTGCACATTAAAAACAGTGATTTGTTAGCGTTCATATCACCATACCTCTAGTTTCAGTCACGTGGCAGTTCTGCCACCTGGGCATAACGTTCAATTTCACATTAAAACAGTGATTTGTTAACGTTCGTATCACCATTCCTGTAGTTTCAGTCACGTGGCAACACTGCCACTTGGGCATAACGTTCAATTGCACATTAAAAACAGTGATTTGTTAACGTTCATATCACCATTCCTCTAGTTTCAGTCACGTGGCAGCACTGTAACTTGAGCATAACATTCAATTGCACATTAAAAACAGTGATTTGTTAGCGTTCATATCACCACTCCTCTAGTTTCAGTCACGTGCAAACACTGTCACTTGAGCATAACGTTCAATTGCACATTAAAAACAGTGATTTGTTAACGTTCATATCACCATTCCTATAGTTTCAGTCACGTGGCAGCACTGTCGTTTGGGCATAACGTTCAATTGCACATTAAAAACAGTGATTTGTTGACGTTCATATCACCATTCCTCTAGTTTCATTCACGTGGCAGCACTGTCACTTGAGCATAACATTCAATTGCACATTAAAAACAGTGATTTGTTAGCGTTCATATCACCACTCCTCTAGTTTCAGTCACGTGCAAGCACTGTCACTTGAGAATAACGTTCAATTGCACATTAAAAACAGCGATTTGTTAACGTTCATATCACCATTCCTCTAGTTTCAGTCACGTGGCAGCACAATAACTTGAGCATATCATTCAATTGCACATTAAAAACAGTGATTTGGTAGCGTTCATATCACCACTCCTCTAGTTTCAGTCACGTGCAAGCACTGTCACTTGAGCATAACGTTCAATTGCACATTAAAAACAGTGATTTGTTAATGTTCATATCACCATTCCTATAGTTTCAGTCACGTGGCAGCACTGTCGTTTGGGCATAACGTTCAATTGCACATTAAAAACAGTGATTTGTTGACGTTCATATCACCATTCCTCTAGTTTCAGTCAGGTGGCAGCACTGTCACTTGAGCATAACGTTCAAATGCACATTAAAAATAGTGATTTGTTAACGATCATACCACCACTCCTCTAGTTTCAGTCATACGACAGCACTGTCACTTGGGCATAACGTTCAATTGCACATTTAAAACAGTGATTTGTTAACGTTCATATCACCATTCCTCTAGTTTCAGTCACGTGGCAGCTCTGTCACTTGGGAATAACGATCAATTGCACATTAAAAACAGTGATTTATTAACGTTCATATCACCACTCCTCTAGTTTCAGTCACACGACAGCACTGCCACTTGGGCATAACGTTCAATTGCACATTAAAAACAGTGATTTTTAAACGTTCATATCACCATTCCTCTAGTTTCAGTCACGTGGCAGCACTGTCGTTTGGGCATAACGTTCAATTGCACATTAAAAACAGTGATTTGTTAACGTTCATATCACCATTCCTCTAGTTTCAGTCACACGACAGCACTGCCACTTGGGCATAACGTTCAATTGCACATTAAAAACAGTGATTTTTAAACGTTCATATCACCATTTTTCTAGTTTCAGTCACGTGGCAGCACTGTCGTTTGGGCCTAACGTTCAATTGCACATTAAAACAGTGATTTGTTAATGTTCATATCACCATTCCTCTAGTTTCAGTCACGCGACAGCACTGTCACTTGGGCATAACGTTCAATTGTATATTTAAACAATGATTTGTTAACGTTCATATCACCATTCCTCTAGTTTCAGTGACGTGGCAGCGCTGCCACTTGGGCATAACGTTCAATTGCACATTAAAAACAGTGATTTGTTAACGATCATATCACCATTCCTCTAGTTTCAGTCACGTGGCAGCACTGTCGTTTGGGCATAACGTTCAATTGCTCATTAAAACAGTGATTTGTTAACGTTCATATCAGCATTCCTCTAGTTTCAATCACACGACAGCACTGTCACTTGGGCATAACGTTAAATTGCACATTAAAAACAGTGATTTGTTAACGTTCATATCACCATTCCTCTAGTTTCAGTCACGTGGCAGCACCGCCACTTGGGCATAACGTTCAATTGCACATTAAAAACAGTGATTTGTTAACGTTCATATCACCATTCCTCTAGTTTCAGTGACGTGGCAGCACTGCCACTTGGGCATAACGTTCAATGGCACATATAAAAAAAAAGATTTGTTAACGTTCATATCACCACTACTCTAGTTTCAGTCACGTAGCAGCACTGTCACTTGAGCATAACGTTCAATTGCACATTAAAAACAGTGATTTTTAAACGTTCATATCACCATACCTCTAGTTTCAGTCACTTGGCAGCACTGTCACTTGAGCGTAACGTTCAATTGCACATTAAAACAGTGATGTGTTAACGTTCATATCACCACTCCTCTTGTTTCAGTCACGTGGCAGCACTGTCACTTGAGCATAACGTTCAAGTGCACTTAAAAACAGTGATTTGTTAACGTTCATATCACCATTCCTCTAGTTTCACTCACGTGGCAGCACTGTCACTTCACCATAACGTTCAATTGCACATTAAAACAGTGATTTGTTAACGTTCATATCACCATTCTCTAGTTTCAGTCACGTGGCAGATCTGTCACTTGTGCATAACGTTCAATTGCACATTAAAAACAGTGATTTGTTAAGGTTCATATCACCATTCCTCTAGTTTCAGTCACGTGGCAGCACTGCCACTTGGGCATAACGTTCAATTGCACATTAAAACAGTGATTTGTTAACGTTCATATCACCACTCCTCTAGTTTCAGTCACGTGGCAGCTCTGTCACTTGGCGATAACGTTCAATTGCACATTAAAACAGTGATTTGTAAACGTTCATATCACCATTCATCTAGATTCAGTCATTTGGCAGCACTGTCACTTGGGCATAACGTTCAATTGCACATTTAAAACAGTGATTTGTTAACATTCATATCACCATTCCTCTAGTTTCAGTCACGTGGCAGTTCTGTCACTTGGGCATAACGTTCAATTGCACA
The DNA here is from genome assembly GCA_946902985.2 of Meconema thalassinum. Taxonomy (NCBI): domain Eukaryota; kingdom Metazoa; phylum Arthropoda; class Insecta; order Orthoptera; family Tettigoniidae; genus Meconema; species Meconema thalassinum. The sequence continues at coordinate 53,454,094 of OX336388.2, read as the reverse complement.
TTCAAAACAGTGATTTGTTAACATTCATATCACCATTCCTCTAGTTTCAGTCACGTGGCGGCACTGCCACTGTGGCATAACGTTCAATTGCACATTTAAAACAGTGATTTGTTAACGTTCATATCACCATTCCTCTAGATTCAGTCACTTGGCAGCACTGTCACTTGGGCATAACGTTCAATTGCACATTTAAAACAGTGATTTGTTAACGTTCATATCACCATTCCTCTAGTTTCAGTCACGTGGCAGTTCTGTCACTTGGGCATAACGTTCAATTGCACATTCAAAACAGTGATTTGTTAACGTTCATATGACCATACCTCTAGTTTCAGTCACGTGGCAGTTCTGCCACCTGGGCATAACGTTCAATTGCACATTAAAACAGTGATTTGTTAACGTTCGTATCACCATTCCTGTAGTTTCAGTCACGTGGCAACACTGCCACTTGGGCATAACGTTCAATTGCACATTAAAAACAGTGATTTGTTAACGTTCATATCACCATTCCTCTAGTTTCAGTCACGTGGCAGCACTGTAACTTGAGCATAACATTCAATTGCACATTAAAAACAGTGATTTGTTAGCGTTCATATCACCACTCCTCTAGTTTCAGTCACGTGCAAGCACTGTCACTTGAGCATAACGTTCAATTGCACATTAAAACAGTGATTTGTTAACGTTCATATCACCATTCCTATAGTTTCAGTCACGTGGCAGCACTGTCGTTTGGGCATAACGTTCAATTGCACATTAAAAACAGTGATTTGTTGACGTTCATATCACCATTCCTCTAGTTTCAGTCACGTGGCAGCACTGTCACTTGAGCATAACATTCAATTGCACATTAAAAACAGTGATTTGTTAGCGTTCATATCACCACTCCTCTAGTTTCAGTCACGTGCAAGCACTGTCACTTGAGAATAACGTTCAATTGCACATTAAAAACAGTGATTTGTTAACGTTCATATCACCATTCCTCTAGTTTCAGTCACGTGGCAGCACTGTAACTTGAGCATATCATTCAATTGCACATTAAAAACAGTGATTTGGTAGCGTTCATATCACCACTCCTCTAGTTTCAGTCACGTGCAAGCACTGTCACTTGAGCATAACGTTCAATTGCACATTAAAAACAGTGATTTGTTAACGTTCATATCACCATTCCTATAGTTTCAGTCACGTGGCAGCACTGTCGTTTGGGCATAACGTTCAATTGCACATTAAAAACAGTGATTTGTTGACGTTCATATCACCATTCCTCTAGTTTCAGTCACGTGGCAGCACTGTCACTTGAGCATAACGTTCAAATGCACATTAAAAACAGTGATTTGTTAACGTTCATATCACCATTCCTCTAGTTTCAGTCACGTGGCAGCACTGTAACTTGAGCGTAACGTTCAATTGCACATTAAAACAGTGATGTGTTAACGTTCATATCACCACTCCTCTTGTTTCAGTCACGTGGCAGTTCTGCCACTCGGGCATAACGTTCAATTGCACATTAAAACAGTGATTTGTTAACGTTCGTATCACCATTCCTGTAGTTTCAGTCACGTGGCAGCGCTGCCACTTGGGCATAACGTTCAATTGCACATTAAAAACAGTGATTTGTTAACGTTCATATCACCATTCCTCTAGTTTCAGTCACGTGGCAGCACTGTCGTTTGGGCATAACGTTCAATTGCTCATTAAAACAGTGATTTGTTAACGTTCATATCAGCATTCCTCTAGTTTCAATCACACGACAGCACTGTCACTTGGGCATAACGTTAAATTGCACATTAAAAACAGTGATTTGTTAACGTTCATATCACCATTCCTCTAGTTTCAGTCACGTGGCAGCACCGCCACTTGGGCATAACGTTCAATTGCACATTAAAAACAGTGATTTGTTAACGTTCATATCACCATTCCTCTAGTTTCAGTGACGTGGCAGCACTGCCACTTGGGCATTACGTTCAATTGCACATATAAAAAAAAAGATTTGTTAACGTTCATATCACCACTCCTCTTGTTTCAGTCACGTGGCAGCTCCGCCACTTGGGCATAACGTTCAATTGCACATTAAAAACAGTGATTTGTTAACGTTCATATCACCATTCCTCTAGTTTCAGTCACGTGGCAGTTCTGTCACTTGGGCATAACGTTCAATTGCACATTCAAAACAGTGATTTGTTAACGTTCATATCACCATACCTCTAGTTTCAGTCACGTGGCAGTTCTGCCACTCGGGCATAACGTTCAATTGCACATTAAAACAGTGATTTGTTAACGTTCGTATCACCATTCCTGTAGTTTCAGTCACGTGGCAACACTGCCACTTGTGCATAACGTTCAATTGCACATTAAAAACAGTGATTTGTTAACGTTCATATCACCATTCCTCTAGTTTCAGTCACGTGGCAGCACTGTAACTTGAGCATAACATTCAATTGCACATTAAAAACAGTGATTTGTTAGCGTTCATATCACCACTCCTCTAGTTTCAGTCACGTGCAAGCACTGTCACTTGAGAATAACGTTCAATTGCACATTAAAAACAGTGATTTGTTAACGTTCATATCACCATTCCTCTAGTTTCAGTCACGTGGCAGCACTGTAACTTGAGCATATCATTCAATTGCACATTAAAAACAGTGATTTGTTAGCGTTCATATCACCACTCCTCTAGTTTCAGTCACGTGCAAGCACTGTCACTTGAGCATAACGTTCAATTGCACATTAAAAACAGTGATTTGTTAACGTTCATATCACAATTCCTATAGTTTCAGTCACGTGGCAGCACTGTCGTTTGGGCATAACGTTCAATTGCACATTAAAACAGTGATTTGTTGACGTTCATATCACCATTCCTCTAGTTTCAGTCACGTGGTAGCACTGTCACTTGAGCATAACGTTCAAATGCACATTAAAACAGTGATTTGTTAACGATCATATCACCACTCCTCTAGTTTCAGTCATACGACAGCACTGTCACTTGGGCATAACGTTCAATTGCACATTAAAACAGTGATTTGTTAACGTTCATATCACCATTCTCTAGTTTCAGTCACGTGGCAGATCTGTCACTTGTGCATAACGTTCAATTGCACATTAAAAACAGTGATTTGTTAGCGTTCATATCACCACTCCTCTAGTTTCAGTCACGTGCAAGCACTGTCACTTGAGCATAACGTTCAATTGTATATTAAAAACAGTGATTTGTTAACGTTCATATCACCATTCCTATAGTTTCAGACACGTGGCAGCACTGTCGTTTGGGCATAACGTTCAATTGCACATTAAAAACAGTGATTTGTTGACGTTCATATCACCATTCCTCTAGTTTCAGTCACGTGGCAGCACTGTCACTTGAGCATAACGTTCAAGTGCACTTAAAAACAGTGATTTGTTAACGTTCATATCACCATTCCTCTAGTTTCACTCACGTGGCAGCACTGTCACTTCACCCTAACGTCCAATTGCACATTAAAACAGTGATTTGTTAACGTTCATATCACCTTTCTCTAGTTTCAGTCACGTGGCAGATCTGTCACTTGTGCATAACGTTCAATTGCACATTAAAAACAGTGATTTGTTAAGGTTCATATCACCATTCCTCTAGTTTCAGTCACGTGGCAGCACTGCCACTTGGGCATAACGTTCAATTGCACATTAAAACAGTGATTTGTTAACGTTCATATCACCACTCCTCTAGTTTCAGTCACGTGGCAGCTCTATCACTTGGGCATAACGTTCAATTGCACATTAAAACAGTGATTTGTAAACGTTCATATCACCATTCCTCTAGATTCAGTCATTTGGCAGCACTGTCACTTGGGCATAACGTTCAATTGCACATTTAAAACAGTGATTTGTTAACGTTCATATCACCATTCCTCTAGTTTCAGTCACGTGGCAGTTCTGTCACTTGGGCATAACGTTCAATTGCACATTCAAAACAGTGATTTGTTAACGTTCATATCACCATTCCTCTAGTTTCAGTCACGTGGCGGCACTGCCACTTGGGCATAACGTAAAATTGCACATTTAAAACAGTGATTTGTTAACGTTCATATCACCATTCCTCTAGATTCAGTCACTTGGCAGCACTGTCACTTGGGCATAACGTTCAATTGCACATTTAAAACACTGATTTGTTAACGTTCATATCACCATTCCTCTAGTTTCAGTCACGTGGCAGTTCTGTCACTTGGGCATAACGTTCAATTGCACATTAAAACAGTGATTTGTAAACGTTCATATCACCATTCCTCTAGATTCAGTCATTTGGCAGCACTGTCACTTGGGCATAACGTTCAATTGCACATTTAAAACAGTGATTTGTTAACATTCATATCACCATTCCTCTAGTTTCAGTCACGTGGCAGTTCTGTCACTTGGGAATAACGTTCAATTGCACATTCAAAACAGTGATTTGTTAACGTTCATATCACCATTCCTCTAGTTTCAGTCACGTGGCGGCACTGCCACTTGGGCATAACGTTCAATTGCACATTTAAAACAGTGATTTGTTAACGTTCATATCACCATTCCTCTAGATTCAGTCACTTGGCAGCACTGTCACTTGGGCATAACGTTCAATTGCACATTTAAAACAGTGATTTGTTAACGTTCATATCACCATTCCTCTAGTTTCAGTCACGTGGCAGTTCTGTCACTTGGGCATAACGTTCAATTGCACATTCAAAACAGTGATTTGTTAACGTTCATATCACCATACCTCTAGTTTCAGTCACGTGGCAGTTCTGCCACCTGGGCATAACGTTCAATTTCACATTAAAACAGTGATTTGTTAACGTTCGTATCACCATTCCTGTAGTTTCAGTCACGTGGCAACACTGCCACTTGGGCATAACGTTCAATTGCACATTAAAAACAGTGATTTGTTAACGTTCATATCACCATTCCTCTAGTTTCAGTCACGTGGCAGCACTGTAACTTGAGCATAACATTCAATTGCACATTAAAAACAGTGATTTGTTAGCGTTCATATCACCACTCCTCTAGTTTCAGTCACGTGCAAACACTGTCACTTGAGCATAACGTTCAATTGCACATTAAAAACAGTGATTTGTTAACGTTCATATCGCCATTCCTATAGTTTCAGTCACGTGGCAGCACTGTCGTTTGGGCATAACGTTCAATTGCACATTAAAAACAGTGATTTGTTGACGTTCATATCACCATTCCTCTAGTTTCATTCACGTGGCAGCACTGTCACTTGAGCATAACATTCAATTGCACATTAAAAACAGTGATTTGTTAGCGTTCATATCACCACTCCTCTAGTTTCAGTCACGTGCAAGCACTGTCACTTGAGAATAACGTTCAATTGCACATTAAAAACAGCGATTTGTTAACGTTCATATCACCATTCCTCTAGTTTCAGTCACGTGGCAGCACTGTAACTTGAGCATATCATTCAATTGCACATTAAAAACAGTGATTTGGTAGCGTTCATATCACCACTCCTCTAGTTTCAGTCACGTGCAAGCACTGTCACTTGAGCATAACGTTCAATTGCACATTAAAAACAGTGATTTGTTAATGTTCATATCACCATTCCTATAGTTTCAGTCACGTGGCAGCACTGTCGTTTGGGCATAACGTTCAATTGCACATTAAAAACAGTGATTTGTTGACGTTCATATCACCATTCCTCTAGTTTCAGTCAGGTGGCAGCACTGTCACTTGAGCATAACGTTCAAATGCACATTAAAAATAGTGATTTGTTAACGATCATACCACCACTCCTCTAGTTTCAGTCATACGACAGCACTGTCACTTGGGCATAACGTTCAATTGCACATTTAAAACAGTGATTTGTTAACGTTCATATCACCATTCCTCTAGTTTCAGTCACGTGGCAGCTCTGTCACTTGGGAATAACGATCAATTGCACATTAAAAACAGTGATTTATTAACGTTCATATCACCACTCCTCTAGTTTCAGTCACACGACAGCACTGCCACTTGGGCATAACGTTCAATTGCACATTAAAAACAGTGATTTTTAAACGTTCATATCACCATTCCTCTAGTTTCAGTCACGTGGCAGCACTGTCGTTTGGGCATAACGTTCAATTGCACATTAAAAACAGTGATTTGTTAACGTTCATATCACCATTCCTCTAGTTTCAGTCACACGACAGCACTGCCACTTGGGCATAACGTTCAATTGCACATTAAAAACAGTGATTTTTAAACGTTCATATCACCATTTTTCTAGTTTCAGTCACGTGGCAGCACTGTCGTTTGGGCCTAACGTTCAATTGCACATTAAAAACAGTGATTTGTTAATGTTCATATCACCATTCCTCTAGTTTCAGTCACGCGACAGCACTGTCACTTGGGCATAACGTTCAATTGTATATTTAAACAATGATTTGTTAACGTTCATATCACCATTCCTCTAGTTTCAGTGGCGTGGCAGCGCTGCCACTTGGGCATAACGTTCAATTGCACATTAAAAACAGTGATTTGTTAACGTTCATATCACCATTCCTCTAGTTTCAGTCACGTGGCAGCACTGTCGTTTGGGCATAACGTTCAATTGCTCATTAAAACAGTGATTTGTTAACGTTCATATCAGCATTCCTCTAGTTTCAATCACACGACAGCACTGTCACTTGGGCATAACGTTAAATTGCACATTAAAAACAGTGATTTGTTAACGTTCATATCACCATTCCTCTAGTTTCAGTCACGTGGCAGCACCGCCACTTGGGCATAACGTTCAATTGCACATTAAAAACAGTGATTTGTTAACGTTCATATCACCATTCCTCTAGTTTCAGTGACGTGGCAGCACTGCCACTTGGGCATAACGTTCAATGGCACATATAAAAAAAAAGATTTGTTAACGTTCATATCACCACTACTCTAGTTTCAGTCACGTAGCAGCACTGTCACTTGAGCATAACGTTCAATTGCACATTAAAAACAGTGATTTTTAAACGTTCATATCACCATACCTCTAGTTTCAGTCACTTGGCAGCACTGTCACTTGAGCGTAACGTTCAATTGCACATTAAAACAGTGATGTGTTAACGTTCATATCACCACTCCTCTTGTTTCAGTCACGTGGCAGCACTGTCACTTGAGCATAACGTTCAAGTGCACTTAAAAACAGTGATTTGTTAACGTTCATATCACCATTCCTCTAGTTTCACTCACGTGGCAGCACTGTCACTTCACCATAACGTTCAATTGCACATTAAAACAGTGATTTGTTAACGTTCATATCACCATTCTCTAGTTTCAGTCACGTGGCAGATCTGTCACTTGTGCATAACGTTCAATTGCACATTAAAAACAGTGATTTGTTAAGGTTCATATCACCATTCCTCTAGTTTCAGTCACGTGGCAGCACTGCCACTTGGGCATAACGTTCAATTGCACATTAAAACAGTGATTTGTTAACGTTCATATCACCACTCCTCTAGTTTCAGTCACGTGGCAGCTCTGTCACTTGGGCATAACGTTCAATTGCACATTAAAACAGTGATTTGTAAACGTTCATATCACCATTCATCTAGATTCAGTCATTTGGCAGCACTGTCACTTGGGCATAACGTTCAATTGCACATTTAAAACAGTGATTTGTTAACATTCATATCACCATTCCTCTAGTTTCAGTCACGTGGCAGTTCTGTCACTTGGGCATAACGTTCAATTGCACATTCAAAACAGTGATTTGTTAACATTCATATCACCATTCCTCTAGTTTCAGTCACGTGGCGGCACTGCCACTTGGGCATAACGTTCAATTGCACATTTAAAACAGTGATTTGTTAACGTTCATATCACCATTCCTCTAGATTCAGTCACTTGGCAGCACTGTCACTTGGGCATAACGTTCAATTGCACATTTAAAACAGTGATTTGTTAACGTTCATATCACCATTCCTCTAGTTTCAGTCACGTGGCAGTTCTGTCACTTGGGCATAACGTTCAATTGCACATTCAAAACAGTGATTTGTTAACGTTCATATCACCATACCTCTAGTTTCAGTCACGTGGCAGTTCTGCCACCTGGGCATAACGTTCAATTGCACATTAAAACAGTGATTTGTTAACGTTCGTATCACCATTCCTGTAGTTTCAGTCACGTGGCAACACTGCCACTTGGGCATAACGTTCAATTGCACATTAAAAACAGTGATTTGTTAACGTTCATATCACCATTCCTCTAGTTTCAGTCACGTGGCAGCACTGTAACTTGAGCATAACATTCAATTGCACATTAAAAACAGTGATTTGTTAGCGTTCATATCACCACTCCTCTAGTTTCAGTCACGTGCAAGCACTGTCACTTGAGCATAACGTTCAATTGCACATTAAAACAGTGATTTGTTAACGTTCATATCACCATTCCTATAGTTTCAGTCACGTGGCAGCACTGTCGTTTGGGCATAACGTTCAATTGCACATTAAAAACAGTGATTTGTTGACGTTCATATCACCATTCCTCTAGTTTCAGTCACGTGGCAGCACTGTCACTTGAGCATAACATTCAATTGCACATTAAAAACAGTGATTTGTTAGCGTTCATATCACCACTCCTCTAGTTTCAGTCACGTGCAAGCACTGTCACTTGAGAATAACGTTCAATTGCACATTAAAAACAGTGATTTGTTAACGTTCATATCACCATTCCTCTAGTTTCAGTCACGTGGCAGCACTGTAACTTGAGCATATCATTCAATTGCACATTAAAAACAGTGATTTGGTAGCGTTCATATCACCACTCCTCTAGTTTCAGTCACGTGCAAGCACTGTCACTTGAGCATAACGTTCAATTGCACATTAAAAACAGTGATTTGTTAACGTTCATATCACCATTCCTATAGTTTCAGTCACGTGGCAGCACTGTCGTTTGGGCATAACGTTCAATTGCACATTAAAAACAGTGATTTGTTGACGTTCATATCACCATTCCTCTAGTTTCAGTCACGTGGCAGCACTGTCACTTGAGCATAACGTTCAAATGCACATTAAAAACAGTGATTTGTTAACGATCATACCACCACTCCTCTAGTTTCAGTCATACGACAGCACTGTCACTTGGGCATAACGTTCAATTGCACATTTAAAACAGTGATTTGTTAACGTTCATATCACCATTCCTCTAGTTTCAGTCACGTGGCAGCTCTGTCACTTGGGAATAACGATCAATTGCACATTAAAAACAGTGATTTATTAACGTTCATATCACCAATCCTCTAGTTTCAGTCACACGACAGCACTGCCACTTGGGCATAACGTTCAATTGCACATTAAAAACAGTGATTTTTAAACGTTCATATCACCATTCCTCTAGTTTCAGTCACGTGGCAGCACTGTCGTTTGGGCATAACGTTCAATTGCACATTAAAAACAGTGATTTGTTAACGTTCATATCACCATTCCTCTAGTTTCAGTCACACGACAGCACTGCCACTTGGGCATAACGTTCAATTGCACATTAAAAACAGTGATTTTTAAACGTTCATATCACCATTTTTCTAGTTTCAGTCACGTGGCAGCACTGTCGTTTGGGCCTAACGTTCAATTGCACATTAAAAACAGTGATTTGTTAATGTTCATATCACCATTCCTCTAGTTTCAGTCACGCGACAGCACTGTCACTTGGGCATAACGTTCAATTGTATATTTAAACAATGATTTGTTAACGTTCATATCACCATTCCTCTAGTTTCAGTGACGTGGCAGCGCTGCCACTTGGGCATAACGTTCAATTGCACATTAAAAACAGTGATTTGTTAACGTTCATATCACCATTCCTCTAGTTTCAGTCACGTGGCAGCACTGTCGTTTGGGCATAACGTTCAATTGCTCATTAAAACAGTGATTTGTTAACGTTCATATCAGCATTCCTCTAGTTTCAATCACACGACAGCACTGTCACTTGGGCATAACGTTAAATTGCACATTAAAAACAGTGATTTGTTAACGTTCATATCACCATTCCTCTAGTTTCAGTCACGTGGCAGCACCGCCACTTGGGCATAACGTTCAATTGCACATTAAAAACAGTGATTTGTTAACGTTCATATCACCATTCCTCTAGTTTCAGTGACGTGGCAGCACTGCCACTTGGGCATAACGTTCAATGGCACATATAAAAAAAAAGATTTGTTAACGTTCATATCACCACTCCTCTAGTTTCAGTCACGTAGCAGCACTGTCACTTGAGCATAACGTTCAATTGCACATTAAAAACAGTGATTTTTAAACGTTCATATCACCATACCTCTAGTTTCAGTCACTTGGCAGCACTGTCACTTGAGCGTAACGTTCAATTGCACATTAAAACAGTGATGTGTTAACGTTCATATCACCACTCCTCTTGTTTCAGTCACGTGGCAGTTCTGCCACTCGGGCATAACGTTCAATTGCACATTAAAACAGTGATTTGTTAACGTTCGTATCACCATTCCTGTAGTTTCAGTCACGTGGCAACACTGCCACTTGGGCATAACGTTCAATTGCACATTAAAAACAGTGATTTGTTAACGTTCATATCACCATTCCTCTAGTTTCAGTCACGTGGCAGCACTGTAACTTGAGCGTAACGTTCAATTGCACATTAAAACAGTGATGTGTTAACGTTCATATCACCACTCCTCTTGTTTCAGTCACGTGGCAGTTCTGCCACTCGGGCATAACGTTCAATTGCACATTAAAACAGTGATTTGTTAACGTTCGTATCACCATTCCTGTAGTTTCAGTCACGTGGCAGCGCTGCCACTTGGGCATAACGTTCAATTGCACATTAAAAACAGTGATTTGTTAACGTTCATATCACCATTCCTCTAGTTTCAGTCACGTGGCAGCACTGTCGTTTGGGCATAACGTTCAATTGCTCATTAAAACAGTGATTTGTTAACGTTCATATCAGCATTCCTCTAGTTTCAATCACACGACAGCACTGTCACTTGGGCATAACGTTAAATTGCACATTAAAAACAGTGATTTGTTAACGTTCATATCACCATTCCTCTAGTTTCAGTCACGTGGCAGCACCGCCACTTGGGCATAACGTTCAATTGCACATTAAAAACAGTGATTTGTTAACGTTCATATCACCATTCCTCTAGTTTCAGTGACGTGGCAGCACTGCCACTTGGGCATTACGTTCAATTGCACATATAAAAAAAAAGATTTGTTAACGTTCATATCACCACTCCTCTTGTTTCAGTCACGTGGCAGCTCCGCCACTTGGGCATAACGTTCAATTGCACATTAAAAACAGTGATTTGTTAACGTTCATATCACCATTCCTCTAGTTTCAGTCACGTGGCAGTTCTGTCACTTGGGCATAACGTTCAATTGCACATTCAAAACAGTGATTTGTTAACGTTCATATCACCATACCTCTAGTTTCAGTCACGTGGCAGTTCTGCCACTCGGGCATAACGTTCAATTGCACATTAAAACAGTGATTTGTTAACGTTCGTATCACCATTCCTGTAGTTTCAGTCACGTGGCAACACTGCCACTTGGGCATAACGTTCAATTGCACATTAAAAACAGTGATTTGTTAACGTTCATATCACCATTCCTCTAGTTTCAGTCACGTGGCAGCACTGTAACTTGAGCATAACATTCAATTGCACATTAAAAACAGTGATTTGTTAGCGTTCATATCACCACTCCTCTAGTTTCAGTCACGTGCAAGCACTGTCACTTGAGAATAACGTTCAATTGCACATTAAAAACAGTGATTTGTTAACGTTCATATCACCATTCCTCTAGTTTCAGTCACGTGGCAGCACTGTAACTTGAGCATATCATTCAATTGCACATTAAAAACAGTGATTTGTTAGCGTTCATATCACCACTCCTCTAGTTTCAGTCACGTGCAAGCACTGTCACTTGAGCATAACGTTCAATTGCACATTAAAAACAGTGATTTGTTAACGTTCATATCACCATTCCTATAGTTTCAGTCACGTGGCAGCACTGTCGTTTGGGCATAACGTTCAATTGCACATTAAGACAGTGATTTGTTGACGTTCATATCACCATTCCTCTAGTTTCAGTCACGTGGTAGCACTGTCACTTGAGCATAACGTTCAAATGCACATTAAAACAGTGATTTGTTAACGATCATATCACCACTCCTCTAGTTTCAGTCATACGACAGCACTGTCACTTGGGCATAACGTTCAATTGCACATTAAAACAGTGATTTGTTAACGTTCATATCACCATTCTCTAGTATCAGTCACGTGGCAGATCTGTCACTTGTGCATAACGTTCAATTGCACATTAAAAACAGTGATTTGTTAGCGTTCATATCACCACTCCTCTAGTTTCAGTCACGTGCAAGCACTGTCACTTGAGCATAACGTTCAATTGTATATTAAAAACAGTGATTTGTTAACGTTCATATCACCATTCCTATAGTTTCAGTCACGTGGCAGCACTGTCGTTTGGGCATAACGTTCAATTGCACATTAAAAACACTGATTTGTTGACGTTCATATCACCATTCCTCTAGTTTCAGTCACGTGGCAGCACTGTCACTTGAGCATAACGTTCAAGTGCACTTAAAAACAGTGATTTGTTAACGTTCATGTCACCATTCCTCTAGTTTCACTCACGTGGCAGCACTGTCACTTCACCCTAACGTTCAATTGCACATTAAAACAGTGATTTGTTAACGTTCATATCACCTTTCTCTAGTTTCAGTCACGTGGCAGATCTGTCACTTGTGCATAACGTTCAATTGCACATTAAAAACAGTGATTTGTTAAGGTTCATATCACCATTCCTCTAGTTTCAGTCACGTGGCAGCACTGCCACTTGGGCATAACGTTCAATTGCACATTAAAACAGTGATTTGTTAACGTTCATATCACCACTCCTCTAGTTTCAGTCACGTGGCAGCTCTATCACTTGGGCATAACGTTCAATTGCACATTAAAACAGTGATTTGTAAACGTTCATATCACCATTCCTCTAGATTCAGTCATTTGGCAGCACTGTCACTTGGGCATAACGTTCAATTGCACATTTAAAACAGTGATTTGTTAACGTTCATATCACCATTCCTCTAGTTTCAGTCACGTGGCAGTTCTGTCACTTGGGCATAACGTTCAATTGCACATTCAAAACAGTGATTTGTTAACGTTCATATCACCATTCCTCTAGTTTCAGTCACGTGGCGGCACTGCCACTTGGGCAAAACGTAAAATTGCACATTTAAAACAGTGATTTGTTAACGTTCATATCACCATTCCTCTAGATTCAGTCACTTGGCAGCACTGTCACTTGGGCATAACGTTCAATTGCACATTTAAAACAGTGATTTGTTAACGTTCATATCACCATTCCTCTAGTTTCAGTCACGTGGCAGTTCTGTCACTTGGGCATAACGTTCAATTGCACATTCAAAACAGTGATTTGTTAACGTTCATATCACCATACCTCTAGTTTCAGTCACGTGGCAGTTCTGCCACTCGGGCATAACGTTCAATTGCACATTAAAACAGTGATTTGTTAACGTTCGTATCACCATTCCTGTAGTTTCAGTCACGTGGCAACACTGCCACTTGGGCATAACGTTCAATTGCACATTAAAAACAGTGATTTGTTAACGTTCATATCACCATTCCTCTAGTTTCAGTCACGTGGCAGCACTGTAACTTGAGCATAACATTCAATTGCACATTAAAAACAGTGATTTGTTAGCGTTCATATCACCACTCCTCTAGTTTCAGTCACGTGCAAGCACTGTCACTTGAGCATAACGTTCAATTGCACATTAAAAACAGTGATTTGTTAACGTTCATATCACCATTCCTATAGTTTCAGTCACGTGGCAGCACTGTCGTTTGGGCATAACGTTCAATTGCACATTAAAAACAGTGATTTGTTGACGTTCATATCACCATTCCTCTAGTTTCAGTCACGTGGCAGCACTGTCACTTGAGCATAACATTCAATTGCACATTAAAACAGTGATTTGTTAGCGTTCATATCACCACTCCTCTAGTTTCAGTCACGTGCAAGCACTGTCACTTGAGAATAACGTTCAATTGCACATTAAAAACAGAGATTTGTTAACGTTCATATCACCATTCCTCTAGTTTCAGTCACGTGGCAGCACTGTAACTTGAGCATATCATTCAATTGCACATTAAAAACAGTGATTTGTTAGCGTTCATATCACCACTCCTCTAGTTTCAGTCACGTGCAAGCACTGTCACTTGAGCATAACGTTCAATTGCACATTAAAAACAGTGATTTGTTAACGTTCATATCACCATTCCTATAGTTTCAGTCACGTGGCAGCACTGTCGTTTGGGCATAACGTTCAATTGCACATTACAAACAGTGATTTGTTGACGTTCATATCACCATTCCTCTAGTTTCAGTCACGTGGCAGCACTGTCACTTGAGCATAACGTTCAAATGCACATTAAAAACAGTGATTTGTTAACGATCATATCACCACTCCTCTAGTTGCAGTCATACGACAGCACTGTCACTTGGGCATAACGTTCAATTGCACATTTAAAACAGTGATTTGTTAACGTTCATATCACCATTCCTCTAGTTTCAGTCACGTGGCAGCTCTGTCACTTGGGAATAACGATCAATTGCACATTAAAAACAGTGATTTGTTAACGTTCATATCACTACTCCTCTAGTTTCAGTCACACGACAGCACTGCCACTTGGGCATAACGTTCAATTGCACATTAAAAACAGTGATTTTTAAACGTTCATATCACCATTCCTCTAGTTTCAGTCACGTGGCAGCACTGTCGTTTGGGCATAACGTTCAATTTCACATTAAAAACAGTGATTTGTTAACGTTCATATCACCATTCCTCTAGTTTCAGTCACACGACAGCACTGCCACTTGGGCATAACGTTCAATTGCACATTAAAAAGAGTGATTTTTAAACGTTCATATCACCATTTTTCTAGTTTCAGTCACGTGGCAGCACTGTCGTTTGGGCCTAACGTTCAATTGCACATTAAAAACAGTGATTTGTTAATGTTCATATAACCATTCCTCTAGTTTCAGTCACGCGACAGCACTGTCACTTGGGCATAACGTTCAATTGTATATTAAAAACAATGATTTGTTAACGTTCATATCACCATTCCTCTAGTTTCAGTGACGTGGCAGCGCTGCCACTTGGGCATAACGTTCAATTGCACATTAAAAACAGTGATTTGTTAACGTTCATATCACCATTCCTCTAGTTTCAGTCACGTGGCAGCACTGTCGTTTGGGCATAACGTTCAATTGCTCATTAAAACAGTGATTTGTTAACGTTCATATCAGCATTCCTCTAGTTTCAATCACACGACAGCACTGTCACTTGGGCATAACGTTAAATTGCACATTAAAAACTGTGATTTGTTAACGTTCATATCACCATTCCTCTAGTTTCAGTCACGTGGCAGCACCGCCACTTGGGCATAACGTTCAATTGCACATTTAAAACAGTGATTTGTTAACGTTCATATCACCATTCCTCTAGTTTCAGTGACGTGGCAGCACTGCCACTTGGGCATAACGTTCAATTGCACATATAAAAAAAAGATTTGTTAACGTTCATATCACCACTCCTCTAGTTTCAGTCACGTAGCAGCACTGTCACTTGAGCATAACGTTCAATTGCACATTAAAAACAGTGATTTTTAAACGTTCATATCACCATACCTCTAGTTTCAGTCACTTGGCAGCACTGTCACTTGAGCGTAACGTTCAATTGCACATTAAAACAGTGATGTGTTAACGTTCATATCACCATTCCTGTAGCTTCAGTCAAGTGGAAGCACTGTCACTTGGGAATAACGTTCAAATGCACATTAAAGCAGTGATTTGTTAATGTTCAAATCACCACTCCTCTTGTTTCAGTCACGTGGCAGCTCCGCCACTTGGGCATAACGTTCAATTGCACATTATAAACAGTGATTTGTTAAGTTTCATATCACCATTCCTCTAGTTTCAGTCACGTGGCAGCACTGCCACTTGGGCATAACGTTCAATTGCACATTAAAACAGTGATTTGTTAACGTTCATATCACCACTCCTCTAGTTTCAGTCACGTGGCAGCTCTGTCACTTGGGCATAACGTTCAAATGCACATTAAAAACAGTGATTTGTTAACGTTCAAAACACCATTCCTCAAGTTTCAGTCTCGTAGCGGCACTGCTATTTGGTCATAACGTTAAATTGCACATTAAAACAGTGATTTGTTAACGTTCATATCACCACTCCTCTAGTTTCAATCACGTGGCAGCTCTGTCACTTAGGCATAACGTTCAATTGCACATTAAAACAGTGATTTGTTAACGTTCAAATCACCATTCCTCTAGTTTCAGTCACGTGGCGGCACTGCTACTTGGGCATAACGTTCAATTGCACATTTAAACAGTGATTTGTTAACTTTCATATCACCATTCCTCTAGTTTCAGTCACGTGGCAGCATTGCCACTTGGGCATAACGTTCAATTGCACATTAAAAACAGTGATTTGTCAACGTTCATATCACCATTCCTCTAGTTTCAGTGACGTGGCAGCACTGTCACTTGAGCATAACGTACAATTGCACATTGTAAACAGTGATTTGTTAACGTTCATATCATCATTCCTCTAGTTTCAGTCACGTTGCAGCACTGTCACTTGAGCATAACGTTCAATTGCACATTAAAAACAGTGATTTGTTAACGTTCATGTCACCATTCCTCTAGTTTCAGTCACGTGGCAGCACTGTCGTTTGGGCATAACGTTCTAGTGCACTTAAAATCAGTGATTTGTTAACGTTCATATCACCATTCCTCTAGTTTCAGTCACGTGGCAGCATTGTCACTTGAGTATAACGTTCAATTGCACATTAAAACAGTGATTTGTTAACGTTCACGTCACCATTCCTCTAGTTTCAGTCACGTGGCAGCACCGCCACTTGAGCAAAACGTTCAATTGCACATTAAAAACAGTGATTTGTTAACGTTCATACCACCACTCGTCTAGTTTCAGTCACTTGGAAGCACTGTCACATGGGCATGACGTTCAATTGCACATTAAACCCAGTGATTTGTTAATGTTCATATCACCGTTCTTCTAGATTCAGTTACGTGGCAGCACTGTCACTTGGGCATAACGTTCTATTGCACATTAAAAACAGTGATTTGTTAACGTTCATATCACCACTCCTCTAGTTTTAGTCACGTGGCAGCACTGTCACTTGAGCATAACGTTCAATTGCACATTAAAAACAGTGATTTGTTAACGTTCATATCACCATTCCTCTAGTTTCAGTCAAGTGGCAGCACTGTCTCTTGAGCATAACGTTCAATTGCACATTAAAACAGTGATTTTTTAACGTTCATATCACCATTCACGTAGTTTCATTCAAGTGGCAGCACTGTCACTTGGGAATAACGTTCAATTGCACACTTAAAACAGTGATTTGTTAACGTTCATATCACCATTCCTCTAGTTTCAGTCACGTGGCAGCACTGTCACTTGAGCATAACTTTCAATTGCACATTAAAAACAGTGATTTGTTAACGTTCATATCACCATTCCCCTAGTTTCAGTCACGTGGCAGCACTGTCGTTTGGGCATAACGTTTAATTGCACATTAAAACAGTGATTTGTTAACGTTCATATCACCATTCCTCTAGTTTCAGTCACACGACAGCACTGCCACTTGGGCATAACGTTCAATTGCACATTAATAACAGTGATTTGTTAACGTTCATATCACCATTCCTCCAGTTTCAGTCACTTGGCAGCACTGTCACTTGGGCATAACGTTCAATTGCACATTAAAAACAGTGATTTGTTAACTTTCACATCACCACTCCTCTAGTTTCAGTCACGTGGCAGCACAGCCACTTGGGCATAACGTTCAATTGCACATTAAAAACAGTGATTTGTTAACGTTCATATCACCATTCATCTAGTTTCAGTCACGTGGCAGCACTGTCACTTGAGCATAACGTTCAATTGCACATCAAAAAGAGTGATTTGTTAACGTTCATATCACCATTCCTCTAGTTTCAGTCACGTGGCAGCACTGTCGTTTGGGCATAACGTTCAATTGCACATTAAAAACAGTGATTTGTTAACGTTCATATCACCATTCCTCTAGTTTCAGTCGCACGAGAGCACTGCCACTTGGGCATAACGTTCAATTGCACATTAAAAACAGTGATTTGTTAACGTTCATATCACCATTCCTCTAGTTTCAGTCACTTGGCAGCACTGTCACTTGGGCATAACGTTCAATTGCACATTAAAAACAGTGATTTGTTAACGTTCACATCACCACTCCTCTAGTTTCAGTCACGTGGCAGCACAGCCACTTGCGCATAACGTTCAATTGCACATTAAAAACAGTGATTTGTTAACGTTCGTATCACCATTCCTCTAGTTTCAGTCACGTGGCAACACTGTCACTTGAGCATAACGTTCAATTGCACATTAAAAACTGTGATTTGTTAACGTTCATATCACCATTCCTCTAGTTTGAGTCACGTGGCAGCACTGCCACTTGGGCATAACGTTCAATTGCACATTAAAGACAGCGAATTGTTAACGTTCATATCACCACTCCTCTAGTTTCAGTCACGTGGCAGCACAGCCACTTGGGCATAACGTTCAATTGCACATTAAAACAGTGATTTGTTAACGTTCAAATCACCATTCCTCTAGTTTCAGTCACGTGGCGGCACTGCTACTTGGGCATAACGTTCAATTGCACATTTAAACAGTGATTTGTTAACTTTCATATCACCATTCCTCTAGTTTCAGTCACGTGGCAGCATTGCCACTTGGGCATAACGTTCAATTGCACATTAAAAACAGTGATTTGTTTACGTTCATATCACCATTCCTCTAGTTTCAGTGACGTGGCAGCACTCTCACTTGAGCATAACGTACAATTGCACATTGTAAACAGTGATTTGTTAACGTTCATATCACCATTCCTCTAGTTTCAGTCACGTGGCAGCACTGTCACTTGAGCATAACGTTCAAGTGCACTTAAAAACAGTGATTTGTTAACGTTCATATCACCATTCCTCTAGTTTCAGTCACGTGGCAGCACTGTCACTTGAGTATAACGTTCAATTGCACATTAAAACAGTGATTTGTTAACGTTCATGTCACCATTCCTCTAGTTTCAGTCACGTGGCAGCACCGCCACTTGAGTATAACGTTCAATTGCACATTAAAACAGTGATTTGTTAACGTTCATACCACCACTCGTCTAGTTTCAGTCACTTGGAAGCACTGTCACTTGGGCATGACGTTCATTTGCACATTAAACCCAGTGATTTGTTAATGTTCATATCACCGTTCTTCTAGATTCAGTTACGTGGCAGCACTGTCACTTGGGCATAACGTTCTATTGCACATTAAAAACAGTGATTTGTTAACGTTCATATCACCACTCCTCTAGTTTTAGTCACGTGGCAGCACTGTCACTTGAGCATAACGTTCAATTGCACATTAAAAACAGTGATTTGTTAACGTTCATATCACCATTCCTCTAGTTTCAGTCAAGTGGCAGCACTGTCTCTTGAGCATAACGTTCAATTGCACATTAAAACAGTGATTTTTTAACGTTCATATCACCATTCCCGTAGTTTCATTCAAGTGGCAGCACTGTCACTTGGGAATAACGTTCAATTGCACACTTAAAACAGTGATTTGTTAACGTTCATATCACCATTCCTCTAGTTTCAGTCACGTGGCAGCACTGTCACTTGAGCATAACGTTCAATTGCACATTAAAAACAGTGATTTGTTAACGTTCATATCACCATTCCCCTAGTTTCAGTCACGTGGCAGCACTGTCGTTTGGGCATAACGTTTAATTGCACATTAAAAACAGTGATTTGTTAACGTTCATATCACCATTCCTCTAGTTTCAGTCACACGACAGCACTGCCACTTGGGCATAACGTTCAATTGCACATTAAAAACAGTGATTTGTTAACGTTCATATCACCATTCCTCTAGTTTCAGTCACTTGGCAGCACTGTCACTTGGGCATAACGTTCAATTGCACATTAAAAACAGTGATTTGTTAACGTTCACATCACCACTCCTCTAGTTTCAGTCACGTGGCAGCACAGCCACTTGGGCATAACGTTCAATTGCACATTAAAAACAGTGATTTGTTAACGTTCATATCACCATTCCTCTAGTTTCAGTCACGTGGCAGCACTGTCACTTGAGCATAACGTTCAATTGCACATCAAAAACAGTGATTTGTTAACGTTCATATCACCATTCCTCTAGTTTCAGTCACGTGGCAGCACTGTCGTTTGGGCATAACGTTCAATTGCACATTAAAAACAGTGATTTGTTAACGTTCATATCACCATTCCTCTAGTTTCAGTCGCACGACAGCACTGCCACTTGGGCAAAACGTTCAATTGCACATTAAAAACAGTGATTTGTTAACGTTCATATCACCATTCCTCTAGTTTCAGTCACTTGGCAGCACTGTCACTTGGGCATAACGTTCAAATGCACATTAAAAACAGTGATTTGTTAACGTTCACATCACCACTCTTCTAGTTTCAGTTACGTGGCAGCACAGCCAATTGCGCATAACGTTCAATTGCACATTAAGAACAGTGATTTGTTAACGTTCATATCACCATTCCTCTAGTTTGAGTCACGTGGCAGCACTGCCACTTGGGCATAACGTTCAATTGCACATTAAAGACAGCGAATTGTTAACGTTCATATCACCACTCCTCTAGTTTCAGTCACTTGGCAGCACTGTCCCTTGGGCATAATGTTCAATTGCACATTAAAAACAGTCATTTGTTAACGTTCATATCACCATACCTCTAGTTTCAGTCACACGACAGCACTGCCACTTGGTTATAACGTTCATTTGCACATTAAAAACAGTATTTGTTAAGGTTCATATCACCATTCCTCTAGTTTCAGTCACGTGGCAGCACTGTCGTTTGGGCATAACGTTCAATTGCACATTGAAACAGTGATTTGTTAACGTTCATATCACCACTCCTCTAGTTTCAGTCACGTGGCAGCACTGTCACTTGAGCGTAACATTCAATTGCACATTAACCTTCGGGCGGGCGCGCCTTTTGCACTCACACCAGTTGGCGCGCTCCGGCATTTTGGCCGCTCTCATTCACGTTCAGTTCTCAAAGCCAGAAGTGTTTGTTGACATGAAATTCATTGGGATTTCAATTGTTACACTAAAGACACATTAAGTGAGCAAATATTATTTTTCAACGACTTTTATCACATCTGCAAACTGAAAAGGAACAACGCAACACACATCTCAATGAAAATAGTACCGTAAAAGAATAATATTCCAAATATAGGCCTATCACTTGTGTTCAGATTTTATCACATCAAGGTTACAATATTATCACACTTCCATTTGGAATTAGACGTCTTCATCTTCATCCTCTACTTCATGCTGTGCACATGAGTTGCATGTGATTTCTTGGACTGAATGTTTTTTACATACATATTTCGCACATTTCTTGCAGGACATCCGAGTCTGATTGTTCTTAGATCTACCACAATAAAAACAAATTTGCCTTTTTGTGGAAGGTGTTACTTCAACCTGATCAGGTTCTTCCTTATACCTTTCTAGAAAACAACGTAGTTCTCGAGGAAGAGTAGTTATTGTGGCCCGGTATTTTAGATTTTCTTCCATGAGGGCAAAACTTAAGTTGGATACATAAGTTCTTCTCCTCAAATGACTGTTCCGAGTATTGGCCTTGAAGATCTTGAAGGAATTAATCCCAGCCACATCAAGAAGACGGTAAAATACCTCCATTGGCCACCTTCGAGTTGTTCTGGAAGTGGAGCACCTTGAACACATGAGGTCCACTGTGTCCACCCCTCCTTTGGTGCCATTATAGTCCATAATTTGGTGTGGTTTGCCTGTCCCTTCATCAGTTTTGTTGTCGTCGTGCACCGTAGACAAGACGAGCACTGCTTTCTTTCTCTTTGTCACCGTAGAGATCAAAGTCATATCAGGTTGAGCACCAAACTTGTAACTTCCGGGTACTGATGTAGAATTGCGCTCCACAAACTCTGGGGGAATCTCCTTTTTGTTACTTTTCAGGGTGCCCAGAAAGGTCAATCCGTCCTTCAGCAGATCCTCGGCTAGAGGAGAGCTGCTAAAGTAATTATCTGTAGTGACATTACGATTTGTTTTCTTGATGGGATCTGTCAGTCTGACAACAATATCATGAGGCTTGTTGGTGGTAGCATAAGGGCCAGTTTCTTGCTTTCCACAATAAATTTCAATATTGTACGTGTAGAATGTTCGAGCATCACATAAGGCATACATGTTGATGCCGTATTTGGCTGTTTTTTTAGCCATGTACTGCACAAATCGACAACGGCCCCGGAAAGCAACCAACATTTCATCGACGGTCAGGAATTCACCAGGAGAATATGACAGTTGTGAATTGTGAACGAATGTATTCAGAATGTCTCGAATGGGAGCTAGTCTGTCACTGTTCATCTGCTCAGTTCGTGTATTCACATAATCGAATCGTATACATCTCAATAAAAATCGGAATCTCCTTTCGCTGAAATTAGCGCGCAAAATTGTATACCCAGTCCCGTTTGTCGCAAATGGTTCAGCTAGATTCGTACGATTCTCCCTTTTGACCGCCAAAAATAATAATGCCCCAAAAAAGCACGAATTTCTTTTATATCAGTCAACCTAAAATCCCTCTCTCGATTTCCAGTTTCCTTTTTCTGAATGTATATATTGGTGTTCTTAACAATACTATCAATAATGTCAGGGGACATTATTAGTGAAAAACATTCGATTTCAGTCATACAATGACCTTAGGGCCTGGAAAAGTTTTGATAATGTTTCTTCCCCTTGTTTTTACAAGATTTGCGACAGGTTGATTCGCCCACAATGTTTCTCCATCTTTACCGATAAAAAATCGAAGACTCTCGCTATTTTCAGCGTCTTCTTCACCTTCAATTTCAATTTCCACTTCAGACTCACTGTCGTGGTCGTCCACATATATTTCTTCAGTCTCGAAATCTGGATCAATCTCATCGTCTTCCGTCAGATCTTCTAGCTGGTCCATTCGTTCGTCTTCCTCCAACTCTTGAAGAATTGTAGAAATATCCTCAGGTCTGAGGTAAGGTTCCCTGAAACCCAAAAGTGAAGATTGAGTAAATCGTAGGTATTCATAAAATCCTAGAGAGTAAAACCGAGAGAACGAGGGAGAGGGAGGACATTGAAATAGATGTGTAAAGCATAAATATTTGAAAAATATATCACACTGAAATGTATGATACTTGAGCAATTCATCATATAATATTATAAATCAAGTAAAAAGTAAAGAAATAAATACTTACATTGTGTGTGGTGGACGGTAAACGTTTAGCACTGTTAGGCGCGCGGCGGCAATGTGGCCGGTCGTACCTCCTACCGTGACATAGGCAACTTGCGTAATGAATTGCGCAATCCCTCTACAAGTCTGAGGTGGGGTTGGCCTGCCATATGACGTCTTACATAGTAGTTAGAGAATACATAGGGGCGTGGTTGTCCCACACTGGAGTATAACAAAGTAGTACGTCTTTTTTTGAAAACCCGGCCAATTTGCCGCGTGCGCGCCCGCCCGAAGGTTAAAAACAGTGATTTGTTAGCGTTCATATCACCACTCTTCTAGCTTCAGTCACGTGCAAACACTGTCACTTGAGCATAACGTTCAATTGCACATTAAAAACAGTGATTTGCTAACGTTCATATCACCATTCCTCTAGATTCAGTCACGTGGCAGCACTGTAACTTGAGCATAACATTCAATTGCACATTAAAAACAGTGATTTGTTAGCGTTCATATCACCACTCCTCTAGTTTCAGTCACGTGCAAGCACTGTCACTTGAGCATAACGTTCAATTGCACATTAAAAAAGTGATTTGTTAACGTTCATATCACCATTCCTATAGTTTCAGTCACGTGGTAGCACTGTCGTTTGGGCATAACGTTCAATTGCACATTAAAAACAGTGATTTGTTGACGTTCATATCACCATTCCTCTAGTTTCAGTCAAGTGGCAGCACGGTCACTTGAGCATAACGTTCAAATGCACATTAAAAACAGTGATTTGTTAACGTTCATATCACCACTCCTCTAGTTTCAGTCATACGAGTGCACTGTCACTTGGGCATAACGTTCAATTGCACATTTAAAACAGTGATTTGTTAACGTTCATATCACCATTCCTCTAGTTTCAGTCACGTGGAAGCACTGTCACTTCAGCATAACGTTCAATTGCACATTAAAAACAGTGATTTGTTAACGTTCATATCACCATTCCTCTAGTTTCAGTCAAGTGGCAACACTGTCTCTTGAGCATAACGTTCAATTGCACATTAAAACAGTGATTTTTTAACGTTCATATCACCATTCCCGTAGTTTCATTCAAGTGGCAGCACTGTCACTTGGGAATAACGTTCAATTGCACACTTAAAACAGTGATTTGTTAACGTTCATATCACCATTCCTCTAGTTTCAGTCACGTGGCAGCACTGTCACTTGAGCATAACGTTCAATTGCACATTAAAAACAGTGATTTGTTAACGTTCATATCACCATTCCCCTAGTTTCAGTCACGTGGCAGCACTGTCGTTTGGGCATAACGTTTAATTGCACATTAAAAACAGTGATTTGTTAACGTTCATATCACCATTCCTCTAGTTTCAGTCACACGACAGCACTGCCACTTGGGCATAACGTTCAATTGCACATTAAAAACAGTGATTTGTTAACGTTCATATCACCATTCCTCTAGTTTCAGTCACTTGGCAGCACTGTCACTTGGGCATAACGTTCAATTGCACATTAAAAACAGTGATTTGTTAACGTTCACATCACCACTCCTCTAGTTTCAGTCACGTGGCAGCACTGTCACTTGAGCATAACGTCCAATTGCACATTAAAAACATTGATTTGTTAACGTTCACATCACCATTCCTCTAGTTTCAGTCACGCGACAGCACTGTCACTTGGGAATAACGTTCAATGCACATTAAAAACAGTGATTTGTTAACGTTCATATCACCATTCCTCTAGTTTCAGTCACGTGGCAGCACTGTCACTTGAGCATAACGTTCAATTGCACATTAAAGACAGTGATTTGTTAACGTTCATATCACCACTCTTCTAGTTTCAGTCACGTGGCAGCACTGTCGTTTGGGCATAACGTTCAATTGCACATTAAAACAGTGATTTGTTAACGTTCATATCACCATTCCTCTAGTTTCAGTCACTTGGCAGCACTGTCACTTGGGCATAACGTTCAATTGCACATTAAAAACAGTGATTTGTTAACGTTCACATCACCACTCCTCTAGTTTCAGTCACGTGGCAGCACAGCCACTTGCGCATAACGTTCAATTGCACATTAAAAACAGTGATTTGTTAACGTTCGTATCACCATTCCTCTAGTTTCAGTCACGTGGCAGCACTGTCACTTGAGCATAACGTTCAATTGCACATTAAAAACTGTGATTTGTTAACGTTCATATCACCATTCCTCTAGTTTCAGTCACTTGGCAGCACTGTCCCTTGGGCATAATGTTCAATTGCACATTAAAAACAGTCATTTGTTAACGTTCATATCACCATACCTCTAGTTTCAGTCACACGACAGCACTGCCACTTGGTTATAACGTTCATTTGCACATTAAAAACAGTATTTGTTAAGGTTCATATCACCATTCCTCTAGTTTCAGTCACGTGGCAGCACTGTCGTTTGGGCATAACGTTCAATTGCACATTGAAACAGTGATTTGTTAACGTTCATATCACCACTCCTCTAGTTTCAGTCACGTGGCAGCACTGTCACTTGAGCATAAGATTCAATTGCACATTAAAAACAGTGATTTGTTAGCGTTCATATCACCACTCCTCTAGTTTCAGTCACGTGCAAGCACTGTCACTTGAGCATAACGTTCAATTGCACATTAAAAACAGT
Source organism: Meconema thalassinum (assembly GCA_946902985.2). Taxonomy (NCBI): domain Eukaryota; kingdom Metazoa; phylum Arthropoda; class Insecta; order Orthoptera; family Tettigoniidae; genus Meconema; species Meconema thalassinum. The sequence goes on along the minus strand of OX336388.2, from coordinate 53,428,093 downwards.
GATTTGCTAACGTTCATATCACCATTCCTCTAGTTTCAGTCACGTGGCAGCACTGTAACTTGAGCATAACATTCAATTGCACATTAAAAACAGTGATTTGTTAGCGTTCATATCACCACTCCCCCAGTTTCAGTCACGTGCAAGCACTGTCACTTGAGCATAACGTTCAATTGCACATTAAAAACAGTGATTTGTTAACGTTCATATCACCATTCCTATAGTTTCAATCACGTGGCAGCACTGTCGTTTGGGCATAACGTTCAATTGCACATTAAAAACTGTGATTTGTTGACGTTCATATCACCATTCCTCTAGTTTCAGTCACGTGGCAGCACTGTCACTTGAGCATAACGTTCAAATGCACATTAAAAACAGTGATTTGTTAACGTTCATATCACCACTCCTCTAGTTTCAGTCATACGAGAGCACTGTCACTTGGGCATAACGTTCAATTGCACATTTAAAACAGTGATTTGTTAACGTTCATATCACCATTCCTCTAGTTTCAGTCACGTGGAAGCACTGTCACTTCAGCATAACGTTCAATTGCACATTAAAAAGAGTGATTTGTTAACGTTCATATCACCATTCCTCTAGTTTTAGTCACACGACAGCACTGCCACTTGGGCATAACGTTCAAATGCACATTAAAAACAGTGATTTTTAAACGTTCATATCACCATTCCTCTAGTTTCAGTCACGTGGCAGCACCGCCACTTGGGCATAACGTTCAATTGCACATTAAAAACAGTGATTTGTTAACGTTCATATCACCATTCCTCTAGTTTCAGTGACGAGGCAGCACTGCCACTTGGGCATAACGTTCAATTGCACATATAAAAAAAAAGATTTGTTAACGTTCATATCACCACCCCTCTAGTTTCAGTCACGTAGCAGCACTGTCACTTGAGCATAACGGTCAATTGCACACTAAAAACAGTGATTTTTAAACGTTCATATCACTATTCCTCTAGTTTCAGTCACTTGGCAGCACTGTCACTTGTGCGTAACGTTCAATTGCACATTAAAACAGTGATTTGTTAACGTTCATATCACCATTCCTGTAGTTTCAGTCAAGTGGAAGCACTGTCACTTGGGAATAACGTTCAATTGCACATTTAAAACAGTGATTTGTTAACGTTAATATCACCATTCCTCTAGTTTCAGTCACGTGGCAGCACTGTAACTTGAGCATAAAGTTCAATTGCACATTAAAAACAGTGATTTGTTAACGTTCATATCAGGGGCAGATGACCTCGTAGTTCCGCCCCTTAAAACAACAATAACTAACTAACTAACTACCTAACGTTCATATCACCATTCCTCTAGTTTTAGTCACGTGGCAGCACTGTCGTTTGGGCATAACGTTCAATTGCACATTAAAAACATTGATTTGTTAACGTTCATATCACCATTCCTGTAGTTTCAGTCACACGACAGCACTGCCACATGGGCATAACGTTCAATTGCACATTAAAAACAGTGATTTGTTAACGTTCAAATCACCACTCCTCTAGTTTCAGTCACGTGGCAGCAATGTCACTTGGGCATAACGTTCAAATGCACATTAAAAACAGTGATTTGTTAATGTTCAAATCACCACTCCTCTTCTTTCAGTCACGTGGCAGCTCCGCCACTTGGGCATAACGTTCAATTGCAAATTAAAAACAGTGATTTGTTAAGTTTCATATCACCATTCCTCTAGTTTCAGTCACGTGGCAGCACTGCCACTTGGGCATAACGTTCAATTGCACATTAAAACAGTGATTTTGTAACGTTCATATCACCACTCCTCTAGTTTCAGTCACGTGGCAGCTCTGTCACTTGGGCATAACGTTCAATTGCACATTAAAAACAGTGATTTGTTAACGTTCAAAACAACATTCCTCAAATTTCAGTTTCGTAGCGGCACTGCTATTTGGTCAAAACTTTCAATTGCACATTAAAACAGTGATTTGTTAACGTTCATATCACCACTCCTCTAGTTTCAATCACGTGGCAGCTCTGTCACTTAGGCATAACGTTCAATTGCACATTAAAACAGTGATTTGTTAACGTTCAAATCACCATTCCTCTAGTTACAGTCACGTGGCGGCACTGCTACTTGGGCATAACCTTCAATTGCACATTTAATCAGTGATTTGTTTACTTTCATATCACCATTCCTCTAGTTTAAGTCACGTGGCAGCACTGCCACTTGGGCATAACGTTCAATTGTACATTAAAAACAGTGATTTGTTAACGTTCATATCACCATTCCCCTAGTTTCAGTGACGTGGCAGCACTGTCACTTGAGAATAACGTACAATTGCACATTGTAAACAGTGATTTGTTAACGTTCATATCACCATTCCTCTAGTTTCAGTCACGTGGCAGCACTGTCACTTGAGTATAACGTTCAATTGCACATAAAAACAGTGATTTATTAACGTTCATGTCACCATTCCTCTAGTTTCAGTCACGTGGCAGCACCGCCACTTGAGCATAACGTTCAATTGCACATTAAAAACAGTGATTTGCTAACGTTCATACCACCACTCGTCTAGTTTCAGTCACTTGGAAGCACTGTCACTTGGGCATGACGTTCAATTGCACATTAAACCCAGTGATTTGTTAATGTTCATATCACCGTTCCTCTAGATTCAGTTACGTGGCAGCACTCTCACTTGGGCATAACGTTCTATTGCACATTAAAAACAGTGATTTTTTAACGTTCATATCACCATTCCTGTAGTTTTATTCAAGTGGCAGCACTGTCACTTGGGAATAACGTTCAATTGCATACTCAAAACAGTGATTTGTTAACGTTCATATCACCATTCCTCTAGTTTCAGTCACGTGGCAGCACTGTCACTTGAGCATAACGTTCAATTGCACATTAAAAACAGTGATTTGCTAACGTTCACATCACCACTCCTCTAGTTTCAGTCACGTGGCAGCACAGCCACTTGGGCATAACGTTCAATTGCACATTAAAACAGTGATTTGTTAACGTTCATATCACCATTCCTCTAGATTCAGTCACGTGGCAGCACTGTCACTTGAGCATAACGTTCAATTGCACATTAAAAACAGTGATTTGTTAACGTTCATATCACCATTCCTCTAGTTTCAGTCACGTGGCAGCACTGTCGTTTGGGCATAACGTTCAATTGCACATTAAAAACAGTGATTTGTTAACGTTCATATCACCATTCCTCTAGTTTCAGTCACACGACAGCACTGCCACTTGGGCATAACGTTCAATTGCACGTTAAAAACAGTGATTTGTTAACGTTCATATCACCATTCCTCTAGTTTCAGTCACTTGGCAGCACTGTCACTTGGGCATAACGTTCAATTGCACATTAAAAACAGTGATTTGTTAACGTTCACATCACCACTCCTCTAGTTTCAGTCACGTGGCAGCACAGCCACTTGGACATAACGTTCAATTGCACATTAAAACAGTGATTTGTTAACGTTCATATCACCATTCCTCTAGTTTCAGTCACGTGGCAGCACTGTCACTTGAGCATAACGTTCAATTGCACATTAAAAACTGTGATTTGTTAACGTTCATATCACCATTCCTCTAGTTTGAGTCACGTGGCAGCACTGCCACTTGGGCATAACGTTCAATTGCACATTAAAAACAGTGAATTGTTAACGTTCATATCACCACTACTCTAGTTTCAGTCACTTGGCAGCACTGTCCCTTGGGCATAACGTTCAATTGCACATTAAAAACAGTCATTTGTTAACGTTCTTATCACCATTCCTCTAGATTCAGTCACGTGGCAGCACATCCACCTGGGCATAACGTTCAATTGCAGATTAAAAACAGTGATTTGTTAATGTTCATATCACCATTCCTCTAGGTTCAGTCACGTGGCTGAACTGTCTCTTGTGCATAACGTTCAATTGCACATTAAAACAGTGATTTGTTAACGTTCATATCACCATTCCTCTAGTTTCAGTCACGTGGCAGCACTCTCACTTGAGCATAACGTTCAAATGCCCTTAAAAACAGTGATTTGTTAAAGTTCATATCACCATTCCTCTAGTTTCACTCACGTGGCAGCACTGTCACTTGACCATAACGTTCAATTGCACATTAAAACAGTGATTTGTTAACGTTCATATCACCACTCGTCTAGTTCATGTCACTTGGCAGCACTGTCACTCGTGCATAACGTTCAATTGCCCATTAAACACAGTGATTTGTTAATGTTCATATCACTGTTCCTCTAGATTCAGTCACGTGGCAGCACTCTCACTTGGGCATAACGTTCAATTGCACATTTAAAACAGTGATTTTTTAACGTTCATATCACAATTCCTGTAGTTTCATTCAAGTGGCAGCACTGTCACTTGGGAATAACGTTCAATTGCATAGTCAAAACAGTGATTTGTTAACGTTCATATCACCATTCCTCTAGTTTCAGTCACGTGGCAGCACTGTCACTTGAGCATTACGTTCAATTGCACATTAAAAACAGTGATTTGCTAACGTTCACATCACCACTCCTCTTGTTTCAGTCACGTGGCAGCACAGCCACTTGGGCATAACGTTCAATTGCACATTAAAAACAGTGATTTGTTAACGTTCATATCACCATTCCTCTAGATTCAGTCACGTGGCAGCACTGTCACTTGAGCATAACGTTCAATTGCACATTAAAAACAGTGATTTGTTAACGTTCATATCACCATTCCTCTAGTTTCAGTCACGTGGCAGCACTGTCGTTTGGGCATAACGTTCAATTGCACATTAAAAACAGTGATTTGTTAACGTTCATATCACCATTCCTCTAGTTTCAGTCACACGACAGCACTGCCACTTGGGCATAACGTTCAATTGCACATTAAAAACAGTGATTTGTTAACGTTCATATCACCATTCCTCTAGTTTCAGTCACTTGGCAGCACTGTCACTTGGGCATAACGTTCAATTGCACATTAAAAACAGTGATTTGTTAACGTTCACATCACCACTCCTCTAGTTTCAGTCACGTGGCAGCACAGCCACTTGGGCATAACGTTCAATTGCACATTAAAACAGTGATTTGTTAACGTACATATCACCATTCCTCTAGTTTCAGTCACGTGGCAGCACTGTCACTTGAGCATAACGTTCAATTGCACATTAAAAACTGTGATTTGTTAACGTTCATATCACCATTCCTCTAGTTTGAGTCACGTGGCAGCACTGCCACTTGGGCATAACGTTCAATTGCACATTAAAAACAGTGAATTGTTAACGTTCATATCACCACTACTCTAGTTTCAGTCACTTGGCAGCACTGTCCCTTGGGCATAACGTTCAATTGCACATTAAAAACAGTCATTTGTTAACGTTCTTATCACCATTCCTCTAGTTTCAGTCACGTGGCAGCACATCCACCTGGGCATAACGTTCAATTGCAGATTAAAAACAGTGATTTGTTAATGTTCATATCACCATTCCTCTAGGTTCAGTCACGTGGCTGAACTGTCTCTTGTGCATAACGTTCAATTGCACATTAAAACAGTGATTTGTTAACGTTCATATCACCATTCCTCTAGTTTCAGTCACGTGGCAGCACTCTCACTTGAGCATAACGTTCAAATGCCCTTAAAAACAGTGATTTGTTAACGTTCATATCACCATTCCTCTAGTTTCACTCACGTGGCAGCACTGTCACTTGACCATAACGTTCAATTGCACATTAAAACAGTGATTTGTTAACGTTCATATCACCACTCGTCTAGTTCCAGTCACTTGGCAGCACTGTCACTCGTGCATAACGTTCAATTGCCCATTAAACACAGTGATTTGTTAATGTTCATATCACTGTTCCTCTAGATTCAGTCACGTGGCAGCACTCTCACTTGGGCATAACGTTCAATTGCACATTTAAAACAGTGATTTTTTAACGTTCATATCACCATTCCTGTAGTTTCATTCAAGTGGCAGCACTGTCACTTGGGAATAACGTTCAATTGCATACTCAAAACAGTGATTTGTTAACGTTCATATCACCATTCCTATAGTTTCAGTCACGTGGCAGCACTGTCACTTGAGCATAACGTTCAATTGCACATTAAAAACAGTGATTTGCTAACGTTCACATCACCACTCCTCTAGTTTCAGTCACGTGGCAGCACAGCCACTTGGGCATAACGTTCAATTGCACATTAAAAACAGTGATTTGTTAACGTTCATATCACCATTCCTCTAGATTCAGTCACGTGGCAGCACTGTCACTTGAGCATAACGTTCAATTGCACATTAAAAACAGTGATTTGTTAACGTTCATATCACCATTCCTCTAGTTTCAGTCACGTGGCAGCACTGTCGTTTGGGCATAACGTTCAATTGCTCATTAAAACAGTGATTTGTTAACGTTCATATCAGCATTCCTCTAGTTTCAATCACACGACAGCACTGTCACTTGGGCATAACGTTAAATTGCACATTAAAAACTGTGATTTGTTAACGTTCATATCACCATTCCTCTAGTTTCAGTCACGTGGCAGCACCGCCACTTGGGCATAACGTTCAATTGCACATTTAAAACAGTGATTTGTTAACGTTCATATCACCATTCCTCTAGTTTCAGTGACGTGGCAGCACTGCCACTTGGGCATAACGTTCAATTGCACATATAAAAAAAAAAAATTTGTTAACGTTCATATCACCACTCCTCTAGTTTCAGTCACGTAGCAGCACTGTCACTTGAGCATAACGTTCAATTGCACATTAAAAACAGTGATTTTTAAACGTTCATATCACCATACCTCTAGTTTCAGTCACTTGGCAGCACTGTCACTTGAGCGTAACGTTCAATTGCACATTAAAACAGTGATGTGTTAACGTTCATATCACCATTCCTGTAGCTTCAGTCAAGTGGAAGCACTGTCACTTGGGAATAACGTTCAAATGCACATTAAAGCAGTGATTTGTTAATGTTCAAATCACCACTCCTCTTGTTTCAGTCACGTGGCAGCTCCGCCACTTGGGCATAACGTTCAATTGCACATTATAAACAGTGATTTGTTAACGTTCACAACACCACTCCTCTAGTTTCAGTCACGTGGCAGCACAGCCACTTGGACATAACGTTCAATTGCACATTAAAACAGTGATTTGTTAACGTTCATATCACCATTCCTCTAGTTTCAGTCACGTGGCAGCACTGTCACTTGAGCATAACGTTCAATTGCACATTAAAAACTGTGATTTGTTAACGTTCATATCACCATTCCTCTAGTTTGAGTCACGTGGCAGCACTGCCACTTGGGCATAACGTTCAATTGCACATTAAAAACAGTGAATTGTTAACGTTCATATCACCACTACTCTAGTTTCAGTCACTTGGCAGCACTGTCCCTTGGGCATAACGTTCAATTGCACATTAAAAACAGTCATTTGTTAACGTTCTTATCACCATTCCTCTAGATTCAGTCACGTGGCAGCACATCCACCTGGGCATAACGTTCAATTGCAGATTAAAAACAGTGATTTGTTAATGTTCATATCACCATTCCTCTAGGTTCAGTCACGTGGCTGAACTGTCTCTTGTGCATAACGTTCAATTGCACATTAAAACAGTGATTTGTTAACGTTCATATCACCATTCCTCTAGTTTCAGTCACGTGGCAGCACTCTCACTTGAGCATAACGTTCAAATGCCCTTAAAAACAGTGATTTGTTAACGTTCATATCACCATTCCTCTAGTTTCACTCACGTGGCAGCACTGTCACTTGACCATAACGTTCAATTGCACATTAAAACAGTGATTTGTTAACGTTCATATCACCACTCGTCTAGTTCCAGTCACTTGGCAGCACTGTCACTCGTGCATAACGTTCAATTGCCCATTAAACACAGTGATTTGTTAATGTTCATATCACTGTTCCTCTAGATTCAGTCACGTGGCAGCACTCTCACTTGGGCATAACGTTCAATTGCACAATTAAAACAGTGATTTTTTAACGTTCATATCACAATTCCTGTAGTTTCATTCAAGTGGCAGCACTGTCACTTGGGAATAACGTTCAATTGCATAGTCAAAACAGTGATTTGTTAACGTTCATATCACCATTCCTCTAGTTTCAGTCACGTGGCAGCACTGTCACTTGAGCATAACGTTCAATTGCACATTAAAAACAGTGATTTGCTAACGTTCACATCACCACTCCTCTTGTTTCAGTCACGTGGCAGCACAGCCACTTGGGCATAACGTTCAATTGCACATTAAAAACAGTGATTTGTTAACGTTCATATCACCATTCCTCTAGATTCAGTCACGTGGCAGCACTGTCACTTGAGCATAACGTTCAATTGCACATTAAAAACAGTGATTTGTTAACGTTCATATCACCATTCCTCTAGTTTCAGTCACGTGGCAGCACTGTCGTTTGGGCATAACGTTCAATTGCACATTAAAAACAGTGATTTGTTAACGTTCATATCACCATTCCTCTAGTTTCAGTCACACGACAGCACTGCCACTTGGGCATAACGTTCAATTGCACATTAAAAACAGTGATTTGTTAACGTTCATATCACCATTCCTCTAGTTTCAGTCACTTGGCAGCACTGTCACTTGGGCATAACGTTCAATTGCACATTAAAAACAGTGATTTGTTAACGTTCACATCACCACTCCTCTAGTTTCAGTCACGTGGCAGCACAGCCACTTGGGCATAACGTTCAATTGCACATTAAAACAGTGATTTGTTAACGTACATATCACCATTCCTCTAGTTTCAGTCACGTGGCAGCACTGTCACTTGAGCATAACGTTCAATTGCACATTAAAAACTGTGATTTGTTAACGTTCATATCACCATTCCTCTAGTTTGAGTCACGTGGCAGCACTGCCACTTGGGCATAACGTTCAATTGCACATTAAAAACAGTGAATTGTTAACGTTCATATCACCACTACTCTAGTTTCAGTCACTTGGCAGCACTGTCCCTTGGGCATAACGTTCAATTGCACATTAAAAACAGTCATTTGTTAACGTTCTTATCACCATTCCTCTAGTTTCAGTCACGTGGCAGCACATCCACCTGGGCATAACGTTCAATTGCAGATTAAAAACAGTGATTTGTTAATGTTCATATCACCATTCCTCTAGGTTCAGTCACGTGGCTGAACTGTCTCTTGTGCATAACGTTCAATTGCACATTAAAACAGTGATTTGTTAACGTTCATATCACCATTCCTCTAGTTTCAGTCACGTGGCAGCACTCTCACTTGAGCATAACGTTCAAATGCCCTTAAAAACAGTGATTTGTTAACGTTCATATCACCATTCCTCTAGTTTCACTCACGTGGCAGCACTGTCACTTGACCATAACGTTCAATTGCACATTAAAACAGTGATTTGTTAACGTTCATATCACCACTCATCTAGTTCCAGTCACTTGGCAGCACTGTCACTCGTGCATAACGTTCAATTGCCCATTAAACACAGTGATTTGTTAATGTTCATATCACTGTTCCTCTAGATTCAGTCACGTGGCAGCACTCTCACTTGGGCATAACGTTCAATTGCACATTTAAAACAGTGATTTTTTAACGTTCATATCACCATTCCTGTAGTTTCATTCAAGTGGCAGCACTGTCACTTGGGAATAACGTTCAATTGCATACTCAAAACAGTGATTTGTTAACGTTCATATCACCATTCCTCTAGTTTCAGTCACGTGGCAGCACTGTCACTTGAGCATAACGTTCAATTGCACATTAAAAACAGTGATTTGCTAACGTTCACATCACCACTCCTCTAGTTTCAGTCACGTGGCAGCACAGCCACTTGGGCATAACGTTCAATTGCACATTAAAAACAGTGATTTGTTAACGTTCATATCACCATTCCTCTAGATTCAGTCACGTGGCAGCACTGTCACTTGAGCATAACGTTCAATTGCACATTAAAAACAGTGATTTGTTAACGTTCATATCACCATTCTTCTAGTTTCAGTCACGTGGCAGCACTGTCGTTTGGGCATAACGTTCAATTGCACATTAAAAACAGTGATTTGTTAACGTTCATATCACCATTCCTCTAGTTTCAGTCACACGACAGCACTGCCACTTGGGCATAACGTTCAATTGCACATTAAAAACAGTGATTTGTTAACGTTCATATCACCATTCCTCTAGTTTCAGTCACTTGGCAGCACTGTCACTTGGGCATAACGTTCAATTGCACATTAAAAACAGTGATTTGTTAACGTTCACATCACCACTCCTCTAGTTTCAGTCACGTGGCAGCACAGCCACTTGGGCATAACGTTCAATTGCACATTAAAACAGTGATTTGTTAACGTTCATATCACCATTCCTCTAGTTTCAGTCACGTGGCAGCACTGTCACTTGAGCATAACGTTCAATTGCACATTAAAAACTGTGATTTGTTAACGTTCATATCACCATTCCTCTAGTTTGAGTCACGTGGCAGCACATCCACCTGGGCATAACGTTCAATTGCAGATTAAAAACAGTGATTTGTTAATGTTCATATCACCATTCCTCTAGGTTCAGTCACGTGGCTGAACTGTCTCTTGTGCATAACGTTCAATTGCACATAAAAACAGTGATTTGTTAACGTTCATATCATCATTCCTCTAGTTTCAGTCACGTGGCAGCACTCTCACTTGAGCATAACGTTCAAATGCCCTTAAAAACAGTGATTTGTTAACGTTCATATCACCATTCCTCTAGTTTCACTCACGTGGCAGCACTGTCACTTGACCATAACGTTCAATTGCACATTAAAACAGTGATTTGTTAACGTTCATATCACCACTCATCTAGTTCCAGTCACTTGGCAGCACTGTCACTCGTGCATAACGTTCAATTGCCCATTAAACACAGTGATTTGTTAATGTTCATATCACTGTTCCTCTAGATTCAGTCACGTGGCAGCACTCTCACTTGGGCATAACGTTCAATTGCACATTTAAAACAGTGATTTGTTAACGTTAATATCACCATTCCTCTAGTTTCAGTCACGTGGCAGCACTGTAACTTGAGCATAAAGTTCAATTGCACATTAAAAACAGTGATATGTTAACGTTCATATCAGGGGCAGATGACCTCGTTGTTCCGCCCCTTAAAACAACAATAACGAACTAACTACCTAACGTTCATATCACCATTCCTCTAGTTTCAGTCGCGTGGCAGCACTGTCGTTTGGGCATAACGTTCAATTGCACATTAAAAACATTGATTTGCTAACGTTCATATCACCATTCCTGTAGTTTCAGTCACACGACAGCACTGCCACTTGGGCATAACGTTCAATTGCACATTAAAAACAGTGATTTGTTAACATTCTCATCACCACTCCTCTAGTTTCAGTCACGTGGCAGCAATGTCACTTGGGCATAACGTTCAAATGCACATTAAAAACAGTGATTTGTTAATGTTCAATTCACCACTCCTCTTGTTTCAGTCACGTGGCAGCTCCGCCACTTGGGCATAACGTTCATTTGCAAATTAATAACAGTGATTTGTTAAGTTTCATATCACCATTCCTCTAGTTTCAGTCACGTTGCAGCACTGCCACTTGGGCATAACGTTCAATTGCACATTAAAACAGTGATTTGTTAACGTTCATATCACCACTCCTCTAGTTTCAGTCACGTGGCAGCTCTGTCACTTGGGCATAACGTTCAATTGCACATTAAAAACAGTGATTTGTTAACGTTCAAAACACCATTCCTCAAGTTTCAGTCTCGTAGCGGCACTGCTATTTGGTCATAACGTTCAATTGCACATTAAAACAGTGATTTGCTAACGTTCATATCACCACACCTCTAGTTTCAATCACGTGGCAGCTCTGTCACTTAGGCATAACGTTCAATTGCACATTAAAACAGTGATTTGTTAACGTTCAAATCACCATTCCTCTAGTTTCAGACACGTGGCGGCACTGCTACTTGGGCATAACGTTCAATTGCACATTTAAACAGTGATTTGTTAACTTTCATATCACCATTCCTCTAGTTTCAGTCACGTGGCAGCACTGCCACTTGGGCATAACGTTCAATTGCACATTAAAAACAGTGATTTGTTAACGTTCATATCACCATTCCCCTAGTTTCAGTGACGTGGCAGCACTGTCACTTGAGCATAACGTACAATTGCACATTGTAAACAGTGATTTGTTAACGTTCATATCACCATTCCTCTAGTTTCAGTTACGTGGCAGCACTGTCACTTGAGCATAACGTTCAAGTGCACTTAAAAACAGTGATTTGTTAACGTTCATATCACCATTCCTCTAGTTTCAGTCACGTGGCAGCACTGTCACTTGAGTATAACGTTCAATTGCACATTAAAACAGTGATTTGTTAACGTTCATGTCACCATTCCTCTAGTTTCAGTCACGTGGCAGCACAGCCACTTGAGCATAACGTTCAATTGCACATTAAAAACAGTGATTTGTTAACGTTCATACCACCACTCGTCTAGTTTCAGTCACATGGAAGCACTGTCACTTGGGCATGACGTTCAATTGCACATTAAACCCAGTGATTTGTTAATGTTCATATCACCGTTCCTCTAGATTCAGTTACGTGGCAGCACTGTCACTTGGGCATAACGTTCTATTGCACATTAAAAACAGTGATTTGTTAACGTTCATATCACCACTCCTCTAGTTTTAGTCACGTGGCAGCACTGTCACTTGAGCATAACGTTCAATTGCACATTAAAACAGTGATTTTTTAACGTTCATATCACCATTCCTGTAGTTTCATTCAAGTGGCAGCACTGTCACTTGGGAATAACGTTCAATTGCACACTTAAAACAGTGATTTGTTAACGTTCATATCACCATTCCTCTAGTTTCAGTCACGTGGCAGCACTGTCACTTGAGCATAACGTTCAATTGCACATTAAAAACAGTGATTTGTTAACGTTCATATCACCATTCCTCTAGTTTCAGTCACGTGGCAGCACTGTCGTTTGGGCATAACGTTCAATTGCACATTAAAAACAGTGATTTGTTAACGTTCATATCACCATTCCACTAGTTTCAGTCACACGACAGCACTGCCACTTGGTCATAACGTTCAATTGCACATTAAAAACAGTGATTTGTTAACGTTCATATCACCATTCCTCTAGTTTCAGTCACTTGGCAGCACTGTCACTTGGGCATAACGTTCAATTGCACATTAAAAACAGTGATTTGCTAACGTTCACATCACCACTCCTCTAGTTTCAGTCACGTGGCAGCATAGCCACTTGGGCATAACGTTCAATTGCACATTAAAAACAGTGATTTGTTAACGTTCATATCACCATTCCTCTAGTTTCAGTCAAGTGGCAGCACTGTCTCTTGAGCATAACGTTCAATTGCACATTAAAACAGTGATTTTTTAACGTTCATATCACCATTCCCGTAGTTTCATTCAAGTGGCAGCACTGTCACTTGGGAATAACGTTCAATTGCACACTTAAAACAGTTATTTGTTAACGTTCATATCACCATTCCTCTAGTTTCAGTCACGTGGCAGCACTGTCGTTTGGGCATAACGTTCAATTGCACATTAAAAACAGTGATTTGTTAACGTTCATATCACCATTCCTCAAGTTTCAGTCGCACGACAGCACTGCCACTTGGGCATAACGTTCAATTGCACATTAAAAACAGTGATTTGTTAACGTTCATATCACCATTCCTCTAGTTTCAGTCACTTGGCAGCACTGTCACTTGGGCATAACGTTCAATTGCACATTAATAACAGTGATTTGTTAACGTTCACATCACCACTCCTCTAGTTTCAGTCACGTGGCAGCACAGCCACTTGGGCTTAACGTTAAATTGCACATTAAAAACAGTGATTTGTTAACGTTCATATCACCATTCCTCTAGTTTCAGTCACGTGGCAGCACTGTCACTTGAGCATAACGTTCAATTGCACATTAAAAACTGTGATTTGTTAACGTTCATATCACCATTCCTCTAGTTTGAGTCACGTGGCAGCACTGCCACTTGGGCATAACGTTCAATTGCACATTAAAAACAGTGAATTGTTAACGTTCATATCACCACTCCTCTAGTTTCAGTCACTTGGCAGCACTGTCCCTTGGGCATAACGTTCAATTGCACATTAAAAACAGTCATTTGTTAACGTTCTTATCACCATTCCTCTAGTTTCAGTCACGTGGCAGCACAGCCACCTGGGCATAACGTTCAATTGCACATTAAAAACAGTGATTTGTTAATGTTCATATCACCATTCCTCTAGGTTCAGTCACTTGGCTGAACTGTCTCTTGTGCATAACGTTCAATTGCACATTAAAACAGTGATTTGTTAACGTTCATATCACCATTCCTCTAGTTTCAGTCAAGTGGCAGCACTCTCACTTGAGCATAACGTTCAAGTGCACTTAAAAACAGTGATTTGTTAACGTTCATATCACCATTCTTCTAGTTTCACTCACGTGGCAGCACTGTCACTTGACCATAACGTTCAATTGCACATTAAAACAGTGATTTGTTAACGTTCATATCACCATTCCTCTAGTTTCAGTCACGTGGCAGCACTGTCACTTGAGTATAACGTTCAATTGCACATTAAAACAGTGATTTGTTAACGTTCATGTCACCATTCCTCTAGTTTCAGTCACGTGGCAGCACCGCAACTTGAGCATAACGTTCAATTGCACATTAAAAACAGTGATTTGTTAACGTTCATACCACCACTCGTCTAGTTTCAGTCACTTGGAAGCATTGTCACTTGGGCATGACGTTCAATTGCACATTAAACCCAGTGATTTGTTAATGTTCATATCACCGTTCCTCTAGATTCAGTTACGTGGCAGCACTGTCACTTGGGCATAACGTTCTATTGCACATTAAAAACAGTGATTTGTTAACGTTCATATCACCACTCCTCTAGTTTTAGTCACGTGGCAGCACTGTCACTTGAGCATAACGTTCAATTGCACATTAAAAACAGTGATTTGTTAACGTTCATATCACCATTCCTCTAGTTTCAGTCAAGTGGCAGCACTGTCTCTTGAGCATAACGTTCAATTGCACATTAAAACAGTGATTTTTTAACGTTCATATCACCATTCCTGTAGTTTCATTCAAGTGGCAGCACTGTCACTTGGGAATAACGTTCAATTGCACACTTAAAACAGTGATTTGTTAACGTTCATATCACCATTCCTCTAGTTTCAGTCACGTGGCAGCACTGTCACTTGAGCATAACGTTCAATTGCACATTAAAAACAGTGATTTGTTAACGTTCATATCACCATTCCTCTAGTTTCAGTCACGTGGCAGCACTGTCGTTTGGGCATAACGTTCAATTGCACATTAAAAACAGTGATTTGTTAACGTTCATATCACCATTCCACTAGTTTCAGTCACACGACAGCACTGCCACTTGGTCATAACGTTCAATTGCACATTAAAAACAGTGATTTGTTAACGTTCATATCACCATTCCTCTAGTTTCAGTCACTTGGCAGCACTGTCACTTGGGCATAACGTTCAATTGCACATTAAAAACAGTGATTTGCTAACGTTCACATCACCACTCCTCTAGTTTCAGTCACGTGGCAGCACAGCCACTTGGGCATAACGTTCAATTGCACATTAAAAACAGTGATTTGTTAACGTTCATATCACCATTCCTCTAGTTTCAGTCAAGTGGCAGCACTGTCTCTTGAGCATAACGTTCAATTGCACATTAAAACAGTGATTTTTTAACGTTCATATCACCATTCCCGTAGTTTCATTCAAGTGGCAGCACTGTCACTTGGGAATAACGTTCAATTGCACACTTAAAACAGTTATTTGTTAACGTTCATATCACCATTCCTCTAGTTTCAGTCACGTGGCAGCACTGTCGTTTGGGCATAACGTTCAATTGCACATTAAAAACAGTGATTTGTTAACGTTCATATCACCATTCCTCTAGTTTCAGTCGCACGACAGCACTGCCACTTGGGCATAACGTTCAATTGCACATTAAAAACAGTGATTTGTTAACGTTCATATCACCATTCCTCTAGTTTCAGTCACTTGGCAGCACTGTCACTTGGGCATAACGTTCAATTGCACATTAATAACAGTGATTTGTTAACGTTCACATCACCACTCCTCTAGTTTCAGTCACGTGGCAGCACAGCCACTTGGGCTTAACGTTAAATTGCACATTAAAAACAGTGATTTGTTAACGTTCATATCACCATTCCTCTAGTTTCAGTCACGTGGCAGCACTGTCACTTGAGCATAACGTTCAATTGCACATTAAAAACTGTGATTTGTTAACGTTCATATCACCATTCCTCTAGTTTGAGTCACGTGGCAGCACTGCCACTTGGGCATAACGTTCAATTGCACATTAAAAACAGTGAATTGTTAACGTTCATATCACCACTCCTCTAGTTTCAGTCACTTGGCAGCACTGTCCCTTGGGCATAACGTTCAATTGCACATTAAAAACAGTCATTTGTTAACGTTCTTATCACCATTCCTCTAGTTTCAGTCACGTGGCAGCACAGCCACCTGGGCATAACGTTCAATTGCACATTAAAAACAGTGATTTGTTAATGTTCATATCACCATTCCTCTAGGTTCAGTCACTTGGCTGAACTGTCTCTTGTGCATAACGTTCAATTGCACATTAAAACAGTGATTTGTTAACGTTCATATCACCATTCCTCTAGTTTCAGTCACGTGGCAGCACTCTCACTTGAGCATAACGTTCAAGTGCACTTAAAAACAGTGATTTGTTAACGTTCATATCACCATTCTTCTAGTTTCACTCACGTGGCAGCACTGTCACTTGACCATAACGTTCAATTGCACATTAAAACAGTGATTTGTTAACGTTCATATCACCATTCCTCTAGTTTCAGTCACGTGGCAGCACTGTCACTTGAGTATAACGTTCAATTGCACATTAAAACAGTGATTTGTTAACGTTCATGTCACCATTCCTCTAGTTTCAGTCACGTGGCAGCACCGCAACTTGAGCATAACGTTCAATTGCACATTAAAAACAGTGATTTGTTAACGTTCATACCACCACTCGTCTAGTTTCAGTCACTTGGAAGCACTGTCACTTGGGCATGACGTTCAATTGCACATTAAACCCAGTGATTTGTTAATGTTCATATCACCGTTCCTCTAGATTCAGTTACGTGGCAGCACTGTCACTTGGGCATAACGTTCTATTGCACATTAAAAACAGTGATTTGTTAACGTTCATATCACCACTCCTCTAGTTTTAGTCACGTGGCAGCACTGTCACTTGAGCATAACGTTCAATTGCACATTAAAAACAGTGATTTGTTAACGTTCATATCACCATTCCTCTAGTTTCAGTCAAGTGGCAGCACTGTCTCTTGAGCATAACGTTCAATTGCACATTAAAACAGTGATTTTTTAACGTTCATATCACCATTCCTGTAGTTTCATTCAAGTGGCAGCACTGTCACTTGGGAATAACGTTCAATTGCACACTTAAAACAGTGATTTGTTAACGTTCATATCACCATTCCTCTAGTTTCAGTCACGTGGCAGCACTGTCACTTGAGCATAACGTTCAATTGCACATTAAAAACAGTGATTTGTTAACGTTCATATCACCATTCCTCTAGTTTCAGTCACGTGGCAGCACTGTCGTTTGGGCATAACGTTCAATTGCACATTAAAAACAGTGATTTGTTAACGTTCATATCACCATTCCTCTAGTTTCAGTCACACGACAGCACTGCCACTTGGTCATAACGTTCAATTGCACATTAAAAACAGTGATTTGTTAACGTTCATATCACCATTCCCCTAGTTTTAGTGACGTGGCAGCACTGTCACATGAGCATAACGTACAATTGCACATTGTAAACAGTGATTTGTTAACGTTCAAATCACCATTCCTCTAGTTTCAGTCACGTGGCAGCACTGTCACTTGAGCATAACGTTCAAGTGCACTTAAAAACAGTGATTTGTTAACGTTCATATCACCATTCCTCTAGTTTCAGTCACGTGGCAGCACTGTCACTTGAGTATAACGTTCAATTGCACATTAAAACAGTGATTTGTTAACGTTCAAGTCACCATTCCTCTAGTTTCAGTCACGTGGCAGCACCGCCACTTGAGCATAACGTTCAATTGCACATTAAAACAGTGATTTGTTAACGTTCATACCACCACTCGTCTAGTTTCAGTCACTTGGAAGCACTGTCTCTTGGGCATGACGTTCAATTGCACATTAAACCCAGTGATTTGTTAATGTTCATATCACCGTTCCTCTAGATTCAGTTACGTGGCAGCACTGTCACTTGGGCATAACGTTCTATTGCACATTAAAAACAGTGATTTGTTAACGTTCATATCACCACTCCTATAGTTTAAGTCACGTGGCAGCACTGTCACTTGAGCATAACGTTCAAATGCACATTAAAAACAGTGATTTGTTAACGTTCATATCACCATTCCTCTAGTTTCAGTCAAGTGGCAGCACTGTCTCTTGAGCATAACGTTCAATTGCACATTAAAACAGTGATTTTTTAACGTTCATATCACCATTCCTGTAGTTTCATTCAAGTGGCAGCACTGTCACTTGGGAATAACTTTCAATTGCACACTTAAAACAGTGATTTGTTAACGTTCATATCACCATTCCTGTAGTTTCATTCAAGTGGCAGCACTGTCACTTGGGAATTACGTTCAATTGCACACTTAAAACAGTGATTTGTTAAAGTTCATATCACCATTCCTCTAGTTTCACTCACGTGGCAGCACTGTCGTTTGGGCATTACGTTCAATTGCACATTAAAAACAGTGATTTGTTAACGTTCATATCACCATTCCTCTAGTTTCAGTCGCACGACAGCACTGCCACTTGGGCATAACACTCAATTGCACATTAAAAACAGTGATTTGTTAACGTTCATATCACCATTCCTCTAGTTTCAGTCACTTGGCAGCACTGTCACTTGGGCATAACGTTCAATTGCACATTAAAAACAGTGATTTGTTAACGTTCACATCACCACTCCTCTAGTTTCAGTCACGTGGCAGCACAGCCACTTGGGCATAACGTTCAATTGCACATTAAAAACAGTGATTTGTTAACGTTCATATCACCATTCCTCTAGTTTCAGTCACGTGGCAGCACTGTCACTTGAGCATAACGTTCAATTGCACATTAAAAACTGTGATTTGTTAACGTTCATATCACCATTCCTCTAGTTTGAGTCACGTGGCAGCACTGCCACTTGGGCATAACGTTCAATTGCACATTAAAAACAGTGAATTGTTAACGTTCATATCACCACTCCTCTAGTTTCAGTCACTTGGCAGCACTGTCCCTTGGGCATAACGTTCAATTGCACATTAAAAACAGTCATTTGTTAACGTTCTTATCACCATTCCTCTAGTTTCAGTCACGTGGCAGCACAGCCACCTGGGCATAACGTTCAATTGCACATTAAAAACAGTGATTTGTTAATGTTCATATCACCATTCCTCTAGGTTCAGTCACGTGGCTGAACTGTCCCTTGTGCATAACGTTCAATTGCACATTAAAACAGTGATTTGTTAACGTTCATATCACCATCCCTCTAGTTTCAGTCACGTGGCAGCACTCTCACTTGAGCATAACGTTCAAGTGCACTTAAAAACAGTGATTTGTTAACGTTCATATCACCATTCCTCTAGTTTCACTCACGCTGCAGCACTGTCACTTGACCATAACGTTCAATTGCACATTAAGACAGTGATTTGTTAACGTTCATATCACCATTCCTCTAGTTTCAGTCACGTGGCAGCACTGTCACTTGAGTATAACGTTCAATTGCACATTAAAAACAGTGATTTGTTAACGTTCATACCACCACTCGTCTAGTTTCAGTCACTTGGAAGCACTGTCACTTGGGCATGACGTTCAATTGCACATTAAACCCAGTGATTTGTTAATGTTCATATCACCGTTCCTCTAGATTCAGTTATGTGGCAGCACTGTCACTTGGGCATAACGTTCTATTGCACATTAAAAACAGTGATTTGTTAACGTTCATATCACCACTCCTCTAGTTTTAGTCACGTGGCAGCACTGTCACTTGAGCATAACGTTCAATTGCACATTAAAAACAGTGATTTGTTAACGTTCATATCACCATTCCTCTAGTTTCAGTCAAGTGGCAGCACTGTCTCTTGAGCATAACGTCCAATTGCACATTAAAACAGTGATTTTTTATCGTTCATATCACCATTCCTGTAGTTTCATTCAAGTGGCAGCACTGTCACTTGGGAATAACGTTCAATTGCACACTTAAAACAGTGATTTGTTAACGTTCATATCACCATTCCTCTAGTTTCAGTCACGTGGCAGCACTGTCACTTGAGCATAACGTTCAATTGCACATTAAAAACAGTGATTTGTTAACGTTCATATCACCATTCCTCTAGTTTCAGTCACGTGGCAGCACTGTCGTTTGGGCATAACGTTCAATTGCACATTAAAAACAGTGATTTGTTAACGTTCATATCACCATTCCTCTAGTTTCAGTCACACGACAGCACTGCCACTTGGTCATAACGTTCAATTGCACATTAAAAACAGTGATTTGTTAACGTTCATATCACCATTCCTCTAGTTTCAGTCACTTGGCAGCACTGTCACTTGGGCATAACGTTCAATTGCACATTAAAAACAGTGATTTGCTAACGTTCACATCACCACTCCTCTAATTTCAGTCACGTGGCAGCACAGCCACTTGGGCATAACGTTCAATTGCACATTAAAAACAGTGATTTGTTAACGTTCATATCACCATTCCTCTAGTTTCAGTCAAGTGGCAGCACTGTCTCTTGCGCATAACGTTCAATTGCACATTAAAACAGTGATTTGTTAACGTTCATATCACCATTCCTGTAGTTTCATTCAAGTGGCAGCACTGTCACTTGGGAATAACGTTCAATTGCACACTTAAAACAGTGATTTGTTAACGTTCATATCACCATTCCTCTAGTTTCAGTCACGTGGCAGCACTGTCGTTTGGGCATAACGTTCAATTGCACATTAAAAACAGTGATTTGTTAACGTTCATATCACCATTCCTCTAGTTTCAGTCGCACGACAGCACTGCCACTTGGGCATAACGTTCAATTGCACATTAAAAACAGTGATTTGTTAACGTTCATATCACCATTCCTCTAGTTTCAGTCACTTGGCAGCACTGTCACTTGGGCATAACGTTCAATTGCACATTAAAAACAGTGATTTGTTAACGTTCACATCACCACTCCTCTAGATTCAGTCACGTGGCAGCACAGCCACTTGGGCATAACGTTCAATTGCACATTAAAAACAGTGATTTGTTAACGTTCATATCACCATTCCTCTAGTTTCAGTCACGTGGCAGCACTGTCACTTGAGCATAACGTTCAATTGCACATTAAAAACTGTGATTTGTTAACGTTCATATCACCATTCCTCTAGTTTGAGTCACGTGGCAGCACTGCCACTTGGGCATAACGTTCAATTGCACATTAAAAACAGTGAATTGTTAACGTTCATATCACCACTCCTCTAGTTTCAGTCACTTGGCAGCACTGTCCCTTGGGCATAACGTTCAATTGCACATTAAAAACAGTCATTTGTTAACGTTCTTATCACCATTCCTCTAGTTTCAGTCACGTGGCAGCACAGCCACCTGGGCATAACGTTCAATTGCACATTAAAAACAGTGATTTGTTAATGTTCATATCACCATTCCTCTAGGTTCAGTCACGTGGCAGCACTGTCACTTGACCATAACGTTCAATTGCACATTAAAACAGTGATTTGTTAACGTTCATATCACCATTCCTCTAGTTTCAGTCACGTGGCAGCAGAGCCACTTGTGCATAACGTTCAATTGCACATTAAAAACAGTGATTTGTTAACGTTCATATCACCACTCGTCTAGTTCCAGTCACTTGGCAGCACTGTCCCTCGTGCATAACGTTCAATTGCCCATTAAACACAGTGATTTGTTAATGTTCATATCACCGTTCCTCTAGATTCAGTCACGTGGCAGCACTCTCACTTGGGCATAACGTTCAATTGCACATTTAAAACAGTGATTTGTTAACGTTAATATCACCATTCCTCTAGTTTCAGTCACGTGGCAGCACTGTAACTTGAGCATAAAGTTCAATTGCTCATTAAAAACAGTGATATGTTAACGATCATATCAGGGGCAGATGACCTCGTAGTTCCGCCCCTTAAAACAACAATAACTAACGAACTAACTACCTAACGTTCATATCACCATTCCTCTAGTTTCAGTCACGTGGCAGCACTGTCGTTTGGGCATAACGTTCAATTGCACATTAAAAACATTGATTTGTTAACGTTCATATCACCATTCCTGTAGTTTCAGTCACACGACAGCACTGCCTTTTGGGCATAACGTTCAATTGCACATTAAAAACAGTGATTTGTTAACACTCCAGTGGGCGCGCGGTTTGCCGTAACGCGAGTGGGCGCGTGGAGGACAAATGTCCTCCACTTGGTTTTGCCATTTTACCCTATGAAATATATATTTAGCGATCATGATTTTTTGTTTTGGGTTAGGTAGGAATATATTAAAAACATTTTTCATTAAAAAAAAGTGTATTCTACGAAATATTAAGTAGGAAATATACAATTATGATACATCTGACAAATACGTGTATACGTTTGGTAAGTTATGTTATAAATGTTACAAAAACGTGTATAAGTATATACGTTTCATGTTATAAATAAAAAATATATAAATGATGTTATTACTTTCTAGTTTGGAAAGAAAATAATCATGGGTGTCCGCTAATGACCTGCATCTGGATCGATTGCCATGTTTTCATTCATAGTCGATATTGTCAACAGAGCCTTGTTCTTCTTCGGTACGTAAGATAAAATGTACAGCTCTTCTGCAAGCCAAACAAACTGCTTTGGGCTTCTCTTGACTTATCAGGTAGAAAATTTGGGGGAACTGTTGCTTTGTTCTTTCTCAGAGAAGCAATCATAGTTACTTTTTCTTCTTCCCGTAGCTTCATTTCCAAGGGCACAGATGCGATCCAATTGTCACAAGTAATATTCCTATTGGTTTCTGAAATAGGCTGCACCAAACTCAAAACTAAGTCTGACGTGTTGTTGCTTCTTCTGAAAGGGCCGTTTGGTTGCTTCTCTACATTCTCTTCAAGGTTTGTAGCATAAAATGTTGTTGTGGACACCATAGTAAAGATCTTTATCCCATACTTCGCATGTTTACTAGGCATAGGCCTATACACCCGGAAACGACAGTTTCCTCTAAATGCAACTAGCTGTTCATTAATGTGGTTGGTTTGTATGCATTCTTGCAATTGAGCACGAACATCTCTAAGATTTCTCTAAAAGCATCTAGTTTGTCAACAGATTTTCTATGATCTCTGTTGTGTACGTTATCGAATCTTAGACAACGTAAAAGAAATCGAAACATTTTTCCGCTCATGGTTACATAAACAGCCTCTAATCCCGTGCCGTGTGAATTATCCCACATTCCAAAAACATTTCTTATTCTAGCCTTCAAAGCCCGAGCATGATATAATATACCAATCAATGCACGAATTTCCCGGGAATCAGTGGGCCTGACACCCTTTTCTCGAACAAACTGACGGCGAATTTTAATTACCGGTATGTAAATGTTAGTTAGTACAATGAACTATTTTTTCACCATTTCATCATCAATAATACACTGTAAAGCAGCGTCTGGAGAGATAGCATTTTTCGTAGACCCTTGAGGTCATGTGTGATGAAAAACTGGCATAATGTTATGTCTGGGTGTATGAGAAGTCTGGGCACCTTGAGGTTCTAAGTACCACCTTGATGTGCGATCTTTTCCCCAATAAAATTCTGGGTTGACGAAAGGGACAGGAGGGACTGCTTCTTCCTCCACTTCCATTTCCCCAGAGTCGTCAGGAATATCAGCCAGGCCTTCTTATGCATTGATTTCATTTTCTCTACTCGCTGTGTGGTATTTCAAGTAGTCTTCTTCTCGTTCATCTTCATCATCTACCCCCAGAACACTCTCGATATCCTCAGTCTCATCTAGCCAACGGCGTACCTGTTCACGATCACTTTGACTTGTCATTATTGTTTTCACGCATAAACTATTTCAATTAAATCGTTATGCCGTTCAAAACTATGAAACGAAATAAAAAATACCTCAGCAATATCCGAGAAAACTGTAACGCCAGTGGGCGCGCGGAGGACAGATGTCCTCCACTACTGCACAGCGCAAATAAACACGCGGTGACGGCGACAACTATGGAGCATAAAAGCTGACAATGCACTGACGGGTAGAGGGTGAGTAGGGAGAAAGGTATATGGTCACTCAAGGTCACGAGTGTTGCCAACCCTTGTAGTCACGCAAAACAAAATCACTGGAGGACACCTGTACTCCGCGCGCCCACTGGAGTGTTAACGTTCACATCACCACTCCTCTAGTTTCAGTCACGTGGCAGCAATGTCACTTGGGCATAACGTTCAAATGCACATTAAAAACTGTGATTTGTTAATGTTCAAATCACCACTCCTCTTGTTTCAGTCACGTGGCAGCTCCGCCACTTGGGCATAACGTTCAATTGCACATTAAAAACAGTGATTTGTTAAGTTTCATATCACCATTCCTCTAGTTTCAGTCACGTGGCAGCACTGCCACTTGGGCATAACGTTCAATTGCACATTAAAACAGTGATTTGTTAACGTTCATATCACCATTCCTCTAGTTTCAGTCACGTGGCAGCACTGTCTCTTGAGCATAACGTTCAATTGCACATAAAAACAGTGATTTTTTATCGTTCATATCACCATTCCTGTAGTTTCATTCAAGTGGCAGCACTGTCACTTGGGAATAACGTTCAATTGCACACTTAAAACAGTGATTTGTTAACGTTCATATCACCATTCCTCTAGTTTCAGTCACGTGGCAGCACTGTCACTTGAGCATAACGTTCAATTGCACATTAAAAACAGTGATTTGTTAACGTTCATATCACCATTCCTCTAGTTTCAGTCACGTGGCAGCACTGTCGTTTGGGCATAACGTTCAATTGCACATTAAAAACAGTGATTTGTTAACGTTCATATCACCATTCCTCTAGTTTCAGTCACACGACAGCACTGCCACTTGGTCATAACGTTCAATTGCACATTAAAAACAGTGATTTGTTAACGTTCATATCACCATTCCTCTAGTTTCAGTCACTTGGCAGCACTGTCACTTGGGCATAACGTTCAATTGCACATTAAAAACAGTGATTTGCTAACGTTCACATCACCACTCCTCTAGTTTCAGTCACGTGGCAGCACAGCCACTTGGGCATAACGTTCAATTGCACATTAAAAACAGTGATTTGTTAACGTTCATATCACCATTCCTCTAGTTTCAGTCAAGTGGCAGCACTGTCTCTTGAGCATAACGTTCAATTGCACATTAAAACAGTGATTTTTTAACGTTCATATCACCATTCCTGTAGTTTCATTCAAGTGGCAGCACTGTCACTTGGGAATAACGTTCAATTGCACACTTAAAACAGTGATTTGTTAACGTTCATATCACCATTCCTCTAGTTTCAGTCACGTGGCAGCACTGTCGTTTGGGCATAACGTTCAATTGCACATTAAAAACAGTGATTTGTTAACGTTCATATCACCATTCCTCTAGTTTCAGTCGCACGACAGCACTGCCACTTGGGCATAACGTTCAATTGCACATTAAAAACAGTGATTTGTTAACGTTCATATCACCATTCCTCTAGTTTCAGTCACTTGGCAGCACTGTCACTTGGGCATAACGTTCAATTGCACATTAAAAACATTGATTTGTTAACGTTCACATCACCACTCCTCTAGTTTCAGTCACGTGGCAGCACAGCCACTTGGGCATAACGTTCAATTGCACATTAAAAACAGTGATTTGTTAACGTTCATATCACCATTCCTCTAGTTTCAGTCACGTGGCAGCACTGTCACTTGAGCATAACGTTCAATTGCACATTAAAAACTGTGATTTGTTAACGTTCATATCACCATTCCTCTAGTTTGAGTCACGTGGCAGCACTGCCACTTGGGCATAACGTTCAATTGCACATTAAAAACAGTGAATTGTTAACGTTCATATCACCACTCCTCTAGTTTCAGTCACTTGGCAGCACTGTCCCTTGGGCATAACGTTCAATTGCACATTAAAAACAGTCATTTGTTAACGTTCTTATCACCATTCCTCTAGTTTCAGTCACGTGGCAGCACAGCCACCTGGGCATAACGTTCAATTGCACATTAAAAACAGTGATTTGTTAATGTTCATATCACCATTCCTCTAGGTTCAGTCACGTGGCAGCACTGTCACTTGACCATAACGTTCAATTGCACATTAAAACAGTGATTTGTTAACGTTCATATCACCATTCCTCTAGTTTCAGTCACGTGGCAGCAGAGCCACTTGTGCATAACGTTCAATTGCACATTAAAAACAGTGATTTGTTAACGTTCATATCACCACTCGTCTAGTTCCAGTCACTTGGCAGCACTGTCCCTCGTGCATAACGTTCAATTGCCCATTAAACACAGTGATTTGTTAATGTTCATATCACCGTTCCTCTAGATTCAGTCACGTGGCAGCACTCTCACTTGGGCATAACGTTCAATTGCACATTTAAAACAGTGATTTGTTAACGTTAATATCACCATTCCTCTAGTTTCAGTCACGTGGCAGCACTGTAACTTGAGCATAAAGTTCAATTGCTCATTAAAAACAGTGATATGTTAACGATCATATCAGGGGCTGATGACCTCGTAGTTCCGCCCCTTAAAACAACAATAACTAACGAACTAACTACCTAACGTTCATATCACCATTCCTCTAGTTTCAGTCACGTGGCAGCACTGTCGTTTGGGCATAACGTTCAATTGCACATTAAAAACATTGATTTGTTAACGTTCATATCACCATTCCTGTAGTTTCAGTCACACGACAGCACTGCCTTTTGGGCATAACGTTCAATTGCACATTAAAAACAGTGATTTGTTAACACTCCAGTGGGCGCGCGGTTTGCCGTAACGCGAGTGGGCGCGTGGAGGACAAATGTCCTCCACTTGGTTTTGCCATTTTACCCTATGAAATATATATTTAGCGATCATGATTTTTTGTTTTGGGTTAGGTAGGAATGTATTAAAAACATTTTTCATTAAAAAAAAGTGTATTCTACGAAATATTAAGTAGGAAATATACAATTATGATACATCTGACAAATACGTGTATACGTTTGGTAAGTTATGTTATAAATGTTACAAAAACGTGTATAGGTATATACGTTTCATGTTATAAATAAAAAATATATAAATGATGTTATTACTTTCTAGTTTGGAAAGAAAATAATCATGGGTGTCCGCTAATGACCTGCATCTGGATCGATTGCCATGTTTTCATTCATAGTCGATATTGTCAACACAGCCTTGTTCTTCTTCGGTACGTAAGATAAAATGTACAGCTCTTCTGAAAGCCAAACAAACTGCTTTGGGCTTCTCTTGACTTATCAGGTAGAAAATTTGGGGGAACTGTTGCTTTGTTCTTTCTCAGAGAAGCAATCATAGTTACTTTTTCTTCTTCCCGTAGCTTCATTTCCAAGGGCACAGATGCGATCCAATTGTCACAAGTAATATTCCTATTGGTTTCTGAAATAGGCTGCACCAAACTCAAAACTAAGTCTGACGTGTTGTTGCTTCTTCTGAAAGGGCCGTTTGGTTGCTTCTCTACATTCTCTTCAAGGTTTGTAGCATAAAATGTTGTTGTGGACACCATAGTAAAGATCTTTATCCCATACTTCGCATGTTTACTAGGCATAGACCTATACACCCGGAAACGACAGTTTCCTCTAAATGCAACTAGCTGTTCATTAATGTGGTTGGTTTGTATGCATTCTTGCAATTGAGCACGAACATCTCTAAGATTTCTCTAAAAGCATCTAGTTTGTCAACAGATTTTCTATGATCTCTGTTGTGTACGTTATCGAATCTTAGACAACGTAAAAGAAATCGAAACATTTTTCCGCTCATGGTTACATAAACAGCCTCTAATCCCGTGCCGTGTGAATTATCCCACATTCCAAAAACATTTCTTATTCTAGCCTTCAAAGCCCGAGCATGATATAATATACCAATCAATGCACGAATTTCCCGGGAATCAGTGGGCCTGACACCCTTTTCTCGAACAAACTGACGGCGAATTTTATTTACCGGTATGTAAATGTTAGTTAGTACAATGAACTATTTCTTCACCATTTCATCATCAATAATACACTGTAAAGCAGCGTCTGGAGAGATAGCATTTTTCGTAGACCCTTGAGGTCATGTGTGATGAAAAACTGGCATAATGTTATGTCTGGGTGTATGAGAAGTCTGGGCACCTTGAGGTTCTAAGTACCACCTTGATGTGCGATCTTTTCCCCAATAAAATTCTGGGTTGACGAAAGGGACAGGAGGGACTGCTTCTTCCTCCACTTCCATTTCCCCAGAGTCGTCAGGAATATCAGCCAGGCCTTCTTATGCATTGATTTCATTTTCAGTACTCGCTGTGTGGTATTTCAAGTAGTCTTCTTCTCGTTCATCTTCATCATCTACCCCCAGAACACTCTCGATATCCTCAGTCTCATCTAGCCAACGGCGTACCTGTTCACGATCACTTTGACTTGTCATTATTGTTTTCACGCATAAACTATTTCAATTAAATCGTTATGCCGTTCAAAACTATGAAACGAAATAAAAAATACCTCAGCAATATCCGAGAAAACTGTAACGCCAGTGGGCGCGCGGAGGACAGATGTCCTCCACTACTGCACAGCGCAAATAAACACGCGGTGACGGCGACAACTATGGAGCATAAAAGCTGACAATGCACTGACGGGTAGAGGGTGAGTAGGGAGAAAGGTATATGGTCACTCAAGGTCACGAGTGTTGCCAACCCTTGTAGTCACGCAAAACAAAATCACTGGAGGACACCTGTACTCCGCGCGCCCACTGGAGTGTTAACGTTCACATCACCACTCCTCTAGTTTCAGTCACGTGGCAGCAATGTCACTTGGGCATAACGTTCAAATGCACATTAAAAACTGTGATTTGTTAATGTTCAAATCACCACTCCTCTTGTTTCAGTCACGTGGCAGCTCCGCCACTTGGGCATAACGTTCAATTGCACATTAAAAACAGTGATTTGTTAAGTTTCATATCACCATTCCTCTAGTTTCAGTCACGTGGCAGCACTGCCACTTGGGCATAACGTTCAATTGCACATTAAAACAGTGATTTGTTAACGTTCATATCACCACTCCTCTAGTTTCAGTCACGTGGCAGCTCTGTCACTTGGGCATAACGTTCAATTGCACATTAAAAACAGTGATTTGTTAACGTTCAAAACACCATTCCTCAAGTTTCAGTCTCGTAGCGGCACTGCTATTTGGTCATAACGTTCAATTGCACATTAAAACAGTGATTTTTTAACGTTCATATCACCACTCCTCTAGTTTCAATCACGTGGCAGCACTGTCACTTAGGCATAACGTTCAATTGCACATTAAAACAGTGATTTGTTAACGTTCAAATCACCATTCCTCTAGTTTCAGTCACGTGGCGGCACTGCTACTTGGGCATAACGTTCAATTGCACATTTAAACAGTGATTTGTTAACTTTCATATCACCATTCCTCTAGTTTCAGTCACGTGGCAGCACTGCCACTTGGGCATAACGTTCAATTGCACATTAAAAACAGTGATTTGTTAACGTTCATATCACCATTCCTCTAGATTCAGTGACGTGGCAGCACTGTCACTTGAGCATAACGTACAATTGCACATTGTAAACAGTGATTTGTTAACGTTCATATCACCATTCCTCTAGTTTCAGTCACGTGGCAGCACTGTCACTTGAGCATAACGTTCAAGTGCACTTAAAAACAGTGATTTGTTAACGTTCATATCACCATTCCTCTAGTTTCAGTCACGTGGCAGCACTGTCACTTGAGTATAACGTTCAATTGCACATTAAAACAGTGATTTGTTAACGGTCATGTCACCATTCCTCTAGTTTCAGTCACGTGGCAGCACCGCCACTTGAGCATAACGTTCAATTGCACATTAAAAACAGTGATTGGTTAACGTTTATACCACCACTCGTCTAGTTTCAGTCACTTGGAAGCACTGTCACTTGGGCATGACGTTCAATTGCACATTAAACCCAGTGATTTGTTAATGTTCATATCACCGTTCCTCTAAATTCAGTTACGTGGCAGCACTGTCACTTGGGCATAACGTTCTATTGCACATTAAAAACAGTGATTTGTTAACGTTCATATCACCACTCCTCTAGTTTCAGTCACGTGGCAGCACTGTCACTTGAGCATAACGTTCAATTGCACATTAAAACAGTGATTTGTTAACGTTCATATCACCATTCCTCTAGTTTCAGTCAAGTGGCAGCACTGCCACTTGGGCATAACGTTCAATTGCACATTAAAAACAGTGATTTGTTAACGTTCATATCACCACTCCTCTAGTTTCAGTCACGTGGCAGCTCTGTCACATGGGCATAACGTTCAATTGCACATTACAAACAGTGATTTGTTAACGTTCAAAACACCATTCCTCAAGTTTCAGTCTCGTAGCGGCACTGCTATTTGGTCATAAAGTTCAATTGCACATTAAAACAGTGATTTGTTAACGTTCATATCACCACTCCCCTAGTTTCAATCACGTGGCAGCTCTGTCACTTAGGCATAACGTTCAATTGCACATTAAAACAGTGATTTGTTAACGTTCAAATCACCATTCCTCTAGTTTCAGTCACGTGGCGGCACTGCTACTTGGGCATAACGTTCAATTGCACATTTAAACAGTGATTTGTTAACTTTCATATAACCATTCTTCTAGTTTCAGTCACGTGGCAGCACTGCCACTTGGGCATAACGTTCAATTGCACATTAAAAACAGTGATTTGTTAACGTTCATATCACCATTCCCCTAGTTTCAGTGACGTGGCAGCACTGTCACTTGAGCATAACGTACAATTGCACATTGTAAACAGTGGTTTGTTAACGTTCATATCACAATTCCTCTAGTTTCAGTCACGTGGCAGCACTGTCACTTGAGCATAACGTTCAAGTGCACTTAAAAACAGTGATTTGTTAACGTTCATATCACCATTCCTCTAGTTTCAGTCACGTGGCAGCACTGTCACTTGAGTATAACGTTCAATTGCACATTAAAACAGTGATTTGTTAACGTTCATGTCACCATTCCTCTAGTTTCAGTCACGTGGCAGCACCGCCACTTAAGCATAACGTTCAATTGCACATTAAAAACAGTGATTTGTTAACGTTCATACCACCACTCGTCTAGTTTCAGTCACATGGAAGCACTGTCACTTGGGCATGACGTTCAATTGCACATTAAACCCAGTGATTTGTTAATGTTCATATCACCGTTCCTCTAGATTCAGTTACGTGGCAGCACTGTCACTTGGGCATAACGTTCTATTGCACATTAAAAACAGTGATTTGTTAACGTTCATATCACCACTCCTCTAGTTTTAGTCACGTGGCAGCACTGTCACTTGAGCATAACGTTCAATTGCACATTAAAAACAGTGATTTGTTAACGTTCATATCACCATTCCTCTAGTTTCAGTCAAGTGGCAGCACTGTCTCTTCAGCATAACGTTCAATTGCACATTAAAACAGTGATTTTTTAACGTTCATATCACCATTCCTGTAGTTTCATTCAAGTGGCAGCACTGTCACTTGGGAATAACGTTCAATTGCACACTTAAAACAGTGATTTGTTAACGTTCATATCACCATTCCTCTAGTTTCAGTCACGTGGCAGCACTGTCACTTGAGCATAACGTTCAATTGCACATTAAAAACAGTGATTTGTTAACGTTCATATCACCATTCCTCTAGTTTCAGTCACGTGGCAGCACTGTCGTTTGGGCATAACGTTCAATTGCACATTAAAAACAGTGATTTGTTAACGTTCATATCACCATTCCTCTAGTTTCAGTCACACGACAGTACTGCCACTTGGTCATAACGTTCAATTGCACATTAAAAACAGTGATTTGTTAACGTTCATATCACCATTCCTCTAGTTTCAGTCACTTGGCAGCACTGTCACATGGGCATAACGTTCAATTGCACATTAAAAACAGTGATTTGCTAACGTTCACATCACCACTCCTCTAGTTTCAGTCACGTGGCAGTACAGCCACTTGGGCATAACGTTCAATTGCACATTAAAAACAGTGATATGTTAACGTTCATATCACCATTCCTCTAGTTTCAGTCACGTGGCAGCACTGTCACTTGAGCATAACTTTCAATTGCACATTAAAAACAGTGATTTGTTAACGTTCATATCACCATTCCTCTAGTTTCAGTCACGTGGCAGCAATGTCGTTTGGGCATAACGTTCAATTGCACATTAAAAACAGTGATTTGTTAACGTTCATATCACCATTCCTCTAGTTTCAGTCGCACGACAGCACTGCCACTTGGGCATAACGTTCAATTGCACATTAAAAACAGTGAATTGTTAACGTTCATATCACCACTCCTCTAGTTTCAGTCACTTGGCAGCACTGTCCCTTGGGCATAACGTTCAATTGCACATTAAAAACAGTCATTTGTTAACGTTCTTATCACCATTCCTCTAGTTTCAGTCACGTGGCAGCACAGCCACCTGGGCATAACGTTCAATTGCACATTAAAAGCAGTGATTTGTTAATGTTCATATCACCATTCCTCTAGGTTCAGTCACGTGGCTGAACTGTCTCTTGTGCATAACGTTCAATTGCACATTAAAACAGTGATTTGTTAACGTTCATATCACAATTCCTCTAGTTTCAGTCACGTGGCAGCACTCTCACTTGAGCATAACGTTCAAGTGCACTTAAAAACAGTGATTTGTTAACGTTCATATCACCATTCCTCTAGTTTCACTCACGTGGCAGCACTGTCACTTGACCATAACGTTCAATTGCACATTAAAAACAGTGATTTGTTAAAGTTCATATCACCATTCCTCTAGTTTCAGTCACGTGGCAGCAGAGCCACTTGAGCATAACGTTCAATTGCACATTAAAAACAGTGATTTGTTAACGTTCATATCACCACTCGTCTAGTTCCAGTCACTTGGCAGCACTGTCACTCGTGCATAACGTTCAATTGCCCATTAAACACAGTGATTTGTTAATGTTCATATCACCGTTCCTCTAGATTCAGTCACGTGGCAGCACACTCACTTGGGCATAACGTTCAATTGCACATTTAAAACAGTGATTTGATAACGTTAATATCACCATTCCTCTAGTTTCAGTCACGTGGCAGCACTGTAACTTGAGCATAAAGTTCAATTGCACATTAAAAACAGTGATATGTTAACGTTCATATCAGGGGCAGATGACCTCGTAGTTCCGCCCCTTAAAACAACAATAACTAACTAACTAACTAACTAACTACCTAACGTTCATATCACCATTCTTCTAGTTTCAGTCACGTGGCAGCACTGTCGTTTGGGCATAACGTTCAATTGCACATTAAAAACATTGATTTGTTATCGTTCATATCACCATTCCTGTAGTTTCAGTCACACGACAGCACTGCCACTTGGGCATAACGTTCAATTGCACATTATAAACAGTGATTTGTTAACGTTCACATCACCACTCCTCTAGTTTCAGTCACGTGGCAGCAATGTCACATGGGCATAATGTTCAAATGCACATTAAAAACAGTGATTTGTTAATGTTCAAATCACCACTCCTCTTGTTTCAGTCACGTGGCAGCTCCGCCACTTGGGCATAACGTTCAATTGCACATTAAAAACAGTGATTTGTTAAGTTTCATATCACCATTCCTCTAGTTTCAGTCACGTGGCAGCACTGCCACTTGGGCATAACGTTCAATTGCACATTAAAACAGTGATTTGTTAACGTTCATATAACCACTCCTCTAGTTTCAGTCACGTGGCAGCTCTGTCACTTGGGCATAACGTTCAATTGCACATTAAAAACAGTGATTTGTTAACGTTCAAAACACCATTCCTCAAGTTTCAGTCTCGTAGCGGCACTGCTATTTGGTCATAACGTTCAATTGCACATTATAACATTGATTTGTTAACGTTCATATCACCACTCCTCTAGTTTCAATCACGTGGCAGCTCTGTCACTTAGGCATAACGTTCAATTGCACATTAAAACAGTGATTTGTTAACGTTCAAATCACCATTCCTCTAGTTTCAGTCACGTGGCGGCACTGCTACTTGGGCATAACGTCCAATTGCACATTTAAACAGTGATTTGTTAACTTTCATATCACCATTCCTCTAGTTTCAGTCACGTGGCAGCACTGCCACTTGGGCATAACGATCAATTGCACATTAAAAACAGTGATTTGTTAACGTTCATATCACCATTCCTCTAGTTTCAGTGACGTGGCAGCACTGTCACTTGAGCATAACGTACAATTGCACATTGTAAACAGTGATTTGTTAACGTTCATATCACCATTCCTCTAGTTTCAGTCACGTGGCAGCACTGTCACTTGAGCATAACGTTCAAGTGCACTTAAAAACAGTGATTTGTTAACGTTCATATCACCATTCCTCTAGTTTCAGTCACGTGTTAGCACTGTCACTTGAGTATAACGTTCAATTGCACTTTAAAACAGTGATTTGTTAACGTTCATATCACCATTCCTCTAGTTTCAGTCACGTGGCAGCACCGCCACTTGAGCATAACGTTCAATTGCACATTAAAAACAGTTATTTGTTAACGTTTATACCACCACTCGTCTAGTTTCAGTCACTTGGAAGCACTGTCACTTGGGCGTGACGTTCAATTGCACATTAAACCCAGTGATTTGTTAATGTTCATATCACCGTTCCTCTAGATTCAGTTACGTGGCAGCACTGTCACTTGGGCATAAAGTTCTATTGCACATTAAAAACAGTGATTTGTTAACGTTCATATCACCACTCCTCTAGTTTCAGTCACGTGGCAGCACTGTCACTTGAGCATAACGTTCAATTGCACATTAAAAACAGTGATTTCTTAACGTTCATATCACCATTCCTCTAGTTTCAGTCAAGTGGCAGCACTGTCACTTGAGCATAACGTTCAATTGCACATTAAAACAGTGATTTTTTAACGTTCATAACACCATTCCTGTAGTTTCAGTCAAGTGGCAGCACTGTCACTTGGGAATAACGTTCAATTGCACACTTAAAACAGTGATTTGTTAACGTTCATATCACCATTCCTCTAGTTTCAGTCACGTGGCAGCACTGCCACTTGAGCATAACGTTCAATTGCACATTAAAAACAGTGATTTGTTAACGTTCATATCACCATTCCTCTAGTTTCAGTCACGTGGCAGCACTGTTGTTTGGGCATAACGTCAATTGCACATTAAAAACAGTGATTTGTTAACGTTCATATCACCATTCATCTAGTTTCAGTCACACGACAGCACTGCCACATGGGCATAACGTTCAATTGCACATTAAAAACAGTGATTTGTTAACGTTCATATCACCATTCCTGTAGTTTCATTCACTTGGCAGCACTGTCACTTGGGCATAAAATTCAATTGCACATTAAAAACAGTGATTTGTTAACGTTCACATCACCACTCCCCTAGTTTCAGTCACGTGGCAGCACAGCCACTTGGGCATAACGTTCAATTGCACATTAGAAACAGTGATTTGTTAACGTTCATATCACCATTCCTCTAGTTTCAGTTACTTGGCAGCACTGTCACTTGGGCGTAACGTTCAATTGCACATTAAAAACAGTGATTTGTTAACGTTCACATCACCACTCCTCTAGTTTCAGTCACGTGGCAGTACAGCCACTTGGGCATAACGTTCAATTGCACATTAAAACAGTGATTTGTTAACGTTCATGTCACCATTCCTCTAGTTTCAGTCACGTGGCAGCACCGCCACTTGAGCATAACGTTCAATTGCACATTAAAAACAGTGATTTGTTAACGTTCATACCACCACTCGTCTAGTTTCAGTCACTTGGAAGCACTGTTACTTGGGCATGACGTTCAATTGCACATTAAACCCAGTGATTTGTTAATGTTCATATCACCGTTCCTCTAGATTCAGTTACGTGGCAGCACTGTCACTTGGGCATAACGTTCTATTGCACATTAAAAACAGTGATTTGTTAACGTTCATATCACCACTCCTCTAGTTTTAGTCACGTGGCAGCACTGTCACTTGAGCATAACGTTCAATTGCACATTAAAAACAGTGATTTGTTAACGTTCATATCACCATTCCTCTAGTTTCAGTCAAGTGGCAGCACTGTCTCTTGAGCATAACGTTCAATTGCACATTAAAACAGTGATTTTTTAACGTTCATATCACCATTCCTGTATTTTCATTCAAGTGGCAGCACTGTCACTTGGGAATAACGTTCAATTGCACACTAAAACAGTGATTTGTTAACGTTCATATCACCATTCCTCTAGTTTCAGTCACGTGGCAGCACTGTCACTTGAGCATAACGTTCAATGGCACATTAAAAACAGTGATTTGTTAACGTTCATATCACCATTCCTCTAGTTTCAGTCACGTGGCAGCACTGTCGTTTGGGCATAACGTTCAATTGCACATTAAAAACAGTGATTTGTTAACGTTCATATCACCATTCCTCTAGTTTCAGTCACACGACAGCACTGCCACTTGGTCATAACGTTCAATTGCACATCAAAAACAGTGATTTGTTAACGTTCATATCACCATTCCTCTAGTTTCAGTCACTTGGCATTACTGTCACTTGGGCATAACGTTCAATTGCACATTAAAAACAATGATTTGCTAACGTTCACATCACCACTCCTCTAGTTTCAGTCACGTGGCAGCACAGCCACTTGGGCATAACGTTCAATTGCACATTAAAAACAGTGATTTGTTAACGTTCATATCACCATTCCTCTAGTTTCAGTCACGTGGCAGCACTGTCACTTGAGCATAACGTTCAATTGCACATTAAAAACAGTGATTTGTTAACGTTCATATCACCATTCCTCTAGTTTCAGTCACGTGGCAGCACTGTCGTTTGAGCATAACGTTCAATTGCACATTAAAAACAGTGATATGTTAACGTTCATATCACCATTCCTCTAGTTTCAGTCGCACGACAGCACTGCCACTTGGGCATAACGTTCAATTGCACATTAAAAACAGTGATTTGTTAACGTTCATATCACCATTCCTCTAGTTTCAGTCACTTGGCAGCACTGTCACTTGGTCATAACGTTCAATTGCACATTAAAAACAGTGATTTGTTAACGTTCATATCACCATTCCTCTAGTTTCAGTCACTTGGCAGCACTGTCACTTGGGCATAACGTTCAATTGCACATTAAAAACAGTGATTTGCTAACGTTCACATCACCACTCCTCTAGTTTCAGTCACGTGGCAGCACAGCCACTTGGGCATAACGTTCAATTGCACATTAAAAACAGTGATTTGTTAACGTTCATATCACCATTCCTCTAGTTTCAGTCACGTGGCAGCACTGTCACTTGAGCATAACGTTCAATTGCACATTAAAAACAGTGATTTGTTAACGTTCATATCACCATTCCTCTAGTTTCAGTCACGTGGCAGCACTGTCGTTTGGGCATAACGTTCAATTGCACATTAAAAACAGTGATTTGTTAACGTTCATATCACCATTCCTCTAGTTTCAGTCGCACGACAGCACTGCCACTTGGGCATAACGTTCAATTGCACATTAAAAACAGTGATTTGTTAACGTTCATATCACCATTCCTCTAGTTTCAGTCACTTGGCAGCACTGTCACTTGGGCATAACGTTCAATTGCACATTAAAAACAGTGATTTGTTAACGTTCACATCACCACTCCTCTAGTTTCAGTCACGTGGCAGCACAGCCACTTGGGCATAACGTTCAATTGCACATTAAAAACAGTGATTTGTTAACGTTCATATCACCATTCCTCTAGTTTCAGTCACGTGGCAGCACTGTCACTTGAGCATAACGTTCAATTGCACATTAAAAACTGTGATTTGTTAACGTTCATATCACCATTCCTCTAGTTTGAGTCACGTGGCAGCACTGCCACTTGGGCATAACGTTCAATTGCACATTAAAACAGTGAATTGTTAACGTTCATATCACCACTCCTCTAGT
Organism: Meconema thalassinum; assembly: GCA_946902985.2. NCBI lineage: Eukaryota > Metazoa > Arthropoda > Insecta > Orthoptera > Tettigoniidae > Meconema > Meconema thalassinum. The sequence continues at coordinate 53,389,846 of OX336388.2, read as the reverse complement.
TTCAGTCACTTGGCAGCACTGTCCCTCGTGCATAACGTTCAATTGCACATTAAAACAGTGATTTGTTAACGTTCATATCACCATTCCTCTAGTTTCAGTCACGTGGCAGCACAGCCACCTGGGCATAACGTTCAATTGCACATTAAAAACAGTGATTTGTTAATGTTCATATCACCGTTCCTCTAGATTCAGTCACGTGGCAGCACTCTCACTTGGGCATAACGTTCAACTGCACATTTAAAACAGTGATTTGTTAACGTTAATATCACCATTCCTCTAGTTTCAGTCACGTGGCAGCACTGTAACTTGAGCATAAAGTTCAATTGCACATTAAAAACAGTGATATGTTAACGTTCATATCAGGGGCAGATGACCTCGTAGTTCCGCCCCTTAAAACAACAATAACTAACTAACTAACTAACTACCTAACGTTCATATCACCATTCCTCTAGTTTCAGTCACGTGGCAGCACTGACGTTTGGGCATAACGTTCAATTGCACATTAAAAACATTGATTTGTTAACGTTCATATCACCATTCCTGTAGTTTCAGTCACACGACAGCACTGCCACTTGGGCATAACGTTCAATTGCACATTAAAAACAGTGATTTGTTAACGTTCACATCACCACTCCTCTAGTTTCAGTCACGTGGCAGCAATGTCACTTGGGCATAATGTTCAAATGCACATTAAAAACAGTGATTTGTTAATGTTCAAATCACCACTCCTCTTGTTTCAGTCACGTGGCAGCTCCGCCACTTGGGCATAACGTTCAATTGCACATTAAAAACAGTGATTTGTTAAGTTTCATATCACCATTCCTCTAGTTTCAGTCACGTGGCAGCACTGCCACTTGGGCATAACGTTCAATTGCACATTAAAACAGTGATTTGTTAACGTTCATATCACCACTCCTCTAGTTTCAGTCACGTGGCAGCTCTGTCACTTGGGCATAACGTTCAATTGCACATTAAAAACAGTGATTTGTTAACGTTCAAAACACCATTCCTCAAATTTCAGTCTCGTAGCGGCACTGCTATTTGGTCATAACGTTCAATTGCACATTAAAACATTGATTTGTTAACGTTCATATCACCACTCCTCTAGTTTCAATCACGTGGCAGCTCTGTCACTTAGGCATAACGTTCAATTGCACATTAAAACAGTGATTTGTTAACGTTCAAATCACCATTCCTCTAGTTTCTGTCACGTGGCGGCACTGCTACTTGGGCATAACGTTCAATTGCACATTTAAGCAGTGATTTGTTAACTTTCATATCACTATTCCTCTAGTTTCAGTCACGTGGCAGCACTGCCACTTGGGCATAACGTTCAATTGCACATTAAAAACAGTGATTTGTTAACGTTCATATCACCATATCTCTAGTTTCAGTGACGTGGCAGCACTGTCACTTGAGCATAACGTACAATTGCACATTGTAAACAGTGATTTGTTAACGTTCATATCACCATTCCTCTAGTTTCAGTCACGTGGCAGCACTGTCACTTGAGCATAACGTTCAAGTGCACTTAAAAACAGTGATTTGTTAACGTTCATATCACCATTCCTCTAGTTTCAGTAACGTGGCAGCACTGTCACTTGAGTATAACGTTCAATTGCACATTAAAACAGTGATTTGTTAACGGTCATGTCACCATTCCTCTAGTATCAGTCATGTGGCAGCACCGCCACTTGAGCATAACGTTCAATTGCACATTAAAAACAGTGATTTGTTAACGTTTATACCACCACTCGTCTAGTTTCAGTCACTTGGAAGCACTGTCACTTGGGCATGACGTTCAATTGCACATTAAACCCAGTGATTTGTTAATGTTCATATCACCGTTCCTCTAGAATCAGTTACGTGGCAGCACTGTCACTTGGGCATAAAGTACTATTGCACATTAAAAACAGTGATTTGTTAACGTTCATATCACCATTCCTCTAGTTTCAGTCACACGACAGCACTGCCACTTGGGCATAACGTTCAATTGCACATTAAAAACAGTGATTTGTTAACGTTCATATCAACATTCCTCTAGTTTCAGTCACTTGGCAGCACTGTCACTTGGGCATAAAATTCAATTGCACATTAAAAACAGTGATTTGTTAACGTTCACATCACCACTCCTCTAGTTTCAGTCACGTGGCAGCACAGCCACTTGGGCATAACGTTCAATTGCACATTAGAAACAGTGATTTGTTAACGTTCATATCACCATTCCTCTAGTTTCAGTCACGTGGCAGCACTGTCACTTGAGCATAACGTTCAATTGCACATTAAAAACAGTGATTTGTTAACGTTCATATCACCATTCCTCTAGTTTCAGTCACGTGGCAGCACTGTCGTTTGGGCATAACGTTCAATTGCACATTAAAAACAGTGATTTGTTAACGTTCATATCACCATTCCTCTAGTTTCAGTCACACGACAGCACTGCCACTTGGGCATAACGTTCAATTGCACATTTAAAACAATGATTTGCTAACGTTCACATCACCACTCCTCTAGTTTCAGTCACGTGGCAGCACAGCCACTTGGGCATAACGTTCAATTGCACATTAAAAACAGTGATTTGTTAACGTTCATATCACCATTCCTCTAGTTTCAGTCACGTGGCAGCACTGTCACTTGAGCATAACGTTCAATTGCACATTAAAAACAGTGATTTGTTAACGTTCATATCACCATTCCTCTAGTTTCAGTCACGTGGCAGCACTGTCGTTTGAGCATAACGTTCAATTGCACATTAAAAACAGTGATATGTTAACGTTCATATCACCATTCCTCTAGTTTCAGTCGCACGACAGCACTGCCACTTGGGCATAACGTTCAATTGCACATTAAAAACAGTGATTTGTTAACGTTCATATCACCATTCATCTAGTTTCAGTCACTTGGCAGCACTGTCACTTGGTCATAACGTTCAATTGCACATTAAAAACAGTGATTTGTTAACGTTCACATCACCATTCCTCTAGTTTCAGTCACGTGGCAGCACTGCCACTTGGGCATAACGTTCAATTGCACATTAAAACAGTGATTTGTTAACGTTCATATCACCACTCCTCTAGTTTCAGTCACGTGGCAGCTCTGTCACTTGGGCATAACGTTCAATTGCACATTAAAAACAGTGATTTGTTAACGTTCAAAACACCATTCCTCAAGTTTCAGTCTCGTAGCGGCACTGCTATTTGGTCATAACGTTCAATTGCACATTAAAACATTGATTTGTTAACGTTCATATCACCACTCCTCTAGTTTCAATCACGTGGCAGCTCTGTCACTTAGGCTTAACGTTCAATTGCACATTAAAACAGTGATTTGTTAACGTTCAGATCACCATTCCTCTAGTTTCTGTCACGTGGCGGCACTGCTACTTGGGCATAACGTTCAATTGCACATTTAAGCAGTGATTTGTTAACCTTCATATCACTATTCCTCTAGTTTCAGTCACGTGGCAGCACTGCCACTTGGGCATAACGTTCAATTGCACATTAAAAACAGTGATTTGTTAACGTTCATATCACCATTCCTCTAGTTTCAGTGACGTGGCAGCACTGTCACTTGAGCATAACGTACAATTGCACATTGTAAACAGTGATTTGTTAACGTTCATATCACCATTCCTCTAGTTTCAGTCACGTGGCAGCACTGTCACTTGAGCATAACGTTCAAGTGCACTTAAAAACAGTGATTTGTTAACGTTCATATCACCATTCCTCTAGTTTCAGTAACGTGGCAGCACTGTCACTTGAGTATAACGTTCAATTGCACATTAAAACAGTGATTTGTTAACGGTCATGTCACCATTCCTCTAGTATCAGTCATGTGGCAGCACCGCCACTTGAGCATAACGTTCAATTGCACATTAAAAACAGTGATTTGTTAACGTTTATACCACCACTCGTCTAGTTTCAGTCACTTGGAAGCACTGTCACTTGGGCATGACGTTCAATTGCACATTAAACCCAGTTATTTGTTAATGTTCATATCACCGTTCCTCTAGATTCAGTTACGTGGCAGCACTGTCACTTGGGCATAAAGTACTATTGCACATTAAAAACAGTGATTTGTTAACATTCATATCACCATTCCTCTAGTTTCAGTCACACGACAGCACTGCCACTTGGGCATAACGTTCAATTGCACATTAAAAACAGTGATTTGTTAACGTTCATATCACCATTCCTCTAGTTTCAGTCACTTGGCAGCACTGTCACTTGGGCATAAAATTCAATTGCACATTAAAAACAGTGATTTGTTAACGTTCACATCACCACTCCTCTAGTTTCAGTCACGTGGCAGCACAGCCACTTGGGCATAACGTTCAATTGCACATTAGAAACAGTGATTTGTTAACGTTCATATCACCATTCCTCTAGTTTCAGTCACGTGGCAGCACTGTCACTTGAGCATAACGTTCAATTGCACATTAAAAACAGTGATTTGTTAACGTTCATATCACCATTCCTCTAGTTTCAGTCACGTGGCAGCACTGTCGTTTGGGCATAACGTTCAATTGCACATTAAAAACAGTGATTTGTTAACGTTCATATCACCATTCCTCTAGTTTCAGTCACACGACAGCACTGCCACTTGGGCATAACGTTCAATTGCACATTTAAAACAATGATTTGCTAACGTTCACATCACCACTCCTCTAGTTTCAGTCACGTGGCAGCACAGCCACTTGGGCATAACGTTCAATTGCACATTAAAAACAGTGATTTGTTAACGTTCATATCACCATTCCTCTAGTTTCAGTCACGTGGCAGCACTGTCACTTGAGCATAACGTTCAATTGCACATTAAAAACAGTGATTTGTTAACGTTCATATCACCATTCCTCTAGTTTCAGTCACGTGGCAGCACTGTCGTTTGAGCATAACGTTCAATTGCACATTAAAAACAGTGATATGTTAACGTTCATATCACCATTCCTCTAGTTTCAGTCGCACGACAGCACTGCCCCTTGGGCATAACGTTCAATTGCACATTAAAAACAGTGATTTGTTAACGTTCATATCACCATTCATCTAGTTTCAGTCACTTGGCAGCACTGTCACTTGGTCATAACGTTCAATTGCACATTAAAAACAGTGATTTGTTAACGTTCATATCACCATTCCTCTAGTTTCAGTCACTTGGCAGCACTGTCACTTGGGCATAACGTTCAATTGCACATTAAAACAGTGATTTGCTAACGTTCACATCACCACTCCTCTAGTTTCAGTCACGTGGCAGCACAGCCACTTGGGCATAACGTTCAATTGCACATTAAAAACAGTGATTTGATAACGTTCATATCACCATTCCTCTAGTTTGAGTCACGTGGCAGCACTGCCACTTGGGCATAACGTTCAATTGCACATTAAAAACAGTGAATTGTTAACGTTCATATCACCACTCCTCTAGTTTCAGTCACTTGGCAGCACTGTCCCTTGGGCATAACGTTCAATTGCACATTAAAAACAGTCATTTGTTAACGTTCTTATCACCATTCCTCTAGTTTCAGTCACGTGGCAGCACAGCCACCTGGGCATAACGTTCAATTGCACATTAAAAACAGTGATTTGTTAATGTTCATATCACCATTCCTCTAGGTTCAGTCACGTGGCTGAACTGTCTCTTGTGCATAACGTTCAATTGCACATTAAAACAGTGATTTGTTAACGTTCATATCACCATTCCTCTAGTTTCAGTCACGTGGCAGCACTCTCACTTGAGCATAACGTTCAAGTGCACTTAAAAACAGTGATTTGTTAACGTTCATATCACCATTCCTCTAGTTTCACTCACGTGTCAGCACTGTCACTTGACCATAACGTTCAATTGCACATTAAAACAGTGATTTGTTAACGTTCATATCACCATTCCTCTAGTTTCAGTCACGTGGCAGCAGAGCCACTTGAGCATAACGTTCAATTGCACATTAAAAACAGTGATTTGTTAAGTTTCATATCACCATTCCTCTAGTTTCAGTCACGTGGCAGCACTGCCGCTTGGGCATAACGTTCAATTGCACATTAAAACAGTGATTTGTTAACGTTCATATCACCACTCGTCTAGTTCCAGTCACTTGGCAGCACTGTCACTCGTGCATAACGTTCAATTGCCCATTAAACACAGTGATTTGTTAATGTTCATATCACCGTTCCTCTAGATTCAGTCACGTGGCAGAACTCTCACTTGGGCATAACGTTCAATTGCACATTTAAAACAGTGATTTGTTAACGTTAATATCACCATTCCTCTAGTTTCAGTCACGTGGCAGCACTGTAACTTGAGCATAAAGTTCAATTGCACATTAAAAACAGTGATATGTTAACGTTCATATCAGGGGCAGATGACCTCGTAGTTCCGCCCCTTAAAACAACAATAACTAACTAACTACCTAACGTTCATATCACCATTCCTCTAGTTTCAGTCACGTGGCAGCACTGTCGTTTGGGCATAACGTTCAATTGCACATTAAAAACAGTGATTTGTTAACGTTCATATCACCATTCCTCTAGTTTCAGTCACTTGGCAGCACTGTCACTTGGGCATAACGTTCAATTGCACATTAAAAACAGTGATTTGTTAACGTTCATATCACCATTCCTCTAGTTTCAGTCACTTGGCAGCACTGTCACTTGGGCATAACGTTCAATTGCACATTAAAAACAGTGATTTGCTAACGTTCATATCACCATTCATCTAGTTTCAGTCACTTGGCAGCACTGTCACTTGGTCATAACGTTCAATTGCACATTAAAAACAGTGATTTGTTAACGTTCAAATCACCATTCCTCTAGTTTCTGTCACGTGGCGGCACTGCTACTTGGGCATAACGTTCAATTGCACATTTAAGCAGTGATTTGTTAACTTTCATATGACTATTCCTCTAGTTTCAGTCACGTGGCAGCACTGCCACTTGGGCATAACGTTCAATTGCACATTAAAAACAGTGATTTGTTAACGTTCATATCACCATATCTCTAGTTTCAGTGACGTGGCAGCACTGTCACTTGAGCATAACGTACAATTGCACATTGTAAACAGTGATTTGTTAACGTTCATATCACCATTCCTCTAGTTTCAGTCACGTGGCAGCACTGTCACTTGAGCATAACGTTCAAGTGCACTTAAAAACAGTGATTTGTTAACGTTCATATCACCATTCCTCTAGTTTCAGTAACGTGGCAGCACTGTCACTTGAGTATAACGTTCAATTGCACATTAAAACAGTGATTTGTTAACGGTCATGTCACCATTCCTCTAGTATCAGTCATGTGGCAGCACCGCCACTTGAGCATAACGTTCAATTGCACATTAAAAACAGTGATTTGTTAACGTTTATACCACCACTCGTCTAGTTTCAGTCACTTGGAAGCACTGTCACTTGGGCATGACGTTCAATTGCACATTAAACCCAGTGATTTGTTAATGTTCATATCACCGTTCCTCTAGAATCAGTTACGTGGCAGCACTGTCACTTGGGCATAAAGTACTATTGCACATTAAAAACAGTGATTTGTTAACGTTCATATCACCATTCCTCTAGTTTCAGTCACACGACAGCACTGCCACTTGGGCATAACGTTCAATTGCACATTAAAAACAGTGATTTGTTAACGTTCATATCAACATTCCTCTAGTTTCAGTCACTTGGCAGCACTGTCACTTGGGCATAAAATTCAATTGCACATTAAAAACAGTGATTTGTTAACGTTCACATCACCACTCCTCTAGTTTCAGTCACGTGGCAGCACAGCCACTTGGGCATAACGTTCAATTGCACATTAGAAACAGTGATTTGTTAACGTTCATATCACCATTCCTCTAGTTTCAGTCACGTGGCAGCACTGTCACTTGAGCATAACGTTCAATTGCACATTAAAAACAGTGATTTGTTAACGTTCATATCACCATTCCTCTAGTTTCAGTCACGTGGCAGCACTGTCGTTTGGGCATAACGTTCAATTGCACATTAAAAACAGTGATTTGTTAACGTTCATATCACCATTCCTCTAGTTTCAGTCACACGACAGCACTGCCACTTGGGCATAACGTTCAATTGCACATTTAAAACAATGATTTGCTAACGTTCACATCACCACTCCTCTAGTTTCAGTCACGTGGCAGCACAGCCACTTGGGCATAACGTTCAATTGCACATTAAAAACAGTGATTTGTTAACGTTCATATCACCATTCCTCTAGTTTCAGTCACGTGGCAGCACTGTCACTTGAGCATAACGTTCAATTGCACATTAAAAACAGTGATTTGTTAACGTTCATATCACCATTCCTCTAGTTTCAGTCACGTGGCAGCACTGTCGTTTGAGCATAACGTTCAATTGCACATTAAAAACAGTGATATGTTAACGTTCATATCAGCATTCCTCTAGTTTCAGTCGCACGACAGCACTGCCACTTGGGCATAACGTTCAATTGCACATTAAAAACAGTGATTTGTTAACGTTCATATCACCATTCATCTAGTTTCAGTCACTTGGCAGCACTGTCACTTGGTCATAACGTTCAATTGCACATTAAAAACAGTGAATTGTTAACGTTCATATCACCATTCCTCTAGTTTCAGTCACGTGGCAGCACTGCCACTTGGGCATAACGTTCAATTGCACATTAAAACAGTGATTTGTTAACGTTCACATCACCATTCCTCTAGTTTCAGTCACGTGGCAGCACTGCCACTTGGGCATAACGTTCAATTGCACATTAAAACAGTGATTTGTTAACGTTCATATCACCACTCCTCTAGTTTCAGTCACGTGGCAGCTCTGTCACTTGGGCATAACGTTCAATTGCACATTAAAAACAGTGATTTGTTAACGTTCAAAACACCATTCCTCAAGTTTCAGTCTCGTAGCGGCACTGCTATTTGGTCATAACGTTCAATTGCACATTAAAACATTGATTTGTTAACGTTCATATCACCACTCCTCTAGTTTCAATCACGTGGCAGCTCTGTCACTTAGGCTTAACGTTCAATTGCACATTAAAACAGTGATTTGTTAACGTTCAGATCACCATTCCTCTAGTTTCTGTCACGTGGCGGCACTGCTACTTGGGCATAACGTTCAATTGCACATTTAAGCAGTGATTTGTTAACCTTCATATCACTATTCCTCTAGTTTCAGTCACGTGGCAGCACTTCCACTTGGGCATAACGTTCAATTGCACATTAAAAACAGTGATTTGTTAACGTTCATATCACCATTCCTCTAGTTTCAGTGACGTGGCAGCACTGTCACTTGAGCATAACGTACAATTGCACATTGTAAACAGTGATTTGTTAACGTTCATATCACCATTCCTCTAGTTTCAGTCACGTGGCAGCACTGTCACTTGAGCATAACGTTCAAGTGCACTTAAAAACAGTGATTTGTTAACGTTCATATCACCATTCCTCTAGTTTCAGTAACGTGGCAGCACTGTCACTTGAGTATAACGTTCAATTGCACATTAAAACAGTGATTTGTTAACGGTCATGTCACCATTCCTCTAGTATCAGTCATGTGGCAGCACCGCCACTTGAGCATAACGTTCAATTGCACATTAAAATCAGTGATTTGTTAACGTTTATACCACCACTCGTCTAGTTTCAGTCACTTGGAAGCACTGTCACTTGGGCATGACGTTCAATTGCTCATTAAACCCAGTTATTTGTTAATGTTCATATCACCGTTCCTCTAGATTCAGTTACGTGGCAGCACTGTCACTTGGGCATAAAGTACTATTGCACATTAAAAACAGTGATTTGTTAACATTCATATCACCATTCCTCTAGTTTCAGTCACACGACAGCACTGCCACTTGGGCATAACGTTCAATTGCACATTAAAAACAGTGATTTGTTAACGTTCATATCACCATTCCTCTAGTTTCAGTCACTTGGCAGCACTGTCACTTGGGCATAAAATTCAATTGCACATTAAAAACAGTGATTTGTTAACGTTCACATCACCACTCCTCTAGTTTCAGTCACGTGGCAGCACAGCCACTTGGGCATAACGTTCAATTGCACATTAGAAACAGTGATTTGTTAACGTTCATATCACCATTCCTCTAGTTTCAGTCACGTGGCAGCACTGTCACTTGAGCATAACGTTCAATTGCACATTAAAAACAGTGATTTGTTAACGTTCATATCACCATTCCTCTAGTTTCAGTCACGTGGCAGCACTGTCGTTTGGGCATAACGTTCAATTGCACATTAAAAACAGTGATTTGTTAACGTTCATATCACCATTCCTCTAGTTTCAGTCACACGACAGCACTGCCACTTGGGCATAACGTTCAATTGCACATTTAAAACAATGATTTGCTAACGTTCACATCACCACTCCTCTAGTTTCAGTCACGTGGCAGCACAGCCACTTGGGCATAACGTTCAATTGCACATTAAAAACAGTGATTTGTTAACGTTCATATCACCATTCCTCTAGTTTCAGTCACGTGGCAGCACTGTCACTTGAGCATAACGTTCAATTGCACATTAAAAACAGTGATTTGTTAACGTTCATATCACCATTCCTCTAGTTTCAGTCACGTGGCAGCACTGTCGTTTGAGCATAACGTTCAATTGCACATTAAAAACAGTGATATGTTAACGTTCATATCACCATTCCTCTAGTTTCAGTCGCACGACAGCACTGCCCCTTGGGCATAACGTTCAATTGCACATTAAAAACAGTGATTTGTTAACGTTCATATCACCATTCATCTAGTTTCAGTCACTTGGCAGCACTGTCACTTGGTCATAACGTTCAATTGCACATTAAAAACAGTGATTTGTTAACGTTCATATCACCATTCCTCTAGTTTCAGTCACTTGGCAGCACTGTCACTTGGGCATAACGTTCAATTGCACATTAAAAACAGTGATTTGCTAACGTTCACATCACCACTCCTCTAGTTTCAGTCACGTGGCAGCACAGCCACTTGGGCATAACGTTCAATTGCACATTAAAAACAGTGATTTGATAACGTTCATATCACCATTCCTCTAGTTTGAGTCACATGGCAGCACTGCCACTTGGGCATAACGTTCAATTGCACATTAAAAACAGTGAATTGTTAACGTTCATATCACCACTCCTCTAGTTTCAGTCACTTGGCAGCACTGTCCCTTGGGCATAACGTTCAATTGCACATTAAAAACAGTCATTTGTTAACGTTCTTATCACCATTCCTCTAGTTTCAGTCACGTGGCAGCACAGCCACCTGGGCATAACGTTCAATTGCACATTAAAAACAGTGATTTGTTAATGTTCATATCACCATTCCTCTAGGTTCAGTCACGTGGCTGAACTGTCTCTTGTGCATAACGTTCAATTGCACATTAAAACAGTGATTTGTTAACGTTCATATCACCATTCCTCTAGTTTCAGTCACGTGGCAGCACTCTCACTTGAGCATAACGTTCAAGTGCACTTAAAAACAGTGATTTGTTAACGTTCATATCACCATTCCTCTAGTTTCACTCACGTGTCAGCACTGTCACTTGACCATAACGTTCAATTGCACATTAAAACAGTGATTTGTTAACGTTCATATCACCATTCCTCTAGTTTCAGTCACGTGGCAGCAGAGCCACTTGAGCATAACGTTCAATTGCACATTAAAAACAGTGATTTGTTAAGTTTCATATCACCATTCCTCTAGTTTCAGTCACGTGGCAGCACTGCCGCTTGGGCATAACGTCCAATTGCACATTAAAACAGTGATTTGTTAACGTTCATATCACCACTCGTCTAGTTCCAGTCACTTGGCAGCACTGTCACTCGTGCATAACGTTCAATTGCCCATTAAACACAGTGATTTGTTAATGTTCATATCACCGTTCCTCTAGATTCAGTCACGTGGCAGAACTCTCACTTGGGCATAACGTTCAATTGCACATTTAAAACAGTGATTTGTTAACGTTAATATCACCATTCCTCTAGTTTCAGTCACGTGGCAGCACTGTAACTTGAGCATAAAGTTCAATTGCACATTAAAAACAGTGATATGTTAACGTTCATATCAGGGGCAGATGACCTCGTAGTTCCGCCCCTTAAAACAACAATAACTAACTAACTAACTACCTAACGTTCATATCACCATTCCTCTAGTTTCAGTCACGTGGCAGCACTGTCGTTTGGGCATAACGTTCAATTGCACATTAAAAACAGTGATTTGTTAACGTTCATATCACCATTCCTCTAGTTTCAGTCACACGACAGCACTGCCACTTGGGCATAACGTTCAATTGCACATTTAAAACAATGATTTGCTAACGTTCACATCACCACTCCTCTAGTTTCAGTCACGTGGCAGCACAGCCACTTGGGCATAACGTTCAATTGCACATTAAAAACAGTGATTTGTTAACGTTCATATCACCATTCCTCTAGTTTCAGTCACGTGGCAGCACTGTCACTTGAGCATAACGTTCAATTGCACATTAAGAACAGTGATTTGTTAACGTTCATATCACCATTCCTCTAGTTTCAGTCACGTGGCAGCACTGTCGTTTGAGCATAACGTTCAATTGCACATTAAAAACAGTGATATGTTAACGTTCATATCACCATTCCTCTAGTTTCACTCACGTGTCAGCACTGTCACTTGACCATAACGTTCAATTGCACATTAAAACAGTGATTTGTTAACGTTCATATCACCATTCCTCTAGTTTCAGTCGCACGACAGCACTGCCACTTGGGCATAACGTTCAATTGCACATTAAAAACAGTGATTTGTTAACGTTCATATCACCATTCCTCTAGTTTCAGTCACTTGGCAGAACTGTCACTTGGGCATAACGTTCAATTGCACATTAAAAACAGTGATTTGTTAACGTTCACATCACCACTCCTCTAGTTTCAGTCACGTGGCAGCACAGCCACTTGGGCATAACGTTCAATTGCACATTAAAAACAGTGATTTGTTAACGTTCATATCACCATTCCTCTAGTTTCAGTCACGTGGCAGCACTGTCACTTGAGCATAACGTTCAATTGCACATTAAAAACTGTGATTTGTTAACGTTCATATCACCATTCCTCTAGTTTGAGTCACGTGGCAGCACTGCCACTTGGGCATAACGTTCAATTGCACATTAAAAACAGTGAATTGTTAACGTTCATATCACCACTCCTCTAGTTTCAGTCACTTGGCAGCACTGTCCCTTGGGCATAACGTTCAATTGCACATTAAAAACAGTCATTTGTTAACGTTCTTATCACCATTCCTCTAGTTTCAGTCACGTGGCAGCACAGCCACCTGGGCATAACGTTCAATTGCACATTAAAAACAGTGATTTGTTAATGTTCATATCACCATTCCTCTAGGTTCAGTCACGTGGCTGAACTGTCTCTTGTGCATAACGTTCAATTGCACATTAAAACAGTGATTTGTTAACGTTCATATCACCATTCCTCTAGTTTCAGTCACGTGGCAGCACTCTCACTTGAGCATAACGTTCAAGTGCACTTAAAAACAGTGATTTGTTAACGTTCATATCACCATTCCTCTAGTTTCACTCACGTGTCAGCACTGTCACTTGACCATAACGTTCAATTGCACATTAAAACAGTGATTTGTTAACGTTCATATCACCATTCCTCTAGTTTCAGTCACGTGGCAGCAGAGCCACTTGAGCATAACGTTCAATTGCACATTAAAAACAGTGATTTGTTAAGTTTCATATCACCATTCCTCTAGTTTCAGTCACGTGGCAGCACTGCCGCTTGGGCATAACGTTCAATTGCACATTAAAACAGTGATTTGTTAACGTTCATATCACCACTCGTCTAGTTCCAGTCACTTGGCAGCACTGTCACTCGTGCATAACGTTCAATTGCCCATTAAACACAGTGATTTGTTAATGTTCATATCACCGTTCCTCTAGATTCAGTCACGTGGCAGAACTCTCACTTGGGCATAACGTTCAATTGCACATTTAAAACAGTGATTTGTTAACGTTAATATCACCATTCCTCTAGTTTCAGTCACGTGGCAGCACTGTAACTTGAGCATAAAGTTCAATTGCACATTAAAAACAGTGATATGTTAACGTTCATATCAGGGGCAGATGACCTCGTAGTTCCGCCCCTTAAAACAACAATAACTAACTAACTAACTACCTAACGTTCATATCACCATTCCTCTAGTTTCAGTCACGTGGCAGCACTGTCGTTTGGGCATAACGTTCAATTGCTCATTAAAAACATTGATTTGTTAACGTTCATATCACCATTCCTGTAGTTTCAGTCACACGACAGCACTGCCACTTGGGCATAACGTTCAATTGCACATTAAAAACAGTGATTTGTTAACGTTCACATCACCACTCCTCTAGTTTCAGTCACGTGGCAGCAATGTCACTTGGGCATAATGTTCAAATGCACATTAAAAACAGTGATTTGTTAATGTTCAAATCACCACTCCTCTTGTTTCAGTCACGTGGCAGCTCCGCCACTTGGGCATAACGTTCAATTGCACATTAAAAACAGTGATTTGTTAAGTTTCATATCACCATTCCTCTAGTTTAAGTCACGTGGCAGCACTGCCGCTTGGGCATAACGTTCAATTGCACATTAAAACAGTGATTTGTTAACGTTCATATCACCACTACTCTAGTTTCAGTCACGTGGCAGCTCTGTCACTTGGGCATAACGTTCATTTGCACATTAAAAACAGTGATTTGTTAACGTTCAAAACACCATTCCTCAAGTTTCAGTCTCGTAGCGGCACTGCTATTTGGTCATAACGTTCAATTGCACATTAAAACATTGATTTGTTAACGTTCATATCACCACTCCTCTAGTTTCAATCACGTGGCAGCTCTGTCACTTAGGCATAACGTTCAATTGCACATTAAAACAGTGATTTGTTAACGTTCAAATCACCATTCCTCTAGTTTCAGTCACGTGGCGGCACTGCTACTTGGGCATAACGTTCAATTGCACATTTAAGCAGTGATTTGTTAACTTTCATATCACTATTCCTCTAGTTTCAGTCACGTGGCAGCACTGCCACTTGGGCATAACGTTCAATTGCACATTAAAAACAGTGATTTGTTAACGTTCATATCACCATTCCTCTAGTTTCAGTGACGTGGCAGCACTGTCACTTGAGCATAACGTACAATTGCACATTTAAACAGTGATTTGTTAACGTTCATATCACCATTCCTCTAGTTTCAGTCACGTGGCAGCACTGTCACTTGGGCATAACGTTCAAGTGCACTTAAAAACAGTGATTTGTTAAAGTTCATATCACCATTCCTCTAGTTTCAGTAACGTGGCAGCACTGTCACTTGAGTATAACGTTCAATTGCACATTAAAACAGTGATTTGTTAACGGTCATGTCACCATTCCTCTAGTATCAGTCATGTGGCAGCACCGCCACTTGAGCATAACGTTCAATTGCACATTAAAAACAGTGATTTGTTAACGTTTATACCACCACTCGTCTAGTTTCAGTCACTTGGAAGCACTGTCACTTGGGCATGACGTTCAATTGCACATTAAACCCAGTGATTTGTTAATGTTCATATCACCGTTCCTCTAGATACAGTTACGTGGCAGCACTGTCACTTGGGCATAAAGTACTATTGCACATTAAAAACAGTGATTTGTTAACGTTCATATCACCATTCCTCTAGTTTCAGTCACACGACAGCACTGCCACTTGGGCAAAACGTTCAATTGCACATTAAAAACAGTGATTTGTTAACGTTCATATCACCATTCCTCTAGTTTCAGTCACTTGGTAGCACTGTCACTTGGGCATAACGTTCAATTTCACATTAAAAACAGTGATTTGCTAACGTTCACATCACCACTCCTCTAGTTTCAGTCACGTGGCAGCACAGCCACTTGGGCATAACGTTCAATTGCACATTAAAAACAGTGATTTGTTAACGTTCATATCACCATTCCTCTAGTTTCAGTCACGTGGCAGCACTGTCGCTTGAGCATAACGTTCAATTGCACATTAAAAACAGTGATTTGTTAACGTTCATATCACCATTCCTCTAGTTTCAGTCGCACGACAGCACTACATAAGGAACATGTAACTGGCCTATTCTTGGATTTATCGAAAGCATTTGATGTAGTTGACCATAAAATCCTCCTTACCAAACTAAATCAATATGGTGTTAGAGGTCTAGCTAATAAATGGATAGAGTCTTACTTAACAGGGCGTAAACAAATAGTAAGCTTGAGACACAAGGATGATGGAACCAAATTACTTAATGAAACATTGTCCAATGAGGGAATTATTGAATTTGGAGTACCCCAGGGATCGGTTTTGGGCCCACTACTCTTTCTTCTATATATCAATGATATAACACAGAACGTTCATTCACATAAGGAAATTTTGTTTGCGGACGATACAACACTCGTAATAAAAGGTGAAACTAAACAGGTCATACAGCAGTCTGCTGACTCCGTTACAGGAGAGTTAACCAAATGGTCACAAGATAATCGCCTCATAATAAACTATAAAAAGTCAGTATGTCTAAATTTCCACACTATACAGAATAGGAATCCTGCGATGCCCAATATAACATTAAATGGTCATCAAATAGAAAATAAATCAGAAACAAAGTATTTAGGACTATGGATACAACAAGACTTGAAATGGAATAAACATATACAATATCTGAATACTAAACTGAACTCGATGTGCTTTGCGTTACGTATTTTGAAAACCTGCACTAGCATGCACACATTAAGAAATACTTATTTTGCTTATTTCCATTCATACTTAAGATATGGGATCATATTTTGGGGTATGTCGCCAGATGTACTAAGCACGTTTAGGATACAAAAGAGAGCGATTAGAATTATGGCAAATGTACACTCTAGAGAATCATGTAGACCTCTGTTTAAAGATTTAAACATTCTCCCACTGCCCTGCATATATATCTTTGAAAGTATTATGTTTTTTAAAAAGAATTTAATGAATAAAGATGTTTTTCTTAAAACAAACAATGATGTTCATAGGCATAACACAAGACAAAATCAAAACATTCATATTTCACACACACACACAAGCATATATCAAAAAGGAACTTTTCACACTGGAGTTAAATTATACAATAAACTACCCCAGTATATAAAACTGGCCCCAAAAATAAAAACCTTTGATAGAATGTTGAAAGCTTATCTGCAGTGCCATTGTTTTTACTCAGTAGTTGAATATTTTAGCGTATAGGAGTGATGGAATCTATAACTATATTTTACTTTTTTAATTTAATTTGAATACCTAGCTGTATGTTGTTGTATTTATAGAATTAAGTTTTCATATTATGATAATAGAGTGAGGTGTAAATAGTTGTGCAATAAGATTGTATCTATTAAGATTTGCTATTATAATAAGTTATAAATAGTTATAATCTTAGTAATATATACCTGTTAGTTCTTTTATTTTATGCATGTAAATTCTGACGTGTCCTATATCAAAAATGTATTGAATGCATGTATTTGATCAAATGGAATTAATAAAAAAAAAAAAAAAAATCTGCCACTTGGGCATAACGTTCAATTGCACATTAAAAACAGTGATTTGTTAACGTTCATATCACCATTCCTCTAGTTTCAGTCACTTGGCAGAACTGTCACTTGGGCATAACGTTCAATTGCACATTAAAAACAGTGATTTGTTAACGTTCACATCACCACTCCTCTAGTTTCAGTCACGTGGCAGCACAGCCACTTGGGCATAACGTTCAATTGCACATTAAAAACAGTGATTTGTTAACGTTCATATCACCATTCTTCTAGTTTCAGTCACGTGGCAGCACTGTCACTTGAGCATAACGTTCAATTGCACATTAAAAACTGTGATTTGTTAACGTTCATATCACCATTCCTCTAGTTTGAGTCACGTGGCAGCACTGCCACTTGGGCATAACGTTCAATTGCACATTAAAAACAGTGAATTGTTAACGTTCATATCACCACTCCTCTAGTTTCAGTCACTTGGCAGCACTGTCCCTTGGGCATAACGTTCAATTGCACATTAAAAACAGTCATTTGTTAACGTTCTTATCACCATTCCTCTAGTTTCAGTCACGTGGCAGCACAGCCACCTGGGCATAACGTTCAATTGCACATTAAAAACAGTGATTTGTTAATGTTCATATCACCATTCCTCTAGGTTCAGTCACGTGGCTGAACTGTCTCTTGTGCATAACGTTCAATTGCACATTAAAACAGGGATTTGTTAACGTTCATATCACCATTCCTCTAGTTTCAGTCACGTGGCAGCACTCTCACTTGAGCATAACGTTCAAGTGCACTTAAAAACAGTGATTTGTTAACGTTCATATCACCATTCCTCTAGTTTCACTCACGTGTCAGCACTGTCACTTGACCATAACGTTCAATTGCACATTAAAACAGTGATTTGTTAACGTTCATATCACCATTCCTCTAGTTTCAGTCACGTGGCAGCAGAGCCACTTGAGCATAACGTTCAATTGCACATTAAAAACAGTGATTTGTTAAGTTTCATATCACCATTCCTCTAGTTTCAGTCACGTGGCAGCACTGCCGCTTGGGCATAACGTTCAATTGCACATTAAAACAGTGATTTGTTAACGTTCATATCACCACTCGTCTAGTTCCAGTCACTTGGCAGCACTGTCACTCGTGCATAACGTTCAATTGCCCATTAAACACAGTGATTTGTTAATGTTCATATCACCGTTCCTCTAGATTCAGTCACGTGGCAGCACTCTCACTTGGGCATAACGTTCAATTGCACATTTAAAACAGTGATTTGTTAACGTTAATATCACCATTCCTCTAGTTTCAGTCACGTGGCAGCACTGTAACTTGAGCATAAAGTTCAATTGCACATTAAAAACAGTGATATGTTAACGTTCATATCAGGGGCAGATGACCTCATAGTTCCGCCCCTTAAAACAACAATAACTAACTAACTACCTACCTAACGTTCATATCACCATTCCTCTAGTTTCAGTCACGTGGCAGCACTGTCGTTTGGGCATAACGTTGAATTGCACATTAAAAACATTGATTTGTTAACGTTCATATCACCATTCCTGTAGTTTCAGTCACACGACAGCACTGCCACTTGGGCATAACGTTCAATTGCACATTAGAAACAGTGATTTGTTAACGTTCATATCACCATTCCTCTAGTTTCAGTCACGTGGCAGCACTGTCACTTGAGCATAACGTTCAATTGCACATTAAAAACAGTGATTTGTTAACGTTCATATCACCATTCCTCTAGTTTCAGTCACGTGGCAGCACTGTCGTTTGGGCATAACGTTCAATTGCACATTAAAAACAGTGATTTGTTAACGTTCATATCACCATTCCTCTAGTTTCAGTCACACGACAGCACTGCCACTTGGGCATAACGTTCAATTGCACATTTAAAACAATGATTTGCTAACGTTCACATCACCACTCCTCTAGTTTCAGTCACGTGGCCGCACAGCCACTTGGGCATAACGTTCAATTGCACATTAAAAACAGTGATTTGTTAACGTTCATATCACCATTCCTCTAGTTTCAGTCACGTGGCAGCACTGTCACTTGAGCATAACGTTCAATTGCACATTAAAAACAGTGATATGTTAACGTTCATATCACCATTCCTCTAGTTTCAGTCGCACGACAGCACTGCCACTTGGGCATAACGTTCAATTGCACATTAAAAACAGTGATTTGTTAACGTTCATATCACCATTCATCTAGTTTCAGTCACTTGGCAGCACTGTCACTTGGTCATAACGTTCAATTGCACATTAAAAACAGTGATTTGTTAACGTTCACATCACCATTCCTCTAGTTTCAGTCACGTGGCAGCACTGCCACTTGGGCATAACGTTCAATTGCACATTAAAACAGTGATTTGTTAACGTTCATATCACCACTCCTCTAGTTTCAGTCACGTGGCAGCTCTGTCACTTGGGCATAACGTTCAATTGCACATTAAAAACAGTGATTTGTTAACGTTCAAAACACCATTCCTCAAGTTTCAGTCTCGTAGCGGCACTGCTATTTGGTCATAACGTTCAATTGCACATTAAAACATTGATTTGTTAACGTTCATATCACCACTCCTCTAGTTTCAATCACGTGGCAGCTCTGTCACTTAGGCATAACGTTCAATTGCACATTAAAACAGTGATTTGTTAACGTTCAAATCACCATTCCTCTAGTTTCTGTCACGTGGCGGCACTGCTACTTGGGCATAACGTTCAATTGCACATTTAAGCAGTGATTTGTTAACCTTCATATCACTATTCCTCTAGTTTCAGTCACGTGGCAGCACTGCCACTTGGGCATAACGTTCAATTGCACATTAAAAACAGTGATTTGTTAACGTTCATATCACCATTCCTCTAGTTTCAGTGACGTGGCAGCACTGTCACTTGAGCATAACGTACAATTGCACATTGTAAACAGTGATTTGTTAACGTTCATATCACCATTCCTCTAGTTTCAGTCACGTGGCAGCACTGTCACTTGAGCATAACGTTCAAGTGCACTTAAAAACAGTGATTTGTTAACGTTCATATCACCATTCCTCTAGTTTCAGTAACGTGGCAGCACTGTCACTTGAGTATAACGTTCAATTGCACATTAAAACAGTGATTTGTTAACGGTCATGTCACCACTCCTCTAGTATCAGTCAGGTGGCAGCACCGCCACTTGAGCATAACGTTCAATTGCACATTAAAAACAGTGATTTGTTAACGTTTATACCACCACTCGTCTAGTTTCAGTCACTTGGAAGCACTGTCACTTGGGCATGACGTTCAATTGCACATTAAACCCAGTGATTTTTTAATGTTCATATCACCGTTCCTCTAGATTCAGTTACGTGGCAGCACTGTCACTTGGGCATAAAGTACTATTGCACATTAAAAACAGTGATTTGTTAACGTTCATATCACCATTCCTCTAGTTTCAGTCACACGACAGCACTGCCACTTGGGCATAACGTTCAATTGCACATTAAAAACAGTGATTTGTTAACGTTCATATCACCATTCCTCTAGTTTCAGTCACTTGGCAGCACTGTCACTTGGGCATAAAATTCAATTGCACATTAAAAACAGTGATTTGTTAACGTTCACGTCACCACTCCTCTAGTTTCAGTCACCTGGCAGCACAGCCACTTGGGCATAACGTTCAATTGCACATTAGAAACAGTGATTTGTTAACGTTCATATCACCATTCCTCTAGTTTCAGTCACGTGGCAGCACTGTCACTTGAGCATAACGTTCAATTGCACATTAAAAACAGTGATTTGTTAACGTTCATATCACCATTCCTCTAGTTTCAGTCACGTGGCAGCACTGTCGTTTGGGCATAACGTTCAATTGCACATTAAAAACAGTGATTTGTTAACGTTCATATCACCATTCCTCTAGTTTCAGTCACACGACAGCACTGCCACTTGGGCATAACGTTCAATTGCACATTTAAAACAATGATTTGCTAACGTTCACATCACCACTCCTCTAGTTTCAGTCACGTGGCAGCACAGCCACTTGGGCATAACGTTCAATTGCACATTAAAAACAGTGATTTGTTAACGTTCATATCACCATTCCTCTAGTTTCAGTCACGTGGCAGCACTGTCACTTGAGCATAACGTTCAATTGCACATTAAAAACAGTGATTTGTTAACGTCCATATCACCATTCCTCTAGTTTCAGTCACGTGGCAGCACTGTCGTTTGAGCATAACGTTCAATTGCACATTAAAAACAGTGATATGTTAACGTTCATATCACCATTCCTCTAGTTTCAGTCGCACGACAGCACTGCCACTTGGGCATAACGTTCAATTGCACATTAAAAACAGTGATTTGTTAACGTTCATATCACCATTCATCTAGTTTCAGTCACTTGGCAGCACTGTCACTTGGTCATAACGTTCAATTGCACATTAAAAACAGTGATTTGTTAACGTTCATATCACCATTCCTCTAGTTTCAGTCACTTGGCAGCACTGTCACTTGGGCATAACGTTCAATTGCACATTAAAAACAGTGATTTGCTAACGTTCACATCACCACTCCTCTAGTTTCAGTCACGTGGCAGCACAGCCACTTGGGCATAACGTTCAATTGCACATTAAAAACAGTGATTTGTTAACGTTCATATCACCATTCCTCTAGTTTCAGTCACGTGGCAGCACTGTCACTTGAGCATAACGTTCAATTGCACATTAAAAACAGTGATTTGTTAACGTTCATATCACCATTCCTCTAGTTTCAGTCACGTGGCAGCACTGTCGTTTGGGCATAACGTTCAATTGCACATTAAAAACAGTGATTTGTTAACGTTCATATAACCATTCCTCTAGTTTCAGTCGCACGACAGCACTGCCACTTGGGCATAACGTTCAATTGCACATTAAAAACAGTGATTTGTTAACGTTCATATCACCATTCCTCTAGTTTCAGTCACTTGGCAGAACTGTCACTTGGGCATAACGTTCAATTGCACATTAAAAACAGTGATTTGTTAACGTTCACATCACCACTCCTCTAGTTTCAGTCACGTGGCAGCACAGCCACTTGGGCATAACGTTCAATTGCACATTAAAAACAGTGATTTGTTAACGTTCATATCACCATTCCTCTAGTTTCAGTCACGTGGCAGCACTGTCACTTGAGCATAACGTTCAACTGCACATTAAAAACTGTGATTTGTTAACGTTCATATCACCATTCCTCTAGTTTGAGTCACGTGGCAGCACTGCCACTTGGGCATAACGTTCAATTGCACATTAAAAACAGTGAATTGTTAACGTTCATATCACCACTCCTCTAGTTTCAGTCACTTGGCAGCACTGTCCCTTGGGCATAACGTTCAATTGCACATTAAAAACAGTCATTTGTTAACGTTCTTATCACCATTCCTCTAGTTTCAGTCACGTGGCAGCACAGCCACCTGGGCATAACGTTCAATTGCACATTAAAAACAGTGATTTGTTAATGTTCATATCACCATTCCTCTAGGTTCAGTCACGTGGCTGAACTGTCTCTTGTGCATAACGTTCAATTGCACATTAAAACAGTGATTTGTTAACGTTCATATCACCATTCCTCTAGTTTCAGTCACGTGGCAGCACTCTCACTTGTGCATAACGTTCAAGTGCACTTAAAAACAGTGATTTGTTAACGTTCATATCACCATTCCTCTAGTTTCACTCACGTGTCAGCACTGTCACTTGACCATAACGTTCAATTGCACATTAAAACAGTGATTTGTTAACGTTCATATCACCATTCCTCTAGTTTCAGTCACGTGGCAGCAGAGCCACTTGAGCATAACGTTCAATTGCACATTAAAAACAGTGATTTGTTAAGTTTCATATCACCATTCCTCTAGTTTCAGTCACGTGGCAGCACTGCCGCTTGGGCATAACGTTCAATTGCACATTAAAACAGTGATTTGTTAACGTTCATATCACCACTCGTCTAGTTCCAGTCACTTGGCAGCACTGTCACTCGTGCATAACGTTCAATTGCCCATTAAACACAGTGATTTGTTAATGTTCATATCACCGTTCCTCTAGATTCAGTCACGTGGCAGAACTCTCACTTGGGCATAACGTTCAGTTGCACATTTAAAACAGTGATTTGTTAACGTTAATATCACCATTCCTCTAGTTTCAGTCACGTGGCAGCACTGTAACTTGAGCATAAAGTTCAATTGCACATTAAAAACAGTGATATGTTAACGTTCATATCAGGGGCAGATGACCTCGTAGTTCCGCCCCTTAAAACAACAATAACTAACTAACTAACTACCTAACGTTCATATCACCATTCCTCTAGTTTCAGTCACGTGGCAGCACTGTCGTTTGGGCATAACGTTCAATTGCTCATTAAAAACATTGATTTGTTAACGTTCATATCACCATTCCTGTAGTTTCAGTCACACGACAGCACTGCCACTTGGGCATAACGTTCAATTGCACATTAAAAACAGTGATTTGTTAACGTTCACATCACCACTCCTCTAGTTTCAGTCACGTGGCAGCAATGTCACTTGGGCATAATGTTCAAATGCACATTAAAAACAGTGATTTGTTAATGTTCAAATCACCACTCCTCTTGTTTCAGTCACGTGGCAGCTCCGCCACTTGGGCATAACGTTCAATTGCACATTAAAAACAGTGATTTGTTAAGTTTCATATCACCATTCCTCTAGTTTAAGTCACGTGGCAGCACTGCCGCTTGGGCATAACGTTCAATTGCACATTAAAACAGTGATTTGTTAACGTTCATATCACCACTACTCTAGTTTCAGTCACGTGGCAGCTCTGTCACTTGAGCATAACGTTCAATTGCACATTAAAAACAGTGATTTGTTAACGTTCAAAACACCATTCCTCAATTTTCAGTCTCGTAGCGGCACTGCTATTTGGTCATAACGTTCAATTGCACATTAAAACATTGATTTGTTAACGTTCATATCACCACTCCTCTAGTTTCAATCACGTGGCAGCTCTGTCACTTAGGCATAACGTTCAATTGCACATTAAAACAGTGATTTGTTAACGTTCAAATCACCATTCCTCTAGTTTCAGTCACGTGGCGGCACTGCTACTTGGGCATAACGTTCAATTGCACATTTAAGCAGTGATTTGTTAACTTTCATATCACTATTCCTCTAGTTTCAGTCACGTGGCAGCACTGCCACTTGGGCATAACGTTCAATTGCACATTAAAAACAGTGATTTGTTAACGTTCATATCACCATTCCTCTAGTTTCAGTGACGTGGCAGCACTGTCACTTGAGCATAACGTACAATTGCACATTTAAACAGTGATTTGTTAACGTTCATATCACCATTCCTCTAGTTTCAGTCACGTGGCAGCACTGTCACTTGGGCATAACGTTCAAGTGCACTTAAAAACAGTGATTTGTTAAAGTTCATATCACCATTCCTCTAGTTTCAGTAACGTGGCAGCACTGTCACTTGAGTATAACGTTCAATTGCACATTAAAACAGTGATTTGTTAACGGTCATGTCACCATTCCTCTAGTATCAGTCATGTGGCAGCACCGCCACTTGAGCATAACGTTCAATTGCACATTAAAAACAGTGATTTGTTAACGTTTATACCACCACTCGTCTAGTTTCAGTCACTTGGAAGCACTGTCACTTGGGCATGACGTTCAATTGCACATTAAACCCAGTGATTTGTTAATGTTCATATCACCGTTCCTCTAGATACAGTTACGTGGCAGCACTGTCACTTGGGCATAAAGTACTATTGCACATTAAAAACAGTGATTTGTTAACGTTCATATCACCATTCCTCTAGTTTCAGTCACACGACAGCACTGCCACTTGGGCATAACGTTCAATTGCACATTAAAAACAGTGATTTGTTAACGTTCATATCACCATTCCTCTAGTTTCAGTCACTTGGTAGCACTGTCACTTGGGCATAACGTTCAATTGCACATTAAAAACAGTGATTTGCTAACGTTCACATCACCACTCCTCTAGTTTCAGTCACGTGGCAGCACAGCCACTTGGGCATAACGTTCAATTGCACATTAAAAACAGTGATTTGTTAACGTTCATATCACCATTCCTCTAGTTTCAGTCACGTGGCAGCACTGTCGCTTGAGCATAACGTTCAATTGCACATTAAAAACAGTGATTTGTTAACGTTCATATCACCATTCCTCTAGTTTCAGTCACGTGGCAGCACTGTCGTTTGGGCATAACGTTCAATTGCACATTAAAAACAGTGATTTGTTAACGTTCATATCACCATTCCTCTAGTTTCAGTCGCACGACAGCACTGCCACTTGGGCATAACGTTCAATTGCACATTAAAAACAGTGATTTGTTAACGTTCATATCACCATTCCTCTAGTTTCAGTCACTTGGCAGAACTGTCACTTGGGCATAACGTTCAATTGCACATTAAAAACAGTGATTTGTTAACGTTCACATCACCACTCCTCTAGTTTCAGTCACGTGGCAGCACAGCCACTTGGGCATAACGTTCAATTGCACATTAAAAACAGTGATTTGTTAACGTTCATATCACCATTCCTCTAGTTTCAGTCACGTGGCAGCACTGTCACTTGAGCATAACGTTCAATTGCACATTAAAAACTGTGATTTGTTAACGTTCATATCACCATTCCTCTAGTTTGAGTCACGTGGCAGCACTGCCACTTGGGCATAACGTTCAATTGCGCATTAAAAACAGTGAATTGTTAACGTTCATATCACCACTCCTCTAGTTTCAGTCACTTGGCAGCACTGTCCCTTGGGCATAACGTTCAATTGCACATTAAAAACAGTCATTTGTTAACGTTCTTATCACCATTCCTCTAGTTTCAGTCACGTGGCAGCACAGCCACCTGGGCATAACGTTCAATTGCACATTAAAAACAGTGATTTGTTAATGTTCATATCACCATTCCTCTAGGTTCAGTCACGTGGCTGAACTGTCTCTTGTGCATAACGTTCAATTGCACATTAAAACAGGGATTTGTTAACGTTCATATCACCATTCCTCTAGTTTCAGTCACGTGGCAGCACTCTCACTTGAGCATAACGTTCAAGTGCACTTAAAAACAGTGATTTGTTAACGTTCATATCACCATTCCTCTAGTTTCACTCACGTGTCAGCACTGTCACTTGACCATAACGTTCAATTGCACATTAAAACAGTGATTTGTTAACGTTCATATCACCATTCCTCTAGTTTCAGTCACGTGGCAGCAGAGCCACTTGAGCATAACGTTCAATTGCACATTAAAAACAGTGATTTGTTAAGTTTCATATCACCATTCCTCTAGTTTCAGTCACGTGGCAGCACTGCCGCTTGGGCATAACGTTCAATTGCACATTAAAACAGTGATTTGTTAACGTTCATATCACCACTCGTCTAGTTCCAGTCACTTGGCAGCACTGTCACTCGTGCATAACGTTCAATTGCCCATTAAACACAGTGATTTGTTAATGTTCATATCACCGTTCCTCTAGATTCAGTCACGTGGCAGCACTCTCACTTGGGCATAACGTTCAATTGCACATTTAAAACAGTGATTTGTTAACGTTAATATCACCATTCCTCTAGTTTCAGTCACGTGGCAGCACTGTAACTTGAGCATAAAGTTCAATTGCACATTAAAAACAGTGATATGTTAACGTTCATATCAGGGGCAGATGACCTCGTAGTTCCGCCCCTTAAAACAACAATAACTAACTAACTAACTACCTAACGTTCATATCACCATTCCTCTAGTTTCAGTCACGTGGCAGCACTGTCGTTTGGGCATAACGTTCAATTGCACATTAAAAACATTGATTTGTTAACGTTCATATCACCATTCCTGTAGTTTCAGTCACACGACAGCACTGCCACTTGGGCATAACGTTCAATTGCACATTAAAAACAGTGATTTGTTAACGTTCACATCACCACTCCTCTAGTTTCAGTCACGTGGCAGCAATGTCACTTGGGCATAATGTTCAAATGCACATTAAAAACAGTGATTTGTTAATGTTCAAATCACCACTCCTCTTGTTTCAGTCACGTGGCAGCTCCGCCACTTGGGCATAACGTTCAATTGCACATTAAAAACAGTGATTTGTTAAGTTTCATATCACCATTCCTCTAGTTTAAGTCACGTGGCAGCACTGCCGCTTGGGCATAACGTTCAATTGCACATTAAAACAGTGATTTGTTAACGTTCATATCACCACTCCTCTAGTTTCAGTCACGTGGCAGCTCTGTCACTTGGGCATAACGTTCAATTGCACATTAAAAACAGTGATTTGTTAACGTTCAAAACACCATTCCTCAAGTTTCAGTCTCGTAGCGGCACTGCTATTTGGTCATAACGTTCAATTGCACATTAAAACATTGATTTGTTAACGTTCATATCACCACTCCTCTAGTTTCAATCACGTGGCAGCTCTGTCACTTAGGCATAACGTTCAATTGCACATTAAAACAGTGATTTGTTAACGTTCAAATCACCATTCCTCTAGTTTCAGTCACGTGGCGGCACTGCTACTTGGGCATAACGTTCAATTGCACATTTAAGCAGTGATTTGTTAACTTTCATATCACTATTCCTCTAGTTTCAGTCACGTGGCAGCACTGCCACTTGGGCATAACGTTCAATTGCACATTAAAAACAGTGATTTGTTAACGTTCATATCACCATTCCTCTAGTTTCAGTGACGTGGCAGCACTGTCACTTGAGCATAACGTACAATTGCACATTGTAAACAGTGATTTGTTAACGTTCATATCACCATTCCTCTAGTTTCAGTCACGTGGCAGCACTGTCACTTGGGCATAACGTTCAAGTGCACTTAAAAACAGTGATTTGTTAAAGTTCATATCACCATTCCTCTAGTTTCAGTAACGTGGCAGCACTGTCACTTGAGTATAACGTTCAATTGCACATTAAAACAGTGATTTGTTAACGGTCATGTCACCATTCCTCTAGTATCAGTCATGTGGCAGCACCGCCACTTGAGCATAACGTTCAATTGCACATTAAAAACAGTGATTTGTTAACGTTTATACCACCACTCGTCTAGTTTCAGTCACTTGGAAGCACTGTCACTTGGGCATGACGTTCAATTGCACATTAAACCCAGTGATTTGTTAATGTTCATATCACCGTTCCTCTAGATACAGTTACGTGGCAGCACTGTCACTTGGGCATAAAGTACTATTGCACATTAAAAACAGTGATTTGTTAACGTTCATATCACCATTCCTCTAGTTTCAGTCACACGACAGCACTGCCACTTGGGCATAACGTTCAATTGCACATTAAAAACAGTGATTTGTTAACGTTCATATCACCATTCCTCTAGTTTCAGTCACTTGGCAGCACTGTCACTTGGGCATAAAATTCAATTGCACATTAAAAACAGTGATTTGTTAACGTTCACATCACCACTCCTCTAGTTTCAGTCACGGGGCAGCACAGCCACTTGGGCATAACGTTCAATTGCACATTAGAAACAGTGATTTGTTAACGTTCATATCACCATTCCTCTAGTTTCAGTCACTTGGCAGCACTGTCACTTGGGCGTAACGTTCAATTGCACATTAAAAACAGTGATTTGTTAACGTTCACATCACCACTCCTCTAGTTTCAGTCACGTGGCAGCACTGCCACTTGGGCATAACGTTCAATTGCACATTAAAGGCAGTGAATTGTTAACGTTAATATCACCATTCCTCTAGTTTCAGTCACGGGGCCGCACTGTCACTTGAGCATGACGTTCAATTGCCCATTAAACACAGTGATTTGTTAATGTTCATATCACCGTTCCTCTAGATTCAGTCACGTGGCAGCACTCTCACTTAGGCATAAAGTTCAATTGCACATTTAAAACAGTGATTTGTTAACGTTAATATCACCATTCCTCTAGTTTCAGTCACGTGGCAGCACTGTAACTTGAGCATAAAGTTCAATTGCACATTAAAAACAGTGATATGTTAACGTTCATATCAGGGGCAGATGACCTCGTAGTTCCGCCCCTTAAAACAACAATAACTAACTAACTAACTACCTAACGTTCATATCACCATTCCTCTAGTTTCAGTCACGTGGCAGCACTGTCGTTTGGGCATAACGTTCAATTGCACATTAAAAACATTGATTTGTTAACGTTCATATCACCATTCCTGTAGTTTCAGTCACACATCACTGCCACTTGGGCATAACGTTCAATTGCACATTAAAAACAGTGATTTGTTAACGTTCACATCACCACTCCTCTAGTTTCAGTCACGTGGCAGCAATGTCACTTGGGCATAATGTTCAAATGCACGTTAAAAACAGTGATTTGTTAATGTTCAAATCACCACTCCTCTTGTTTCAGTCACGTGGCAGCTCCGCCACTTGGGCATAACGTTCAATTGCACATTAAAAACAGTGATTTGTTAAGTTTCATATCACCATTCCTCTAGTTTCAGTCACGTGGCAGCTCTGTCACTTGGGCATAACGTTCAATTGCACATTAGAAACAGTGATTTGTTAACGTTCATATCACCATTCCTCTAGTTTCAGTCACTTGGCAGCACTGTCACTTGGGCGTAACGTTCAATTGCACATTAAAAACAGTGATTTGTTAACGTTCACATCACCACTCCTCTAGTTTCAGTCACGTGGCAGCACTGCCACTTGGGCATAACGTTCAATTGCACATTAAAACAGTGATTTGTTAACGTTCATATCACCACTCCTCTAGTTTCAGTCACGTGGCAGCTCTGTCACTTGGGCATAACGTTCAATTGCACATTAAAAACAGTGATTTGTTAACGTTCAAAACACCATTCCTCAAGTTTCAATCTCGTAGCGCACTGCTATTTGGTCATAACGTTCAATTGCACATTAAAACATTGATTTGTTATCGTTCATATCACCACTCCTCTAGTTTCAATCACGTGGCAGCTCTGTCACTTAGGCATAACGTTCAATTGCACATTAAAACAGTGATTTGTTAACGGACAAATCACCATTCCTCTAGTTTCAGTCACGTGGCGGCACTGCTACTTGGGCATAACGTTCAATTGCACATTTAAACAGTGATTTGTTAACTTTCATATCACCATTCCTCTAGTTTCAGTCACGTGGCAGCACTGCCACTTGGGCATAACGTTCAATTGCACATTAAAAACAGTGATTTGTTAACGTTCATATCACCATTCCTCTAGTTTCAGTGACATGGCAGCACTGTCACTTGAGCATAACGTACAATTGCACATTGTAAACAGTGATTTGTTAACGTTCATATCACCATTCCTCTAGTTTCAGTCACGTGGCAGCACTGTCACTTGAGCATAACGTTCAAGTGCACTTAAAAACAGTGATTTGTTAACGTTCATATCACCATTCCTCTAGTTTCAGTCACGTGGCAGCACTGTCACTTGAGTATAACGTTCAATTGCACATTAAAACAGTGATTTGTTAACGGTCATGTCACCATTCCTCTAGTTTCAGTCACGTGGCAGCACCGCCACTTGAGCATAACGTTCAATTGCACATTAAATACAGTGATTTGTTAACGTTTATACCACCACTCGTCTAGTTTCAGTCACTTGGAAGCACTGTCACTTGTGCATGACGTTCAATTGCATATTAAACCCAGTGATTTTTTAATGTTCATATCACCGTTCCTCTAGATTCAGTTACGTGGCAGCACTGTCACTTGGGCATAAAGTTCTATTGCACATTAAGAACAGTGATTTGTTAACGTTCATATCACCACTCCTCTAGTTTCAGTCACGTGGCAGCACTGTCACTTGAGCATAACGTTCAATTGCACATTAAAATCAGTGATTTGTTAACGTACATATCACCATTCCTCTAGTTTCAGTCAAGTGGCAGCACTGTCACTTGGGAATAACGTTCAATTGCACACTTAAAACAGTGATTTGTTAACGTTCATATCACCATTCCTCTAGTTTCAGTCACGTGGCAGCACTGTCACTTGAGCATAACGTTCAATTGCACATTAAAAACAGTGATTTGTTAACGTTCATATCACCATTCGTCTAGTTTCAGTCACGTGGCAGCACTGTCGTTTGGGCATAACGTTCAATTGCACATTAAAAACAGTGAATTGTTAACGTTCATATCACCACTCCTCTAGTTTCAGTCACGTGGCAGCACTCTCACTTGGGCATAAAGTTAAATTGCACATTTAAAACAGTGATTTGTTAACGTTAATATCACCATTCCTCTAGTTTCAGTCACGTGGCAGCACTGTAACTTGAGCATAAAGTTCAATTGCACATTAAAAACAGTGATATGTTAACGTTCATATCAGGGGCAGACGACCTCGTAGTTCCGCCCCTTAAAACAACAATAACTAACTAACTAACTACCTAACGTTCATATCACCATTCCTCTAGTTTCAGTCACGTGGCAGCACTGTCGTTTGGGCATAACGTTCAATTGCACATTAAAAACATTGATTTGTTAACGTTCATATCACCATTCCTGTAGTTTCAGTCACACATCACTGCCACTTGGGCATAACGTTCAATTGCACATTAAAAACAGTGATTTGTTAACGTTCACATCACCACTCCTCTAGTTTCAATCACGTGGCAGCAATGTCACTTGGGCATAATGTTCAAATGCACGTTAAAAACAGTGATTTGTTAATGTTCAAATCACCACTCCTCTTGTTTCAGTCACGTGGCAGCTCCGCCACTTGGGCATAACGTTCAATTGCACATTAAAAACAGTGATTTGTTAAGTTTCATATCACCATTCCTCTAGTTTCAGTCACGTGGCAGCACTGCCACTTGGGCATAACGTTCAATTGCACATTAAAACAGTGATTTGTTAACGTTCATATCACCACTCCTCTAGTTTCAGTCACGTGGCAGCTCTGTCACTTGGGCATAACGTTCAATTGCACATTAAAAACAGTGATTTGTTAACGTTCAAAACACCATTCCTCAAGTTTCAATCTCGTAGCGCACTGCTATTTGGTCATAACGTTCAATTGCACATTAAAACATTGATTTGTTATCGTTCATATCACCACTCCTCTAGTTTCAATCACGTGGCAGCTCTGTCACTTAGGCATAACGTTCAATTGCACATTAAAACAGTGATTTGTTAACGGACAAATCACCATTCCTCTAGTTTCAGTCACGTGGCGGCACTGCTACTTGGGCATAACGTTCAATTGCACATTTAAACAGTGATTTGTTAACTTTCATATCACCATTCCCCTAGTTTCAGTCACGTGGCAGCACTGCCACTTGGGCATAACGTTCAATTGCACATTAAAAACAGTGATTTGTTAACGTTCATATCACCATTCCTCTAGTTTCAGTGACATGGCAGCACTGTCACTTGAGCATAACGTACAATTGCACATTGTAAACAGTGATTTGTTAACGTTCATATCACCATTCCTCTAGTTTCAGTCACGTGGCAGCACTGTCACTTGAGCATAACGTTCAAGTGCACTTAAAAACAGTGATTTGTTAACGTTCATATCACCATTCCTTTAGTTTCAGTCACGTGGCAGCACTGTCACTTGAGTATAACGTTCAATTGCACATTAAAACAGTGATTTGTTAACGGTCATGTCACCATTCCTCTAGTTTCAGTCACGTGGCAGCACCGCCACTTGAGCATAACGTTCAATTGCACATTAAATACAGTGATTTGTTAACGTTTATACCACCACTCGTCTAGTTTCAGTCACTTGGAAGCACTGTCACTTGTGCATGACGTTCAATTGCACATTAAACCCAGTGATTTTTTAATGTTCATATCACCGTTCCTCTAGATTCAGTTACGTGGCAGCACTGTCACTTGGGCATAAAGTTCTATTGCACATTAAGAACAGTGATTTGTTAACGTTCATATCACCACTCCTCTAGTTTCAGTCACGTGGCAGCACTGTCACTTGAGCATAACGTTCAATTGCACATTAAAAACAGTGATTTGTTAACGTACATATCACCATTCCTCTAGTTTCAGTCAAGTGGCAGCACTGTCACTTGGGAATAACGTTCAATTGCACACTTAAAACAGTGATTTGTTAACGTTCATATCACAATTCCTCTAGTTTCAGTCACGTGGCAGCACTGTCACTTGAGCATAACGTTCAATTGCACATTAAAAACAGTGATTTGTTAACGTTCATATCACCATTCCTCTAGTTTCAGTCACGTGGCAGCACTGTCGTTTGGGCATAACGTCAATTGCACATTAAAACAGTGATTTGTTAACGTTCATATCACCATTCCTCTAGTTTCAGTTACACGACAGCACTGCCACTTGGGCATAACGTTCAATTGCACATTAAAAACAGTGATTTGTTAACGTTCATATCACCATTCCTCTAGTTTCAGTCACTTGGCAGCACTGTCACTTGGGCATAAAATTCAATTGCACATTAAAAACAGTGATTTGTTAACGTTCATATCACCACTCCTCTAGTTTCAGTCACGTGGCAGCACAGCCACTTGGGCATAACGATCAATTGCACATTAGAAACAGTGATTTGTTAACGTTCATATCACCCTTCCTCTAGTTTCAGTCACGTGGCAGCACAACCACTTGGGCATAACGTTCAATTGCACATTAAAAACAGTGATTTGTTAACGTTCATATCACCATTCCTCTAGTTTCAGTCACGGGGCAGCACTGTCACTTGAGCATGACGTTCAATTGCACATTAAAAACAGTGATTTGTTAACGTTCATATCACCATTCTTCTAGTTTCAGTCACGTGGCAGCACTGCCACTTGGGCATAGCGTTCAATTGCACATTAAAGACAGTGAATTGTTAACGTTCATATCACCACTCCTCTAATTTCAGTCACTTGGCAGCACTGTCCCTTGGGCATAACGTTCAATTGCACATTAAAAACAGTGATTTGTTAACGTACATATCACCATTCCTCTAGTTTCAGTCAAGTGGCAGCACTGTCACTTGGGAATAACGTTCAATTGCACACTTAAAACAGTGATTTGTTAACGTTCATATCACCATTCCTCTAGTTTCAGTCACGTGGCAGCACTGTCACTTGAGCATAACGTTCAATTGCACATTAAAAACAGTGATTTGTTAACGTTCATATCACCATTCGTCTAGTTTCAGTCACGTGGCAGCACTGTCGTTTGGGCATAACGTTCAATTGCACATTAAAAACAGTGAATTGTTAACGTTCATATCACCACTCCTCTAGTTTCAGTCACGTGGCAGCACTCTCACTTGGGCATAAAGTTAAATTGCACATTTAAAACAGTGATTTGTTAACGTTAATATCACCATTCCTCTAGTTTCAGTCACGTGGCAGCACTGTAACTTGAGCATAAAGTTCAATTGCACATTAAAAACAGTGATATGTTAACGTTCATATCAGGGGCAGACGACCTCGTAGTTCCGCCCCTTAAAACAACAATAACTAACTAACTAACTACCTAACGTTCATATCACCATTCCTCTAGTTTCAGTCACGTGGCAGCACTGTCGTTTGGGCATAACGTTCAATTGCACATTAAAAACATTGATTTGTTAACGTTCATATCACCATTCCTGTAGTTTCAGTCACACGACAGCACTGCCACTTGGGCATAACGTTCAATTGCACATTAAAAACAGTGATTTGTTAACGTTCACATCACCACTCCTCTAGTTTCAGTCACGTGGCAGCAATGTCACTTGGGCATAATGTTCAAATGCACATTAAAAACAGTGATTTGTTAATGTTCAAATCACCACTCCTCTTGTTTCAGTCACGTGGCAGCTCCGCCACTTGGGCATAACGTTCAATTGCACATTAAAAACAGTGATTTGTTAAGTTTCATATCACCATTCCTCTAGTTTAAGTCACGTGGCAGCACTGCCGCTTGGGCATAACGTTCAATTGCACATTAAAACAGTGATTTGTTAACGTTCATATCACCACTCCTCTAGTTTCAGTCACGTGGCAGCTCTGTCACTTGGGCATAACGTTCAATTGCACATTAAAAACAGTGATTTGTTAACGTTCAAAACACCATTCCTCAAGTTTCAGTCTCGTAGCGGCACTGCTATTTGGTCATAACGTTCAATTGCACATTAAAACATTGATTTGTTAACGTTCATATCACCACTCCTCTAGTTTCAATCACGTGGCAGCTCTGTCACTTAGGCATAACGTTCAATTGCACATTAAAACAGTGATTTGTTAACGTTCAAATCACCATTCCTCTAGTTTCAGTCACGTGGCGGCACTGCTACTTGGGCATAACGTTCAATTGCACATTTAAGCAGTGATTTGTTAACTTTCATATCACTATTCCTCTAGTTTCAGTCACGTGGCAGCACTGCCACTTGGGCATAACGTTCAATTGCACATTAAAAACAGTGATTTGTTAACGTTCATATCACCATTCCTCTAGTTTCAGTGACGTGGCAGCACTGTCACTTGAGCATAACGTACAATTGCACATTGTAAACAGTGATTTGTTAACGTTCATATCACCATTCCTCTAGTTTCAGTCACGTGGCAGCACTGTCACTTGGGCATAACGTTCAAGTGCACTTAAAAACAGTGATTTGTTAAAGTTCATATCACCATTCCTCTAGTTTCAGTAACGTGGCAGCACTGTCACTTGAGTATAACGTTCAATTGCACATTAAAACAGTGATTTGTTAACGGTCATGTCACCATTCCTCTAGTATCAGTCATGTGGCAGTACCGCCACTTGAGCATAACGTTCAATTGCACATTAAAAACAGTGATTTGTTAACGTTTATACCACCACTCGTCTAGTTTCAGTCACTTGGAAGCACTGTCACTTGGGCATGACGTTCAATTGCACATTAAACCCAGTGATTTGTTAATGTTCATATCACCGTTCCTCTAGATACAGTTACGTGGCAGCACTGTCACTTGGGCATAAAGTACTATTGCACATTAAAAACAGTGATTTGTTAACGTTCATATCACCATTCTTCTAGTTTCAGTCACACGACAGCACTGCCACTTGGGCATAACGTTCAATTGCACATTAAAAACAGTGATTTGTTAACGTTCATATCACCATTCCTCTAGTTTCAGTCACTTGGCAGCACTGTCACTTGGGCATAAAATTCAATTGCACATTAAAAACAGTGATTTGTTAACGTTCACATCACCACTCCTCTAGTTTCAGTCACGGGGCAGCACAGCCACTTGGGCATAACGTTCAATTGCACATTAGAAACAGTGATTTGTTAACGTTCATATCACCATTCCTCTAGTTTCAGTCACTTGGCAGCACTGTCACTTGGGCGTAACGTTCAATTGCACATTAAAAACAGTGATTTGTTAACGTTCACATCACCACTCCTCTAGTTTCAGTCACGTGGCAGCACTGCCACTTGGGCATAACGTTCAATTGCACATTAAAGACAGTGAATTGTTAACGTTAATATCACCATTCCTCTAGTTTCAGTCACGGGGCCGCACTGTCACTTGAGCATGACGTTCAATTGCCCATTAAACACAGTGATTTGTTAATGTTCATATCACCGTTCCTCTAGATTCAGTCACGTGGCAGCACTCTCACTTGGGCATAAAGTTCAATTGCACATTTAAAACAGTGATTTGTTAACGTTAATATCACCATTCCTCTAGTTTCAGTCACGTGGCAGCACTGTAACTTGAGCATAAAGTTCAATTGCACATTAAAAACAGTGATATGTTAACGTTCATATCAGGGGCAGATGACCTCGTAGTTCCGCCCCTTAAAACAACAATAACTAACTAACTAACTACCTAACGTTCATATCACCATTCCTCTAGTTTCAGTCACGTGGCAGCACTGTCGTTTGGGCATAACGTTCAATTGCACATTAAAAACATTGATTTGTTAACGTTCATATCACCATTCCTGTAGTTTCAGTCACACATCACTGCCACTTGGGCATAACGTTCAATTGCACATTAAAAACAGTGATTTGTTAACGTTCACATCACCACTCCTCTAGTTTCAGTCACGTGGCAGCAATGTCACTTGGGCATAATGTTCAAATGCACGTTAAAAACAGTGATTTGTTAATGTTCAAATCACCACTCCTCTTGTTTCAGTCACGTGGCAGCTCCACCACTTGGGCATAACGTTCAATTGCACATTAAAAACAGTGATTTGTTAAGTTTCATATCACCATTCCTCTAGTTTCAGTCACGTGGCAGCACTGCCACTTGGGCATAACGTTCAATTGCACATTAAAACAGTGATTTGTTAACGTTCATATCACCACTCCTCTAGTTTCAGTCACGTGGCAGCTCTGTCACTTGGGCATAACGTTCAATTGCACATTAAAAACAGTGATTTGTTAACGTTCAAAACACCATTCCTCAAGTTTCAATCTCCTAGCGCACTGCTATTTGGTCATAACGTTCAATTGCACATTAAAACATTGATTTGTTATCGTTCATATCACCACTCCTCTAGTTTCAATCACGTGGCAGCTCTGTCACTTAGGCATAACGTTCAATTGCACATTAAAACAGTGATTTGTTAACGGACAAATCACCATTCCTCTAGTTTCAGTCACGTGGCGGCACTGCTACTTGGGCATAACGTTCAATTGCACATTTAAACAGTGATTTGTTAACTTTCATATCACCATTCCTCTAGTTTCAGTCACGTGGCAGCACTGCCACTTGGGCATAACGTTCAATTGCACATTAAAAACAGTGATTTGTTAACGTTCATATCACCATTCCTCTAGTTTCAGTGACATGGCAGCACTGTCACTTGAGCATAACGTACAATTGCACATTGTAAACAGTGATTTGTTAACGTTCATATCACCATTCCTCTAGTTTCAGTCACGTGGCAGCACTGTCACTTGAGCATAACGTTCAAGTGCACTTAAAAACAGTGATTTGTTAACGTTCATATCACCATTCCTCTAGTTTCAGTCACGTGGCAGCACTGTCACTTGATTATAACGTTCAATTGCACATTAAAACAGTGATTTGTTAACGGTCATGTCACCATTCCTCTAGTTTCAGTCACGTGGCAGCACCGCCACTTGAGCATAACGTTCAATTGCACATTAAATACAGTGATTTGTTAACGTTTATACCACCACTCGTCTAGTTTCAGTCACTTGGAAGCACTGTCACTTGTGCATGACGTTCAATTGCACATTAAACCCAGTGATTTTTTAATGTTCATATCACCGTTCCTCTAGATTCAGTTACGTGGCAGCACTGTCACTTGGGCATAAAGTTCTATTGCACATTAAGAACAGTGATTTGTTAACGTTCATATCACCACTCCTCTAGTTTCAGTCACGTGGCAGCACTGTCACTTGAGCATAACGTTCAATTGCACATTAAAATCAGTGATTTGTTAACGTACATATCACCATTCCTCTAGTTTCAGTCAAGTGGCAGCACTGTCACTTGGGAATAACGTTCAATTGCACACTTAAAACAGTGATTTGTTAACGTTCATATCACCATTCCTCTAGTTTCAGTCACGTGGCAGCACTGTCACTTGAGCATAACGTTCAATTGCACATTAAAAACAGTGATTTGTTAACGTTCATATCACCATTCGTCTAGTTTCAGTCACGTGGCAGCACTGTCGTTTGGGCATAACGTTCAATTGCACATTAAAACAGTGAATTGTTAACGTTCATATCACCACTCCTCTAGTTTCAGTCACGTGGCAGCACTCTCACTTGGGCATAAAGTTAAATTGCACATTTAAAACAGTGATTTGTTAACGTTAATATCACCATTCCTCTAGTTTCAGTCACGTGGCAGCACTGTAACTTGAGCATAAAGTTCAATTGCACATTAAAAACAGTGATATGTTAACGTTCATATCAGGGGCAGACGACCTCGTAGTTCCGCCCCTTAAAACAACAATAACTAACTAACTAACTACCTAACGTTCATATCACCATTCCTCTAGTTTCAGTCACGTGGCAGCACTGTCGTTTGGGCATAACGTTCAATTGCACATTAAAAACATTGATTTGTTAACGTTCATATCACCATTCCTGTAGTTTCAGTCACACATCACTGCCACTTGGGCATAACGTTCAATTGCACATTAAAAACAGTGATTTGTTAACGTTCACATCACCACTCCTCTAGTTTCAGTCACGTGGCAGCAATGTCACTTGGGCATAATGTTCAAATGCACGTTAAAAACAGTGATTTGTTAATGTTCAAATCACCACTCCTCTTGTTTCAGTCACGTGGCAGCTCCGCCACTTGGGCATAACGTTCAATTGCACATTAAAAACAGTGATTTGTTAAGTTTCATATCACCATTCCTCTAGTTTCAGTCACGTGGCAGCACTGCCACTTGGGCATAACGTTCAATTGCACATTAAAACAGTGATTTGTTAACGTTCATATCACCACTCCTCTAGTTTCAGTCACGTGGCAGCTCTGTCACTTGGGCATAACGTTCAATTGCACATTAAAAACAGTGATTTGTTAACGTTCAAAACACCATTCCTCAAGTTTCAATCTCCTAGCGCACTGCTATTTGGTCATAACGTTCAATTGCACATTAAAACATTGATTTGTTATCGTTCATATCACCACTCCTCTAGTTTCAATCACGTGGCAGCTCTGTCACTTAGGCATAACGTTCAATTGCACATTAAAACAGTGATTTGTTAACGGACAAATCACCATTCCTCTAGTTTCAGTCACGTGGCGGCACTGCTACTTGGGCATAACGTTCAATTGCACATTTAAACAGTGATTTGTTAACTTTCATATCACCATTCCTCTAGTTTCAGTCACGTGGCAGCACTGCCACTTGGGCATAACGTTCAATTGCACTTTAAAAACAGTGATTTGTTAACGTTCATATCACCATTCCTCTAGTTTCAGTGACATGGCAGCACTGTCACTTGAGCATAACGTACAATTGCACATTGTAAACAGTGATTTGTTAACGTTCATATCACCATTCCTCTAGTTTCAGTCACGTGGCAGCACTGTCACTTGAGCATAACGTTCAAGTGCACTTAAAAACAGTGATTTGTTAACGTTCATATCACCATTCCTCTAGTTTCAGTCACGTGGCAGCACTGTCACTTGAGTATAACGTTCAATTGCACATTAAAACAGTGATTTGTTAACGGTCATGTCACCATTCCTCTAGTTTCAGTCACGTGGCAGCACCGCCACTTGAGCATAACGTTCAATTGCACATTAAATACAGTGATTTGTTAACGTTTATACCACCACTCGTCTAGTTTCAGTCACTTGGAAGCACTGTCACTTGTGCATGACGTTCAATTGCACATTAAACCCAGTGATTTTTTAATGTTCATATCACCGTTCCTCTAGATTCAGTTACGTGGCAGCACTGTCACTTGGGCATAAAGTTCTATTGCACATTAAGAACAGTGATTTGTTAACGTTCATATCACCACTCCTCTAGTTTCAGTCACGTGGCAGCACTGTCACTTGAGCATAACGTTCAATTGCACATTAAAATCAGTGATTTGTTAACGTACATATCACCATTCCTCTAGTTTCAGTCAAGTGGCAGCACTGTCACTTGGGAATAACGTTCAATTGCACACTTAAAACAGTGATTTGTTAACGTTCATATCACCATTCCTCTAGTTTCAGTCACGTGGCAGCACTGTCACTTGAGCATAACGTTCAATTGCACATTAAAAACAGTGATTTGTTAACGTTCATATCACCATTCGTCTAGTTTCAGTCACGTGGCAGCACTGTCGTTTGGGCATAACGTTCAATTGCACATTAAAAACAGTGAATTGTTAACGTTCATATCACCACTCCTCTAGTTTCAGTCACGTGGCAGCACTCTCACTTGGGCATAAAGTTAAATTGCACATTTAAAACAGTGATTTGTTAACGTTAATATCACCATTCCTCTAGTTTCAGTCACGTGGCAGCACTGTAACTTGAGCATAAAGTTCAATT
Organism: Meconema thalassinum; assembly: GCA_946902985.2. Taxonomy (NCBI): domain Eukaryota; kingdom Metazoa; phylum Arthropoda; class Insecta; order Orthoptera; family Tettigoniidae; genus Meconema; species Meconema thalassinum. The sequence continues at coordinate 53,348,373 of OX336388.2, read as the reverse complement.
GCACATTAAAAACAGTGATATGTTAACGTTCATATCAGGGGCAGACGACCTCGTAGTTCCGCCCCTTAAAACAACAATAACTAACTAACTAACTACCTAACGTTCATATCACCATTCCTCTAGTTTCAGTCACGTGGCAGCACTGTCGTTTGGGCATAACGTTCAATTGCACATTAAAAACATTGATTTGTTAACGTTCATATCACCATTCCTGTAGTTTCAGTCACACATCACTGCCACTTGGGCATAACGTTCAATTGCACATTAAAAACAGTGATTTGTTAACGTTCACATCACCACTCCTCTAGTTTCAGTCACGTGGCAGCAATGTCACTTGGGCATAATGTTCAAATGCACGTTAAAAACAGTGATTTGTTAATGTTCAAATCACCACTCCTCTTGTTTCAGTCACGTGGCAGCTCCGCCACTTGGGCATAACGTTCAATTGCACATTAAAAACAGTGATTTGTTAAGTTTCATATCACCATTCCTCTAGTTTCAGTCACGTGGCAGCACTGCCACTTGGGCATAACGTTCAATTGCACATTAAAACAGTGATTTGTTAACGTTCATATCACCACTCCTCTAGTTTCAGTCACGTGGCAGCTCTGTCACTTGGGCATAACGTTCAATTGCACATTAAAAACAGTGATTTGTTAACGTTCAAAACACCATTCCTCAAGTTTCAATCTCGTAGCGCACTGCTATTTGGTCATAACGTTCAATTGCACATTAAAACATTGATTTGTTATCGTTCATATCACCACTCCTCTAGTTTCAATCACGTGGCAGCTCTGTCACTTAGGCATAACGTTCAATTGCACATTAAAACAGTGATTTGTTAACGGACAAATCACCATTCCTCTAGTTTCAGTCACGTGGCGGCACTGCTACTTGGGCATAACGTTCAATTGCACATTTAAACAGTGATTTGTTAACTTTCATATCACCATTCCCCTAGTTTCAGTCACGTGGCAGCACTGCCACTTGGGCATAACGTTCAATTGCACATTAAAAACAGTGATTTGTTAACGTTCATATCACCATTCCTCTAGTTTCAGTGACATGGCAGCACTGTCACTTGAGCATAACGTACAATTGCACATTGTAAACAGTGATTTGTTAACGTTCATATCACCATTCCTCTAGTTTCAGTCACGTGGCAGCACTGTCTTTGAGCATAACGTTCAAGTGCACTTAAAAACAGTGATTTGTTAACGTTCATATCACCATTCCTCTAGTTTCAGTCACGTGGCAGCACTGTCACTTGAGTATAACGTTCAATTGCACATTAAAACAGTGATTTGTTAACGGTCATGTCACCATTCCTCTAGTTTCAGTCACGTGGTAGCACCGCCACTTGAGCATAACGTTCAATTGCACATTAAATACAGTGATTTGTTAACGTTTATACCACCACTCGTCTAGTTTCAGTCACTTGGAAGCACTGTCACTTGTGCATGACGTTCAATTGCACATTAAACCCAGTGATTTTTTAATGTTCATATCACCGTTCCTCTAGATTCAGTTACGTGGCAACACTGTCACTTGGGCATAAAGTTCTATTGCACATTAAGAACAGTGATTTGTTAACGTTCATATCACCACTCCTCTAGTTTCAGTCACGTGGCAGCACTGTCACTTGAGCATAACGTTCAATTGCACATTAAAAACAGTGATTTGTTAACGTACATATCACCATTCCTCTAGTTTCAGTCAAGTGGCAGCACTGTCACTTGGGAATAACGTTCAATTGCACACTTAAAACAGTGATTTGTTAACGTTCATATCACAATTCCTCTAGTTTCAGTCACGTGGCAGCACTGTCACTTGAGCATAACGTTCAATTGCACATTAAAAACAGTGATTTGTTAACGTTCATATCACCATTCCTCTAGTTTCAGTCACGTGGCAGCACTGTCGTTTGGGCATAACGTCAATTGCACATTAAAACAGTGATTTGTTAACGTTCATATCACCATTCCTCTAGTTTCAGTCACACGACAGCACTGCCACTTGGGCATAACGTTCAATTGCACATTAAAAACAGTGATTTGTTAACGTTCATATCACCATTCCTCTAGTTTCAGTCACTTGGCAGCACTGTCACTTGGGCATAAAATTCAATTGCACATTAAAAACAGTGATTTGTTAACGTTCACATCACCACTCCTCTAGTTTCAGTCACGTGGCAGCACAGCCACTTGGGCATAACGATCAATTGCACATTAGAAACAGTGATTTGTTAACGTTCATATCACCCTTCCTCTAGTTTCAGTCACGTGGCAGCACAACCACTTGGGCATAACGTTCAATTGCACATTAAAAACAGTGATTTGTTAACGTTCATATCACCATTCCTCTAGTTTCAGTCACGGGGCAGCACTGTCACTTGAGCATGACGTTCAATTGCACATTAAAAACTGTGATTTGTTAACGTTCATATCACCATTCTTCTAGTTTCAGTCACGTGGCAGCACTGCCACTTGGGCATAACGTTCAATTGCACATTAAAGACAGTGAATTGTTAACGTTCATATCACCACTCCTCTAATTTCAGTCACTTGGCAGCACTGTCCCTTGGGCATAACGTTCAATTGCACATTAAAAACAGTGATTTGTTAACGTACATATCACCATTCCTCTAGTTTCAGTCAAGTGGCAGCACTGTCACTTGGGAATAACGTTCAATTGCACACTTAAAACAGTGATTTGTTAACGTTCATATCACCATTCCTCTAGTTTCAGTCACGTGGCAGCACTGTCACTTGAGCATAACGTTCAATTGCACATTAAAAACAGTGATTTGTTAACGTTCATATCACCATTCGTCTAGTTTCAGTCACGTGGCAGCACTGTCGTTTGGGCATAACGTTCAATTGCACATTAAAAACAGTGAATTGTTAACGTTCATATCACCACTCCTCTAGTTTCAGTCACGTGGCAGCACTCTCACTTGGGCATAAAGTTAAATTGCACATTTAAAACAGTGATTTGTTAACGTTAATATCACCATTCCTCTAGTTTCAGTCACGTGGCAGCACTGTAACTTGAGCATAAAGTTCAATTGCACATTAAAAACAGTGATATGTTAACGTTCATATCAGGGGCAGACGACCTCGTAGTTCCGCCCCTTAAAACAACAATAACTAACTAACTAACTACCTAACGTTCATATCACCATTCCTCTAGTTTCAGTCACGTGGCAGCACTGTCGTTTGGGCATAACGTTCAATTGCACATTAAAAACATTGATTTGTTAACGTTCATATCACCATTCCTGTAGTTTCAGTCACACATCACTGCCACTTGGGCATAACGTTCAATTGCACATTAAAAACAGTGATTTGTTAACGTTCACATCACCACTCCTCTAGTTTCAGTCACGTGGCAGCAATGTCACTTGGGCATAATGTTCAAATGCACGTTAAAAACAGTGATTTGTTAATGTTCAAATCACCACTCCTCTTGTTTCAGTCACGTGGCAGCTCCGCCACTTGGGCATAACGTTCAATTGCACATTAAAAACAGTGATTTGTTAAGTTTCATATCACCATTCCTCTAGTTTCAGTCACGTGGCAGCACTGCCACTTGGGCATAACGTTCAATTGCACATTAAAACAGAGATTTGTTAACGTTCATATCACCACACCTCTAGTTTCAGTCACGTGGCAGCTCTGTCACTTGGGCATAACGTTCAATTGCACATTAAAAACAGTGATTTGTTAACGTTCAAAACACCATTCCTCAAGTTTCAATCTCGTAGCGCACTGCTATTTGGTCATAACGTTCAATTGCACATTAAAACATTGATTTGTTATCGTTCATATCACCACTCCTCTAGTTTCAATCACGTGGCAGCTCTGTCACTTAGGCATAACGTTCAATTGCACATTAAAACAGTGATTTGTTAACGGACAAATCACCATTCCTCTAGTTTCAGTCACGTGGCGGCACTGCTACTTGGGCATAACGTTCAATTGCACATTTAAACAGTGATTTGTTAACTTTCATATCACCATTCCTCTAGTTTCAGTCACGTGGCAGCACTGCCACTTGGGCATAACGTTCAATTGCACATTAAAAACAGTGATTTGTTAACGTTCATATCACCATTCCTCTAGTTTCAGTGACATGGCAGCACTGTCACTTGAGCATAACGTACAATTGCACATTGTAAACAGTGATTTGTTAACGTTCATATCACCATTCCTCTAGTTTCAGTCACGTGGCAGCACTGTCACTTGAGCATAACGTTCAAGTGCACTTAAAAACAGTGATTTGTTAACGTTCATATCACCATTCCTCTAGTTTCAGTCACGTGGCAGCACTGTCACTTGAGTATAACGTTCAATTGCACATTAAAACAGTGATTTGTTAACGGTCATGTCACCATTCCTCTAGTTTCAGTCACGTGGCAGCACCGCCACTTGAGCATAACGTTCAATTGCACATTAAATACAGTGATTTGTTAACGTTTATACCACCACTCGTCTAGTTTCAGTCACTTGGAAGCACTGTCACTTGTGCATGACGTTCAATTGCACATTAAACCCAGTGATTTTTTAATGTTCATATCACCGTTCCTCTAGATTCAGTTACGTGGCAGCACTGTCACTTGGGCATAAAGTTCTATTGCACATTAAGAACAGTGATTTGTTAACGTTCATATCACCACTCCTCTAGTTTCAGTCACGTGGCAGCACTGTCACTTGAGCATAACATTCAATTGCACATTAAAAACAGTGATTTGTTAACGTACATATCACCATTCCTCTAGTTTCAGTCAAGTGGCAGCACTGTCACTTGGGAATAACGTTCAATTGCACACTTAAAACAGTGATTTGTTAACGTTCATATCACCATTCCTCTAGTTTCAGTCACGTGGCAGCACTGTCACTTGAGCATAACGTTCAATTGCACATTAAAAACAGTGATTTGTTAACGTTCATATCACCATTCCTCTAGTTTCAGTCACGTGGCAGCACTGTCGTTTGGGCATAACGTCAATTGCACATTAAAACAGTGATTTGTTAACGTTCATATCACCATTCCTCTAGTTTCAGTCACACGACAGCACTGCCACTTGGGCATAACGTTCAATTGCACATTAAAAACAGTGATTTGTTAACGTTCATATCACCATTCCTCTAGTTTCAGTCACTTGGCAGCACTGTCACTTGGGCATAAAATTCAATTGCACATTAAAAACAGTGATTTGTTAACGTTCACATCACCACTCCTCTAGTTTCAGTCACGTGGCAGCACAGCCACTTGGGCATAACGATCAATTGCACATTAGAAACAGTGATTTGTTAACGTTCATATCACCCTTCCTCTAGTTTCAGTCACGTGGCAGCACAGCCACTTGGGCATAACGTTCAATTGCACATTAAAAACAGTGATTTGTTAACGTTCATATCACCATTCCTCTAGTTTCAGTCACGGGGCAGCACTGTCACTTGAGCATGACGTTCAATTGCACATTAAAAACTGTGATTTGTTAACGTTCATATCACCATTCCTCTAGTTTCAGTCACGTGGCAGCACTGCCACTTGGGCATAACGTTCAATTGCACATTAAAGACAGTGAATTGTTAACGTTCATATCACCACTCCTCTAGTTTCAGTCACTTGGCAGCACTGTCCCTTGGGCATGACGTTCAATTGCACATTAAAAACAGTCATTTGTTAACGTTCATATCACCATTCCTCTAGTTTCAGTCACGTGGCAGCACAGCCACCTGGGCATAACCTTCAATTGCACATTAAAAACAGTGATTTGTTAACGTTCATATCACCACTCCTCTAGTTTCAGTCACGTGGCAGCTCTGTCACTTGAGCATAACGTTCAAGTAAACTTAAAAACAGTGATTTGTTAACGTTCAAATCACCAATTCACTAGTTTTAGTCACGTGGCAGCACTGTCACTTGAGCATAACGTTCAATTGCACATTAAAAACAGTGTTTTGTTAACGTTCATATCGCCATTCCTCTAGCTTCAGTCACGTGTCAGCACTGTCACTTGAGCATAACGTTCAATTGCACTTTAAAAACAGTGATTTGTTAACGTTCATATCACCTTTCCTCTAGTTTCAGTCACGTGGCAGCACTGTCACTTGGGAATAACGTTCAATTGCACATTAAAAACAGTGATTTGTTAACGTTCATATCACCACTCCTCTAGTTTCAGTGATGTGGCAGCACTGCCACTTGTGCATAACGTTCAATTGCACATTAAAAACAGTGATTTGTTAACGTTCATATCACCATTCGTCTAGTTTCAGTCACGTGGCAGCACTGTCGTTTGGGCATTACGTTCAATTGCACATTAAAAACAGTGAATTGTTAACGTTCATATCACCACTCCTCTAGTTTCAGTCACGTGGCAGCTCTGTCACTTGGGCATAACGTTCAATTGCACATTAAAACAGTGATTTGTTAACGTTCAAATCACCATTCCTCTAGTTTCAGTCACGTGGCGACACTGCTACTTGGGCATAACGTTCAATTGAACATTTAAACAGTGATTTGTTAACGTTCATATCACCATTCCTCTAGTTTCAATCACGTGGCAGCTCTGTCACTTAGGCATAAAGTTCAATTGCACATTAAAACAGTGATTCGTTAACGTTCAAATCACCATTCCTCTAGTTTCAGTGACGTGGCAGCACTGTCACTTGAGCATAACGTACAATTGCACATTGTAAACAGTGATTTGTTAACGTTCATATCACCACTCCTCTAGTTTCAGTCACGTGGCAGCTCTGTCACTTGGGCATGACGTTCAATTGCACATTAAAAACAGTGATTTGTTAACGTTCAAAACACCATTCCTCAAGTTTCAGTCTCGTAGCGGCACTGCTATTTGGTCATAACGTTCAATTGCACATTTAAAACAGTGATTTGTTAACGTTCATATCACCACTCCTCTAGTTTCAGTCACGTGGCAGCTCTGTCACTTGGGCATAACGTTCAATTGCGCATTAAAACAGTGATTTGTTAACGTTCAAATCACAAATCCTCTAGTTTCAGTCACGTGGCAGCACTGTCACTTGAGCATAAAGTTCAATTGCACATTAAAAACAGTGATTAGTTAACGTTCATATTACCAATCCTCTAGTTTCAGTCACGTGGCTGCACTGTCACTTGGGCATAACGTTCAATTGTACATTAAAAACAGTGATTTGTTAACGTTCATATCACCATTCCTCTAGTTTCAGTCAAGTGGCAGCACTGTCACTTGAGCATAACGTTCAATTGCACATTAAAACAGTGATTTTTAACGTTCATATCACCATTCCTGTAGTTTCAGTCAAGTGGCAGCACTGTCACTTGGGCATAACGTTCAATTGAACACTTAAAACAGTGATTTGTTAACGTTCATATCACCATTCCTCTAGTTTCAGTCACGTGGCAGCACTGTCACTTGAGCATAACGTCAAATTGCACATTAAAAACAGTGATTTGTTAACGTTTATATCACCATTCCTCTAGTTTCAGTCATGTGGCAGCACTGTCGTTTGGGCATAACGTTCAATTGCACATTAAAAACAGTGATTTGTTAACGTTCATATCACCATTCCTCGAGTTTCAGTCACACGACAGCACTGCCACTTGGGCATAACGTTCAATTGCACATTAAAAATAGTGATTTGTTAAGGATCATATCACCATTCCTCTAGTTTCAGTCACTTGGCCGCACTGTCACATGGGCATAACGTTCAATTGCACATTAAAAACAGTGATTTGTTAACGTTCACATCACCACTCCTCTAGTTTCAGTCACGTGGCAGCACAGCCACTTGGGCATAACGTTCAATTGCACATAAGAAACAGTGATTTGTTAACGTTCATATCACCATTCCTCTAGTTTCAGTCACTTGGCAGCACTGTCACTTGGGCGTAACGTTCAATTGCACATTAAAAACAGTGATTTGTTAACGTTCAAAACACCATTCCTCAAGTTTCAGTCTCGTAGCGGCACTGCTATTTGGTCATAACGTTCAATTGCACATTAAAACATTGATTTGTTAACGTTCATATCACCACTCCTCTAGTTTCAATCACGTGGCAGCTCTGTCACTTAGGCATAACGTTCAATTGCACATTAAAACAGTGATTTGTTAACGTTCAAATCACCATTCCTCTAGTTTCAGTCACGTAGCGGCACTGCTACTTGGGCATAACGTTCAATTGCACATTTAAGCAGTGATTTGTTAACTTTCATATCACTATTCCTCTAGTTTCAGTCACGTGGCAGCACTGCCACTTGGGCATAACGTTCAATTGCACATTAAAAACAGTGATTTGTTAACGTTCATATCACCATTCCTCTAGTTTCAGTGACGTGGCAGCACTGTCACTTGAGCATAACGTACAATTGCACATTGTAAACAGTGATTTGTTAACGTTCATATCACCATTCCTCTAGTTTCAGTCACGTGGCAGCACTGTCACTTGGGCATAACGTTCAAGTGCACTTAAAAACAGTGATTTGTTAAAGTTCATATCACCATTCCTCTAGTTTCAGTAACGTGGCAGCACTGTCACTTGAGTATAACGTTCAATTGCACATTAAAACAGTGATTTGTTAACGGTCATGTCACCATTCCTCTAGTATCAGTCATGTGGCAGCACCGCCACTCGAGCATAACGTTCAATTGCACATTAAAAACAGTGATTTGTTAACGTTTATACCACCACTCGTCTAGTTTCAGTCACTTGGAAGCACTGTCACTTGGGCATGACGTTCAATTGCACATTAAACCCAGTGATTTGTTAATGTTCATATCACCGTTCCTCTAGATACAGTTACGTGGCAGCACTGTCACTTGGGCATAAAGTACTATTGCACATTAAAAACAGTGATTTGTTAACGTTCATATCACCATTCCTCTAGTTTCAGTCACACGACAGCACTGCCACTTGGGCATAACGTTCAATTGCACATTAAAAACAGTGATTTGTTAACGTTCATATCACCATTCCTCTAGTTTCAGTCACTTGGCAGCACTGTCACTTGGGCATAAAATTCAATTGCACATTAAAAACAGTGATTTGTTAACGTTCACATCACCACTCCTCTAGTTTCAGTCACGGGGCAGCACAGCCACTTGGGCATAACGTTCAATTGCACATTAGAAACAGTGATTTGTTAACGTTCATATCACCATTCCTCTAGTTTCAGTCACTTGGCAGCACTGTCACTTGGGCGTAACGTTCAATTGCACATTAAAAACAGTGATTTGTTAACGTTCACATCACCACTCCTCTAGTTTCAGTCACGTGGCAGCACTGCCACTTGGGCATAACGTTCAATTGCACATTAAAGACAGTGAATTGTTAACGTTAATATCACCATTCCTCTAGTTTCAGTCACGGGGCCGCACTGTCACTTGAGCATGACGTTCAATTGCCCATTAAACACAGTGATTTGTTAATGTTCATATCACCGTTCCTCTAGATTCAGTCACGTGGCAGCACTCTCACTTGGGCATAAAGTTCAATTGCACATTTAAAACAGTGATTTGTTAACGTTAATATCACCATTCCTCTAGTTTCAGTCACGTGGCAGCACTGTAACTTGAGCATAAAGTTCAATTGCACATTAAAAACAGTGATATGTTAACGTTCATATCAGGGGCAGATGACCTCGTAGTTCCGCCCCTTAAAACAACAATAACTAACTAACTAACTACCTAACGTTCATATCACCATTCCTCTAGTTTCAGTCACGTGGCAGCACTGTCGTTTGGGCATAACGTTCAATTGCACATTAAAAACATTGATTTGTTAACGTTCATATCACCATTCCTGTAGTTTCAGTCACACATCACTGCCACTTGGGCATAACGTTCAATTGCACATTAAAAACAGTGATTTGTTAACGTTCACATCACCACTCCTCTAGTTTCAGTCACGTGGCAGCAATGTCACTTGGGCATAATGTTCAAATGCACGTTAAAAACAGTGATTTGTTAATGTTCAAATCACCACTCCTCTTGTTTCAGTCACGTGGCAGCTCCGCCACTTGGGCATAACGTTCAATTGCACATTAAAAACAGTGATTTGTTAAGTTTCATATCACCATTCCTCTAGTTTCAGTCACGTGGCAGCACTGCCACTTGGGCATAACGTTCAATTGCACATTAAAACAGTGATTTGTTAACGTTCATATCACCACTCCTCTAGTTTCAGTCACGTGGCAGCTCTGTCACTTGGGCATAACGTTCAATTGCACATTAAAAACAGTGATTTGTTAACGTTCAAAACACCATTCCTCAAGTTTCAATCTCGTAGCGCACTGCTATTTGGTCATAACGTTCAATTGCACATTAAAACATTGATTTGTTATCGTTCATATCACCACTCCTCTAGTTTCAATCACGTGGCAGCTCTGTCACTTAGGCATAACGTTCAATTGCACATTAAAACAGTGATTTGTTAACGGACAAATCACCATTCCTCTAGTTTCAGTCACGTGGCGGCACTGCTACTTGGGCATAACGTTCAATTGCACATTTAAACAGTGATTTGTTAACTTTCATATCACCATTCCTCTAGTTTCAGTCACGTGGCAGCACTGCCACTTGGGCATAACGTTCAATTGCACATTAAAAACAGTGATTTGTTAACGTTCATATCACCATTCCTCTAGTTTCAGTGACATGGCAGCACTGTCACTTGAGCATAACGTACAATTGCACATTGTAAACAGTGATTTGTTAACGTTCATATCACCATTCCTCTAGTTTCAGTCACGTGGCAGCACTGTCACTTGAGCATAACGTTCAAGTGCACTTAAAAACAGTGATTTGTTAACGTTCATATCACCATTCCTCTAGTTTCAGTCACGTGGCAGCACTGTCACTTGAGTATAACGTTCAATTGCACATTAAAACAGTGATTTGTTAACGGTCATGTCACCATTCCTCTAGTTTCAGTCACGTGGCAGCACCGCCACTTGAGCATAACGTTCATTTGCACATTAAATACAGTGATTTGTTAACGTTTATACCACCACTCGTCTAGTTTCAGTCACTTGGAAGCACTGTCACTTGTGCATGACGTTCAATTGCACATTAAACCCAGTGATTTTTTAATGTTCATATCACCGTTCCTCTAGATTCAGTTACGTGGCAGCACTGTCACTTGGGCATAAAGTTCTATTGCACATTAAGAACAGTGATTTGTTAACGTTCATATCACCACTCCTCTAGTTTCAGTCACGTGGCAGCACTGTCACTTGAGCATAACGTTCAATTGCACATTAAAATCAGTGATTTGTTAACGTACATATCACCATTCCTCTAGTTTCAGTCAAGTGGCAGCACTGTCACTTGGGAATAACGTTCAATTGCACACTTAAAACAGTGATTTGTTAACGTTCATATCACCATTCCTCTAGTTTCAGTCACGTGGCAGCACTGTCACTTGAGCATAACGTTCAATTGCACATTAAAAACAGTGATTTGTTAACGTTCATATCACCATTCGTCTAGTTTCAGTCACGTGGCAGCACTGTCGTTTGGGCATAACGTTCAATTGCACATTAAAAACAGTGAATTGTTAACGTTCATATCACCACTCCTCTAGTTTCAGTCACGTGGCAGCACTCTCACTTGGGCATAAAGTTAAATTGCACATTTAAAACAGTGATTTGTTAACGTTAATATCACCATTCCTCTAGTTTCAGTCACGTGGCAGCACTGTAACTTGAGCATAAAGTTCAATTGCACATTAAAAACAGTGATATGTTAACGTTCATATCAGGGGCAGACGACCTCGTAGTTCCGCCCCTTAAAACAACAATAACTAACTAACTAACTACCTAACGTTCATATCACCATTCCTCTAGTTTCAGTCACGTGGCAGCACTGTCGTTTGGGCATAACGTTCAATTGCACATTAAAAACATTGATTTGTTAACGTTCATATCACCATTCCTGTAGTTTCAGTCACACATCACTGCCACTTGGGCATAACGTTCAATTGCACATTAAAAACAGTGATTTGTTAACGTTCACATCACCACTCCTCTAGTTTCAGTCACGTGGCAGCAATGTCACTTGGGCATAATGTTCAAATGCACGTTAAAAACAGTGATTTGTTAATGTTCAAATCACCACTCCTCTTGTTTCAGTCACGTGGCAGCTCCGCCACTTGGGCATAACGTTCAATTGCACATTAAAAACAGTGATTTGTTAAGTTTCATATCACCATTCCTCTAGTTTCAGTCACGTGGCAGCACTGCCACTTGGGCATAACGTTCAATTGCACATTAAAACAGTGATTTGTTAACGTTCATATCACCACTCCTCTAGTTTCAGTCACGTGGCAGCTCTGTCACTTGGGCATAACGTTCAATTGCACATTAAAACAGTGATTTGTTAACGTTCAAAACACCATTCCTCAAGTTTCAATCTCGTAGCGCACTGCTATTTGGTCATAACGTTCAATTGCACATTAAAACATTGATTTGTTATCGTTCATATCACCACTCCTCTAGTTTCAATCACGTGGCAGCTCTGTCACTTAGGCATAACGTTCAATTGCACATTAAAACAGTGATTTGTTAACGGACAAATCACCATTCCTCTAGTTTCAGTCACGTGGCGGCACTGCTACTTGGGCATAACGTTCAATTGCACATTTAAACAGTGATTTGTTAACTTTCATATCACCATTCCCCTAGTTTCAGTCACGTGGCAGCACTGCCACTTGGGCATAACGTTCAATTGCACATTAAAAACAGTGATTTGTTAACGTTCATATCACCATTCCTCTAGTTTCAGTGACATGGCAGCACTGTCACTTGAGCATAACGTACAATTGCACATTGTAAACAGTGATTTGTTAACGTTCATATCACCATTCCTCTAGTTTCAGTCACGTGGCAGCACTGTCACTTGAGCATAACGTTCAAGTGCACTTAAAAACAGTGATTTGTTAACGTTCATATCACCATTCCTCTAGTTTCAGTCACGTGGCAGCACTGTCACTTGAGTATAACGTTCAATTGCACATTAAAACAGTGATTTGTTAACGGTCATGTCACCATTCCTCTAGTTTCAGTCACGTGGCAGCACCGCCACTTGAGCATAACGTTCAATTGCACATTAAATACAGTGATTTGTTAACGTTTATACCACCACTCGTCTAGTTTCAGTCACTTGGAAGCACTGTCACTTGTGCATGACGTTCAATTGCACATTAAACCCAGTGATTTTTTAATGTTCATATCACCGTTCCTCTAGATTCAGTTACGTGGCAGCACTGTCACTTGGGCATAAAGTTCTATTGCACATTAAGAACAGTGATTTGTTAACGTTCATATCACCACTCCTCTAGTTTCAGTCACGTGGCAGCACTGTCACTTGAGCATAACGTTCAATTGCACATTAAAAACAGTGATTTGTTAACGTACATATCACCATTCCTCTAGTTTCAGTCAAGTGGCAGCACTGTCACTTGGGAATAACGTTCAATTGCACACTTAAAACAGTGATTTGTTAACGTTCATATCACAATTCCTCTAGTTTCAGTCACGTGGCAGCACTGTCACTTGAGCATAACGTTCAATTGCACATTAAAAACAGTGATTTGTTAACGTTCATATCACCATTCCTCTCGTTTCAGTCACGTGGCAGCACTGTCGTTTGGGCATAACGTCAATTGCACATTAAAACAGTGATTTGTTAACGTTCATATCACCATTCCTCAAGTTTCAGTCACACGACAGCACTGCCACTTGGGAATAACGTTCAATTGCACATTAAAAACAGTGATTTGTTAACGTTCATATCACCATTCCTCTAGTTTCAGTCACTTGGCAGCACTGTAACTGGGGCATTAAATTCAATTGCACATTAAAAACAGTGATTTGTTAACGTTCACATCACCACTCCTCTAGTTTCAGTCACGTGGCAGCACAGCCACTTGGGCATAACGATCAATTGCACATTAGAAACAGTGATTTGTTAACGTTCATATCACCCTTCCTCTAGTTTCAGTCACGTGGCAGCACAACCACTTGGGCATAACGTTCAATTGCACATTAAAAACAGTGATTTGTTAACGTTCATATCACCATTCCTCTAGTTTCAGTCACGGGGCAGCACTGTCACTTGAGCATGACGTTCAATTGCACATTAAAAACTGTGATTTGTTAACGTTCATATCACCATTCTTCTAGTTTCAGTCACGTGGCAGCACTGCCACTTGGGCATAACGTTCAATTGCACATTAAAGACAGTGAATTGTTAACGTTCATATCACCACTCCTCTAATTTCAGTCACTTGGCAGCACTGTCCCTTGGGCATAACGTTCAATTGCACATTAAAAACAGTGATTTGTTAACGTACATATCACCATTCCTCTAGTTTCAGTCAAGTGGCAGCACTGTCACTTGGGAATAACGTTCAATTGCACACTTAAAACAGTGATTTGTTAACGTTCATATCACCATTCCTCTAGTTTCAGTCACGTGGCAGCACTGTCACTTGAGCATAACGTTCAATTGCACATTAAAAACAGTGATTTGTTAACGTTCATATCACCATTCGTCTAGTTTCAGTCACGTGGCAGCACTGTCGTTTGGGCATAACGTTCAATTGCACATTAAAAACAGTGAATTGTTAACGTTCATATCACCACTCCTCTAGTTTCAGTCACGTGGCAGCACTCTCACTTGGGCATAAAGTTAAATTGCACATTTAAAACAGTGATTTGTTAACGTTAATATCACCATTCCTCTAGTTTCAGTCACGTGGCAGCACTGTAACTTGAGCATAAAGTTCAATTGCACATTAAAAACAGTGATATGTTAACGTTCATATCAGGGGCAGACGACCTCGTAGTTCCGCCCCTTAAAACAACAATAACTAACTAACTAACTACCTAACGTTCATATCACCATTCCTCTAGTTTCAGTCACGTGGCAGCACTGTCGTTTGGGCATAACGTTCAATTGCACATTAAAAACATTGATTTGTTAACGTTCATATCACCATTCCTGTAGTTTCAGTCACACATCACTGCCACTTGGGCATAACGTTCAATTGCACACTAAAAACAGTGATTTGTTAACGTTCACATCACCACTCCTCTAGTTTCAGTCACGTGGCAGCAATGTCACTTGGGCATAATGTTCAAATGCACGTTAAAAACAGTGATTTGTTAATGTTCAAATCACCACTCCTCTTGTTTCAGTCACGTGGCAGCTCCGCCACTTGGGCATAACGTTCAATTGCACATTAAAAACAGTGATTTGTTAAGTTTCATATCACCATTCCTCTAGTTTCAGTCACGTGGCAGCACTGCCACTTGGGCATAACGTTCAATTGCACATTAAAACAGAGATTTGTTAACGTTCATATCACCACTCCTCTAGTTTCAGTCACGTGGCAGCTCTGTCACTTGGGCATAACGTTCAATTGCACATTAAAAACAGTGATTTGTTAACGTTCAAAACACCATTCCTCAAGTTTCAATCTCGTAGCGCACTGCTATTTGGTCATAACGTTCAATTGCACATTAAAACATTGATTTGTTATCGTTCATATCACCACTCCTCTAGTTTCAATCACGTGGCAGCTCTGTCACTTAGGCATAACGTTCAATTGCACATTAAAACAGTGATTTGTTAACGGACAAATCACCATTCCTCTAGTTTCAGTCACGTGGCGGCACTGCTACTTGGGCATAACGTTCAATTGCACATTTAAACAGTGATTTGTTAACTTTCATATCACCATTCCTCTAGTTTCAGTCACGTGGCAGCACTGCCACTTGGGCATAACGTTCAATTGCACATTAAAAACAGTGATTTGTTAACGTTCATATCACCATTCCTCTAGTTTCAGTGACATGGCAGCACTGTCACTTGAGCATAACGTACAATTGCACATTGTAAACAGTGATTTGTTAACGTTCATATCACCATTCCTCTAGTTTCAGTCACGTGGCAGCACTGTCACTTGAGCATAACGTTCAAGTGCACTTAAAAACAGTGATTTGTTAACGTTCATATCACCATTCCTCTAGTTTCAGTCACGTGGCAGCACTGTCACTTGAGTATAACGTTCAATTGCACATTAAAACAGTGATTTGTTAACGGTCATGTCACCATTCCTCTAGTTTCAGTCACGTGGCAGCACCGCCACTTGAGCATAACGTTCAATTGCACATTAAATACAGTGATTTGTTAACGTTTATACCACCACTCGTCTAGTTTCAGTCACTTGGAAGCACTGTCACTTGTGCATGACGTTCAATTGCACATTAAACCCAGTGATTTTTTAATGTTCATATCACCGTTCCTCTAGATTCAGTTACGTGGCAGCACTGTCACTTGGGCATAAAGTTCTATTGCACATTAAGAACAGTGATTTGTTAACGTTCATATCACCATTCCTCTAGTTTCAGTCACGTGGCAGCACTGTCACTTGAGCATAACGTTCAAGTGCACTTAAAAACAGTGATTTGTTAACGTTCATATCACCATTCCTCTAGTTTCAGTCACGTGGCAGCACTGTCACTTGAGTATAACGTTCAATTGCACATTAAAACAGTGATTTGTTAACGGTCATGTCACCATTCCTCTAGTTTCAGTCACGTGGCAGCACCGCCACTTGAGCATAACGTTCAATTGCACATTAAATACAGTGATTTGTTAACGTTTATACCACCACTCGTCTAGTTTCAGTCACTTGGAAGCACTGTCACTTGTGCATGACGTTCAATTGCACATTAAAACAGTGATTTGTTAACGGTCATGTCACCATTCCTCTAGTTTCAGTCACGTGGCAGCACCGCCACTTGAGCATAACGTTCAATTGCACATTAAAACAGTGATTTGTTAACGGTCATGTCACCATTCCTCTAGTTTCAGTCACGTGGCAGCACTGTCACTTGAGCATAACGTTCAATTGCACATTAAAAACAGTGATTTGTTAACGTACATATCACCATTCCTCTAGTTTCAGTCAAGTGGCAGCACTGTCACTTGGGAATAACGTTCAATTGCACACTTAAAACAGTGATTTGTTAACGTTCATATCACCATTCCTCTAGTTTCAGTCACGTGGCAGCACTGTCACTTGAGCATAACGTTCAATTGCACATTAAAAACAGTGATTTGTTAACGTTCATATCACCATTCCTCTAGTTTCAGTCACGTGGCAGCACTGTCGTTTGGGCATAACGTCAATTGCACATTAAAACAGTGATTTGTTAACGTTCATATCACCATTCCTCTAGTTTCAGTCACACGACAGCACTGCCACTTGGGCATAACGTTCAATTGCACATTAAAAACAGTGATTTGTTAACGTTCATATCACCATTCCTCTAGTTTCAGTCACTTGGCAGCACTGTCACTTGGGCATAAAATTCAATTGCACATTAAAAACAGTGATTTGTTAACGTTCACATCACCACTCCTCTAGTTTCAGTCACGTGGCAGCACAGCCACTTGGGCATAACGATCAATTGCACATTAGAAACAGTGATTTGTTAACGTTCATATCACCCTTCCTCTAGTTTCAGTCACGTGGCAGCACAGCCACTTGGGCATAACGTTCAATTGCACATTAAAAACAGTGATTTGTTAACGTTCATATCACCATTCCTCTAGTTTCAGTCACGGGGCAGCACTGTCACTTGAGCATGACGTTCAATTGCACATTAAAAACTGTGATTTGTTAACGTTCATATCACCATTCCTCTAGTTTCAGTCACGTGGCAGCACTGCCACTTGGGCATAACGTTCAATTGCACATTAAAGACAGTGAATTGTTAACGTTCATATCACCACTCCTCTAGTTTCAGTCACTTGGCAGCACTGTCCCTTGGGCATGACGTTCAATTGCACATTAAAAACAGTCATTTGTTAACGTTCATATCACCATTCCTCTAGTTTCAGTCACGTGGCAGCACAGCCACCTGGGCATAACCTTCAATTGCACATTAAAAACAGTGATTTGTTAACGTTCATATCACCACTCCTCTAGTTTCAGTCACGTGGCAGCTCTGTCACTTGAGCATAACGTTCAAGTAAACTTAAAAACAGTGATTTGTTAACGTTCAAATCACCAATTCACTAGTTTTAGTCACGTGGCAGCACTGTCACTTGAGCATAACGTTCAATTGCACATTAAAAACAGTGTTTTGTTAACGTTCATATCACCATTCCTCTAGCTTCAGTCACGTGTCAGCACTGTCACTTGAGCATAACGTTCAATTGCACTTTAAAAACAGTGATTTGTTAACGTTCATATCACCTTTCCTCTAGTTTC
Source organism: Meconema thalassinum (assembly GCA_946902985.2). Classification (NCBI taxonomy): domain Eukaryota; kingdom Metazoa; phylum Arthropoda; class Insecta; order Orthoptera; family Tettigoniidae; genus Meconema; species Meconema thalassinum. Next base: position 53,330,073 of record OX336388.2, on the reverse strand, counting down.
AGTCACGTGGCAGCACTGTCACTTGGGAATAACGTTCAATTGCACATTAAAAACAGTGATTTGTTAACGTTCATATCACCACTCCTCTAGTTTCAGTGATGTGGCAGCACTGCCACTTGTGCATAACGTTCAATTGCACATTAAAAACAGTGATTTGTTAACGTTCATATCACCATTCGTCTAGTTTCAGTCACGTGGCAGCACTGTCGTTTGGGCATTACGTTCAATTGCACATTAAAAACAGTGAATTGTTAACGTTCATATCACCACTCCTCTAGTTTCAGTCACCTGGCAGCTCTGTCACTTGGGCATAACGTTCAATTGCACATTAAAACAGTGATTTGTTAACGTTCAAATCACCATTCCTCTAGTTTCAGTCACGTGGCGACACTGCTACTTGGGCATAACGTTCAATTGAACATTTAAACAGTGATTTGTTAACTTTCATATCACCATTCCTCTAGTTTCAATCACGTGGCAGCTCTGTCACTTAGGCATAAAGTTCAATTGCACATTAAAACAGTGATTCGTTAACGTTCAAATCACCATTCCTCTAGTTTCAGTGACGTGGCAGCACTGTCACTTGAGCATAACGTACAATTGCACATTGTAAACAGTGATTTGTTAACGTTCATATCACCACTCCTCTAGTTTCAGTCACGTGGCAGCTCTGTCACTTGGGCATAACGTTCAATTGCACATTAAAAACAGTGATTTGTTAACGTTCAAAACACCATTCCTCAAGTTTCAGTCTCGTAGCGGCACTGCTATTTGGTCATAACGTTCAATTGCACATTTAAAACAGTGATTTGTTAACGTTCATATCACCACTCCTCTAGTTTCAGTCACGTGGCAGCTCTGTCACTTGGGCATAACGTTCAATTGCGCATTAAAACAGTGATTTGTTAACGTTCAAATCACAAATCCTCTAGTTTCAGTCACGTGGCAGCACTGTCACTTGAGCATAAAGTTCAATTGCACATTAAAAACAGTGATTTGTTAACGTTCATATCACCAATCCTCTAGTTTCAGTCACGTGGCTGCACTGTCACTTGGGCATAACGTTCAATTGTACATTAAAAACAGTGATTTGTTAACGTTCATATCACCACTCCTCTAGTTTTAGTCACGTGGCAGCACTGTCACTTGAGCATAACGTTCAATTGCACATTAAAAACAGTGATTTGTTAACGTTCATATCACCATTCCTCTAGTTTCAGTCAAGTGGCAGCACTGTCACTTGAGCATAACGTTCAATTGCACATTAAAACAGTGATTTTTAACGTTCATATCACCATTCCTGTAGTTTCAGTCAAGTGGCAGCACTGTCACTTGGGCATAACGTTCAATTGAACACTTAAAACAGTGATTTGTTAACGTTCATATCACCATTCCTCTAGTTTCAGTCACGTGGCAGCACTGTCACTTGAGCATAACGTCAAATTGCACATTAAAAACAGTGATTTGTTAACGTTTATATCACCATTCCTCTAGTTTCAGTCATGTGGCAGCACTGTCGTTTGGGCATAACGTTCAATTGCACATTAAAAACAGTGATTTGTTAACGTTCATATCACCATTCCTCGAGTTTCAGTCACACGACAGCACTGCCACTTGGGCATAACGTTCAATTGCACATTAAAAATAGTGATTTGTTAAGGATCATATCACCATTCCTCTAGTTTCAGTCACTTGGCAGCACTGTCACATGGGCATAACGTTCAATTGCACATTAAAAACAGTGATTTGTTAACGTTCACATCACCACTCCTCTAGTTTCAGTCACGTGGCAGCACAGCCACTTGGGCATAACGTTCAATTGCACATAAGAAACAGTGATTTGTTAACGTTCATATCACCATTCCTCTAGTTTCAGTCACTTGGCAGCACTGTCACTTGGGCGTAACGTTCAATTGCACATTAAAAACAGTGATTTGTTAACGTTCACATCACCACTCCTCCAGTTTCAGTCACGTGGCAGCACTGCCACTTGGGCATAACGTTCAATTGCACATTAAAGACAGTGAATTTTTAACGTTAATATCACCATTCCTCTAGTTTCAGTCACGGGGCAGCACTGTCACTTGAGCATGACGTTCAATTGCCCATTAAACACAGTGATTTGTTAATGTTCATATCACCGTTCCTCTAGATTCAGTCACGTGGCAGCACTCTCACTTGGGCATAAAGTTCAATTGCACATTTAAAACAGTGATTTGTTAACGTTAATATCACCATTCCTCTAGTTTCAGTCACGTGGCAGCACTGTAACTTGAGCATAAAGTTCAATTGCACATTAAAAACAGTGATATGTTAACGTTCATATCAGGGGCAGATGACCTCGTAGTTCCGCCCCTTAAAACAACAATAACTAACTAACTACCTAACGTTCATATCACCATTCCTCTAGTTTCAGTCACGTGGCAGCACTGTCGTTTGGGCATAACGTTCAATTGCACATTAAAAACATTGATTTGTTAACGTTCATATCACCATTCCTGTAGTTTCAGTCACACGACATCACTGCCACTTGGGCATAACGTTCAATTGCACATTAAAAACAGTGATTTGTTAACGTTCACATCACCACTCCTCTAGTTTCAGTCACGTGGCAGCAATGTCACTTGGGCATAATGTTCAAATGCACGTTAAAAACAGTGATTTGTTAATGTTCAAATCACCACTCCTCTGGTTTCAGTCACGTGGCAGCTCCGCCACTTGGGCATAACGTTCAATTGCACATTAAAAACAGTGATTTGTTAAGTTTCATATCACCATTCCTCTAGTTTCAGTCACGTGGCAGCACTGCCACTTGGGCATAACGTTCAATTGCACATTAAAACAGTGATTTGTTAACGTTCATATCACCACTCCTCTAGTTTCAGTCACGTGGCAGCTCTGTCACTTGGGCATAACGTTCAATTGCACATTAAAAACAGTGATTTGTTAACGTTCAAAACACCATTCCTCAAGTTTCAATTTCGTAGCGGCACTGCTATTTGGTCATAACGTTCAATTGCACATTAAAACATTGATTTGTTAACGTTCATATCACCACTCCTCTAGTTTCAATCACGTGGCAGCTCTGTCACTTAGGCATAACGTTCAATTGCACATTAAAACAGTGATTTGTTAACGTTCAAATCACCATTCCTCTAGTTTCAGTCACGTGGCGGCACTGCTACTTGTGCATAACGTTCAATTGCACATTTAAACAGTGATTTGTTAACTTTCATATCACCATTCCTCTAGTTTCAGTCACGTGGCAGCACTGCCACTTGGGCATAAAGTTCAATTACACATTAAAAACAGTGATTTGTTAACGTTCATATCACCATTCCTCTAGTTTCAGTGACGTGGCAGCACTGTCACTTGAGCATAACGTACAATTGCACATTGTAAACAGTGATTTGTTAACGTTCATATCACCATTCCTCTAGTTTCAGTCACGTGGCAGCACTGTCACTTGAGCATAACGTTCAAGTGCACTTAAAAACAGTGATTTGTTAACGTTCATATCACCATTCCTCTAGTTTCAGTCACGTGGCAGCACTGTCACTTGAGTATAACGTTCAATTGCACATTAAAACAGTGATTTGTTAACGGTCATGTCACCATTCCTCTAGTTTCAGTCACGTGGCAGCACCGCCACTTGAGCATAACGTTCAATTGCACATTAAAAACAGTGATTTGTTAACGTTTATACCACCACTCGTCAAGTTTCAGTCACTTGGAAGCACTGTCACTTGTGCATGACGTTCAATTGCACATTAAACCCAGTGATTTGTTAATGTTCATATCACCGTTCCTCTAGATTCAGTTACGTGGCAGCACTGTCACTTGGGCATAAAGTTCTATTGCACATTAAAAACAGTGATTTGTTAACGTTCATATCACCACTCCTCTAGTTTCAGTCACGTGGCAGCTCTGTCACTTGGGCATAACGTTCAATTGCGCATTAAAACAGTGATTTGTTAACGTTCAAATCACAAATCCTCTAGTTTCAGTCACGTGGCAGCACTGTCACTTGAGCATAAAGTTCAATTGCACATTAAAAACAGTGATTTGTTAACGTTCATATCACCAATCCTCTAGTTTCAGTCACGTGGCTGCACTGTCACTTGGGCATAACGTTCAATTGTACATTAAAAACAGTGATTTGTTAACGTTCATATCACCACTCCTCTAGTTTTAGTCACGTGGCAGCACTGTCACTTGAGCATAAAGTTCAATTGCACATTAAAAACAGTGATTTGTTAACGTTTATATCACCATTCCTCTAGTTTCAGTCAAGTGGCAGCACTGTCACTTGAGCATAACGTTCAATTGCACATTAAAACAGTGATTTTTAACGTTCGTATCACCATTCCTGTAGTTTCAGTCAAGTGGCAGCACTGTCACTTGGGCATAACGTTCAATTGAACACTTAAAACAGTGATTTGTTAACGTTCATATCACCATTCCTCTAGTTTCAGTCACGTGGCAGCACTGTCACTTGAGCATAACGTCAAATTGCACATTAAAAACAGTGATTTGTTAACGTTCATATCACCATTCCTCTAGTTTCAGTCATGTGGCAGCACTGTCGTTTGGGCATAACGTTCAATTGCACATTAAAAACAGTGATTTGTTAACGTTCATATCACCATTCCTCTAGTTTCAGTCACACGACAGCACTGCCACTTGGGCATAACGTTCAATTGCACATTAAAAATAGTGATTTGTTAAGGATCATATCACCATTCCTCTAGTTTCAGTCACTTGGCAGCACTGTGACATGGGCATAACGTTCAATTGCACATTAAAAACAGTGATTTGTTAACGTTCACATCACCACTCCTCTAGTTTCAGTCACGTGGCAGCACAGCCACTTGGGCATAACGTTCAATTGCACATAAGAAACAGTGATTTTTTAACGTTCATATCACCATTCCTCTAGTTTCAGTCACTTGGCAGCACTGTCACTTGGGCGTAACGTTCAATTGCACATTAAAAACAGTGATTTGTTAACGTTCACATCACCACTCCTCCAGTTTCAGTCACGTGGCAGCACTGCCACTTGGGCATAACGTTCAATTGCACATTAAAGACAGTGAATTTTTAACGTTAATATCACCATTCCTCTAGTTTCAGTCACGTGGCAGCACTGTAACTTGAGCATAAAGTTCAATTGCACATTAAAAACAGTGATATGTTAACGTTCATATCAGGGGCAGATGACCTCGTAGTTCCGCCCCTTAAAACAACAATAACTAACTAACTACCTAACGTTCATATCACCATTCCTCTAGTTTCAGTCACGTGGCAGCACTGTCGTTTGGGCATAACGTTCAATTGCACATTAAAAACATTGATTTGTTAACGTTCATATCACCATTCCTGTAGTTTCAGTCACACGACATCACTGCCACTTGGGCATAACGTTCAATTGCACATTAAAAACAGTGATTTGTTAACGTTCACATCACCACTCCTCTAGTTTCAGTCACGTGGCAGCAATGTCACTTGGGCATAATGTTCAAATGCACGTTAAAAACAGTGATTTGTTAAGTTTCATATCACCATTCCTCTAGTTTCAGTCACGTGGCAGCACTGCCACTTGGGCACAACGTTCAATTGCACATTAAAACAGTGATTTGTTAACGTTCATATCACCACTCCTCTAGTTTCAGTCACGTGGCAGCTCTGTCACTTGGGCATAACGTTCAATTGCACATTAAAAACAGTGATTTGTTAACGTTCAAAACACCATTCCTCAAGTTTCAATCTCGTAGCGGCACTGCTATTTGGTCATAACGTTCAATTGCACATTAAAACATTGATTTGTTAACGTTCATATCACCATTCCTCTAGTTTCAATCACGTGGCAGCTCTGTCACTTAGGCATAACGTTCAATTGCACATTAAAACAGTGATTTGTTAACGTTCAAATCACCATTCCTCTAGTTTCAGTCACGTGGCGGCACTGCTACTTGGGCATAACGTTCAATTGCACATTTAAACAGTGATTTGTTAACTTTCATATCACCATTCCTCTAGTTTCAGTCACGTGGCAGCACTGCCACTTGGGCATAAAGTTCAATTACACATTAAAAACAGTGATTTGTTAACGTTCATATCACCATTCCTCTAGTTTCAGTGACGTGGCAGCACTGTCACTTGAGCATAACGTACAATTGCACATTGTAAACAGTGATTTGTTAACGTTCATATCACCATTCCTCTAGTTTCAGTCACGTGGCAGCACTGTCACTTGAGCATAACGTTCAAGTGCACTTAAAAACAGTGATTTGTTAACGTTCATATCACCATTCCTCTATTTTCAGTCACGTGGCAGCACTGTCACTTGAGTATAACGTTCAATTGCACATTAAAACAGTGATTTGTTAACGGTCATGTCACCATTCCTCTAGTTTCAGTCACGTGGCAGCACCGCCACTTGAGCATAACGTTCAATTGCACATTAAAACAGTGATTTGTTAACGTTTATACCACCACTCGTCTAGTTTCAGTCACGTGGCAGCACTGTCACTTGAGCATAACGTTCAATTGCACATTAAAAACAGTGATTTGTTAACGTTCATATCACCATTCCTCTAGTTTCAGTCAAGTGGCAGCACTGTCACTTGGGAATAACGTTCAATTGCACACTTAAAACAGTGATTTGTTAACGTTCATATCACCATTCCTCTAGTTTCAGTCACGTGGCAGCACTGTCACTTGAGCATAACGTTCAATTGCACATTAAAAACAGTGATTTGTTAACGTTCATATCACCATTCCTCTAGTTTCAGTCACGTGGCAGCACTGTCGTTTGGGCATAACGTCAATTGCACATTAAAAACAGTGATTTGTTAACGTTCATATCACCATTCCTCTAGTTTCAGTCACACGACAGCACTGCCACTTGGGCATAACGTTCAATTGCACATTAAAAACAGTGATTTGTTAACGTTCATATCACCATTCCTCTAGTTTCAGTCATTTGGCAGCACTGTCACTTGGGCATAAAATTCAATTGCACATTAAAAACAGTGATTTGTTAACGTTCACATCACCACTCCTCTAGTTTCAGTCACGTGGCAGCACAGCCACTTGGGCATAACGTTCAATTGCACATTAGAAACAGTGATTTGTTAACGTTCATATCACCATTCCTCTAGTTTCAGTCACTTGGCAGCACTGTCACTTGGGCGTAACGTTCAATTGCACATTAAAAACAGTGATTTGAAATGTTCACATCACCACACCTCTAGTTTCAGTCACGTGGCAGCACAGCCACTTGGGCATAACGTTCAATTGCACATTAAAAACAGTGATTTGTTAACGTTCATATCACCATTCCTCTAGTTTCAGTGACGTGGCAGCACTGTCACTTGAGCATAACGTACAATTGCACATTGTAAACAGTGATTTGTTAACGTTCATATCACCATTCCTCTAGTTTTAGTCACGTGGCAGCACTGTCACTTGAGCATAACGTTCAATTGCACATTAAAAACAGTGATTTGTTAACGTTCATATCACCATTCCTCTAGCTTCAGACACGTGTCAGCACTGTCAATTGAGCATAATGTTCAATTGCACTTTAAAAACAGTGATTTGGTAACGTTCATATCACCATTCCTCTAGTTTCAGTCACGTGGCAGCACTGTCACTTGGGAATAACGTTCAATTGCACATTAAAAACAGTGATTTGTTAACGTTCATATCACCACTCCTCTAGTTTCAGTGATGTGGCATCACTGCCACTTGTGCATAACGTTCAATTGCACATTAAAAACAGTGATTTGTTAACGTTCATATCACCGTTCGTCTAGTTTCAGTCACGTGGCAGCACTGTCGTTTGGGCATAACGTTCAATTGCACATTAAAAACAGTGAATTGTTAACGTTCATATCACCACTCCTCTAGTTTCAGTCACGTGGCAGCTCTGTCACTTGGGCATAACGTTCAATTGCACATTAAAACAGTGATTTGTTAACGTTCAAATCACCATTCCTCTAGTTTCAGTCACGTGGCGACACTGCTACTTGGGCATAACGTTCAATTGAACATTTAAACAGTGATTTGTTAACGTTCATATCACCACTCCTCTAGTTTCAGTCACGTGGCAGCTCTGTCACTTGGGCATAACGTTCAATTGCACATTAAAAACAGTGATTTTTTAACGTTCAAAACACCATTCCTCAAGTTTCAGTCTCGTAGCGGCACTGCTATTTGGTCATAACGTTCAATTGCACATTTAAAACAGTGATTTGTTAACGTTCATATCACCACTCCTCTAGTTTCAGTCACGTGGCAGCTCTGTCACTTGGGCATAACGTTCAATTGCGCATTAAAACAGTGATTTGTTAACGTTCAAATCACAAATCCTCTAGTTTCAGTCACGTGGCAGCACTGTCACTTGAGCATAAAGTTCAATTGCACATTAAAAACAGTGATTTGTTAACGTTCATATCACCAATCCTCTAGTTTCAGTCACGTGGCAGCACTGTCACTTGGGCATAACGTTCAATTGTACATTAAAAACAGTGATTTCTTAACGTTCATATCACCACTCCTCTAGTTTTAGTCACGTGGCAGCACTGTCACTTGAGCATAACGTTCAATTGCACATTAAAAACAGTGATTTGTTAACGTTCATATTACCATTCCTCTAGTTTCAGTCAAGTGGCAGCACTGTCACTTGAGCATAACGTTCAATTGCACATTAAAACAGTGATTTTTAACGTTCATATCTCCATTCCTGTAGCTTCAGTCAAGTGGCAGCACTGTCACTTGGGCATAACGTTCAATTGCACACTTAAAACAGTGATTTGTTAACGTTCATATCACCATTCCTCTAGTTTCAGTCACGTGGCAGCACTGTCACTTGAGCATAACGTCAAATTGCACATTAAAAACAGTGATTTGTTAACGTTCATATCACCATTCCTCTAGTTTCAGTCACGTGGCAGCACTGTCGTTTGGGCATAACGTTCAATTGCACATTAAAAACAGTGATTTGTTAACGTTCACATCACCACACCTCTAGTTTCAGTCACGTGGCAGCACAGCCACTTGGGCATAACGTTCAATTGCACATTAAAAACAGTGATTTGTTAACGTTCATATCACCATTCCTCTAGTTTCAGTCACGGGACAGCACTGTCACTTGAGCATGACGTTCAATTGCACATTAAAAACTGTGATTTGTTAACGTTCATATCACCATTCCTCTAGTTTCAGTCACGTGGCAGCACTGCCACTTGGGCATAACGTTCAATTGCACATTAAAGACAGTGAATTGTTAACGTTCATATCACCACTCCTCTAGTTTCAGTCACTTGGCAGCACTGTCCCTTGGGCATAACGTTCAATTGCACATTAAAAACAGTCATTTGTTAACGTTCATATCACCATTCCTCTAGTTTCAGTCACGTGGCAGCACAGCCACCTGGGCATAACCTTCAATTGCACATTAAAAACAGTGATTTGTTAACGTTCATATCACCACTCCTCTAGTTTCAGTCACGTGGCAGCTCTGTCACTTGAGCATAACGTTCAAGTAAACTTAAAAACAGTGATTTGTTAACGTTCAAATCACCAATCCTCTAGTTTTAGTCACGTGGCAGCACTGTCACTTGAGCATAACGTTCAATTGCACATTAAAAACAGTGTTTTGTTAACGTTCATATCACCATTCCTCTAGCTTCAGTCACGTGTCAGCACTGTCACTTGAGCATAACGTTCAATTGCACTTTAAAAACAGTGATTTGTTAACGTTCATATCACCTTTCCTCTAGTTTCAGTCACGTGGCAGCACTGTCACTTGGGAATAACGTTCAATTGCACATTAAAAACAGTGATTTGTTAACGTTCATATCACCACTCCTCTAGTTTCAGTGATGTGGCAGCACTGCCACTTGTGCATAACGTTCAATTGCACATTAAAAACAGTGATTTGTTAACGTTCATATCACCATTCGTCTAGTTTCAGTCCCGTGGCAGCACTGTCGTTTGGGCATAACGTTCAATTGCACAATAAAAACAGTGAATTGTTAACGTTCATATCACCACTCCTCTAGTTTCAGTCACGTGGCAGCTCTGTCACTTGGGCATAACGTTCAATTGCACATTAAAACAGTGATTTGTTAACGTTCAAATCACCATTCCTCTAGTTTCAGTCACGTGGCGACACTGCTACTTGGGCATAACGTTCAATTGAACATTTAAACAGTGATTTGTTAACTTTCATATCACCATTCCTCTAGTTTCAATCACGTGGCAGCTCTGTCACTTAGGCATAAAGTTCAATTACACATTAAAACAGTGATTCGTTAACGTTCAAATCACCATTCCTCTAGTTTCAGTGACGTGGCAGCACTGTCACTTGAGCATAACGTACAATTGCACATTGTAAACAGTGATTTGTTAACGTTCATATCACCACTCCTCTAGTTTCAGTCACGTGGCAGCTCTGTCACTTGGGCATAACGTTCAATTGCACATTAAAAACAGTGATTTGTTAACGTTCAAAACACCATTCCTCAAGTTTCAGTCTCGTAGCGGCACTGCTATTTGGTCATAACGTTCAATTGCACATTTAAAACAGTGATTTGTTAACGTTCATATCACCACTCCTCTAGTTTCAGTCACGTGGCAGCTCTGTCACTTGGGCATAACGTTCAATTGCGCATTAAAACAGTGATTTGTTAACGTTCAAATCACAAATCCTCTAGTTTCAGTCACGTGGCAGCACTGTCACTTGAGCATAAAGTTCAATTGCACATTAAAAACAGTGATTTGTTAACGTTCATATCACCAATCCTCTAGTTTCAGTCACGTGGCAGCACTGTCACTTGGGCATAACGTTCAATTGTACATTAAAAACAGTGATTTGTTAACGTTCATATCACCACTCCTCTAGTTTTAGTCACGTGGCAGCACTGTCACTTGAGCATAACGTTCAATTGCACATTAAAAACTGTGATTTGTTAACGTTCATATTCCATTCCTCTAGTTTCAGTCAAGTGGCAGCACTGTCACTTGAGCATAACGTTCAATTACACATTAAAACAGTGATTTTTAACGTTCATATCACCATTCCTGTAGTTTCAGTCAAGTGGCAGCACTGTCACTTGGGCGTAACGTTCAATTGAACACTTAAAACAGTGATTTGTTAACGTTCATATCACCATTCTTCTAGTTTCAGTCACGTGGCAGCACTGTCACTTGAGCATAACGTCAAATTGCACATTAAAAACAGTGATTTGTTAACGTTCATATCGCCAATCCTCTAGTTTCAGTCACGTGGCAGAACTGTCGTTTGGGCATAACGTTCAATTGCACATTAAAAACAGTGATTTGTTAACGTTCATATCACCATTCCTCTAGTTTCAGTCACACGACAGCACTGCCACTTGGGCATAACGTTCAATTGCACATTAAAAACAGTGATTTGTTAACGTTCACATCACCACTCCTCTAGTTTCAGTCACGTGGCAGCACAGCCACTTGGGCATAACGTTCAATTGCACATTAAAAACAGTGATTTGTTAACGTTCATATCACCATTCCTCTAGTTTCAGTCACGTGGCAGCACTGTCACTTGAGCATAACGTTCAATTGCACATTAAAAACAGTGATTTGTTAACGTTCATATCGCCAATCCTCTAGTTTCAGTCACGTGGCAGAACTGTCGTTTGGGCATAACGTTCAATTGCACATTAAAAACAGTGATTTGTTAACGTTCATATCACCATTCCTCTAGTTTCAGTCACACGACAGCACTGCCACTTGGGCATAACGTTCAATTGCACATTAAAAACAGTGATTTATTAACGTTCATATCACCATTCCTCTAGTTTCAGTCACGGGGCAGCACTGTCACTTGAGCATGACGTTCAATTGCACATTAAAAACTGTGATTTGTTAACGTTCATATCACCATTCCTCTAGTTTCAGTCACATGGCAGCACTGCCACTTGGGCATAACGTTCAATTGCACATTAAAGACAGTGAATTGTTAACGTTCATATCACCACTCCTCTAGTTTCAGTCACTTGGCAGCACTGTCCCTTGGGCATAACGTTCAATTGCACATTAAAAACAGTCATTTGTTAACGTCCATATCACCATTCCTCTAGTTTCAGTCACGTGGCAGCACAGCCACCTGGGCATAACCTTCAATTGCACATTAAAAACAGTGATTTGTTAACGTTCATATCACCACTCCTCTAGTTTCAGTCACGTGGCAGCTCTGTCACTTGAGCATAACGTTCAAGTAAACTTAAAAACAGTGATTTGTTAACGTTCAAATCACCAATCCTCTAGTTTTAGTCACGTGGCAGCACTGTCACTTGAGCATAACGTTCAATTGCACATTAAAAACAGTGTTTTGTTAACGTTCATATCACCATTCCTCTAGCTTCAGTCACGTGTCAGCACTGTCACTTGAGCATAACGTTCAATTGCACTTTAAAAACAGTGATTTGTTAACGTTCATATCACCTTTCCTCTAGTTTCAGTCACGTGGCAGCACTGTCACTTGGGAATAACGTTCAATTGCACATTAAAAACAGTGATTTGTTAACGTTCATATCACCACTCCTCTAGTTTCAGTGATGTGGCAGCACTGCCACTTGTGCATAACGTTCAATTGCACATTAAAAACAGTGATTTGTTAACGTTCATATCACCAATCCTCTAGTTTCAGTCACGTGGCAGCACTGTCACTTGGGCATAACGTTCAATTGCACATTAAAAACAGTGATTTGTTAACGTTCATATCACCACTCCTCTAGTTTTAGTCACGTGGCAGCACTGTCACTTGAGCATAACGTTCAATTGCACATTAAAAACTGTGATTTGTTAACGTTCATATCACCATTCCTCTAGTTTCAGTCAAGTGGCAGCACTGTCACTTGAGCATAACGTTCAATTACACATTAAAACAGTGATTTTTAACGTTCATATCACCATTCCTGTAGTTTCAGTCAAGTGGCAGCACTGTCACTTGGGCGTAACGTTCAATTGAACACTTAAAACAGTGATTTGTTAACGTTCATATCACCATTCTTCTAGTTTCAGTCACGTGGCAGCACTGTCACTTGAGCATAACGTCAAATTGCACATTAAAAACAGTGATTTGTTAACGTTCATATCGCCAATCCTCTAGTTTCAGTCACGTGGCAGAACTGTCGTTTGGGCATAAAGTTCAATTGCACATTAAAAACAGTGATTTGTTAACGTTCATATCACCATTCCTCTAGTTTCAGTCACACGACAGCACTGCCACTTGGGCATAACGTTCAATTGCACATTAAAAACAGTGATTTGTTAACGTTCACATCACCACTCCTCTAGTTTCAGTCACGTGGCAGCACAGCCACTTGGGCATAACGTTCAATTGCACATTAAAAACAGTGATTTGTTAACGTTCATATCACCATTCCTCTAGTTTCAGTCACGTGGCAGCACTGTCACTTGAGCATAACGTTCAATTGCACATTAAAAACAGTGATTTGTTAACGTTCATATCGCCAATCCTCTAGTTTCAGTCACGTGGCAGAACTGTCGTTTGGGCATAACGTTCAATTGCACATTAAAAACAGTGATTTGTTAACGTTCATATCACCATTCCTCTAGTTTCAGTCACACGACAGCACTGCCACTTGGGCATAACGTTCAATTGCACATTAAAATCAGTGATTTGTTAAAGTTCATATCACCATTCCTCTAGTTTCAGTCACTTGGCAGCACTGTCACTTGGGCATAAAATTCAATTGCACATTAAAAACAGTGATTTGTTAACGTTCATATCACCACTCCTCTAGTTTCAGTCACGTGGCAGCACTGTCACTTGAGCATAACGTTCAATTGCACATTAAAAACAGTGATTTGTTAACGTTCATATCACCATTCCTCTAGTTTCAGTCAAGTGGCAGCACTGTCACTTGGGAATAACGTTCAATTGCACACTTAAAACAGTGATTTGTTAACGTTCATATCACCATTCCTCTAGTTTCAGTCACGTGGCAGCACTGTCACTTGAGCATAACGTTCAATTGCACATTAAAAACAGTGATTTGTTAACGTTCATATCACCATTCCTCTAGTTTCAGTCACGTGGCAGCACTGTCGTTTGGGCATAACGTCAATTGCACATTAAAAACAGTGATTTGTTAACGTTCATATCACCATTCCTCTAGTTTCAGTCACACGACAGCACTGCCACTTGGGCATAACGTTCAATTGCACATTAAAAACAGTGATTTGTTAACGTTCATATCACCATTCCTCTAGTTTCAGTCACTTGGCAGCACTGTCACTTGGGCATAAAATTCAATTGCACATTAAAAACAGTGATTTGTTAACGTTCACATCACCACTCCTCTAGTTTCAGTCACGTGGCAGCACAGCCACTTGGGCATAACGTTCAATTGCACATTAGAAACAGTGATTTGTTAACGTTCATATCACCATTCCTCTAGTTTCAGTCACTTGGCAGCACTGTCACTTGGGCGTAACGTTCAATTGCACATTAAAAACAGTGATTTGAAATGTTCACATCACCACTCCTCTAGTTTCAGTCACGTGGCAGCACAGCCACTTGGGCATAACGTTCAATTGCACATTAGAAACAGTGATTTGTTAACGTTCATATCACCATTCCTCTAGTTTCAGTCACTTGGCAGCACTGTCACTTGGGCATAACGTTCAATTGCACATTAAAAACAGTGATTTGCTAACGTTCACATCACCACTCCTCTAGTTTCAGTCACGTGGCAGCACAGCCACTTGGGCATAACGTTCAATTGCACATTAAAAACAGTGATTTGTTAACGTTCATATCACCATTCCTCTAGTTTCAGTCACGTGGCAGCACTGTCACTTGAGCATAACGTTCAATTGCACATTAAAAACAGTGATTTGTTAACGTTCATATCACCATTCCTCTAGTTTCAGTCACGTGGCAGCACTGTCGTTTGGGCATAACGTTCAATTGCACATTAAAAACAGTGATTTGTTAACGTTCATATAACCATTCCTCTAGTTTCAGTCGCACGACAGCACTGCCACTTGGGCATAACGTTCAATTGCACATTAAAAACAGTGATTTGTTAACGTTCATATCACCATTCCTCTAGTTTCAGTCACTTGGCAGAACTGTCACTTGGGCATAACGTTCAATTGCACATTAAAAACAGTGATTTGTTAACGTTCACATCACCACTCCTCTAGTTTCAGTCACGTGGCAGCACAGCCACTTGGGCATAACGTTCAATTGCACATTAAAAACAGTGATTTGTTAACGTTCATATCACCATTCCTCTAGTTTCAGTCACGTGGCAGCACTGTCACTTGAGCATAACGTTCAATTGCACATTAAAAACTGTGATTTGTTAACGTTCATATCACCATTCCTCTAGTTTGAGTCACGTGGCAGCACTGCCACTTGGGCATAACGTTCAATTGCACATTAAAAACAGTGAATTGTTAACGTTCATATCACCATTCCTCTAGTTTCAGTCACGTGGCAGCACTCTCACTTGAGCATAACGTTCAAGTCCACTTAAAAACAGTGATTTGTTAACGTTCATATCACCATTCCTCTAGTTTCACTCACGTGTCAGCACTGTCACTTGACCATAACGTTCAATTGCACATTAAAACAGTGATTTGTTAACGTTCATATCACCATTCCTCTAGTTTCAGTCACGTGGCAGCAGAGCCACTTGAGCATAACGTTCAATTGCACATTAAAAACAGTGATTTGTTAAGTTTCATATCACCATTCCTCTAGTTTCAGTCACGTGGCAGCACTGCCGCTTGGGCATAACGTTCAATTGCACATTAAAACAGTGATTTGTTAACGTTCATATCACCACTCGTCTAGTTCCAGTCACTTGGCAGCACTGTCACTCGTGCATAACGTTCAATTGCCCATTAAACACAGTGATTTGTTAATGTTCATATCACCGTTCCTCTAGATTCAGTCACGTGGCAGAACTCTCACTTGGGCATAACGTTCAATTGCACATTTAAAACAGTGATTTGTTAACGTTAATATCACCATTCCTCTAGTTTCAGTCACGTGGCAGCACTGTAACTTGAGCATAAAGTTCAATTGCACATTAAAAACAGTGATATGTTAACGTTCATATCAGGGGCAGATGACCTCGTAGTTCCGCCCCTTAAAACAACAATAACTAACTAACTAACTACCTAACGTTCATATCACCATTCCTCTAGTTTCAGTCACGTGGCAGCACTGTCGTTTGGGCATAACGTTCAATTGCTCATTAAAAACATTGATTTGTTAACGTTCATATCACCATTCCTGTAGTTTCAGTCACACGACAGCACTGCCACTTGGGCATAACGTTCAATTGCACATTAAAAACAGTGATTTGTTAACGTTCACATCACCACTCCTCTAGTTTCAGTCACGTGGCAGCAATGTCACTTGGGCATAATGTTCAAATGCACATTAAAAACAGTGATTTGTTAATGTTCAAATCACCACTCCTCTTGTTTCAGTCACGTGGCAGCTCCGCCACTTGGGCATAACGTTCAATTGCACATTAAAAACAGTGATTTGTTAAGTTTCATATCACCATTCCTCTAGTTTAAGTCACGTGGCAGCACTACCGCTTGGGCATAACGTTCAATTGCACATTAAAACAGTGATTTGTTAACGTTCATATCACCACTACTCTAGTTTCAGTCACGTGGCAGCTCTGTCACTTGGGCATAACGTTCAATTGCACATTAAAAACAGTGATTTGTTAACGTTCAAAACACCATTCCTCAAGTTTCAGTCTCGTAGCGGCACTGCTATTTGGTCATAACGTTCAATTGCACATTAAAACATTGATTTGTTAACGTTCATATCACCACTCCTCTAGTTTCAATCACGTGGCAGCTCTGTCACTTAGGCATAACGTTCAATTGCACATTAAAACAGTGATTTGTTAACGTTCAAATCACCATTCCTCTAGTTTCAGTCACGTGGCGGCACTGCTACTTGGGCATAACGTTCAATTGCACATTTAAGCAGTGATTTGTTAACTTTCATATCACTATTCCTCTAGTTTCAGTCACGTGGCAGCACTGCCACTTGGGCATAACGTTCAATTGCACATTAAAAACAGTGATTTTTTAACGTTCATATCACCATTCCTCTAGTTTCAGTGACGTGGCAGCACTGTCACTTGAGCATAACGTACAATTGCACATTTAAACAGTGATTTGTTAACGTTCATATCACCATTCCTCTAGTTTCAGTCACGTGGCAGCACTGTCACTTGGGCATAACGTTCAAGTGCACTTAAAAACAGTGATTTGTTAAAGTTCATATCACCATTCCTCTAGTTTCAGTAACGTGGCAGCACTGTCACTTGAGTATAACGTTCAATTGCACATTAAAACAGTGATTTGTTAACGGTCATGTCACCATTCCTCTAGTATCAGTCATGTGGCAGCACCGCCACTTGAGCATAACGTTCAATTGCACATTAAAAACAGTGATTTGTTAACGTTTATACCACCACTCGTCTAGTTTCAGTCACTTGGAAGCACTGTCACTTGGGCATGACGTTCAATTGCACATTAAACCCAGTGATTTGTTAATGTTCATATCACCGTTCCTCTAGATACAGTTACGTGGCAGCACTGTCACTTGGGCATAAAGTACTATTGCACATTAAAAACAGTGATTTGTTAACGTTCATATCACCATTCCTCTAGTTTCAGTCACACGACAGCACTGCCACTTGGGCATAACGTTCAATTGCACATTAAAAACAGTGATTTGTTAACGTTCATATCACCATTCCTCTAGTTTCAGTCACTTGGTAGCACTGTCACTTGGGCATAACGTTCAATTGCACATTAAAAACAGTGTTTTGGTAACGTTCACATCACCACTCCTCTAGTTTCAGTCACGTGGCAGCACAGCCACTTGGGCATAACGTTCAATTGCACATTAAAAACAGTGATTTGTTAACGTTCATATCACCATTCCTCTAGTTTCAGTCACGTGGCAGCACTGTCGCTTGAGCATAACGTTCAATTGCACATTAAAAACAGTGATTTGTTAACGTTCATATCACCATTCCTCTAGTTTCAGTCACGTGGCAGCACTGTCGTTTGGGCATAACGTTCAATTGCACATTAAAAACAGTGATTTGTTAACGTTCATATCACCATTCCTCTAGTTTCAGTCGCACGACAGCACTGCCACTTGGGCATAACGTTCAATTGCACATTAAAAACAGTGATTTGTTAACGTTCATATCACCATTCCTCTAGTTTCAGTCACTTGGCAGAACTGTCACTTGGGCATAACGTTCAATTGCACATTAAAAACAGTGATTTGTTAACGTTCACATCACCACTCCTCTAGTTTCAGTCACGTGGCAGCACAGCCACTTGGGCATAACGTTCAATTGCA
Source organism: Meconema thalassinum (assembly GCA_946902985.2). Classification (NCBI taxonomy): domain Eukaryota; kingdom Metazoa; phylum Arthropoda; class Insecta; order Orthoptera; family Tettigoniidae; genus Meconema; species Meconema thalassinum. The sequence continues at coordinate 53,311,631 of OX336388.2, read as the reverse complement.
CATTAAAAACAGTGATTTGTTAACGTTCATATCACCATTCCTCTAGTTTCAGTCACGTGGCAGCACTGTCACTTGAGCATAACGTTCAATTGCACATTAAAAACTGTGATTTGTTAACGTTCATATCACCATTCCTCTAGTTTGAGTCACGTGGCAGCACTGCCACTTGGGCATAACGTTCAATTGCACATTAAAAACAGTGAATTGTTAACGTTCATATCACCACTCCTCTAGTTTCAGTCACTTGGCAGCACTGTCCCTTGGGCATAACGTTCAATTGCACATTAAAAACAGTCATTTGTTAACGTTCTTATCACCATTCCTCTAGTTTCAGTCACGTGGCAGCACAGCCACCTGGGCATAACGTTCAATTGCACATTAAAAACAGTGATTTGTTAATGTTCATATCACCATTCCTCTAGGTTCAGTCACGTGGCTGAACTGTCTCTTGTGCATAACGTTCAATTGCACATTAAAACAGGGATTTGTTAACGTTCATATCACCATTCCTCTAGTTTCAGTCACGTGGCAGCACTCTCACTTGAGCATAACGTTCAAGTGCACTTAAAAACAGTGATTTGTTAACGTTCATATCACCATTCCTCTAGTTTCACTCACGTGTCAGCACTGTCACTTGACCATAACGTTCAATTGCACATTAAAACAGTGATTTGTTAACGTTCATATCACCATTCCTCTAGTTTCAGTCACGTGGCAGCAGAGCCACTTGAGCATAACGTTCAATTGCACATTAAAAACAGTGATTTGTTAAGTTTCATATCACCATTCCTCTAGTTTCAGTCACGTGGCAGCACTGCCGCTTGGGCATAACGTTCAATTGCACATTAAAACAGTGATTTGTTAACGTTCATATCACCACTCGTCTAGTTCCAGTCACTTGGCAGCACTGTCACTCGTGCATAACGTTCAATTGCCCATTAAACACAGTGATTTGTTAATGTTCATATCACCGTTCCTCTAGATTCAGTCACGTGGCAGCACTCTCACTTGGGCATAACGTTCAATTGCACATTTAAAACAGTGATTTGTTAACGTTAATATCACCATTCCTCTAGTTTCAGTCACGTGGCAGCACTGTAACTTGAGCATAAAGTACAATTGCACATTAAAAACAGTGATATGTTAACGTTCATATCAGGGGCAGATGACCTCGTAGTTCCGCCCCTTAAAACAACAATAACTAACTAACTAACTACCTAACGTTCATATCACCATTCCTCTAGTTTCAGTCACGTGGCAGCACTGTCGTTTGGGCATAACGTTCAATTGCACATTAAAAACATTGATTTGTTAACGTTCATATCACCATTCCTGTAGTTTCAGTCACACATCACTGCCACTTGGGCATAACGTTCAATTGCACATTGAAAACAGTGATTTGTTAACGTTCACATCACCACTCCTCTAGTTTCAGTCACGTGGCAGCAATGTCACTTGGGCATAATGTTCAAATGCACGTTAAAAACAGTGATTTGTTAATGTTCAAATCACCACTCCTCTTGTTTCAGTCACGTGGCAGCTCCGCCACTTGGGCATAACGTTCAATTGCACATTAAAAACAGTGATTTGTTAAGTTTCATATCACCATTCCTCTAGATTCAGTCACGTGGCAGCACTGCCACTTGGGCATAACGTTCAATTGCACATTAAAACAGTGATTTGTTAACGTTCATATCACCACTCCTCTAGTTTCAGTCACGTGGCAGCTCTGTCACTTGGGCATAACGTTCAATTGCACATTAAAAACAGTGATTTGTTAACGTTCAAAACACCATTCCTCAAGTTTCAATCTCGTAGCGCACTGCTATTTGGTCATAACGTTCAATTGCACATTAAAACATTGATTTGTTATCGTTCATATCACCACTCCTCTAGTTTCAATCACGTGGCAGCTCTGTCACTTAGGCATAACGTTCAATTGCACATTAAAACAGTGATTTGTTAACGGACAAATCACCATTCCTCTAGTTTCAGTCACGTGGCGGCACTGCTACTTGGGCATAACGTTCAATTGCACATTTAAACAGTGATTTGTTAACTTTCATATCACCATTCCTCTAGTTTCAGTCACGTGGCAGCACTGCCACTTGGGCATAACGTTCAATTGCACATTAAAAACAGTGATTTGTTAACGTTCATATCACCATTCCTCTAGTTTCAGTGACATGGCAGCACTGTCACTTGAGCATAACGTACAATTGCACATTGTAAACAGTGATTTGTTAACGTTCATATCACCATTCCTCTAGTTTCAGTCACGTGGCAGCACTGTCACTTGAGCATAACGTTCAAGTGCACTTAAAAACAGTGATTTGTTAACGTTCATATCACCATTCCTCTAGTTTCAGTCACGTGGCAGCACTGTCACTTGAGTATAACGTTCAATTGCACATTAAAACAGTGATTTGTTAACGGTCATGTCACCATTCCTCTAGTTTCAGTCACGTGGCAGCACCGCCACTTGAGCATAACGTTCAATTGCACATTAAATACAGTGATTTGTTAACGTTTATACCACCACTCGTCTAGTTTCAGTCACTTGGAAGCACTGTCACTTGTGCATGACGTTCAATTGCACATTAAACCCAGTGATTTTTTAATGTTCATATCACCGTTCCTCTAGATTCAGTTACGTGGCAGCACTGTCACTTGGGCATAAAGTTCTATTGCACATTAAGAACAGTGATTTGTTAACGTTCATATCACCACTCCTCTAGTTTCAGTCACGTGGCAGCACTGTCACTTGAGCATAACGTTCAATTGCACATTAAAAACAGTGATTTGTTAACGTACATATCACCATTCCTCTAGTTTCAGTCAAGTGGCAGCACTGTCACTTGGGAATAACGTTCAATTGCACACTTAAAACAGTGATTTGTTAACGTTCATATCACCATTCCTCTAGTTTCAGTCACGTGGCAGCACTGTCACTTGAGCATAACGTTCAATTGCACATTAAAAACAGTGATTTGTTAACGTTCATATCACCATTCCTCTAGTTTCAGTCACGTGGCAGCACTGTCGTTTGGGCATAACGTCAATTGCACATTAAAACAGTGATTTGTTAACGTTCATATCACCATTCCTCTAGTTTCAGTCACACGACAGCACTGCCACTTGGGCATAACGTTCAATTGCACATTAAAAACATTGATTTGTTAACGTTCATATCACCATTCCTCTAGTTTCAGTCACTTGGCAGCACTGTCACTTGGGCATAAAATTCAATTGCACATTAAAAACAGTGATTTGTTAACGTTCACATCACCACTCCTCTAGTTTCAGTCACGTGGCAGCACAGCCACTTGGGCATAACGATCAATTGCACATTAGAAACAGTGATTTGTTAACGTTCATATCACCCTTCCTCTAGTTTCAGTCACGTGGCAGCACAGCAACTTGGGCATAACGTTCAATTGCACATTAAAAACAGTGATTTGTTAACGTTCATATCACCATTCCTCTAGTTTCAGTCACGGGGCAGCACTGTCACTTGAGCATGACGTTCAATTGCACATTAAAAACTGTGATTTGTTAACGTTCATATCACCATTCCTCTAGTTTCAGTCACGTGGCAGCACTGCCACTTGGGCATAACGTTCAATTGCACATTAAAGACAGTGAATTGTTAACGTTCATATCACCACTCCTCTAGTTTCAGTCACTTGGCAGCACTGTCCCTTGGGCATAACGTTCAATTGCACATTAAAAACAGTGATTTGTTAACGTACATATCACCATTCCTCTAGTTTCAGTCAAGTGGCAGCACTGTCACTTGGGAATAACGTTCAATTGCACACTTAAAACAGTGATTTGTTAACGTTCATATCACCACTCCTCTAGTTTCAGTCACGTGGCAGCACTCTCACTTGGGCATAAAGTTAAATTGCACATTTAAAACAGTGATTTGTTAACGTTAATATCACCATTCCTCTAGTTTCAGTCACGTGGCAGCACTGTAACTTGAGCATAAAGTTCAATTGCACATTAAAAACAGTGATATGTTAACGTTCATATCAGGGGCAGACGACCTCGTAGTTCCGCCCCTTAAAACAACAATAACTAACTAACTAACTACCTAACGTTCATATCACCATTCCTCTAGTTTCAGTCACGTGGCAGCACTGTCGTTTGGGCATAACGTTCAATTGCACATTAAAAACATTGATTTGTTAACGTTCATATCACCATTCCTGTAGTTTCAGTCACACATCACTGCCACTTGGGCATAACGTTCAATTGCACATTAAAAACAGTGATTTGTTAACGTTCACATCACCACTCCTCTAGTTTCAGTCACGTGGCAGCAATGTCACTTGGGCATAATGTTCAAATGCACGTTAAAAACAGTGATTTGTTAATGTTCAAATCACCACTCCTCTTGTTTCAGTCACGTGGCAGCTCCGCCACTTGGGCATAACGTTCAATTGCACATTAAAAACAGTGATTTGTTAAGTTTCATATCACCATTCCTCTAGTTTCAGTCACGTGGCAGCACTGCCACTTGGGCATAACGTTCAATTGCACATTAAAACAGTGATTTGTTAACGTTCATATCACCACTCCTCTAGTTTCAGTCACGTGGCAGCTCTGTCACTTGGGCATAACGTTCAATTGCACATTAAAAACAGTGATTTGTTAACGTTCAAAACACCATTCCTCAAGTTTCAATCTCGTAGCGCACTGCTATTTGGTCATAACGTTCAATTGCACATTAAAACATTGATTTGTTATCGTTCATATCACCACTCCTCTAGTTTCAATCACGTGGCAGCTCTGTCACTTAGGCATAACGTTCAATTGCACATTAAAACAGTGATTTGTTAACGGACAAATCACCATTCCTCTAGTTTCAGTCACGTGGCGGCACTGCTACTTGGGCATAACGTTCAATTGCACATTTAAACAGTGATTTGTTAACTTTCATATCACCATTCCTCTAGTTTCAGTCACGTGGCAGCACTGCCACTTGGGCATAACGTTCAATTGCACATTAAAAACAGTGATTTGTTAACGTTCATATCACCATTCCTCTAGTTTCAGTGACATGGCAGCACTGTCACTTGAGCATAACGTACAATTGCACATTGTAAACAGTGATTTGTTAACGTTCATATCACCATTCCTCTAGTTTCAGTCACGTGGCAGCACTGTCACTTGAGCATAACGTTCAAGTGCACTTAAAAACAGTGATTTGTTAACGTTCATATCACCATTCCTCTAGTTTCAGTCACGTGGCAGCACTGTCACTTGAGTATAACGTTCAATTGCACATTAAAACAGTGATTTGTTAACGGTCATGTCACCATTTCTCTAGTTTCAGTCACGTGGCAGCACCGCCACTTGAGCATAACGTTCAATTGCACATTAAATACAGTGATTTGTTAACGTTTATACCACCACTCGTCTAGTTTCAGTCACTTGGAAGCACTGTCACTTGTGCATGACGTTCAATTGCACATTAAACCCAGTGATTTTTTAATGTTCATATCACCGTTCCTCTAGATTCAGTTACGTGGCAGCACTGTCACTTGGGCATAAAGTTCTATTGCACATTAAGAACAGTGATTTGTTAACGTTCATATCACCACTCCTCTAGTTTCAGTCACGTGGCAGCACTGTCACTTGAGCATAACGTTCAATTGCACATTAAAAACAGTGATTTGTTAACGTACATATCACCATTCCTCTAGTTTCAGTCAAGTGGCAGCACTGTCACTTGGGAATAACGTTCAATTGCACACTTAAAACAGTGATTTGTTAACGTTCATATCACCATTCCTCTAGTTTCAGTCACGTGGCAGCACTGTCACTTGAGCATAACGTTCAATTGCACATTAAAAACAGTGATTTGTTAACGTTCATATCACCATTCCTCTAGTTTCAGTCACGTGGCAGCACTGTCGTTTGGGCATAACGTCAACTGCACATTAAAACAGTGATTTGTTAACGTTCATATCACCATTCCTCTAGTTTCAGTCACACGACAGCACTGCCACTTGGGCATAACGTTCAATTGCACATTAAAAACAGTGATTTGTTAACGTTCATATCACCATTCCTCTAGTTTCAGTCACTTGGCAGCACTGTCACTTGGGCATAAAATTCAATTGCACATTAAAAACAGTGATTTGTTAACGTTCACATCACCACTCCTCTAGTTTCAGTCACGTGGCAGCACAGCCACTTGGGCATAACGATCAATTGCACATTAGAAACAGTGATTTGTTAACGTTCATATCACCCTTCCTCTAGTTTCAGTCACGTGGCAGCACAGCCACTTGGGCATAACGTTCAATTGCACATTAAAAACAGTGATTTGTTAACGTTCATATCACCATTCCTCTAGTTTCAGTCACGGGGCAGCACTGTCACTTGAGCATGACGTTCAATTGCACATTAAAAACTGTGATTTGTTAACGTTCATATCACCATTCCTCTAGTTTCAGTCACGTGGAAGCACTGCCACTTGGGCATAACGTTCAATTGCACATTAAAGACAGTGAATTGTTAACGTTCATATCACCACTCCTCTAGTTTCAGTCACTTGGCAGCACTGTCCCTTGGGCATAACGTTCAATTGCACATTAAAAACAGTCATTTGTTAACGTTCATAACACCATTCCTCTAGTTTCAGTCACGTGGCAGCACAGCCACCTGGGCATAACCTTCAATTGCACATTAAAAACAGTGATTTGTTAACGTTCATATCACCACTCCTCTAGTTTCAGTCACGTGGCAGCTCTGTCACTTGAGCATAACGTTCAAGTAAACTTAAAAACAGTGATTTGTTAACGTTCAAATCACCAATTCACTAGTTTTAGTCACGTGGCAGCACTGTCACTTGAGCATAACGTTCAATTGCACATTAAAAACAGTGTTTTGTTAACGTTCATATCACCATTCCTCTAGCTTCAGTCACGTGTCAGCACTGTCACTTGAGCATAACGTTCAATTGCACTTTAAAAACAGTGATTTGTTAACGTTCATATCACCTTTCCTCTAGTTTCAGTCACGTGGCAGCACTGTCACTTGGGAATAACGTTCGATTGCACATTAAAACAGTGATTTGTTAACGTTCATATCACCACTCCTCTAGTTTCAGTGATGTGGCAGCACTGCCACTTGTGCATAACGTTCAATTGCACATTAAAAACAGTGATTTGTTAACGTTCATATCACCATTCGTCTAGTTTCAGTCACGTGGCAGCACTGTCGTTTGGGCATTACGTTCAATTGCACATTAAAAACAGTGAATTGTTAACGTTCATATCACCACTCCTCTAGTTTCAGTCACGTGGCAGCTCTGTCACTTGGGCATAACGTTCAATTGCACATTAAAACAGTGATTTGTTAACGTTCAAATCACCATTCCTCTAGTTTCAGTCACGTGGCGACACTGTTACTTGGGCATAACGTTCAATTGAACATTTAAACAGTGATTTGTTAACTTTCATATCACCATTCCTCTAGTTTCAATCACGTGGCAGCTCTGTCACTTAGGCATAAAGTTCAATTGCACATTAAAACAGTGATTCGTTAACGTTCAAATCACCATTCCTCTAGTTTCAGTGACGTGGCAGCACTGTCACTTGAGCATAACGTACAATTGCACATTGTAAACAGTGATTTGTTAACGTTCATATCACCACTCCTCTAGTTTCAGTCACGTGGCAGCTCTGTCACTTGGGCATAACGTTCAATTGCACATTAAAAACAGTGATTTGTTAACGTTCAAAACACCATTCCTCAAGTTTCAGTCTCGTAGCGGCACTGCTATTTGGTCATAACGTTCAATTGCACATTTAAAACAGTGATTTGTTAACGTTCATATCACCACTCCTCTAGTTTCAGTCACGTGGCAGCTCTGTCACTTGGGCATAACGTTCAATTGCGCATTAAAACAGTGATTTGTTAACGTTCAAATCACAAATCCTCTAGTTTCAGTCACGTGGCAGCACTGTCACTTGAGCATAAAGTTCAATTGCACATTAAAAACAGTGATTTGTTAACGTTCATATCACCAATCCTCTAGTTTCAGTCACGTGGCTGCACTGTCACTTGGGCATAACGTTCAATTGTACATTAAAAACAGTGATTTGTTAACGTTCATATCACCACTCCTCTAGTTTTAGTCACGTGGCAGCACTGTCACTTGAGCATAACGTTCAATTGCACATTAAAAACAGTGATTTGTTAACGTTCATATCACCATTCCTCTAGTTTCAGTCAAGTGGCAGCACTGTCACTTGAGCATAACGTTCAATTGCACATTAAAACAGTGATTTTTAACGTTCATATCACCATTCCTGTAGTTTCAGTCAAGTGGCAGCACTGTCACTTGGGCATAACGTTCAATTGAACACTTAAAACAGTAATTTGTTAACGTTCATATCACCATTCCTCTAGTTTCAGTCACGTGGCAGCACTGTCACTTGAGCATAACGTCAAATTGCACATTAAAAACAGTGATTTGTTAACGTTCATATCACCATTCCTCTAGTTTCAGTCATGTGGCAGCACTGTCGTTTGGGCATAACGTTCAATTGCACATTAAAAACAGTGATTTGTTAACGTTCATATCACCATTCCTCTAGTTTCAGTCACACGACAGCACTGCCACTTGGGCATAACGTTCAATTGCACATTAAAAATAGTGATTTGTTAAGGATCATATCACCATTCCTCTAGTTTCAGTCACTTGGCAGCACTGTCACATAGGCATAACGTTCAATTGCACATTAAAAACAGTGATTTGTTAACGTTCACATCACCACTCCTCTAGTTTCAGTCACGTGGCAGCACAGCCACTTGGGCATAACGTTCAATTGCACATAAGAAACAGTGATTTGTTAACGTTCATATCACCATTCCTCTAGTTTCAGTCACTTGGCAGCACTGTCACTTGGGCGTAACGTTCAATTGCACATTAAAAACAGTGATTTGTTAACGTTCACATCACCACTCCTCCAGTTTCAGTCACGTGGCAGCACTGCCACTTGGGCATAACGTTCAATTGCACATAAAAGACAGTGAATTTTTAACGTTAATATCACCATTCCTCTAGTTTCAGTCACGGGGCAGCACTGTCACTTGAGCATGACGTTCAATTGCCCATTAAACACAGTGATTTGTTAATGTTCATATCACCGTTCCTCTAGATTCAGTCACGTGGCAGCACTCTCACTTGGGCATAAAGTTCAATTGCACATTTAAAACAGTGATTTGTTAACGTTAATATCACCATTCCTCTAGTTTCAGTCACGTGGCAGCACTGTAACTTGAGCATAAATTTCAATTGCACATTAAAAACAGTGATATGTTAACGTTCATATCAGGGGCAGATGACCTCGTAGTTCCGCCCCTTAAAACAACAATAACTAACTAACTACCTAACGTTCATATCACCATTCCTCTAGTTTCAGTCACGTGGCAGCACTGTCGTTTGGGCATAACGTTCAATTGCACATTAAAAACATTGATTTGTTAACGTTCATATCACCATACCTGTAGTTTCAGTCACACGACATCACTGCCACTTGGGCATAACGTTCAATTGCACATTAAAAACAGTGATTTGTTAACGTTCACATCACCACTCCTCTAGTTTCAGTCACGTGGCAGCAATGTCACTTGGGCATAATGTTCAAATGCACGTTAAAAACAGTGATTTGTTAATGTTCAAATCACCACTCCTCTTGTTTCAGTCACGTGGCAGCTCCGCCACTTGGGCATAACGTTCAATTGCACATTAAAAACAGTGATTTGTTAAGTTTCATATCACCATTCCTCTAGTTTCAGTCACGTGGCTGCACTGCCACTTGGGCATAACGTTCAATTGCACATTAAAACAGTGATTTGTTAACGTTCATATCACCACTCCTCTAGTTTCAGTCACGTGGCAGCTCTGTCACTTGGGCATAACGTTCAATTGCACATTAAAAACAGTGATTTGTTAACGTTCAAAACACCATTCCTCAAGTTTTAATCTCGTAGCGGCACTGCTATTTGGTCATAACGTTCAATTGCACATTAAAACATTGATTTGTTAACGTTCATATCACCACTCCTCTAGTTTCAATCACGTGGCAGCTCTGTCACTTAGGCATAACGTTCAATTGCACATTAAAACAGTGATTTGTTAACGTTCAAATCACCATTCCTCTAGTTTCAGTCACGTGGCGGCACTGCTACTTGTGCATAACGTTCAATTGCACATTTAAACAGTGATTTGTTAACTTTCATATCACCATTCCTCTAGTTTCAGTCACGTGGCAGCACTGCCACTTGGGCATAAAGTTCAATTACACATTAAAAACAGTGATTTGTTAACGTTCATATCACCATTCCTCTAGTTTCAGTGACGTGGCAGCACTGTCACTTGAGCATAACATACAATTGCACATTGTAAACAGTGATTTGTTAACGTTCATATCACCATTCCTCTAGTTTCAGTCACGTGGCAGCACTGTCACTTGAGCATAACGTTCAAGTGCACTTAAAAACAGTGATTTGTTAACGTTCATATCACCATTCCTCTAGTTTCAGTCACGTGGCAGCACTGTCACTTGAGCATAACGTTCAATTGCACATTAAAACAGTGATTTGTTAACGGTCATGTCACCATTCCTCTAGTTTCAGTCACGTGGCAGCACCGCCACTTGAGCATAACGTTCAATTGCACATTAAAAACAGTGATTTGTTAACGTTTATACCACCACTCGTCTAGTTTCAGTCACTTGGAAGCACTGTCACTTGTGCATGACGTTCAATTGCACATTAAACCCAGTGATTTGTTAATGTTCATATCACCGTTCCTCTAGATTCAGTTACGTGGCAGCACTGTCACTTGGGCATAAAGTTCTATTGCACATTAAAAACAGTGATTTGTTAACGTTCATATCACCACTCCTCTAGTTTCAGTCACGTGGCAGCTCTGTCACTTGGGCATAACGTTCAATTGCGCATTAAAACAGTGATTTGTTAACGTTCAAATCACAAATCCTCTAGTTTCAGTCACGTGGCAGCACTGTCACTTGAGCATAAAGTTCAATTGCACATTAAAAACAGTGATTTGTTAACGTTCATATCACCAATCCTCTAGTTTCAGTCACGTGGCTGCACTGTCACTTGGGCATAACGTTCAATTGTACATTAAAAACAGTGATTTGTTAACGTTCATATCACCACTCCTCTAGTTTTAGTCACGTGGCAGCACTGTCACTTGAGCATAACGTTCAATTGCACATTAAAAACAGTGATTTGTTAACGTTCATATCACCATTCCTCTAGTTTCAGTCAAGTGGCAGCACTGTCATTTGAGCATAACGTCAAATTGCACATTAAAAACAGTGATTTGTTAACGTTCATATCACCATTCCTCTAGTTTCAGTCATGTGGCAGCACTGTCGTTTGGGCATAACGTTCAATTGCACATTAAAAACAGTGATTTGTTAACTTTCATATCACCATTCCTCTAGTTTCAGTCACGTGGCAGCACTGCCACTTGGGCATAAAGTTCAATTACACATTAAAAACAGTGATTTGTTAACGTTCATATCACCATTCCTCTAGTTTCAGTGACGTGGCAGCACTGTCACTTGAGCATAACATACAATTGCACATTGTAAACAGTGATTTGTTAACGTTCATATCACCATTCCTCTAGTTTCAGTCACGTGGCAGCACTGTCACTTGAGCATAACGTTCAAGTGCACTTAAAAACAGTGATTTGTTAACGTTCATATCACCATTCCTCTAGTTTCAGTCACGTGGCAGCACTGTCACTTGAGCATAACGTTCAATTGCACATTAAAACAGTGATTTGTTAACGGTCATGTCACCATTCCTCTAGTTTCAGTCACGTGGCAGCACCGCCACTTGAGCATAACGTTCAATTGCACATTAAAAACAGTGATTTGTTAACGTTTATACCACCACTCGTCTAGTTTCAGTCACTTGGAAGCACTGTCACTTGTGCATGACGTTCAATTGCACATTAAACCCAGTGATTTGTTAATGTTCATATCACCGTTCCTCTAGATTCAGTTACGTGGCAGCACTGTCACTTGGGCATAAAGTTCTATTGCACATTAAAAACAGTGATTTGTTAACGTTCATATCACCACTCCTCTAGTTTCAGTCACGTGGCAGCTCTGTCACTTGGGCATAACGTTCAATTGCGCATTAAAACAGTGATTTGTTAACGTTCAAATCACAAATCCTCTAGTTTCAGTCACGTGGCAGCACTGTCACTTGAGCATAAAGTTCAATTGCACATTAAAAACAGTGATTTGTTAACGTTCATATCACCAATCCTCTAGTTTCAGTCACGTGGCTGCACTGTCACTTGGGCATAACGTTCAATTGTACATTAAAAACAGTGATTTGTTAACGTTCATATCACCACTCCTCTAGTTTTAGTCACGTGGCAGCACTGTCACTTGAGCATAACGTTCAATTGCACATTAAAAACAGTGATTTGTTAACGTTCATATCACCATTCCTCTAGTTTCAGTCAAGTGGCAGCACTGTCATTTGAGCATAACGTCAAATTGCACATTAAAAACAGTGATTTGTTAACGTTCATATCACCATTCCTCTAGTTTCAGTCATGTGGCAGCACTGTCGTTTGGGCATAACGTTCAATTGCACATTAAAAACAGTGATTTGTTAACGTTCATATCACCATTCCTCTAGTTTCAGTCACACGACAGCACTGCCACTTGGGCATAACGTTCAATTGCACATTAAAAATAGTGATTTGTTAAGGATCATATCACCATTCCTCTAGTTTCAGTCACTTGGCAGCACTGTCACATGGGCATAACGTTCAATTGCACATTAAAAACAGTGATTTGTTAACGTTCCCATCACCACTCCTCTAGTTTCAGTCACGTGGCAGCACAGCCACTTGGGCATAACGTTCAATTGCACATAAGAAACAGTGATTTTTTAACGTTCATATCACCATTCCTCTAGTTTCAGTCACTTGGCAGCACTGTCACTTGGGCGTAACGTTCAATTGCACATTAAAAACAGTGATTTGTTAACGTTCACATCACCACTCCTCCAGTTTCAGTCACGTGGCAGCACTGCCACTTGGGCATAACGTTCAATTGCACATTAAAGACAGTGAATTTTTAACGTTAATATCACCATTCCTCTAGTTTCAGTCACGGGGCAGCACTGTCACTTGAGCATGACGTTCAATTGCCCATTAAACACAGTGATTTGTTAATGATCACCGTTCCTCTAGATTCAGTCACGTGGCAGCACTCTCACTTGGGCATAAAGTTCAATTGCACATTTAAGACAGTGATTTGTTAACGTTAATATCACCATTCCTCTAGTTTCAGTCACGTGGCAGCACTGTAACTTGAGCATAAAGTTCAATTGCACATTAAAAACAGTGATATGTTAACGTTCATATCAGGGGCAGATGACCTCGTAGTTCCGCCCCTTAAAACAACAATAACTAACTAACTACCTAACGTTCATATCACCATTCCTCTAGTTTCAGTCACGTGGCAGCACTGTCGTTTGGGCATAACGTTCAATTGCACATTAAAAACATTGATTTGTTAACGTTCATATCACCATTCCTGTAGTTTCAGTCACACGACATCACTGCCACTTGGGCATAACGTTCAATTGCACATTAAAAACAGTGATTTGTTAACGTTCACATCACCACTCCTCTAGTTTCAGTCACGTGGCAGCAATGTCACTTGGGCATAATGTTCAAATGCACGTTAAAAACAGTGATTTGTTAATGTTCAAATCACCACTCCTCTTGTTTCAGTCACGTGGCAGCTCCGCCACTTGGGCATAACGTTCAATTGCACATTAAAAACAGTGATTTGTTAAGTTTCATATCACCATTCCTCTAGTTTCAGTCACGTGGCAGCACTGCCACTTGGGCACAACGTTCAATTGCACATTAAAACAGTGATTTGTTAACGTTCATATCACCACTCCTCTAGTTTCAGTCACGTGGCAGCTCTGTCACTTGGGCATAACGTTCAATTGCACATTAAAAACAGTGATTTGTTAACGTTCAAAACACCATTCCTCAAGTTTCAATCTCGTAGCGGCACTGCTATTTGGTCATAACGTTCAATTGCACATTAAAACATTGATTTGTTAACGTTCATATCACCACTCCTCTAGTTTCAATCACGTGGCAGCTCTGTCACTTAGGCATAACGTTCAATTGCACATTAAAACAGTGATTTGTTAACGTTCAAATCACCATTCCTCTAGTTTCAGTCACGTGGCGGCACTGCTACTTGGGCATAACGTTCAATTGCACATATAAACAGTGATTTGTTAACTTTCATATCACCATTCCTCTAGTTTCAGTCACGTGGCAGCACTGCCACTTGGGCATAAAGTTCAATTACACATTAAAAACAGTGATTTGTTAACGTTCATATCACCATTCCTCTAGTTTCAGTGACGTGGCAGCACTGTCACTTGAGCATAACGTACAATTGCACATTGTAAACAGTGATTTGTTAACGTTCATATCACCATTCCTCTAGTTTCAGTCACGTGGCAGCACTGTCACTTGAGCATAACGTTCAAGTGCACTTAAAAACAGTGATTTGTTAACGTTCATATCACCATTCCTCTAGTTTCAGTCACGTGGCAGCACTGTCACTTGAGTATAACGTTCAATTGCACATTAAAACAGTGATTTGTTAACGGTCATGTCACCATTCCTCTAGTTTCAGTCACGTGGCAGCACCGCCACTTGAGCATAACGTTCAATTGCACATTAAAAACAGTGATTTGTTAACGTTTATACCACCACTCGTCTTGTTTCAGTCACGTGGCAGCACTGTCACTTGAGCATAACGTTCAATTGCACATTAAAAACAGTGATTTGTTAACGTTCATATCACCATTCCTCTAGTTTCAGTCAAGTGGCAGCACTGTCACTTGGGAATAACGTTCAATTGCACACTTAAAACAGTGATTTGTTAACGTTCATATCACCATTCCTCTAGTTTCAGTCACGTGGCAGCACTGTCACTTGAGCATAACGTTCAATTGCACATTAAAAACAGTGATTTGTTAACGTTCATATCACCATTCCTCTAGTTTCAGTCACGTGGCAGCACTGTCGTTTGGGCATAACGTCAATTGCACATTAAAAACAGTGATTTGTTAACGTTCATATCACCATTCCTCTAGTTTCAGTCACACGACAGCACTGCCACTTGGGCATAACGTTCAATTGCACATTAAAAACAGTGATTTGTTAACGTTCATATCACCATTCCTCTAGTTTCAGTCATTTGGCAGCACTGTCACTTGGGCATAAAATTCAATTGCACATTAAAAACAGTGATTTGTTAACGTTCACATCACCACTCCTCTAGTTTCAGTCACGTGGCAGCACAGCCACTTGGGCATAACGTTCAATTGCACATTAGAAACAGTGATTTGTTAACGTTCATATCACCATTCCTCTAGTTTCAGTCGCTTGGCAGCACTGTCACTTGGGCGTAACGTTCAATTGCACATTAAAAACAGTGATTTGAAATGTTCACATCACCACACCTCTAGTTTCAGTCACGTGGCAGCACAGCCACTTGGGCATAACGTTCAATTGCACATTAAAAACAGTGATTTGTTAACGTTCATATCACCATTCCTCTAGTTTCAGTCACGGGGCAGCACTGTCACTTGAGCATGACGTTCAATTGCACATTAAAAACTGTGATTTGTTAACGTTCATATCACCATTCCTCTAGTTTCAGTCACGTGGCAGCACTGCCACTTGGGCATAACGTTCAATTGCACATTAAAGACAGTGAATTGTTAACGTTCATATGACCACTCCTCTAGTTTCAGTCACTTGGCAGCACTGTCCCTTGGGCATAACGTTCAATTGCACATTAAAAACAGTCATTTTTTAACGTTCATATCACCATTCCTCTAGTTTCAGTCACGTGGCAGCACAGCCACCTGGGCATAACCTTCAATTGCACATTAAAAACAGTGATTTGTTAACGTTCATATCACCACTCCTCTAGTTTCAGTCACGTGGCAGCTCTGTCACTTGAGCATAACGTTCAAGTAAACTTAAAAACAGTGATTTGTTAACGTTCAAATCACCAATCCTCTAGTTTTAGTCACGTGGCAGCACTGTCACTTGAGCATAACGTTCAATTGCACATTAAAAACAGTGATTTGTTAACGTTCATATCACCATTCCTCTAGCTTCAGACACGTGTCAGCACTGTCAATTGAGCATAATGTTCAATTGCACTTTAAAAACAGTGATTTGGTAACGTTCATATCACCATTCCTCTAGTTTCAGTCACGTGGCAGCACTGTCACTTGGGAATAACGTTCAATTGCACATTAAAAACAGTGATTTGTTAACGTTCATATCACCACTCCTCTAGTTTCAGTGATGTGGCATCACTGCCACTTGTGCATAACGTTCAATTGCACATTAAAAACAGTGATTTGTTAACGTTCATATCACCGTTCGTCTAGTTTCAGTCAGGTGGCAGCACTGTCGTTTGGGCATAACGTTCAATTGCACATTAAAAACAGTGAATTGTTAACGTTCATATCACCACTCCTCTAGTTTTAGTCACGTGGCAGCTCTGTCACTTGGGCATAACGTTCAATTGCACATTAAAACAGTGATTTGTTAACGTTCAAATCACCATTCCTCTAGTTTCAGTCACGTGGCGACACTGCTACTTGGGCATAACGTTCAATTGAACATTTAAACAGTGATTTGTTAACGTTCATATCACCACTCCTCTAGTTTCAGTCACGTGGCAGCTCTGTCACTTGGGCATAACGTTCAATTGCACATTAAAAACAGTGATTTTTTAACGTTCAAAACACCATTCCTCAAGTTTCAGTCTCGTAGCGGCACTGCTATTTGGTCATAACGTTCAATTGCACATTTAAAACAGTGATTTGTTAACGTTCATATCACCACTCCTCTAGTTTCAGTCACGTGGCAGCTCTGTCACTTGGGCATAACGTTCAATTGCGCATTAAAACAGTGATTTGTTAACGCTCAAATCACAAATCCTCTAGTTTCAGTCACGTGGCAGCACTGTCACTTGAGCATAAAGTTCAATTGCACATTAAAAACAGTGATTTGTTAACGTTCATATCACCAATCCTCTAGTTTCAGTCACGTGGCAGCACTGTCACTTGGGCATAACGTTCAATTGTACATTAAAAACAGTGATTTCTTAACGTTCATATCACCACTCCTCTAGTTTTAGTCACGTGGCAGCACTGTCACTTGAGCATAACGTTCAATTGGACATTAAAAACAGTGATTTGTTAACGTTCATATTACCATTCCTCTAGTTTCAGTCAAGTGGCAGCACTGTCACTTGAGCATAACGTTCAATTGCACATTAAAACAGTGATTTTTAACGTTCATATCTCCATTCCTGTAGTTTCAGTCAAGTGGCAGCACTGTCACTTGGGCATAACGTTCAATTGCACACTTAAAACAGTGATTTGTTAACGTTCATATCACCATTCCTCTAGTTTCAGTCACGTGGCAGCACTGTCACTTGAGCATAACGTCAAATTGCACATTAAAAACAGTGACTTGTTAACGTTCATATCACCATTCCTCTAGTTTCAGTCACGTGGCAGCACTGTCGTTTGGGCATAACGTTCAATTGCACATTAAAAACAGTGATTTGTTAACGTTCACATCACCACACCTCTAGTTTCAGTCACGTGGCAGCACAGCCACTTGGGCATAACGTTCAATTGCACATTAAAAACAGTGATTTGTTAACGTTCATATCACCATTCCTCTAGTTTCAGTCACGGGGCAGCACTGTCACTTGAGCATGACGTTCAATTGCACATTAAAAACTGTGATTTGTTAACGTTCATATCACCATTCCTCTAGTTTCAGTCACGTGGCAGCACTGCCACTTGGGCATAACGTTCAATTGCACATTAAAGACAGTGAATTGTTAACGTTCATATCACCACTCCTCTAGTTTCAGTCACTTGGCAGCACTGTCCCTTGGGCATAACGTTCAATTGCACATTAAAAACAGTCATTTGTTAACGTTCATATCACCATTCCTCTAGTTTCAGTCACGTGGCAGCACAGCCACCTGGGCATAACCTTCAATTGCACATTAAAAACAGTGATTTGTTAACGTTCATATCACCACTCCTCTAGTTTCAGTCACGTGGCAGCTCTGTCACTTGAGCATAACGTTCAAGTAAACTTAAAAACAGTGATTTGTTAATGTTCAAATCACCAATCCTCTAGTTTTAGTCACGTGGCAGCACTGTCACTTGAGCATAACGTTCAATTGCACATTAAAAACAGTGTTTTGTTAACGTTCATATCACCATTCCTCTAGCTTCAGTCACGTGTCAGCACTGTCACTTGAGCATAACGTTCAATTGCACTTTAAAAACAGTGATTTGTTAACGTTCATATCACCTTTCCTCTAGTTTCAGTCACGTGGCAGCACTGTCACTTGGGAATAACGTTCAATTGCACATTAAAAACAGTGATTTGTTAACGTTCATATCACCACTCCTCTAGTTTCAGTGATGTGGCAGCACTGCCACTTGTGCATAACGTTCAATTGCACATTAAAAACAGTGATTTGTTAACGTTCATATCACCATTCGTCTAGTTTCAGTCACGTGGCAGCACTGTCGTTTGGGCATAACGTTCAATTGCACATTAAAAACAGTGAATTGTTAACGTTCATATCACCACTCCTCTAGTTTCAGTCACGTGGCAGCTCTGTCACTTGGGCATAACGTTCAATTGCACATTAAAACAGTGATATGTTAACGTTCAAATCACCATTCCTCTAGTTTCAGTCACGTGGAGACACTGCTACTTGGGCATAACGTTCAATTGAACATTTAAACAGTGATTTGTTAACTTTCATATCACCATTCCTCTAGTTTCAATCACGTGGCAGCTCTGTCACTTAGGCATAAAGTTCAATTACACATTAAAACAGTGATTCGTTAACGTTCAAATCACCATTCCTCTAGTTTCAGTGACGTGGCAGCACTGTCACTTGAGCATAACGTACAATTGCACATTGTAAACAGTGATTTGTTAACTTTCATATCACCACTCCTCTAGTTTCAGTCACGTGGCAGCTCTGTCACTTGGGCATAACGTTCAATTGCACATTAAAAACAGTGATTTGTTAACGTTCAAAACACCATTCCTCAAGTTTCAGTCTCGTAGCGGCACTGCTATTTGGTCATAACGTTCAATTGCACATTTAAAACAGTGATTTGTTAACGTTCATATCACCACTCCTCTAGTTTCAGTCACGTGGCAGCTCTGTCACTTGGGCATAACGTTCAATTGCGCATTAAAACAGTGATTTGTTAACGTTCAAATCACAAATCCTCTAGTTTCAGTCACGTGGCAGCACTGTCACTTGAGCATAAAGTTCAATTGCACATTAAAAACAGTGATTTGTTAACGTTCATATCACCAATCCTCTAGTTTCAGTCACGTGGCAGCACTGTCACTTGGGCATAACGTTCAATTGTACATTAAAAACAGTGATTTGTTAACGTTCATATCACCACTCCTCTAGTTTTAGTCACGTGGCAGCACTGTCACTTGAGCATAACGTTCAATTGCACATTAAAAACTGTGATTTGTTAACGTTCATATCACCATTCCTCTAGTTTAGGTCAAGTGGCAGCACTGTCACTTGAGCATAACGTTCAATTACACATTAAAACAGTGATTTTTAACGTTCATATCACCATTCCTGTAGTTTCAGTCAAGTGGCAGCACTGTCACTTGGGCGTAACGTTCAATTGAACACTTAAAACAGTGATTTGTTAACGTTCATATCACCATTCTTCTAGTTTCAGTCACGTGGCAGCACTGTCACTTGAGCATAACGTCAAATTGCACATTAAAAACAGTGATTTGTTAACGTTCATATCGCCAATCCTCTAGTTTCAGTCACGTGGCAGAACTGTCGTTTGGGCATAACGTTCAATTGCACATTAAAAACAGTGATTTGTTAACGTTCATATCACCATTCCTCTAGTTTCAGTCACACGACAGCACTGCCACTTGGGCATAACGTTCAATTGCACATTAAAAACAGTGATTTGTTAACGTTCACATCACCACTCCTCTAGTTTCAGTCACGTGGCAGCACAGCCACTTGGGCATAACGTTCAATTGCACATTAAAAACAGTGATTTGTTAACGTTCATATCACCATTCCTCTAGTTTCAGTCACGTGGCAGCACTGTCACTTGAGCATAACGTTCAATTGCACATTAAAAACAGTGATTTGTTAACGTTCATATCGCCAATCCTCTAGTTTCAGTCACGTGGCAGAACTGTCGTTTGGGCATAACGTTCAATTGCACATTAAAAACAGTGATTTGTTAACGTTCATATCACCATTCCTCTAGTTTCAGTCACACGACAGCACTGCCACTTGGGCATAACGTTCAATTGCACATTAAAAACAGTGATTTGTTAACGTTCATATCACCATTCCTCTAGTTTCAGTCACGGGGCAGCACTGTCACTTGAGCATGACGTTCAATTGCACATTAAAAACTGTGATTTGTTAACGTTCATATCACCATTCCTCTAGTTTCAGTCACGTGGCAGCACTGCCACTTGGGCATAACGTTCAATTGCACATTAAAGACAGTGAATTGTTAACGTTCATATCACCACTCCTCTAGTTTCAGTCACTTGGCAGCACTGTCCCTTGGGCATAACGTTCAATTGCACATTAAAAACAGTCATTTGTTAACGTTCATATCACCATTCCTCTAGTTTCAGTCACGTGGCAGCACAGCCACCTGGGCATAACCTTCAATTGCACATTAAAAACAGTGATTTGTTAACGTTCATATCACCACTCCTCTAGTTTCAGTCACGTGGCAGCTCTGTCACTTGAGCATAACGTTCAAGTAAACTTAAAAACAGTGATTTGTTAACGTTCAAATCACCAATCCTCTAGTTTTAGTCACGTGGCAGCACTGTCACTTGAGCATAACGTTCAATTGCACATTAAAAACAGTGTTTTGTTAACGTTCATATCACCATTCCTCTAGCTTCAGTCACGTGTCAGCACTGTCACTTGAGCATAACGTTCAATTGCACTTTAAAAACAGTGATTTGTTAACGTTCATATCACCTTTCCTCTAGTTTCAGTCACGTGGCAGCACTGTCACTTGGGAATAACGTTCAATTGCACATTAAAAACAGTGATTTGTTAACGTTCATATCACCACTCCTCTAGTTTCAGTGATGTGGCAGCACTGCCACTTGTGCATAACGTTCAATTGCACATTAAAAACAGTGATTTGTTAACGTTCATATCACCATTCGTCTAGTTTCAGTCACGTGGCAGCACTGTCGTTTGGGCATAACGTTCAATTGCACATTAAAAACAGTGAATTGTTAGCGTTCATATCACCACTCCTCTAGTTTCAGTCACGTGGCAGCTCTGTCACTTGGGCATAACGTTCAATTGCACATTAAAACAGTGATTTGTTAACGTTCAAATCACCATTCCTCTAGTTTCAGTCACGTGGCGACACTGCTACTTGGGCATAACGTTCAATTGAACATTTAAACAGTGATTTGTTAACTTTCATATCACCATTCCTCTAGTTTCAATCACGTGGCAGCTCTGTCACTTAGGCATAAAGTTCAATTACACATTAAAACAGTGATTCGTTAACGTTCAAATCACCATTCCTCTAGTTTCAGTGACGTGGCAGCACTGTCACTTGAGCATAACGTACAATTGCACATTGTAAACAGTGATTTGTTAACGTTCATATCACCACTCCTCTAGTTTCAGTCACGTGGCAGCTCTGTCACTTGGGCATAACGTTCAATTGCACATTAAAAACAGTGATTTTTTAACGTTCAAAACACCATTCCTCAAGTTTCAGTCTCGTAGCGGCACTGCTATTTGGTCATAACGTTCAATTGCACATTTAAAACAGTGATTTGTTAACGTTCATATCACCACTCCTCTAGTTTCAGTCACGTGGCAGCTCTGTCACTTGGGCATAACGTTCAATTGCGCATTAAAACAGTGATTTGTTAACGTTCAAATCACAAATCCTCTAGTTTCAGTCACGTGGCAGCACTATCACTTGAGCATAAAGTTCAATTGCACATTAAAAACAGTGATTTGTTAACGTTCATATCACCAATCCTCTAGTTTCAGTCACGTGGCAGCACTGTCACTTGGGCATAACGTTCAATTGTACATTAAAAACAGTGATTTGTTAACGTTCATATCACCACTCCTCTAGTTTTAGTCACGTGGCAGCACTGTCACTTCAGCATAACGTTCAATTGCACATTAAAAACTGTGATTTGTTAACGTTCATATCACCATTCCTCTAGTTTCAGTCAAGTGGCAGCACTGTCACTTGAGCATAACGTTCAATTACACATTAAAACAGTGATTTTTAACGTTCATATCACCATTCCTGTAGTTTCAGTCAAGTGGCAGCACTGTCACTTGGGCGTAACGTTCAATTGAACACTTAAAACAGTGATTTGTTAACGTTCATATCACCATTCTTCTAGTTTCAGTCACGTGGCAGCACTGTCACTTGAGCATAACGTCAAATTGCACATTAAAAACAGTGATTTGTTAACGTTCATATCGCCAATCCTCTAGTTTCAGTCACGTGGCAGAACTGTCGTTTGGGCATAACGTTCAATTGCACATTAAAAACAGTGATTTGTTAACGTTCATATCACCATTCCTCTAGTTTCAGTCACACGACAGCACTGCCACTTGGGCATAACGTTCAATTGCACATTAAAAACAGTGATTTGTTAACGTTCACATCACCACTCCTCTAGTTTCAGTCACGTGGCAGCACAGCCACTTGGGCATAACGTTCAATTGCACATTAAAAACAGTGATTTGTTAACGTTCATATCACCATTCCTCTAGTTTCAGTCACGTGGCAGCACTGTCACTTGAGCATAACGTTCAATTGCACATTAAAAACAGTGATTTGTTAACGTTCATATCGCCAATCCTCTAGTTTCAGTCACGTGGCAGAACTGTCGTTTGGGCATAACGTTCAATTGCACATTAAAAACAGTGATTTGTTAACGTTCATATCACCATTCCTCTAGTTTCAGTCACACGACAGCACTGCCACTTGGGCATAACGTTCAATTGCACATTAAAATCAGTGATTTGTTAAAGTTCATATCACCATTCCTCTAGTTTCAGTCACTTGGCAGCACTGTCACTTGGGCATAAAATTCAATTGCACATTAAAAACAGTGATTTGTTAACGTTCATATCACCACTCCTCTAGTTTCAGTCACGTGGCAGCACTGTCACTTGAGCATAACGTTCAATTGCACATTAAAAACAGTGATTTGTTAACGTTCATATCACCATTCCTCTAGTTTCAGTCAAGTGGCAGCACTGTCACTTGGGAATAACGTTCAATTGCACACTTAAAACAGTGATTTGTTAACGTTCATATCACCATTCCTCTAGTTTCAGTCACGTGGCAGCACTGTCACTTGAGCATAACGTTCAATTGCACATTAAAAACAGTGATTTGTTAACGTTCATATCACCATTCCTCTAGTTTCAGTCACGTGGCAGCACTGTCGTTTGGGCATAACGTCAATTGCACATTAAAAACAGTGATTTGTTAACGTTCATATCACCATTCCTCTAGTTTCAGTCACACGACAGCACTGCCACTTGGGCATAACGTTCAATTGCACATTAAAAACAGTGATTTGTTAACGTTCATATCACCATTCCTCTAGTTTCAGTCACTTGGCAGCACTGTCACTTGGGCATAAAATTCAATTGCACATTAAAAACAGTGATTTGTTAACGTTCACATCACCACTCCTCTAGTTTCAGTCACGTGGCAGCACAGCCACTTGGGCATAACGTTCAATTGCACATTAGAAACAGTGATTTGTTAACGTTCATATCACCATTCCTCTAGTTTCAGTCACTTGGCAGCACTGTCACTTGGGCGTAACGTTCAATTGCACATTAAAAACAGTGATTTGAAATGTTCACATCACCACACATCTAGTTTCAGTCACGTGGCAGCACAGCCACTTGGGCATAACGTTCAATTGCACATTAAAAACAGTGATTTGTTAACGTTCATATCACCATTCCTCTAGTTTCAGTCACGGGGCAGCACTGTCACTTGAGCATGACGTTCAATTGCACATTAAAAACTGTGATTTGTTAAAGTTCATATCACCATTCCTCTAGTTTCAGTCACGTGGCAGCACTGCCACTTGGGCATAACGTTCAATTGCACATTAAAGACAGTGAATTGTTAACGTTCATATGACCACTCCTCTAGTTTCAGTCACTTGGCAGCACTGTCCCTTGGGCATAACGTTCAATTGCACATTAAAAACAGTCATTTTTTAACGTTCATATCACCATTCCTCTAGTTTCAGTCACGTGGCAGCACAGCCACCTGGGCATAACCTTCAATTGCACATTAAAAACAGTGATTTGTTAACGTTCATATCACCACTCCTCTAGTTTCAGTCACGTGGCAGCTCTGTCACTTGAGCATAACGTTCAAGTAAACTTAAAAACAGTGATTTGTTAACGTTCAAATCACCAATCCTCTAGTTTTAGTCACGTGGCAGCACTGTCACTTGAGCATAACGTTCAATTGCACATTAAAAACAGTGATTTGTTAACGTTCATATCACCATTCCTCTAGCTTCAGACACGTGTCAGCACTGTCAATTGAGCATAATGTTCAATTGCACTTTAAAAACAGTGATTTGGTAACGTTCATATCACCATTCCTCTAGTTTCAGTCACGTGGCAGCACTGTCACTTGGGAATAACGTTCAATTGCACATTAAAAACAGTGATTTGTTAACGTTCATATCACCACTCCTCTAGTTTCAGTGATGTGGCATCACTGCCACTTGTGCATAACGTTCAATTGCACATTAAAAACAGTGATTTGTTAACGTTCATATCACCGTTCGTCTAGTTTCAGTCACGTGGCAGCACTGTCGTTTGGGCATAACGTTCAATTGCACATTAAAAACAGTGAATTGTTAACGTTCATATCACCACTCCTCTAGTTTCAGTCACGTGGCAGCTCTGTCACTTGGGCATAACGTTCAATTGCACATTAAAACAGTGATTTGTTAACGTTCAAATCACCATTCCTCTAATTTCAGTCACGTGGCGACACTGCTACTTGGGCATAACGTTCAATTGAACATTTAAACAGTGATTTGTTAACTTTCATATCACCATTTCTCTAGTTTCAATCACGTGGCAGCTCTGTCACTTAGGCATAACGTTCAATTGCACATTAAAACAGTGATTCGTTAACGTTCAAATCACCATTCCTCTAGTTTCAGTGACGTGGCAGCACTGTCACTTGAGCATAACGTACAATTGCACATTGTAAACAGTGATTTGTTAACGTTCATATCACCACTCCTCTAGTTTCAGTCACGTGGCAGCTCTGTCACTTGGGCATAACGTTCAATTGCACATTAAAAACAGTGATTTTTTAACGTTCAAAACACCATTCCTCAAGTTTCAGTCTCGTAGCGGCACTGCTATTTGGTCATAACGTTCAATTGCACATTTAAAACAGTGATTTGTTAACGTTCATATCACCACTCCTCTAGTTTCAGTCACGTGGCAGCTCTGTCACTTGGGCATAACGTTCAATTGCGCATTAAAACAGTGATTTGTTAACGTTCAAATCACAAATCCTCTAGTTTCAGTCACGTGGCAGCACTGTCACTTGAGCATAAAGTTCAATTGCACATTAAAAACAGTGATTTGTTAACGTTCATATCACCAATCCTCTAGTTTCAGTCACGTGGCAGCACTGTCACTTGGGCATAACGTTCAATTGTACATTAAAAACAGTGATTTCTTAACGTTCATATCACCACTCCTCTAGTTTTAGTCACGTGGCAGCACTGTCACTTGAGCATAACGTTCAATTGCACATTAAAAACAGTGATTTGTTAACGTTCATATTACCATTCCTCTAGTTTCAGTCAAGTGGCAGCACTGTCACTTGAGCATAACGTTCAATTGCACATTAAAACAGTGATTTTTAACGTTCATATCTCCATTCCTGTAGTTTCAGTCAAGTGGCAGCACTGTCACTTGGGCATAACGTACAATTGCACACTTAAAACAGTGATTTGTTAACGTTCATATCCCCATTCCTCTAGTTTCAGTCACGTGGCAGCACTGTCACTTGAGCATAACGTCAAATTGCACATTAAAAACAGTGATTTGTTAACGTTCATATCACCATTCCTCTAGTTTCAGTCACGTGGCAGCACTGTCGTTTGGGCATAACGTTCAATTGCACATTAAAAACAGTGATTTGTTAACGTTCACATCACCACACCTCTAGTTTCAGTCACGTGGCAGCACAGCCACTTGGGCATAATGTTCAATTGCACATTAAAAACAGTGATTTGTTAACGTTCATATCACCATTCCTCTAGTTTCAGTCACGGGGCAGCACTGTCACTTGAGCATGACGTTCAATTGCACATTAAAAACTGTGATTTGTTAACGTTCATATCACCATTCCTCTAGTTTCAGTCACGTGGCAGCACTGCCACTTGGGCATAACGTTCAATTGCACATTAAAGACAGTGAATTGTTAACGTTCATATCACCACTCCTCTAGTTTCAGTCACTTGGCAGCACTGTCCCTTGGGCATAACGTTCAATTGCACATTAAAAACAGTCATTTGTTAACGTTCATATCACCATTCCTCTAGTTTCAGTCACGTGGCAGCACAGCCACCTGGGCATAACCTTCAATTGCACATTAAAAACAGTGATTTGTTAACGTTCATATCACCACTCCTCTAGTTTCAGTCACGTGGCAGCTCTGTCACTTGAGCATAACGTTCAAGTAAACTTAAAAACAGTGATTTGTTAACGTTCAAATCACCAATCCTCTAGTTTTAGTCACGTGGCAGCACTGTCACTTGAGCATAACGTTCAATTGCACATTAAAAACAGTGTTTTGTTAACGTTCATATCACCATTCCTCTAGCTTCAGTCACGTGTCAGCACTGTCACTTGAGCATAACGTTCAATTGCACTTTAAAAACAGTGATTTGTTAACGTTCATATCACCTTTCCTCTAGTTTCAGTCACGTGGCAGCACTGTCACTTGGGAATAACGTTCAAATGCACATTAAAAACAGTGATTTGTTAACGTTCATATCACCACTCCTCTAGTTTCAGTGATGTGGCAGCACTGCCACTTGTGCATAACGTTCAATTGCACATTAAAAACAGTGATTTGTTAACGTTCATATCACCATTCGTCTAGTTTCAGTCACGTGGCAGCACTGTCGTTTGGGCATAACGTTCAATTGCACATTAAAAACAGTGAATTGTTAACGTTCATATCACCATTCCTCTAGTTTCAGTCACGTGGCGACACTGCTACTTGGGCATAACGTTCAATTGAACATTTAAACAGTGATTTGTTAACTTTCTTATCACCATTCCTCTAGTTTCAATCACGTGGCAGCTCTGTCACTTAGGCATAAAGTTCAATTGCACATTAAAACAGTGATTCGTTAACGTTCAAATCACCATTCCTCTAGTTTCAGTGACGTGGCAGCACTGTCACTTGAGCATAACGTACAATTGCACATTGTAAACAGTGATTTGTTAACGTTCATATCACCACTCCTCTAGTTTCAGTCACGTGGCAGCTCTGTCACTTGGGCATAACGTTCAATTGCACATTAAAAACAGTGATTTGTTAACGTTCAAAACACCATTCCTCAAGTTTCAGTCTCGTAGCGGCACTGCTATTTGGTCATAACGTTCAATTGCACATTTAAAACAGTGATTTGTTAACGTTCATATCACCACTCCTCTAGTTTCAGTCACGTGGCAGCTCTGTCACTTGGGCATAACGTTCAATTGCGCATTAAAACAGTGATTTGTTAACGTTCAAATCACAAATCCTCTAGTTTCAGTCACGTGGCAGCACTGTCACTTGAGCATAAAGTTCAATTGCACATTAAAAACAGTGATTTGTTAACGTTCATATCACCAATCCTCTAGTTTCAGTCACGTGGCAGCACTGTCACTTGGGCATAACGTTCAATTGTACATTAAAAACAGTGATTTGTTAACGTTCATATCACCACTCCTCTAGTTTTAGTCACGTGGCAGCACTGTCACTTGAGCATAACGTTCAATTGCACATTAAAAACTGTGATTTGTTAACGTTCATATCACCATTCCTCTAGTTTCAGTCAAGTGGCAGCACTGTCACTTGAGCATAACGTTCAATTACACATTAAAACAGTGATTTTTAACGTTCATATCACCATTCCTGTAGTTTCAGTCAAGTGGCAGCACTGTCACTTGGGCGTAACGTTCAATTGAACACTTAAAACAGTGATTTGTTAACGTTCATATCAACATTCTTCTAGTTTCAGTCACGTGGCAGCACTGTCACTTGAGCATAACGTCAAATTGCACATTAAAAACAGTGATTTGTTAACGTTCATATCGCCAATCCTCTAGTTTCAGTCACGTGGCAGAACTGTCGTTTGGGCATAACGTTCAATTGCACATTAAAAACAGTGATTTGTTAACGTTCATATCACCATTCCTCTAGTTTCAGTCACACGACAGCACTGCCACTTGGGCATAACGTTCAATTGCACATTAAAAACAGTGATTTGTTAACGTTCACATCACCACTCCTCTAGTTTCAGTCACGTGGCAGCACAGCCACTTGGGCATAACGTTCAATTGCACATTAAAAACAGTGATTTGTTAACGTTCATATCACCATTCCTCTAGTTTCAGTCACGTGGCAGCACTGTCACTTGAGCATAACGTTCAATTGCACATTAAAAACAGTGATTTGTTAACGTTCATATCGCCAATCCTCTAGTTTCAGTCACGTGGCAGAACTGTCGTTTGGGCATAACGTTCAATTGCACATTAAAAACAGTGATTTGTTAACGTTCATATCACCATTCCTCTAGTTTCAGTCACACGACAGCACTGCCACTTGGGCATAACGTTCAATTGCACATTAAAATCAGTGATTTGTTAACGTTCATATCACCATTCCTCTAGTTTCAGTCACTTGGCAGCACTGTCACTTGGGCATAAAATTCAATTGCACATTAAAAACAGTGATTTGTTAACGTTCACATCACCACTCCTCTAGTTTCAGTCACGTGGCAGCACAGCCACTTGGGCATAACGTTCAATTGCACATTAGATACAGTGATTTGTTAAAGTTCATATCACCATTCCTCTAGTTTCAGTCACTTGGCAGCACTGTCACTTGGGCGTAACGTTCAATTGCACATTAAAAACAGTGATTTGTTAACGTTCACATCACCACTCCTCCAGTTTCAGTCACGTGGCAGCACTGCCACTTGGGCATAACGTTCAATTGCACATTAAAGACAGTGATTTTTAACGTTAATATCACCATTCCTCTAGTTTCAGTCACGTGGCAGCACTGTAACTTGAGCATAAAGTTCAATTGCACATTAAAAACAGTGATATGTTAACGTTCATATCAGGGGCAGATGACCTCGTAGTTCCGCCCCTTAAAACAACAATAACTAACTAACTACCTAACGTTCATATCACCATTCCTCTAGTTTCAGTCACGTGGCAGCACTGTCGTTTGGGCATAACGTTCAATTGCACATTAAAAACATTGATTTGTTAACGTTCGTATCACCATTCCTGTAGTTTCAGTCACACGACATCACTGCCACTTGGGCATAACGTTCAATTGCACATTAAAAACAGTGATTTGTTAACGTTCACATCACCACTCTTCTAGTTTCAGTCACGTGGCAGCAATGTCACTTGGGCATAATGTTCAAATGCACGTTAAAAACAGTGATTTGTTAATGTTCAAATCACCACTCCTCTTGTTTCAGTCACGTGGCAGCTCCGCCACTTGGGCATAACGTTCAATTGCACACTAAAAACATTGATTTGTTAAGTTTCATATCACCATTCCTCTAGTTTCAATCACGTGGCAGCACTGCCACTTGGGCATAACGTTCAATTGCACATTAAAACAGTGATTTGTTAACGTTCATATCACCACTCCTCTAGTTTCAGTCACGTGGCAGCTCTGTCACTTGGGCATAACGTTCAATTGCACATTAAAAACAGTGATTTGTTAACGTTCAAAACACCATTCCTCAAGTTTCAATCTCGTAGCGGCACTGCTATTTGGTCATAACGTTCAATTGCACATTAAAACATTGATTTGTTAACGTTCATATCACCACTCCTCTAGTTTCAATCACGTGGCAGCTCTGTCACTTAGGCATAACGTTCAATTGCACATTAAAACAGTGATTTGTTAACGTTCAAATCACCATTCCTCTAGTTTCAGTCACGTGGCGGCACTGCTACTTGGGCATAACGTTCAATTGCACATTTAAACAGTGATTTGTTAACTTTCATATCACCATTCCTCTAGTTTCAGTCACGTGGCAGCACTGCCACTTGGGCATAAAGTTCAATTGCACATTAAAAACAGTGATTTGTTAACGTTCATATCACCATTCCTCTAGTTTCAGTGACGTGGCAGCACTGTCAATTGAGCATAACGTACAATTGCACATTGTAAACAGTGATTTGTTAACGTTCATATCACCATTCCTCTAGTTTCAGTCACGTGGCAGCACTGTCACTTGAGCATAACGTTCAAGTGCACTTAAAAACAGTGATTTGTTAACGTTCATATCACCATTCCTCTAGTTTCAGTCACGTGGCAGCACTGTCACTTGAGTATAACGTTCAATTGCACATTAAAACAGTGATTTGTTAACGGTCATGTCACCATTCCTCTAGTTTCAGTCACGTGGCAGCACCGCCACTTGAGCATAACGTTCAATTGCACATTAAAAACAGTGATTTGTTAACGTTTATACCACCACTCGTCTAGTTTCAGTCACTTGGAAGCACTGTCACTTGTGCATGACGTTCAATTGCACATTAAACCCAGTGATTTGTTAATGTTCATATCACCGTTCCTCTAGATTCAGTTACGTGGCAGCACTGTCACTTGGGCATAAAGTTCTATTGCACATTAAAAACAGTGATTTGTTAACGTTCATATCACCATTCCTCTAGTTTCAGTCACGTGGCAGCACTGTCACTTGAGCATAACGTTCAATTGCACATTAAAAACAGTGATTTGTTAACGTTCATATCACCATTCCTCTAGTTTCAGTCAAGTGGCAGCACTGTCACTTGGGAATAACGTTCAATTGCACACTTAAAACAGTGATTTGTTAACGTTCATATCACCATTCCTCTAGTTTCAGTCACGTGGCAGCACTGTCACTTGGGCATAACGTTCAATTGTACATTAAAAACAGTGATTTCTTAACGTTCATATCACCACTCCTCTAGTTTTAGTCACGTGGCAGCACTGTCACTTGAGCATAACGTTCAATTGCACATTAAAAACAGTGATTTGTTAACGTTCATATTACCATTCCTCTAGTTTCAGTCAAGTGGCAGCACTGTCACTTGAGCATAACGTTCAATTGCACATTAAAACAGTGATTTTTAACGTTCATATCTCCATTCCTGTAGTTTCAGTCAAGTGGCAGCACTGTCACTTGGGCATAACGTTCAATTGCACACTTAAAACAGTGATTTGTTAACGTTCATATCCCCATTCCTCTAGTTTCAGTCACGTGGCAGCACTGTCACTTGAGCATAACGTCAAATTGCACATTAAAAACAGTGATTTGTTAACGTTCATATCACCATTCCTCTAGTTTCAGTCACGTGGCAGAACTGTCGTTTGGGCATAACGTTCAATTGCACATTAAAAACAGTGATTTGTTAACGTTCACATCACCACACCTCTAGTTTCAGTCACGTGGCAGCACAGCCACTTGGGCATAATGTTCAATTGCACATTAAAAACAGTGATTTGTTAACGTTCATATCACCATTCCTCTAGTTTCAGTCACGGGGCAGCACTGTCACTTGAGCATGACGTTCAATTGCACATTAAAAACTGTGATTTGTTAACGTTCATATCACCATTCCTCTAGTTTCAGTCACGTGGCAGCACTGCCACTTGGGCATAACGTTCAATTGCACATTAAAGACAGTGAATTGTTAACGTTCATATCACCACTCCTCTAGTTTCAGTCACTTGGCAGCACTGTCCCTTGGGCATAACGTTCAATTGCACATTAAAAACAGTCATTTGTTAACGTTCATATCACCATTCCTCTAGTTTCAGTCACGTGGCAGCACAGCCACCTGGGCATAACCTTCAATTGCACATTAAAAACAGTGATTTGTTAACGTTCATATCACCACTCCTCTAGTTTCAGTCACGTGGCAGCTCTGTCACTTGAGCATAACGTTCAAGTAAACTTAAAAACAGTGATTTGTTAACGTTCAAATCACCAATCCTCTAGTTTTAGTCACGTGGCAGCACTGTCACTTGAGCATAACGTTCAATTGCACATTAAAAACAGTGTTTTGTTAACGTTCATATCACCATTCCTCTAGCTTCAGTCACGTGTCAGCACTGTCACTTGAGCATAACGTTCAATTGCACTTTAAAAACAGTGATTTGTTAACGTTCATATCACCTTTCCTCTAGTTTCAGTCACGTGGCAGCACTGTCACTTGGGAATAACGTTCAAATGCACATTAAAAACAGTGATTTGTTAACGTTCATATCACCACTCCTCTAGTTTCAGTGATGTGGCAGCACTGCCACTTGTGCATAACGTTCAATTGCACATTAAAAACAGTGATTTGTTAACGTTCATATCACCATTCGTCTAGTTTCAGTCACGTGGCAGCACTGTCGTTTGGGCATAACGTTCAATTGCACATTAAAAACAGTGAATTGTTAACGTTCATATCACCATTCCTCTAGTTTCAGTCACGTGGCGACACTGCTACTTGGGCATAACGTTCAATTGAACATTTAAACAGTGATTTGTTAACTTTCTTATCACCATTCCTCTAGTTTCAATCACGTGGCAGCTCTGTCACTTAGGCATAAAGTTCAATTGCACATTAAAACAGTGATTCGTTAACGTTCAAATCACCATTCCTCTAGTTTCAGTGACGTGGCAGCACTGTCACTTGAGCATAACGTACAATTGCACATTGTAAACAGTGATTTGTTAACGTTCATATCACCACTCCTCTAGTTTCAGTCACGTGGCAGCTCTGTCACTTGGGCATAACGTTCAATTGCACATTAAAAACAGTGATTTGTTAACGTTCAAAACACCATTCCTCAAGTTTCAGTCTCGTAGCGGCACTGCTATTTGGTCATAACGTTCAATTGCACATTTAAAACAGTGATTTGTTAACGTTCATATCACCACTCCTCTAGTTTCAGTCACGTGGCAGCTCTGTCACTTGGGCATAACGTTCAATAGCGCATTAAAACAGTGATTTATTAACGTTCAAATCACAAATCCTCTAGTTTCAGTCACGTGGCAGCACTGTCACTTGAGCATAAAGTTCAATTGCACATTAAAAACAGTGATTTGTTAACGTTCATATCACCAATCCTCTAGTTTCAGTCACGTGGCAGCACTGTCACTTGGGCATAACGTTCAATTGTACATTAAAAACAGTGATTTGTTAACGTTCATATCACCACTCCTCTAGTTTTAGTCACGTGGCAGCACTGTCACTTGAGCATAACGTTCAATTGCACATTAAAAACTGTGATTTGTTAACGTTCATATCACCATTCCTCTAGTTTCAGTCAAGTGGCAGCACTGTCACTTGAGCATAACGTTCAATTACACATTAAAACAGTGATTTTTAACGTTCATATCACCATTCCTGTAGTTTCAGTCAAGTGGCAGCACTGTCACTTGGGCGTAACGTTCAATTGAACACTTAAAACAGTGATTTGTTAACGTTCATATCAACATTCTTCTAGTTTCAGTCACGTGGCAGCACTGTCACTTGAGCATAACGTCAAATTGCACATTAAAAACAGTGATTTGTTAACGTTCATATCGCCAATCCTCTAGTTTCAGTCACGTGGCAGAACTGTCGTTTGGGCATAACGTTCAATTGCACATTAAAAACAGTGATTTGTTAACGTTCATATCACCATTCCTCTAGTTTCAGTCACACGACAGCACTGCCACTTGGGCATAACGTTCAATTGCACATTAAAAACAGTGATTTGTTAACGTTCACATCACCACTCCTCTAGTTTCAGTCACGTGGCAGCACAGC
Organism: Meconema thalassinum; assembly: GCA_946902985.2. Taxonomy (NCBI): domain Eukaryota; kingdom Metazoa; phylum Arthropoda; class Insecta; order Orthoptera; family Tettigoniidae; genus Meconema; species Meconema thalassinum. The sequence goes on along the minus strand of OX336388.2, from coordinate 53,277,285 downwards.
CACTTGGGCATAACGTTCAATTGCACATTAAAAACAGTGATTTGTTAACGTTCATATCACCATTCCTCTAGTTTCAGTCACGTGGCAGCACTGTCACTTGAGCATAACGTTCAATTGCACATTAAAAACAGTGATTTGTTAACGTTCATATCGCCAATCCTCTAGTTTCAGTCACGTGGCAGAACTGTCGTTTGGGCATAACGTTCAATTGCACATTAAAAACAGTGATTTGTTAACGTTCATATCACCATTCCTCTAGTTTCAGTCACACGACAGCACTGCCACTTGGGCATAACGTTCAATTGCACATTAAAATCAGTGATTTGTTAACGTTCATATCACCATTCCTCTAGTTTCAGTCACTTGGCAGCACTGTCACTTGGGCATAAAATTCAATTGCACATTAAAAACAGTGATTTGTTAACGTTCACATCACCACTCCTCTAGTTTCAGTCACGTGGCAGCACAGCCACTTGGGCATAACGTTCAATTGCACATTAGATACAGTGATTTGTTAAAGTTCATATCACCATTCCTCTAGTTTCAGTCACTTGGCAGCACTGTCACTTGGGCGTAACGTTCAATTGCACATTAAAAACAGTGATTTGTTAACGTTCACATCACCACTCCTCCAGTTTCAGTCACGTGGCAGCACTGCCACTTGGGCATAACGTTCAATTGCACATTAAAGACAGTGATTTTTAACGTTAATATCACCATTCCTCTAGTTTCAGTCACGTGGCAGCACTGTAACTTGAGCATAAAGTTCAATTGCACATTAAAAACAGTGATATGTTAACGTTCATATCAGGGGCAGATGACCTCGTAGTTCCTCCCCTTAAAACAACAATAACTAACTAACTACCTAACGTTCATATCACCATTCCTCTAGTTTCAGTCACGTGGCAGCACTGTCGTTTGGGCATAACGTTCAATTGCACATTAAAAACATTGATTTGTTAACGTTCGTATCACCATTCCTGTAGTTTCAGTCACACGACATCACTGCCACTTGGGCATAACGTTCAATTGCACATTAAAAACAGTGATTTGTTAACGTTCACATCACCACTCTTCTAGTTTCAGTCACGTGGCAGCAATGTCACTTGGGCATAATGTTCAAATGCACGTTAAAAACAGTGATTTGTTAATGTTCAAATCACCACTCCTCTTGTTTCAGTCACGTGGCAGCTCCGCCACTTGGGCATAACGTTCAATTGCACACTAAAAACATTGATTTGTTAAGTTTCATATCACCATTCCTCTAGTTTCAATCACGTGGCAGCACTGCCACTTGGGCATAACGTTCAATTGCACATTAAAACAGTGATTTGTTAACGTTCATATCACCACTCCTCTAGTTTCAGTCACGTGGCAGCTCTGTCACTTGGGCATAACGTTCAATTGCACATTAAAAACAGTGATTTGTTAACGTTCAAAACACCATTCCTCAAGTTTCAATCTCGTAGCGGCACTGCTATTTGGTCATAACGTTCAATTGCACATTAAAACATTGATTTGTTAACGTTCATATCACCACTCCTCTAGTTTCAATCACGTGGCAGCTCTGTCACTTAGGCATAACGTTCAATTGCACATTAAAACAGTGATTTGTTAACGTTCAAATCACCATTCCTCTAGTTTCAGTCACGTGGCGGCACTGCTACTTGGGCATAACGTTCAATTGCACATTTAAACAGTGATTTGTTAACTTTCATATCACCATTCCTCTAGTTTCAGTCACGTGGCAGCACTGCCACTTGGGCATAAAGTTCAATTGCTCATTAAAAACAGTGATTTGTTAACGTTCATATCACCATTCCTCTAGTTTCAGTGACGTGGCAGCACTGTCAATTGAGCATAACGTACAATTGCACATTGTAAACAGTGATTTGTTAACGTTCATATCACCATTCCTCTAGTTTCAGTCACGTGGCAGCACTGTCACTTGAGCATAACGTTCAAGTGCACTTAAAAACAGTGATTTGTTAACGTTCATATCACCATTCCTCTAGTTTCAGTCACGTGGCAGCACTGTCACTTGAGTATAACGTTCAATTGCACATTAAAACAGTGATTTGTTAACGGTCATGTCACCATTCCTCTAGTTTCAGTCACGTGGCAGCACCGCCACTTGAGCATAACGTTCAATTGCACATTAAAAACAGTGATTTGTTAACGTTTATACCACCACTCGTCTAGTTTCAGTCACTTGGAAGCACTGTCACTTGTGCATGACGTTCAATTGCACATTAAACCCAGTGATTTGTTAATGTTCATATCACCGTTCCTCTAGATTCAGTTACGTGGCAGCACTGTCACTTGGGCATAAAGTTCTATTGCACATTAAAAACAGTGATTTGTTAACGTTCATATCACCATTCCTCTAGTTTCAGTCACGTGGCAGCACTGTCACTTGAGCATAACGTTCAATTGCACATTAAAAACAGTGATTTGTTAACGTTCATATCACCATTCCTCTAGTTTCAGTCAAGTGGCAGCACTGTCACTTGGGAATAACGTTCAATTGCACACTTAAAACAGTGATTTGTTAACGTTCATATCACCATTCCTCTAGTTTCAGTCACGTGGCAGCACTGTCACTTGGGCATAACGTTCAATTGTACATTAAAAACAGTGATTTCTTAACGTTCATATCACCACTCCTCTAGTTTTAGTCACGTGGCAGCACTGTCACTTGAGCATAACGTTCAATTGCACATTAAAAACTATGATTTGTTAACGTTCATATCACCATTCCTCTAGTTTGAGTCACGTGGCAGCACTGCCACTTGGGCATAACGTTCAATTGCACATTAAAGACCGTGAATTGTTAACGTTCATATCACCACTCCTCTAGTTTCAGTCACTTGGCAGCACTGTCCCTTGGGCATAACGTTCAATTTCACATTAAAAACAGTCATTTGTTAACGTTCATATCACCACTCCTCTAGTTTCAGTCACTTGGCAGCACTGTCCCTTGGGCATAACGTTCAATTGCACATTAAAAACAGTCATTTGTTAACGTTCATATCACCATTCCTCTAGTTTCAGTCACGTGGCAGCACAGCCACCTGGGCATAACGTACAAGTGCACTTAAAAACAGTGATTTGTTAACGTTCACATCACCACACCTCTAGTTTCAGTCACGTGGCAGCACAGCCACTTGGGCATAACGTTCAATTGCACATTAAAAACAGTGATTTGTTAACGTTCATATCACCATTCCTCTAGTTTCAGTCACGGGGCAGCACTGTCACTTGAGCATGACGTTCAATTGCACATTAAAAACTGTGATTTGTTAACGTTCATATCACCATTCCTCTAGTTTCAGTCAAGTGGCAGCACTGCCACTTGGGCATAACGTTCAATTGCACATTAAAGACAGTGAATTGTTAACGTTCATATCACCACTCCTCTAGTTTCAGTCACTTGGCAGCACTGTCCCTTGGGCATAACGTTCAATTGCACATTAAAAACAGTCATTTGTTAACGTTCATATCACCATTCCTCTAGTTTCAGTCACGTGGCAGCACAGCCACCTGGGCATAACCTTCAATTGCACATTAAAAACAGTGATTTGTTAACGTTCATATCACCACTCCTCTAGTTTCAGTCACGTGGCAGCTCTGTCACTTGAGCATAACGTTCAAGTAAACTTAAAAACAGTGATTTGTTAACGTTCAAATCACCAATCCTCTAGTTTTAGTCACGTGGCAGCACTGTCACTTGAGCATAACGTTCAATTGCACATTAAAAACAGTGTTTTGTTAACGTTCATATCACCATTCCTCTAGCTTCAGTCACGTGTCAGCACTGTCACTTGAGCATAACGTTCAATTGCACTTTAAAAACAGTGATTTGTTAACGTTCATATCACCTTTCCTCTAGTTTCAGTCACGTGGCAGCACTGTCACTTGGGAATAACGTTCAATTGCACATTAAAAACAGTGATTTGTTAACGTTCATATCACCACTCCTCTAGTTTCAGTGATGTGGCAGCACTGCCACTTGTGCATAACGTTCAATTGCACATTAAAAACAGTGATTTGTTAACGTTCATATCACCATTCGTCTAGTTTCAGTCACGTGGCAGCACTGTCGTTTGGGCATAACGTTCAATTGCACATTAAAAACAGTGAATTGTTAACGTTCATATCACCACTCCTCTAGTTTCAGTCACGTGGCAGCCCTGTCACTTGGGCATAACGTTCAATTGCACATTAAAACAGTGATTTGTTAACGTTCAAATCACCATTCCTCTAGTTTCAGTCACGTGGCGACACTGCTACTTGGGCATAACGTTCAATTGAACATTTAAACAGTGATTTGTTAACTTTCATATCACCATTCCTCTAGTTTCAATCACGTGGCAGCTCTGTCACTTAGGCATAAAGTTCAATTGCACATTAAAACAGTGATTCGTTAACGTTCAAATCACCATTCCTCTAGTTTCAGTGACGTGGCAGCACTGTCACTTGAGCATAACGTACAATTGCACATTGTAAACAGTGATTTGTTAACGTTCATATCACCACTCCTCTAGTTTCAGTCACGTGGCAGCTCTGTCACTTGGGCATAACGTTCAATTGCACATTAAAAACAGTGATTTGTTAACGTTCAAAACACCATTCCTCAAGTTTCAGTCTCGTAGCGGCACTGCTATTTGGTCATAACGTTCAATTGCACATTTAAAACAGTGATTTGTTAACGTTCATATCACCACTCCTCTAGTTTCAGTCACGTGGCAGCTCTGTCACTTGGGCATAACGTTCAATTGCGCATTAAAACAGTGATTTGTTAACGTTCAAATCACAAATCCTCTAGTTTCAGTCACGTGACAGCACTGTCACTTGAGCATAAAGTTCAATTGCACATTAAAAACAGTGATTTGTTAACGTTCATATCACCAATCCTCTAGTTTCAGTCACGTGGCAGCACTGTCACTTGGGCATAACGTTCAATTGTACATTAAAAACAGTGATTTGTTAACGTTCATATCACCACTCCTCTAGTTTTAGTCACGTGGCAGCACTGTCACTTGAGCATAACGTTCAATTGCACATTAAAAACTGTGATTTGTTAACGTTCATATCACCATTCCTCTAGTTTCAGTCAAGTGGCAGCACTGTCACTTGAGCATAACGTTCAATTGCACATTAAAACAGTGATTTTTAACGTTCATATCACCATTCCTGTAGTTTCAGTCAAGTGGCAGCACTGTCACTTGGGCATAACGTTCAATTGAACACTTAAAACAGTGATTTGTTAACGTTCATATCACCATTCCTCTAGTTTCAGTCACGTGGCAGCACTGTCACTTGAGCATAACGTCAAATTGCACATTAAAAACAGTGATTTGTTAACGTTCATATCACCATTCCTCTAGTTTCAGTCATGTGGCAGCACTGTCGTTTGGGCATAACGTTCAATTGCACATTAAAAACAGTGATTTGTTAACGTTCATATCACCATTCCTCTAGTTTCAGTCACACGACAGCACTGCCACTTGGGCATAACGTTCAATTGCACATTAAAAATAGTGATTTGTTAAGGATCATATCACCATTCCTCTAGTTTCAGTCACTTGGCAGCACTGTCACTTGGGCATAACGTTCAATTGCACATTAAAAACAGTGATTTGTTAACGTTCACATCACCACTCCTCTAGTTTCAGTCACGTGGCAGCACAGCCACTTGGGCATAACGTTCAATTGCACATTAAAAACAGTGATTTGTTAACGTTCATATCACCATTCCTCTAGTTTCAGTCACGTGGCAGCACTGTCACTTGAGCATTACGTTCAATTGCACATTAAAAACAGTGATTTGTTAACGTTCATATCGCCAATCCTCTAGTTTCAGTCACGTGGCAGAACTGTCGTTTGGGCATAACGTTCAATTGCACATTAAAAACAGTGATTTGTTAACGTTCATATCACCATTCCTCTAGTTTCAGTCACACGACAGCACTGCCACTTGGGCATAACGTTCAATTGCACATTAAAATCAGTGATTTGTTAACGTTCATATCACCATTCCTCTAGTTTCAGTCACTTGGCAGCACTGTCACTTGGGCATAAAATTCAATTCCACATTAAAAACAGTGATTTGTTAACGTTCACATCACCACTCCTCTAGTTTCAGTCACGTGGCAGCACAGCCACTTGGGCATAACGTTCAATTGCACATTAGAAACAGTGATTTGTTAACGTTCATATCACCATTCCTCTAGTTTCAGTCACTTGGCAGCACTGTCACTTGGGCGTAACGTTCAATTGCACATTAAAAACAGTGATTTGTTAACGTTCACATCACCACTCCTCCAGTTTCAGTCACGTGGCAGCACTGCCACTTGGGCATAACGTTCAATTGCACATTAAAGACAGTGAATTGTTAACGTTAATATCACCATTCCTCTAGTTTCAGTCACGGGGCAGCACTGTCACTTGAGCATGACGTTCAATTGCCCATTAAACACAGTGATTTGTTAGTGTTCCTATCACCGTTCCTCTAGATTCAGTCACGTGGCAGCACTCTCACTTGGGCATAAAGTTCAATTGCACATTTAAAACAGTGATTTGTTAACGTTAATATCACCATTCCTCTAGTTTCAGTCACGTGGCAGCACTGTAACTTGAGCATAAAGTTCAATTGCACATTAAAAACAGTGATATCTTAACGTTCATATCAGGGGCAGATGACCTCGTAGTTCCGCCCCTTAAAACAACAATAACTAACTAACTACCTAACGTTCATATCACCATTCCTCTAGTTTCAGTCACGTGGCAGCACTGTCGTTTGGGCATAACGTTCAATTGCACATTAAAAACATTGATTTGTTAACGTTCATATCACCATTCCTGTAGTTTCAGTCACACGACATCACTGCCACTTGGGCATAACGTTCAATTGCACATTAAAAACAGTGATTTGTTAACGTTCACATCACCACTCCTCTAGTTTCAGTCACGTGGCAGCAATGTTACTTGGGCATAATGTTCAAATGCACGTTAAAAACAGTGATTTGTTAATGTTCAAATCACCACTCCTCTTGTTTCAGTCACGTGGCAGCTCCGCCACTTGGGCATAACGTTCAATTGCACATTAAAAACAGTGATTTGTTAAGTTTCATATCACCATTCCTCTAGTTTCAGTCACGTGGCAGCACTGCCACTTGGGCATAACGTTCAATTGCACATTAAAACAGTGATTTGTTAACGTTCATATCACCACTCCTCTAGCTTCAGTCACGTGGCAGTTCTGTCACTTGGGCATAACGTTCAATTGCACATTAAAAACAGTGATTTGTTAACGTTCAAAACACCATTCCTCAAGTTTCAATCTCGTAGCGGCACTGCTATTTGGTCATAACGTTCAATTGCACATTAAAACATTGATTTGTTAACGTTCATATCACCACTCCTCTAGTTTCAATCACGTGGCAGCTCTGTCACTTAGGCATAACGTTCAATTGCACATTAAAACAGTGATTTGTTAACGTTCAAATCACCATTCCTCTAGTTTCAGTCACGTGGCGGCACTGCTACTTGGGCATAACGTTCAATTGCACATTTAAACAGTGATTTGTTAACTTTCATATCACCATTCCTCTAGTTTCAGTCACGTGGCAGCACTGCCACTTGGGCATAAAGTTCAATTGCACATTAAAAACAGTGATTTGTTAACGTTCATATCACCATTCCTCTAGTTTCAGTGACGTGGCAGCACTGTCACTTGAGCATAACGTACAATTGCACATTGTAAACAGTGATTTGTTAACGTTCATATCACCATTCCTCTAGTTTCAGTCACGTGGCAGCACTGTCACTTGAGCATAACGTTCAAGTGCACTTAAAAACAGTGATTTGTTAACGTTCATATCACCATTCCTCTAGTTTCAGTCACGTGGCAGCACTGTCACTTGAGTATAACGTTCAATTGCACATTAAAACAGTGATTTGTTAACGGTCATGTCACCATTCCTCTAGTTTCAGTCACGTGGCAGCACCGCCACTTGAGCATAACGTTCAATTGCACATTAAAAACAGTGATTTGTTAACGTTTATACCACCACTCGTCTAGTTTCAGTCACTTGGAAGCACTGTCACTTGTGCATGACGTTCAATTGCACATTAAACCCAGTGATTTGTTAATGTTCATATCACCGTTCCTCTAGATTCAGTTACGTGGCAGCACTGTCACTTGGGCATAAAGTTCTATTGCACATTAAAAACACTGATTTGTTAACGTTCATATCACCACTCCTCTAGTTTCAGTCACGTGGCAGCACTGTCACTTGAGCATAACGTTCAATTGCACATTAAAAACAGTGATTTGTTAACGTTCATATCACCATTCCTCTAGTTTCAGTCAAGTGGCAGCACTGTCACTTGGGAATAACGTTCAATTGCACACCTAAAACAGTGATTTGTTAACGTTCATATCACCATTCCTCTAGTTTCAGTCACGTGGCAGCACTGTCACTTGAGCATAACGTTCAATTGCACATTAAAAACAGTGATTTGTTAACGTTCATATCACCATTCCTCTAGTTTCAGTCACGTGGCAGCACTGTCGTTTGGGCATAACGTCAATTGCACATTAAAAACAGTGATTTGTTAACGTTCATATCACCATTCCTCTAGTTTCAGTCACACGACAGCACTGCCTCTTGGGCATAACGTTCAATTGCACATTAAAAACAGTGATTTGTTAACGTTCATATCACCATTCCTCTAGTTTCAGTCACTTGGCAGCACTGTCACTTGGGCATAAAATTCAATTGCACATTAAAAACAGTGATTTGTTAACGTTCACATCACCACTCCTCTAGTTTCAGTCACGTGGCAGCACAGCCACTTGGGCATAACGTTCAATTGCACATTAGAAACAGTGATTTGTTAACGTTCATATCACCATTCCTCTAGTTTCAGTCACTTGGCAGCACTGTCACTTGGGCGTAACGTTCAATTGCACATTAAAAACAGTGATTTGTTAATGTTCACATCACCACACCTCTAGTTTCAGTCACGTGGCAGCACAGCCACTTGGGCATAACGTTCAATTGCACATTAAAAACAGTGATTTGTTAACGTTCATATCACCATTCCTCTAGTTTCAGTCACGGGGCTGCACTGTCACTTGAGCATGACGTTCAATTGCACATTAAAAACTGTGATTTGTTAACGTTCATATCACCATTCCTCTAGTTTCAGTCACGTGGCAGCACTGCCACTTGGGAATAACGTTCAATTGCACATTAAAAACAGTGATTTGTTAAGTTTCATATCACCATTCCTCTAGTTTCAGTCACGTGGCAGCACTGCCACTTGGGCATAACGTTCAATTGCACATTAAAACAGTGATTTGTTAACGTTCATATCACCATTCCTCTAGTTTCAGTCACGGGGCAGCACTGTCACTTGAGCATGACGTTCAATTGCACATTAAAAACTGTGATTTGTTAACGTTCATATCACCATTCCTCTAGTATCAGTCACGTGGCAGCACTGCCACTTGGGAATAACGTTCAATTGCACATTAAAGACAGTGAATTGTTAACGTTCATATCACCACTCCTCTAGTTTCAGTCACTTGGCAGCACTGTCCCTTGGGCATAACGTTCAATTGCACATTAAAAACAGTCATTTGTTAACGTTCATATCACCATTCCTCTAGTTTCAGTCACGTGGCAGCACAGCCACCTGGGCATAACCTTCAATTGCACATTAAAAACAGTGATTTGTTAACGTTCATATCACCACTCCTCTAGTTTCAGTCACGTGGCAGCTCTGTCACTTGAGCATAACGTTCAAGTAAACTTAAAAACAGTGATTTGTTAACGTTCAAATCACCAATCCTCTAGTTTTAGTCACGTGGCAGCACTGTCACTTGAGCATAACGTTCAATTGCACATTAAAAACAGTGATTTGTTAACGTTCATATCACCATTCCTCTAGCTTCAGACACGTGTCAGCACTGTCAATTGAGCATAATGTTCAATTGCACTTTAAAAACAGTGATTTGTTAACGTTCATATCACTATTCCTCTAGTTTCAGTCACGTGGCAGCACTGTCACTTGGGAATAACGTTCAATTGCACATTAAAAACAGTGATTTGTTAACGTTCATATCACCACTCCTCTAGTTTCAGTGATGTGGCATCACTGCCACTTGTGCATAACGTTCAATTGCACATTAAAAACAGTGATTTGTTAACGTTCATATCACCGTTCGTCTAGTTTCAGTCACGTGGCAGCACTGTCGTTTGGGCATAACGTTCAATTGCACATTAAAAACAGTGAATTGTTAACGTTCATATCACCACTCCTCTAGTTTCAGTCACGTGGCAGCTCTGTCACTTGGGCATAACGTTCAATTGCACATTAAAACAGTGATTTGTTAACGTTCAAATCACCATTCCTCTAGTTTCAGTCACGTGGCGACACTGCTACTTGGGCATAACGTTCAATTGAACATTTAAACAGTGATTTGTTAACTTTCATATCACCATTCCTCTAGTTTCAATCACGTGGCAGCTCTGTCACTTAGGCATAACGTTCAATTGCACATTAAAACAGTGATTCGTTAACGTTCAAATCACCATTCCTCTAGTTTCAGTGACGTGGCAGCACTGTCACTTGAGCATAACGTACAATTGCACATTGTAAATAGTGATTTGTTAACGTTCATATCACCACTCCTCTAGTTTCAGTCACGTGGCAGCTCTGTCACTTGGGCATAACGTTCAATTGCACATTAAAAACAGTGATTTGTTAACGTTCATATCACCATTCCTGTAGTTTCAGTCACACGACATCACTGCCACTTGGGCATAACGTTCAATTGCACATTAAAAACAGTGATTTGTTAACGTTCACATCACCACTCCTCTAGTTTCAGTCACGTGGCAGCAATGTCACTTGGGCATAATGTTCAAATGCACGTTAAAAACAGTGATTTGTTAATGTTCAAATCACCACTCCTCTTTTTTCAGTCACGTGGCAGCTCCGCCACTTGGGCATAACGTTCAATTGCACATTAAAAACAGTGATTTGTTAAGTTTCATATCACCATTCCTCTAGTTTCAGTCACGTGGCAGCACTGCCACTTGGGCATAACGTTCAATTGCACATTAAAACAGTGATTTGTTAACGTTCATATCACCACTCCTCTAGTTTCAGTCACGTGGCAGTTCTGTCACTTGGGCATAACGTTCAATTGCACATTAAAAACAGTGATTTGTTAACGTTCAAAACACCATTCCTCAAGTTTCAATCTCGTAGCGGCACTGCTATTTGGTCATAACGTTCAATTGCACATTAAAACATTGATTTGTTAACGTTCATATCACCACTCCTCTAGTTTCAATCACGTGGCAGCTCTGTCACTTAGGCATAACGTTCAATTGCACATTAAAACAGTGATTTGTTAACGTTCAAATCAACATTCCTCTAGTTTCAGTCACGTGGCGGCACTGCTACTTGGGCATAACGTTCAATTGCACATTTAAACAGTGATTTGTTAACTTTCATATCACCATTCCTCTAGTTTCAGTCACGTGGCAGCACTGCCACTTGGGCATAAAGTTCAATTTCGCATTAAAAACAGTGATTTGTTAACGTTCATATCACCATTCCTCTAGTTTCAGTGACGTGGCAGCACTGTCACTTGAGCATAACGTACAATTGCACATTTTAAACAGTGATTTGTTAACGTTCATATCACCATTCCTCTAGTTTCAGTCACGTGGCAGCACTGTCACTTGAGCATAACGTTCAAGTGCACTTAAAAACAGTGATTTGTTAACGTTCATATCACCATTCCTCTAGTTTCAGTCACGTGGCAGCACCGCCACTTGAGCATAACGTTCAATTGCACATTAAAAACAGTGATTTGTTAACGTTTATACCACCACTCGTCTAGTTTCAGTCACTTGGAAGCACTGTCACTTGTGCATGACGTTCAATTGCACATTAAACCCAGTGATTTGTTAATGTTCATATCACCGTTCCTCTAGATTCAGTTATGTGGCAGCACTGTCACTTGGGCATAAAGTTCTATTGCACATTAAAAACAGTGATTTGTTAACGTTCATATCACCACTCCTCTAGTTTCAGTCACGTGGCAGCACTGTCACTTGAGCATAACGTTCAATTGCACATTAAAAACAGTGATTTGTTAACGTTCATATCACCATTCCTCTAGTTTCAGTCAAGTGGCAGCACTGTCACTTGGGAATAACGTTCAATTGCACTTTAAAAACAGTGATTTGTTAACGTTCATATCACCATTCCTCTAGTTTCAGTCACGTGGCAGCACTGTCACTTGGGAATAACGTTCAATTGCACATTAAAAACAGTGATTTGTTAACGTTCATATCACCACTCCTCTAGTTTCAGTGATGTGGCATCACTGCCACTTGTGCATAACGTTCAATTGCACATTAAAAACAGTGATTTGTTAACGATCATATCACCATTCCTCTAGTTTCAGTCACACGACAGCACTGCCACTTGGGCATAACGTTCAATTGCACATTAAAAACAGTGATTTGTTAACGTTCATATCACCATTCCTCTAGTTTCAGTCACTTGGCAGCACTGTCACTTGGGCATAAAATTCAATTGCACATTAAAAACAGTGATTTGTTAACGTTCACATCACCACTCCTCTAGTTTCAGTCACGTGGCAGCACAGCCACTTGGGCATAACGTTCAATTGCACATTAGAAACAGTGATTTGTTAACGTTCATATCACCATTCCTCTAGTTTCAGTCACTTGGCAGCACTGTCACTTGGGCGTAACGTTCAATTGCACATTAAAAACAGTGATTTGTTAATGTTCACATCACCACACCTCTAGTTTCAGTCACGTGGCAGCACAGCCACTTGGGCATAACGTTCAATTGCACATTAAAAACAGTGATTTGTTAACGTTCATATCACCATTCCTCTAGTTTCAGTCACGGGGCAGCACTGTCACTTGAGCATGACGTTCAATTGCACATTAAAAACTGTGATTTGTTAACGTTCATATCACCATTCCTCTAGTTTCAGTCACGTGGCAGCACTGCCACTTGGGAATAACGTTCAATTGCACATTAAAGACAGTGAATTGTTAACGTTCATATCACCACTCCTCTAGTTTCAGTCACTTGGCAGCACTGTCCCTTGGGCATAACGTTCAATTGCACATTAAAAACAGTCATTTGTTAACGTTCATATCACCATTCCTCTAGTTTCAGTCACGTGGCAGCACAGCCACCTGGGCATAACCTTCAATTGCACATTAAAAACAGTGATTTGTTAACGTTCATATCACCACTCCTCTAGTTTCAGTCACGTGGCAGCTCTGTCACTTGAGCATAACGTTCAAGTAAACTTAAAAACAGTGATTTGTTAACGTTCAAATCACCAATCATCTAGTTTTAGTCACGTGGCAGCACTGTCACTTGAGCATAACGTTCAATTGCACATTAAAAACAGTGATTTGTTAACGTTCATATCACCATTCCTCTAGCTTCAGACACGTGTCAGCACTGTCAATTGAGCATAATGTTCAATTGCACTTTAAAAACAGTGATTTGTTAACGTTCATATCACCATTCCTCTAGTTTCAGTCACGTGGCAGCACTGTCACTTGGGAATAACGTTCAATTGCACATTAAAAACAGTGATTTGTTAACGTTCATATCACCACTCCTCTAGTTTCAGTGATGTGGCATCACTGCCACTTGTGCATAACGTTCAATTGCACATTAAAAACAGTGATTTGTTAACGTTCATATCACCGTTCGTCTAGTTTCAGTCACGTGGCAGCACTGTCGTTTGGGCATAACGTTCAATTGCACATTAAAAACAGTGAATTGTTAACGTTCATATCACCACTCCTCTAGTTTCAGTCACGTGGCAGCTCTGTCACTTGGGCATAACGTTCAATTGCACATTAAAACAGTGATTTGTTAACGTTCAAATCACCATTCCTCTAGTTTCAGTCACGTGGCGACACTGCTACTTGGGCATAACGTTCAATTGAACATTTAAACAGTGATTTGTTAACTTTCATATCACCATTCCTCTAGTTTCAATCACGTGGCAGCTCTGTCACTTAGGCATAACGTTCAATTGCACATTAAAACAGTGATTTGTTAACGTTCAAATCACCATTCCTCTAGTTTCAGTGACGTGGCAGCACTGTCACTTGAGCATAACGTACAATTGCACATTGTAAACAGTGATTTGTTAACGTTCATATCACCACTCCTCTAGTTTCAGTCACGTGGCAGCTCTGTCACTTGGGCATAACGTTCAATTGCACATTAAAAACAGTGATTTGTTAACGTTCAAAACACCATTCCTCAAGTTTCAGTCTCGTAGCGGCACTGCTATTTGGTCATAACGTTCAATTGCACATTTAAAACAGTGATTTGTTAACGTTCATATCACCACTCCTCTAGTTTCAGTCACGTGGCAGCTCTGTCACTTGGGCATAACGTTCAATTGCGCATTAAAACAGTGATTTGTTAACGTTCAAATCACAAATCCTCTAGTTTCAGTCACGTGGCAGCACTGTCACTTGAGCATAAAGTTCAATTGCACATTAAAAACAGTGATTTGTTAACGTTCATATCACCAATCCTCTAGTTTCAGTCACGTGGCAGCACTGTCACTTGGGCATAACGTTCAATTGTACATTAAAAACAGTGATTTCTTAACGTTCATATCACCACTCCTCTAGTTTTAGTCACGTGGCAGCACTGTCACTTGAGCATAACGTTCAATTGCACATTAAAAACAGTGATTTGTTAACGTTCATATTACCATTCCTCTAGTTTCAGTCAAGTGGCAGCACTGTCACTTGAGCATAACGTTCAATTGCACATTAAAACAGTGATTTTTAACGTTCATATCTCCATTCCTGTAGTTTCAGTCAAGTGGCAGCACTGTCACTTGGGCATAACGTTCAATTGCACACTTAAAACAGTGATTTGTTAACGTTCATATCACCATTCCTCTAGTTTCAGTCACGTGGCAGCACTGTCACTTGAGCATAACGTCAAATTGCACATTAAGGGACACTAGGGCTGAGTTTTTAGGCAAAAATGACAAAATAACTGTTTTTTGTTTTTCCCATATATATATCATATGGACCCCTGTGGGTCATTTCAGTAAAACAGTTTTCATGCACCGCCATTTTTAAAGGCTCAGGGACATTTTTAAATCTCCTCTGCGTAAAAATAAGACGGAAGGCAAATCATAGAAAGTAGGCTATACTTTTAAAACTAGAAATCCTAGAAAGTCGTAGGTTAACTCAAACGAAAGGTCTCCATGCTCTTTATCTCTACAAAAAAACATGGTATTTTCACATTGTTTTTACAAAAAAATTCATTGGGTGAGCCAAACTGGTTAATATAGCATGCGATGTTATAAAAATGCTTTTATCTCCAAACAACGTTTTTAGGTCATCAAAATGCTCCATGTGCATGAGGTATTCACCAACTTTACTAAAAAAATCACCGGATATTCAGAAACACATGTGTTGCAAGATAACATTGCAATATCTCCAGCCACTTTGTAAATTACAGACCAAAAAAATAAAAAACTATGAAAAATTATCAAAATTCTTAAAAAATGATGGCACATAAAGAAAAAATTAATCTGACTGCATACATGTATCACTTTCCTGAAATGTCTCAAAGTTATAACATTTAGAATAGTTTTATATATATGTAATCAAAATATCAAGCGTTTTACACGATTGCTAATGCGCATGGAGCATTTTGATCACACGGTATATTTTAATAATATAATTAGTAAAAAAATCAATTTCATTTCATCCAATTGTTTTCAAATTTGGTATGTGACTTAGTGTTACTATTCTAATTATGCAGTTCAAATTTCAACTCATTCTGATAAAAAACGTGGAAGTTGAAAAACTCAGCCCTAGTGTCCCTTAAAAACAGTGATTTGTTAACGTTCATATCACCATTCCTCTAGTTTCAGTCACGTGGCAGCACTGTCGTTTGGGCATAACGTTCAATTGCACATTAAAAACAATGATTTGTTAACGTTCATATCACCATTCCTCTAGTTTCAGTCACACGACAGCACTGCCACTTGGGCATAACGTTCAATTGCACATTAAAAAAAGTGATTTGTTAAGGATCATAACACCATTCCTCTAGTTTCAGTCACTTGGCAGCACTGTCACTTGGGCATAACGTTCAATTGCACATTAAAAACAGTGATTTGTTAACGTTCACATCACCACTCCTCTAGTTTCAGTCACGAGGCAGCACAGCCACTTGGGCATAACGTTCAATTGCACATTAAAAACAGTGATTTGTTAACGTTCATATCACCATTCCTCTAGTTTCAGTCACGTGGCAGCACTGTCACTTGAGCATAACGTTCAATTGCACATTAAAAACAGTGATTTGTTAACGTTCATATCGCCATTCCTCTAGTTTCAGTCACGTGGCAGCACTGTCGTTTGGGCATAACGTTCAATTGCACATTAAAAACAGTGATTTGTTAACGTTCATATCACCATTCCTCTAGTTTCAGTCACACGACAGCACTGCCACTTGGGCATAACGTTCAATTGCACATTAAAAACAGTGATTTGTTAACTTTCATATCACCATTCCTCTAGTTTCAGTCACTTGGCAGAAATGTCACTTGGGCATAACGTTCAATTGCACATTAAAACAGTGATTTGTTAACGTTCACATCACCACTCCTCTAGTTTCAGTCACGTGGCAGCACTGCCACTTGGGCATAACGTTCAATTGCACATTAAAAACAGTGATTTGGTAACGTTCATATCACCATTCCTCTAGGTTCAGTCACGTGGCAGCACTGTCACTTGAGCATAACGTTCAATTGCACATTAAAAACTATGATTTGTTAACGTTCATATCACCATTCCTCTAGTTTGAGTCACGTGGCAGCACTGCCACTTGGGCATAACGTTCAATTGCACATTAAAGACAGTGAATTGTTAACGTTCATATCACCACTCCTCTAGTTTCAGTCACTTGGCAGCACTGTCCCTTGGGCATAACGTTCAATTGCACATTAAAAACAGTCATTTGTTAACGTTCATATCACCACCCCTCTAGTTTCAGTCACTTGGCAGCACTGTCCCTTGGGCATAACGTTCAATTGCACATTAAAAACAGTCATTTGTTAACATTCATATCACCATTCCTCTAGTTTCAGTCACGTGGCAGCACAGCCACCTGGGCATAACGTACAAGTGCACTTAAAAACAGTGATTTGTTAACGTTCATATCACCATTCCTCCAGTTTCACTCACGTGGCAGCACTGTCACTTGACCATAACGTTCAATTGCACATTAAAACAGTGATTTGTTAACGTTCATATCACCATTCCTCTAGTTTCAGTCACGTGGCAGCAGAGTCACTTGAGCATAATGTTCAAATGCACGTTAAAAACAGTGATTTGTTAATGTTCAAATCACCACTCCTCTTGTTTCAGTCACGTGGCAGCTCCGCCACTTGGGCATAACGTTCAATTGCACATTAAAAACAGTGATTTGTTAAGTTTCATATCACCATTCCTCTAGTTTCAGTCACGTGGAAGCACTGCCACTTGGGCATAACGTTCAATTGCACATTAAAACAGTGATTTGTTAACGTTCATATCACCACTCCTCTAGTTTCAGTCACGTGGCAGCTCTGTCACTTGGGCATAACGTTCAATTGCACATTAAAAACAGTGATTTGTTAACGTTCAAAACACCATTCCTCAAGTTTCAATCTCGTAGCGGCACTGCTATTTGGTCATAACGTTCAATTGCACATTAAAACATTGATTTGTTAACGTTCATATCACCACTCCTCTAGTTTCAACCACGTGGCAGCTCTGTCACTTAGGCATAACGTTCAATTGCACATTAAAACAGTGATTTGTTAACGTTCAAATCACCATTCCTCTAGTTTCAGTCACGTGGCGGCACTGCTACTTGGGCATAACGTTCAATTGCACATTTAAACAGTGATTTGTTAACTTTCATATCACCATTCCTCTAGTTTCAGTCACGTGGCAGCACTGCCACTTGGGCATAAAGTTCAATTGCACATTAAAAACAGTGATTTGTTAACGTTCATATCACCATTCCTCTAGTTTCAGTGACGTGGCAGCACTGTCACTTGAGCATAACGTACAATTGCACATTGTAAACAGTGATTTGTTAACGTTCATATCATCATTCCTCTAGTTTCAGTCACGTGGCAGCACTGTCACTTGAGTATAACGTTCAATTGCACATTAAAACAGTGATTTGTTAACGGTCATGTCACCATTCCTCTAGTTTCAGTCACGTGGCAGCACCGCCACTTGAGCATAACGTTCAATTGCACATTAAAAACAGTGATTTGTTAACGTTTATACCACCACTCGTCTAGTTTCAGTCACTTGGAAGCACTGTCACTTGTGCATGACGTTCAATTGCACATTAAACCCAGTGATTTGTTAATGTTCATATCACCGTTCCTCTAGATTCAGTTACGTGGCAGCACTGTCACTTGGGCATAAAGTTCTATTGCACATTAAAAACAGTGATTTGTTAACGTTCATATCACCACTCCTCTAGTTTCAGTCACGTGGCAGCACTGTCACTTGAGCATAACGTTCAATTGCACATTAAAAACAGTGATTTGTTAACGTTCATATCACCATTCCTCTAGTTTCAGTCAAGTGGCAGCACTGTCACTTGGGAATAACGTTCAATTGCACACTTAAAACAGTGATTTGTTAACGTTCATATCACCATTCCTCTAGTTTCAGTCACGTGGCAGCACTGTCACTTGAGCATAACGTTCAATTGCACATTAAAAACAGTGATTTGTTAACGTTCATATCACCATTCCTCTAGTTTCAGTCACGTGGCAGCACTGTCGTTTGGGCATAACGTCAATTGCACATTAAAAACAGTGATTTGTTAACGTTCATATCACCATTCCTCTAGTTTCAGTCACACGACAGCACTGCCACTTGGGCATAACGTTCAATTGCACATTAAAAACAGTGATTTGTTAACGTTCATATCACCATTCCTCTAGTTTCAGTCACTTGGCAGCACTGTCACTTGGGCATAAAATTCAATTGCACATTAAAAACAGTGATTTGTTAACGTTCACATCACCACTCCTCTAGTTTCAGTCACGTGGCAGCACAGCCACTTGGGCATAACGTTCAATTGCACATTAGAAACAGTGATTTGTTAACGTTCATATCACCATTCCTCTAGTTTCAGTCACTTGGCAGCACTGTCACTTGGGCGTAACGTTCAATTGCACATTAAAAACAGTGATTTGTTAATGTTCACATCACCACACCTCTAGTTTCAGTCACGTGGCAGCACAGCCACTTGGGCATAACGTTCAATTGCACATTAAAAACAGTGATTTGTTAACGTTCATATCACCATTCCTCTAGTTTCAGTCACGGGGCAGCACTGTCACTTGAGCATGACGTTCAATTGCACATTAAAAACTGTGATTTGTTAACGTTCATATCACCATTCCTCTAGTTTCAGTCACGTGGCAGCACTGTCACTTGGGAATAACGTTCAATTGCACATTAAAAACAGTGATTTGTTAACGTTCATATCACCACTCCTCTAGTTTCAGTCACTTGGCAGCACTGTCCCTTGGGCATAACGTTCAATTGCACATTAAAAACAGTCATTTGTTAACGTTCATATCACCATTCCTCTAGTTTCAGTCACGTGGCAGCACAGCCACCTGGGCATAACCTTCAATTGCACATTAAAAACAGTGATTTGTTAACGTTCATATCACCACTCCTCTAGTTTCAGTCACGTGGCAGCTCTGTCACTTGAGCATAACGTTCAAGTAAACTTAAAAACAGTGATTTGTTAACGTTCAAATTCCCAATCCTCTAGTTTTAGTCACGTGGCAGCACTGTCACTTGAGCATAACGTTCAATTGCACATTAAAAACAGTGATTTGTTAAAGTTCATATCACCATTCCTCTAGCTTCAGACACGTGTCAGCACTGTCAATTGAGCATAATGTTCAATTGCACTTTAAAAACAGTGATTTGTTAACGTTCATATCACCATTCCTCTAGTTTCAGTCACGTGGCAGCACTGTCACTTGGGAATAACGTTCAATTGCACATTAAAAACAGTGATTTGTTAACGTTCATATCACCACTCCTCTAGTTTCAGTGATGTGGCATCACTGCCACTTGTGCATAACGTTCAATTGCACATTAAAAACAGTGATTTGTTAACGTTCATATCACCGTTCGTATAGTTTCAGTCACGTGGCAGCACTGTCGTTTGGGCATAACGTTCAATTGCACATTAAAAACAGTGAATTGTTAACGTTCATATCACCACTCCTCTAGTTTCAGTCACGTGGCAGCTCTGTCACTTGGGCATAACGTTCAATTGCACATTAAAACAGTGATTTGTTAACGTTCAAATCACCATTCCTCTAGTTTCAGTCACGTGGCGACACTGCTACTTGGGCATAACGTTCAATTGAACATTTAAACAGTGATTTGTTAACTTTCATATCACCATTCCTCTAGTTTCAATCACGTGGCAGCTCTGTCACTTAGGCATAACGTTCAATTGCACATTAAAACAGTGATTCGTTAACGTTCAAATCACCATTCCTCTAGTTTCAGTGACGTGGCAGCACTGTCACTTGAGCATAACGTACAATTGCACATTGTAAACAGTGATTTGTTAACGCTCATATCACCACTCCTCTAGTTTCAGTCACGTGGCAGCTCTGTCACTTGGGCATAACGTTCAATTGCACATTAAAAACAGTGATTTGTTAACGTTCAAAACACCATTCCTCAAGTTTCAGTCTCGTAGCGGCACTGCTATTTGGTCATAACGTTCAATTGCACATTTAAAACAGTGATTTGTTAACGTTCATATCACCACTCCTCTAGTTTCAGTCACGTGGCAGCACTGTCACTTGAGCATAAAGTTCAATTGCACATTAAAAACAGTGATTTGTTAACGTTCATATCACCAATCCTCTAGTTTCAGTCACGTGGCAGCACTGTCACTTGGGCATAACGTTCAATTGTACATTAAAAACAGTGATTTCTTAACGTTCATATCACCACTCCTCTAGTTTTAGTCACGTGGCAGCACTGTCACTTGAGCATAACGTTCAATTGCACATTAAAAACAGTGATTTGTTAACGTTCATATTACCATTCCTCTAGTTTCAGTCAAGTGGCAGCACTGTAACTTGAGCATAACGTTCAATTGCACATTAAAACAGTGATTTTTAACGTTCATATCTCCATTCCTGTAGTTTCAGTCAAGTGGCAGCACTGTCACTTGGGCATAACGTTCAATTGCACACTTAAAACAGTGATTTGTTAACGTTCATATCACCATTCCTCTAGTTTCAGTCACGTGGCAGCACTGTCACTTGAGCATAACGTCAAATTGCACATTAAAAACAGTGATTTGTTAACGTTCATATCACCATTCCTCTAGTTTCAGTCACGTGGCAGCACTGTCGTTTGGGCATAACGTTCAATTGCACATTAAAAACAATGATTTGTTAACGTTCATATCACCATTCCTCTAGTTTCAGTCACACGACAGCACTGCCACTTGGGCATAACGTTCAATTGCACATTAAAAAAAGTGATTTGTTAAGGATCATAACACCATTCCTCTAGTTTCAGTCACTTGGCAGCACTGTCACTTGGGCATAACGTTCAATTGCACATTAAAAACAGTGATTTGTTAACGTTCACATCACCACTCCTCTAGTTTCAGTCACGAGGCAGCACAGCCACTTGGGCATTACGTTCAATTGCACATTAAAAACAGTGATTTGTTAACGTTCATATCACCATTCCTCTAGTTTCAGTCACGTGGCAGCACTGTCACTTGAGCATAACGTTCAATTGCACATTAAAAACAGTGATTTGTTAACGTTCATATCGCCATTCCTCTAGTTTCAGTCACGTGGCAGCACTGTCGTTTGGGCATAACGTTCAATTGCACATTAAAAACAGTGATTTGTTAACGTTCATATCACCATTCCTCTAGTTTCAGTCACACGACAGCACTGCCACTTGGGCATAACGTTCAATTGCACATTAAAAACAGTGATTTGTTAACTTTCATATCACCATTCCTCTAGTTTCAGTCACTTGGCAGAACTGTCACTTGGGCATAACGTTCAATTGCACATTAAAACAGTGATTTGTTAACGTTCACATCACCACTCCTCTAGTTTCAGTCACGTGGCAGCACAGCCACTTGGGCATAACGTTCAATTGCACATTAAAAACAGTGATTTGGTAACGTTCATATCACCATTCCTCTAGTTTCAGTCACGTGGCAGCACTGTCACTTGAGCATAACGTTCAATTGCACATTAAAAACTATGATTTGTTAACGTTCATATCACCATTCCTCTAGTTTGAGTCACGTGGCAGCACTGCCACTTGGGCATAACGTTCAATTGCACATTAAAGACAGTGAATTGTTAACGTTCATATCACCACTCCTCTAGTTTCAGTCACTTGGCAGCACTGTCCCTTGGGCATAACGTTCAATTGCACATTAAAAACAGTCATTTGTTAACGTTCATATAACCACTCCTCTAGTTTCAGTCACTTGGCAGCACTGTCCCTTGGGCATAACGTTCAATTGCACATTAAAAACAGTCATTTGTTAACATTCATATCACCATTCCTCTAGTTTCAGTCACGTGGCAGCACAGCCACCTGGGCATAACGTACAAGTGCACTTAAAAACAGTGATTTGTTAACGTTCATATCACCATTCCTCCAGGTTCACTCACGTGGCAGCACTGTCACTTGACCATAACGTTCAATTGCACATTAAAACAGTGATTTCTTAACGTTCATATCACCATTCCTCTAGTTTCAGTCACGTGGCAGCAGAGTCACGTGAGCATAATGTTCAATTGCACATTAAAAACAGTGATTTGTTAACGTTCATATCACCACTCGTCTAGTTCCAGTCACTTGGCAGCACTGTCACTTGTGCATAAAGTTCAATTGCCCATTAAACACAGTGATTTGTTAATGTTCATATCACCGTTCCTCTAGATTCAGTCACGTGGCAGCACTCTCACTTGGGCATAACGTTCAATTGCACATTTGAAACAGTGATTTGTTAACGTTCATATCACCATTCCTCTATTTTCAGTCACGTGGCCGCACAATCACTTGAGCATAACGTTCAATTGCACATTAAAAACAGTGATTTGTTAACGTTCATATCACCATTCCTCTAGTTTCAGTCACACGACAGCACTGTCACATGGGCATAACGTTCAATTGCACATTAAAAACAGTGATTTGTTAACGTTCATATCACCATTCCTCTAGTTTCAGTCACGTGGCAGCACTGTCACTTGAGCATAACGTTCAAGTACACTTAAAAACAGTGATTTGTTAACGTTCATATCACCATTCCTCTAGTTTCACTCACGTGGCAGCACTTTCACTTGAGCATAACGTTCAATTGCACATTAAAACAGTGATTTGTTAACGTTCATATCACCATTCCTCTAGTTTGAGTCACGTGGCAGCACTGTCACTTGAGCATAACGTTCAATTGCACATTAAAAACAGTGATTTGTTAACGTTCAATTCACCAATCCTCTAGTTTCAGTCGCGTGGCAGCACTGTCACTTGAGCATAACGTTCAATTGCACATTAAAAACAGTGATTTGTTAACGTTCACATCACCACTCCTCTAGTTTCAGTCACGTGGCAGCAATGTCACTTGGGCATAACGTTCAAATGCACATTAAAAACAGTGATTTGTTAATGTTCAAATCACCACTCCTCTTGTTTCAGTCACGTGGCAGCTTCGCCACTTGGGCATAACGTTCAATTGCACATTAAAAACAGTGATTTGTTAAGTTTCATATCACCATTCCTCTAGTTTCAGTCACGTGGCAGCACTGCCACTTGGGCATAACGTTCAATTGCACATTAAAACAGTGATTTGTTAACGTTCATATCACCACTCCTCTAGTTTCAGTCACGTGGCAGCTCTGTCATTTGGGCATAACGTTCAATTGCACTTAAAAAACAGTGATTTGTTAACGTTCAAAACACCATTCCTCAAGTTTCAGTCTCGTAGCGGCACTGCTATTTGGTCATAACGTTCAATTGCACATTAAAAGAGTGATTTGTTAACGTTCATATTACCACTCCTCTAGTTTCAATAACGTGGCAGCTCTGTCATTTGGGCATAACGTTCAATTGCACATTAAAAACAGTGATTTGTTTACGTTCATATCACCATTTCTCTAGTTTCAGTGACGTGGCAGCACTGTCACTTGAGCATAACGTACAATTGCACATTGTAAACAGTGATTTGTTAACGTTGATATCACCATTCCTCTAGTTTCAGTCACGTGGCAGCACTGTCACTTGAGCATAACGTTCAAGTGCACTTAAAACAGTGATTTGTTAACGTTCATATCACCATTCCTCTAGTTTCAGTCACGTGGCAGCACTGTCACTTGAGTATAACGTTCAATTGCACATTAAAACAGTGATTTCTTAACGGTCATGTCACCATTCCTCTAGTTTCAGTCACGTGGCAGCAGCGCCACTTGAGCATAACGTTCAATTGCACATTAAAAACAGTGATTTGTTAACGTTTATACCACCACTCGTCTAGTTTCAGTCACTTGGAAGCACTGTCACTTGGGCATGACGTTCAAATGCACATTAAACCCAGTGATTTGTTAATGTTCATATCACCGTTCCTCTAGATTCAGTTACGTGGCAGCACTGTCACTTGGGCATAACGTTCTATTGCACATTAAAAACAGTGATTTGTTAACGTTCATATCACCACTCCTCTAGTTTCAGTCACGTGGCAGCACTGTCACTTGAGCATAACGTTCAATTGCACATTAAAAACAGTGATTTGTTAACGTTCATATCACCATTCCTCTAGTTTCAGTCAAGTGGCAGCACTGTCACTTGAGCATAACGTTCAATTGCACATTAAAACAGTGATTTTGTAACGTTCATAACACCATTCCTGTAGTTTCAGTCAAGTGGCAGCACTGTCACTTGGGAATAACGTTCAATTGCACACTTAAAACAGTGATTTGTTAACGTTCATATCATCATTCCTCTAGTTTCAGTCCCGTGGCAGCACTGTCACTTGAGCATAACGTTCAATTGCACATTAAAAACAGTGATTTGTTAACGTTCATATCACCATTCCTCTAGTTTCAGTCACGTGGCAGCACTGTCGTTTGGGCATAACGTTCAACTGCACATTAAAAACAGTGATTTTTTAACGTTCACATCACCACTCCTCTAGTTTCAGTCACGTGGCAGCACAGCCACTTGGGCATAACGTTCAATTGCATATTAGAAACAGTGATTTGTTAACGTTCATATCACCATTCCTCTAGTTTCAGTCACTTGGCAGCACTGTCACTTGGGCGTAACGTTCAATTGCACATTAAAAACAGTGATTTGTTAACGTTCACATCACCACTCCTCTAGTTTCAGTCACGTGGCAGCACAGCCACTTGGGCATAACGTTCAATTGCACATTAAAAACAGTGATTTGTTAACGTTCATATCACCATTCCTCTAGTTTCAGTCACGTGGCAGCACTGCCACTTGGGCATATCGTTCAATTGCACATTAAAGACAGTGAATTGTTAACGTTCATATCACCACTCCTCTAGTTTCAGTCACTTGGCAGCACTGTCCCTTGGGCATAACGTTCAATTGCAGATTAAAAACAGTCATTTGTTAACGTTCATATCACCATTCCTCTAGTTTCAGTCACGTGGCAGCACAGCCACCTGGGTATAACGTTCAATTGCACATTAAAAACAGTGATTTGTTAACGTTTATATCACCACTCCTCTAGTTTCAGTCACGTGGCAGCTCTGTCACTTGAGCATAACGTTCAAGTAAACTTAAAAACAGTGATTTGTTAACGTTCAAATCACCAATCCTCTAGTTTTAGTCACGTGGCAGCACTGTCACTTGAGCATAACGTTCAATTGCACATTAAAAACAGTGATTTGTTAACGTTCATATCACCATTTCTCTAGCTTCAGTCACGTGTCAGCACTGTCACTTGAGCATAACGTTCAATTGCACTTTAAAAACAGTGATTTGTTAACGTTCATATCACCATTCCTCTAGTTTCAGTCACGTGGCAGCACTGTCACTTGGGAATAACGTTCAATTGCACATTAAAAACAGTGATTTGTTAACGTTCATATCACCACTCCTCTAGTTTCAGTGATGTGGCAGCACTGCCACTTGTGCATAACGTTCAATTGCACATTAAAAACAGTGATTTGTTAACGTTCATATCACCATTCGTCTAGTTTCAGTCACGTGGCAGCACTGTCGTTTGGGCATAACGTTCAATTGCACATTAAAAACAGTGAATTGTTAACGTTCATATCACCACTCCTCTAGTTTCAGTCACGTGGCAGCTCTGTCACTTGGGCATAACGTTCAATTGCACATTAAAACAGTGATTTGTTAACGTTCAAATCACCATTCCTCTAGTTTCAGTCACGTGGCGACACTGCTACTTGGGCATAACGTTCAACTGAACATTTAAACAGTGATGTGTTAACTTTCATATCACCATTCCTCTAGTTTCAATCACGTGGCAGCTCTGTCACTTAGGCATAACGTTCAATTGCACATTAAAACAGTGATTCGTTAACGTTCAAATCACCATTCCTCTAGTTTCAGTGACGTGGCAGCACTGTCACTTGAGCATAACGTACAATTGCACATTGTAAACAGTGATTTGTTAACGTTCATATCACCACTCCTCTAGTTTCGGTCACGTGGCAGCTCTGTCACTTGGGCATAACGTTCAATTGCACATTAAAAACAGTGATTTGTTAACGTTCAAAACACCATTCCTCAAGTTTCAGTCTCGTAGCGGCACTGCTATTTGGTCATAACGTTCAATTGCACATTTAAAAGAGTGATTTGTTAACGTTCATATCACCACTCCTCTAGTTTCAGTCACGTGGCAGCTCTGCCACTTGGGCATAACGTTCAATTGCACATTAAAAACAGTGATTTGTTAACGTTCATATCACCATTCCTCTAGTTTCAGTCAAGTGACTGCACTGCCACTTGGGCATAACGTTCAATTGCACATTAAAAACAGTGATTTGTTAACGTTCATATCACCATTCCTCCAGTTTCAGTCACGTGGCAGCACTGTCACTTGAGCATAACGTTCAATTGCACATTAAAAACAGTGATTTGTTAACGTTCATATCGCCATTCCTCTAGTTTCAGTCACGTGGCAGCACTGTCGTTTGGGCATAACGTTCAATTGCACATTAAAAACAGTGATTTGTTAACGTTCATATCACCATTCCTCTAGTTTCAGTCACACGACAGCACTGCCACTTGGGAATAACGTTCAATTGCACATTAAGAACAGTGATTTGTTAACGTTCATATCACCATTCCTCTAGTTTCAGTCACTTGTCAGCACTGTCACTTGGGCATAACGTTCAATTGCACATTAAAACAGTGATTTGTTAACGTTCACATCACCACTCCTCTAGTTTCAGTCACGTGGCAGCACAGCCACTTGGGCATAACGTTCAATTGCACATTAAAAACAGTGATTTGTTAACGTTCATATCACCATTCCTCTAGTTTCAGTCACGTGGCAGCACTGTCACTAGAGCATAACGTTCAATTGCACATTAAAAACTATGATTTGTTAACGTTCATATCACCATTCCTCTAGTTTGAGTCACGTGGCAGCACTGCCACTTGGGCATAACGTTCAATTGCACATTAATGACAGTGAATTGTTAACGTTCATATCACCACTCCTCTAGTTTCAGTCACTTGGCAGCACTGTCCCTTGGGCATAACGTTCAATTGCACATTAAAAACAGTCATTTGTTAACGTTCATATCACCATTCCTCTAGTTTCAGTCACGTGGCTGAACTGTCTCTTGTGCATAACGTTCAATTGGACATTAAAACAGTGATTTGTAAACATTCATATCACCATTCTTCTAGTTTCTGTCACGTGGCAGCACTCACACTTGAGCATAACGTTCAAGTGCACTTAAAAACAGTGATTTGTTAACGTTCATATCACCATTCCTCTAGTTTCACTCACGTGGCAGCACTGTCACTTGACCATAACGTTCAATTGCACATTAAAACAGTGATTTTTTAAGGTTCATATCACCATTCCTCCAGTTTCAGTCACGTGGGAGCACTGTCACTTGAGCATAACGTTCAATTGCACATTTAAAACAGTGATTTGTTAACGTTCATATCACCATTCCTCTAGTTTCAGTCACGTGGCAGCACTGTCACTTCAGCATAACGTTCAATTGCACATTAAAAACAGTGATTTGTTAACGTTCATATCACCATTTCTCTAGCTTCAGTCACGTGTCAGCACTGTCACTTGAGCATAACGTTCAATTGCACTTTAAAAACAGTGATTTGTTAACGTTCATATCACCATTCCTCTAGTTTCAGTCACGTGGCAGCACTGTCACTTGGGAATAACGTTCAATTGCACATTAAAAACAGTGATTTGTTAACGTTCATATCACCACTCCTCTAGTTTCAGTGATGTGGCAGCACAGCCACCTGGGCATAACGTTTAATTGCACATTAAAAACAGTGATTTGTTAATGTTCATATCACCATTCCTCTAGGTTCAGTCACGTGGCTGAACTGTCTCTTGTGCATAACGTTCAATTGGACATTAAAACAGTGATTTGTAAACATTCATATCACCATTCTTCTAGTTTCTGTCACGTGGCAGCACTCACACTTGAGCATAACGTTCAAGTGCACTTAAAAACAGTGATTTGTTAACGTTCATATCACCATTCCTCTAGTTTCACTCACGTGGCAGCACTGTCACTTGACCATAACGTTCAATTGCACATTAAAACAGTGATTTTTTAAGGTTCATATCACCATTCCTCCAGTTTCAGTCACGTGGCAGCACTGTCACTTGAGCATAACGTTCAATTGCACATTTAAAACAGTGATTTGTTAACGTTCATATCACCATTCCTCTAGTTTCAGTCACGTGGCAGCACTGTCACTTCAGCATAACGTTCAATTGCACATTAAAAACAGTGATTTGTTAACGTTCATATCACCATTTCTCTAGCTTCAGTCACGTGTCAGCACTGTCACTTGAGCATAACGTTCAATTGCACTTTAAAAACAGTGATTTGTTAACGTTCATATCACCATTCCTCTAGTTTCAGTCACGTGGCAGCACTGTCACTTGGGAATAACGTTCAATTGCACATTAAAAACAGTGATTTGTTAACGTTCATATCACCACTCCTCTAGTTTCAGTGATGTGGCAGCACTGCCACTTGTGCATAACGTTCAATTGCACATTAAAAACAGTGATTTGTTAACGTTCATATCACCATTCGTCTAGTTTCAGTCACGTGGCAGCACTGTCGTTTGGGCATAACGTTCAATTGCACATTAAAAACAGTGAATTGTTAACGTTCATATCACCATTCCTCTAGTTTCAGTCACGTGGCAGCTCTGTCACTTGGGCATAACGTTCAATTGCACATTAAAACAGTGATTTGTTAACGTTCAAATCACCATTCCTCTAGTTTCAGTCACGTGGCGACACTGCTACTTGGGCATAACGTTCAACTGAACATTTAAACAGTGATTTGTTAACTTTCATATCACCATTCCTCTAGTTTCAATCACGTGGCAGCTCTGTCACTTAGGCATAACGTTCAATTGCACATTAAAACAGTGATTCGTTAACGTTCAAATCACCATTCCTCTAGTTTCAGTGACGTGGCAGCACTGTCACTTGAGCATAACGTACAATTGCACATTGTAAACGGTGATTTGTTAACGTTCATATCACCACTCCTCTAGTTTCGGTCACGTGGCAGCTCTGTCACTTGGGCATAACGTTCAATTGCACATTAAAAACAGTGATTTGTTAACGTTCAAAACACCATTCCTCAAGTTTCAGTCTCGTAGCGGCACTGCTATTTGGTCATAACGTTCAATTGCACATTTAAAAGAGTGATTTGTTAACGTTCATATCAACACTCCTCTAGTTTCAGTCACGTGGCAGCTCTGTCACTTGGGCATAACGTTCAATTGCACATTAAAAACAGTGATTTGTTAACGTTCATATCACCATTCCTCTAGTTTCAGTCAAGTGGCAGCACTGTCTCTTGAGCATAACGTTCAATTGCACATTAAAACAGTGATTTTTAACGTTCATATCACCATTCCTGTAGTTTCAGTCAAGTGGCAGCACTGTCACTTGGGAATAACGTTCAATTGCACATTTAAAACAGTGATTTGTTAACGTTCATATCACCATTCCTCTAGTTTCAGTCACGTGGCAGCACTGTCTCTTGGGCATAACGTTCAATTGCACATTATGACAGTGATTTGTTTACGTTCTTATCACCATTCCTCTAGTTTCAGTCACGTGGCAGCACTGTCTCTTGGGCATAACGTTCAATTGCACATTATGACAGTGATTTGTTAACGTTCATATCACCATTCCTCTAGTTTCAGTCACGTGGCAGCACTGTCACTTGAGCATAACGTTCAATTGCACATTTAAAACAGTGATTTGTTAACGTTCATATCACCATTCCTCTAGTTTCAGTCACGTGGCAGCACTGTCTCTTGGGCATAACGTTCAATTGCACATTATGACAGTGATTTGTTTACGTTCATATCACCATTCCTCTATTTTCAGTCACGTGGCCGCACTGTCACATGGGCATAACGTTCAATTGCACATTAAAAACAGTGATTTGTTAACGTTCATATCACCATTCCTCTAGTTTCAGTCACGTGGCAGCACTGTCACTTGAGCATAACGTTCAATTGCACATTTAAAACAGTGATTTGTTAACGTTCATATCACCATTCCTCTAGTTTCAGTCACGTGGCAGCACTGTCTCTTGGGCATAACGTTCAATTGCACATTAAAAACAGTGATTTGTTAACGTTCATATCACCATTCCTCTAGTTTCAGTCACACGACAGCACTGCCACTTGGGCATAACGTTCAATTGCACATTAAAAACAGTGATTTGTTAACGTTCATATCACCATTCCTCTAGTTTCAGTCACTTGGCAGCACTGTCACTTGGGCATAACGTTCAATTGCACATTAAAACAGTGATTTGTTAACGTTCACATCACCACTCCTCTAGTTTCAGTCACGTGGCAGCACAGCCACTTGGGCATAACGTTCAATTGCACATTAAAAACAGTGATTTGTTAACGTTCATATCACCATTCCTCTAGTTTCAGTCACGTGGCAGCACTGTCACTTGAGCATAACGTTCAATTGCACATTAAAAACTATGATTTGTTAACGTTCATATCACCATTCCTCTAGTTTGAGTCACGTGGCAGCACTGCCACTTGGGCATAACGTTCAATTGCACATTAAAGACAGTGAATTGTTAACGTTCATATCACCACTCCTCTAGTTTCAGTCACTTGGCAGCACTGTCCCTTGGGCATAACGTTCAATTGCACATTAAAAACAGTGATTTGTTAACGGTCATATCACCACTCCTCTAGTTTCGGTCACGTGGCAGCTCTGTCACATGGGCATAACGTTCAATTGCACATTAAAAACAGTGATTTGTTAACGTTCATATCACCATTCCTCTAGTTTCAGTCAAGTGGCAGCACTGTCTCTTGAGCATAACGTTCAATTGCACATTAAAACAGTGATTTTTAACGTTCATATCACCATTCCTGTAGTTTCAGTCAAGTGGCAGCACTGTCACTTGGGAATAACGTTCAATTGCACACTTAAAACAGTGATTTGTTAACGTTCATATCACCATTCCTCTAGTTTCAGTCAAGTGGCAGCACTGTCACTTGAGCATAACGTCAAATTGGACATTAAAAACAGTGATTTGTTAACGTTCATATCACCATTCCTCTAGTTTCAGTCACGTGGCAGCACTGTCGTTTGGGCATAACGTTCAATTGCACATTAAAAACAGTGATTTGTTAACGTTCATATCACCATTCCTCTAGTTTCAGTCACACGACAGCACTGCCACTTCGGCATAACGTTCAATTGCACATTAAAAACAGTGATTTGTTAAGGATCATATCACCATTCCTGTAGTTTCAGTCAAGTGACAGCACTGCCACTTGGGCATAACGTTCAATTGCACATTAAAAACAGTGATATGTTAACGTTCATATCACCATTCCGCCAGTTTCAGTCACGTGGCAGCACTGTCACTTGAGCATAACATTCAATTGCACATTAAAAACAGTGATTTGTTAACGTTCATATCGCCATTCCTCTAGTTTCAGTCACGTGGCAGCACTGTCGTTTGGGCATAACGTTCAATTGCACATTAAAACCAGTGATTTGTTAACGTTCATATCACCATTCCTCTAGTTTCAGTCACACGACAGCACTGCCACTTGGGCATAACGTTCAATTGCACATTAAAAACAGTGATTTGTTAACGTTCATATCACCATTCCTCTAGTTTCAGTCACTTGGCAGCACTGTCACTTGGGCATAACGTTCAATTGCACATTAAAACAGTGATTTTTTAACGTTCACATCACCACTCCTCTAGTTTCAGTCACGTGGCAGCACAGCCACTTGGGCATAACGTTCAATTGCACATTAAAAACAGTGATTTGTTAACGTTCATATCACCATTCCTCTAGTTTCAGTCACGTGGCAGCACTGTCACTTGAGCATAACGTTCAATTGCACATTAAAAACTATGATTTGTTAACGTTCATATCACCATTCCTCTAGTTTGAGTCACGTGGCAGCACTGCCACTTGGGCATAACGTTCAATTGCACATTAAAGACAGTGAATTGTTAACGTTCATATCACCACTCCTCTAGTTTCAGTCACTTGGCAGCACTGTCCCTTGGGCATAACGTTCAATTGCACATTAAAAACAGTCATTTGTTAACGTTCATATCACCATTCCTCTAGTTTCAGTCACGTGGCAGCACAGCCACCTGGGCATAACGTTCAATAGCACATTAAAAACAGTGATTTGTTAATGTTCATATCACCATTCCTCTAGGTTCAGTCACGTGGCTGAACTGTCTCTTGTGCATAACGTTCAATTGCACATTAAAACAGTGATTTGTAAACATTCATATCACCATTCTTCTAGTTTCTGTCACGTGGCAGCACTCACACTTGAGCATAACGTTCAAGTGCACTTAAAAACAGTGATTTGTTAACGTTCATATCACCATTCCTCTAGTTTCACTCACGTGGCAGCACTGTCACTTGACCATAACGTTCAATTGCACATTAAAACAGTGATTTTTTAAGGTTCATATCACCATTCCTCCAGTTTCAGTCACGTGGTAGCACTGTCACTTGAGCATAACGTTCAATTGCACATTTAAAACAGTGATTTGTTAACGTTCATATCACCATTCCTCTAGTTTCAGTCACGTGGCAGCACTGTCACTTGAGCATAACGTTCAATTGCACATTTAAAACAGTGATTTGTTAACGTTCATATCACCATTCCTCTAGTTTCAGTCACGTGGCAGCACTGTCTCTTGGGCATAACGTTCAATTGCACATTAGACAGTGATTTGTTTACGTTCATATCACCATTCCTCTAGTTTCAGTCACGTGGCAGCACTGTCTCTTGGGCATAACGTTCAATTGCACATTATGACAGTGATTTGTTAACGTTCATATCACCATTCCTCTAGTTTCAGTCACGTGGCAGCACTGTCACTTGAGCATAACGTTCAATTGCACATTTAAAACAGTGATTTGTTAACGTTCATATCACCATTCCTCTAGTTTCAGTCACGTGGCAGCACTGTCTCTTGGGCATAACGTTCAATTGCACATTATGACAGTGATTTGTTTACGTTCATATCACCATTCCTCTATTTTCAGTCACGTGGCCGCACTGTCACATGGGCATAACGTTCAATTGCACATTAAAAACAGTGATTTGTTAACGTTCATATCACCATTCCTCTAGTTTCAGTCACGTGGCAGCACTGTCACTTGAGCATAACGTTCAATTGCACATTTAAAACAGTGATTTGTTAACGTTCATATCACCATTCCTCTAGTTTCAGTCACGTGGCAGCACTGTCTCTTGGGCATAACGTTCAATTGCACATTATGACAGTGATTTGTTTACGTTCATAACACCATTCCTCTAGTTTCAGTCACGTGGCAGCACAGCCACCTGGGCATAACGTTCAATTGCACATTAAAAACTGTAATTTGTTAATTTTCATATCACCATTCCTCTAGTTTCAGTCACGTGGCAGCACTGTCTCTTGAGCATAACGTTCAATTGCACATTAGAACAGTGATTTGTTAACGTTCATATCACCATTCCTCTAGTTTCAGTCACGCGACAGCACTGCCACTTGGGCATAACGTTCAATTGCACATTAAAAACAGTGATTTGTTAACGTTCATATCACCATTCCTCTAGTTTCAGTCACTTGGCAGCACTGTCACTTGGGCATAACGTTCAATTGCACATTAAAACAGTGACTTGTTAACGTTCACATCACCACTCCTCTAGTTTCAGTCACGTGGCAGCACAGCCACTTGGGCATAACGTTCAATTGCACATTAAAAACAGTGATTTGTTAACGTTCATATCACCATTCCTCTAGTTTCAGTCACGTGGCAGCACTGTCACTTGAGCATAACGTTCAATTGCACATTAAAAACTATGATTTGTTAACGTTCATATCACCATTCCTCTAGTTTGAGTCACGTGGCAGCACTGCCACTTGGGCATAACGTTCAATTGCACATTAAAGACAGTGAATTGTTAACGTTCATATCACCACTCCTCTAGTTTCAGTCACTTGGCAGCACTGTCCCTTGGGCATAACGTTCAATTGCACATTAAAAACAGTGATTTGTTAACGTTCATATCACCACTCCTCTAGTTTCGGTCACGTGGCAGCTCTGTCACTTGGGCATAACGTTCAATTGCACATTAAAAACAGTGATTTGTTGACGTTCATATCACCATTCCTCTAGTTTCAGTCAAGTGGCAGCACTGTCTCTTGAGCATAACGTTCAATTGCACATTAAAACAGTGATTTTTAACGTTCATATCACCATTCCTGTAGTTTCAGTCAAGTGGCAGCACTGTCACTTGGGAATAACGTTCAATTGCACACATTAAACAGTGATTTGTTAACGTTCATATCACCATTCCTCTAGTTTCAGTCACGTGGCAGCACTGTCACTTGAGCATAACGTCAAATTGGACATTAAAAACAGTGATTTGTTAACGTTCATATCACCATTCCTCTAGTTTCAGTCACGTGGCAGCACTGTCGTTTGGGCATAACGTTCAATTGCACATTAAAAACAGTGATTTGTTAACGTTCATATCACCATTCCTCTAGTTTCAGTCACACGACAGCACTGCCACTTCGGCATAACGTTCAATTGCACATTAAAAACAGTGATTTGTTAAGGATCATATCACCATTCCTGTAGTTTCAGTCAAGTGACAGCACTGCCACTTGGGCATAACGTTCAATTGCACATTAAAAACAGTGATATGTTAACGTTCATATCACCATTCCGCCAGTTTCAGTCACGTGGCAGCACTGTCACTTGAGCATAACATTCAATTGCACATTAAAAAAAGTGATTTGTTAACGTTCATATCGCCATTCCTCTAGTTTCAGTCACGTGGCAGCACTGTCGTTTGGGCATAACGTTCAATTGCACATTAAAACCAGTGATTTGTTAACGTTCATATCACCATTCCTCTAGTTTCAGTCACACGACAGCACTGCCACTTGGGCATAACGTTCAATTGCACATTAAAAACAGTGATTTGTTAACGTTCATATCACCATTCCTCTAGTTTCAGTCACTTGGCAGCACTGTCACTTGGGCATAACGTTCAATTGCACATTAAAACAGTGATTTGTTAACGTTCACATCACCACTCCTCTAGTTTCAGTCACGTGGCAGCACAGCCACTTGGGCATAACGTTCAATTGCACATTAAAAACAGTGATTTGTTAACGTTCATATCACCATTGCTCTAGTTTCAGTCACGTGGCAGCACTGTCACTTGAGCATAACGTTCAATTGCACATTAAAAACTATGATTTGTTAACGTTCATATCACCATTCCTCTAGTTTGAGTCACGTGGCAGCACTGCCACTTGGGCATAACGTTCAATTGCACATTAAAGACAGTGAATTGTTAACGTTCATATCACCACTCCTCTAGTTTCAGTCACTTGGCAGCACTGTCCCTTGGGCATAACGTTCAATTGCACATTAAAAACAGTGATTTGTTAACGTTCATATCACCACTCCTCTAGTTTCGGTCACGTGGCAGCTCTGTCACTTGGGCATAACGTTCAATTGCACATTAAAAACAGTGATTTGTTAACGTTCATATCACCATTCCTCTAGTTTCAGTCAAGTGGCAGCACTGTCTCTTGAGCATAACGTTCAATTGCACATTAAAACAGTGATTTTTAACGTTCATATCACCATTCCTGTAGTTTCAGTCAAGTGGCAGCACTGTCACTTGGGAATAACGTTCAATTGCACACTTAAAACAGTGATTTGTTAACGTTCATATCACCATTCCTCTAGTTTCAGTCACGTGGCAGCACTGTCACTTGAGCATAACGTCAAATTGGACATTAAAAACAGTGATTTGTTAACGTTCATATCACCATTCCTCTAGTTTCAGTCACGTGGCAGCACTGTCGTTTGGGCATAACGTTCAATTGCACATTAAAAACAGTGATTTGTTAACGTTCATATCACCATTCCTCTAGTTTCAGTCACACGACAGCACTGCCACTTCGGCATAACGTTCAATTGCACATTAAAAACAGTGATTTGTTAAGGATCATATCACCATTCCTGTAGTTTCAGTCAAGTGACAGCACTGCCACTTGGGCATAACGTTCAATTGGACATTAAAAACAGTGATATGTTAACGTTCATATCACCATTCCGCCAGTTTCAGTCACGTGGCAGCACTGTCACTTGAGCATAACATTCAATTGCACATTAAAAAAGTGATTTGTTAACGTTCATATCGCCATTCCTCTAGTTTCAGTCACGTGGCAGCACTGTCGTTTGGGCATAACGTTCAATTGCACATTAAAACCAGTGATTTGTTAACGTTCATATCACCATTCCTCTAGTTTCAGTCACACGACAGCACTGCCACTTGGGCATAACGTTCAATTGCACATTAAAAACAGTGATTTGTTAACGTTCATATCACCATTCCTCTAGTTTCAGTCACTTGGCAGCACTGTCACTTGGGCATAACGTTCAATTGCACATTAAAACAGTGATTTGTTAACGTTCACATCACCACTCCTCTAGTTTCAGTCACGTGGCAGCACAGCCACTTGGGCATAACGTTCAATTGCACATTAAAAACAGTGATTTGTTAACGTTCATATCACCATTCCTCTAGTTTCAGTCACGTGGCAGCACTGTCACTTGAGCATAACGTTCAATTGCACATTAAAAACTATGATTTGTTAACGTTCATATCACCATTCCTCTAGTTTGAGTCACGTGGCAGCACTGCCACTTGGGCATAACGTTCAATTGCACATTAAAGACAGTGAATTGTTAACGTTCATATCACCACTCCTCTAGTTTCAGTCACTTGGCAGCACTGTCCCTTGGGCATAACGTTCAATTGCACATTAAAAACAGTCATTTGTTAACGTTCATATCACCATTCCTCTAGTTTCAGTCACGTGGCAGCACAGCCACCTGGGCATAACGTTCAATAGCACATTAAAAACAGTGATTTGTTAATGTTCATATCACCATTCCTCTAGGTTCAGTCACGTGGCTGAACTGTCTCTTGTGCATAACGTTCAATTGCACATTAAAACAGTGATTTGTAAACATTCATATCACCATTCTTCTAGTTTCTGTCACGTGGCAGCACTCACACTTGAGCATAACGTTCAAGTGCACTTAAAAACAGTGATTTGTTAACGTTCATATCACCATTCCTCTAGTTTCACTCACGTGGCAGCACTGTCACTTGACCATAACGTTCAATTGCACATTAAAACAGTGATTTTTTAAGGTTCATATCACCATTCCTCCAGTTTCAGTCACGTGGTAGCACTGTCACTTGAGCATAACGTTCAATTGCACATTTAAAACAGTGATTTGTTAACGTTCATATCACCATTCCTCTAGTTTCAGTCACGTGGCAGCACTGTCACTTGAGCATAACGTTCAATTGCACATTTAAAACAGTGATTTGTTAACGTTCATATCACCATTCCTCTAGATTCAGTCACGTGGCAGCACTGTCTCTTGGGCATAACGTTCAATTGCACATTATGACAGTGATTTGTTTACGTTCATATCACCATTCCTCTAGTTTCAGTCACGTGGCAGCACTGTCACATGGGCGTAACGTTCAATTGCACATTTAAAACAGTGATTTGTTAACGTTCATATCACCATTCCTCTAGTTTCAGTCACGTGGCAGCACTGTCACTTGGGAATAACGTTCAATTGCACATTTAAAACAGTGATTTGTTAACGTTCATATCACCATTCCTCTAGTTTCAGTCACGTGGCAGCACTGTCTCTTGGGCATAACGTTCAATTGCACATTATGACAGTGATTTTTTTACGTTCATATCACCATTCCTCTAGTTTCAGTCACGTGGCAGCACTGTCACATGGGCATAACGTTCAATTGCACATTTAAAACAGTGATTTGTTAACGTTCATATCACCATTCCTCTAGTTTCAGTCACGTGGCAGCACTGTCTCTTGGGCATAACGTTCAATTGCTCATTATGACAGTGATTTGTTTACGTTCATATCACCATTCCTCTAGTTTCAGTCACGTGGCAGCACTGTCTCTTGGGCATAACGTTCAATTGCACATTATGACAGTGATTTGTTAACGTTCATATCACCATTCCTCTAGTTTCAGTCACGTGGCAGCACTGTCACTTGAGCATAACGTTCAATTGCACATTTAAAACAGTGATTTGTTAACGTTCATATCACCATTCCTCTAGTTTCAGTCACGTGGCAGCACTGTCTCTTGGGCATAACGTTCAATTGCACATTATGACAGTGATTTGTTTACGTTCATATCACCATTCCTCTATTTTCAGTCACGTGGCCGCACTGTCACATGGGCATAACGTTCAATTGCACATTAAAAACAGTGATTTGTTAACGTTCATATCACCATTTCTCTAGTTTCAGTCACGTGGCAGCACTGTCACTTGAGCATAACGTTCAATTGCACATTTAAAACAGTGATTTGTTAACGTTCATATCACCATTCCTCTAGTTTCAGTCACGTGGCAGCACTGTCTCTTGGGCATAACGTTCAATTGCACATTATGACAGTGATTTGTTTACGTTCATATCACCATTCCTCTAGTTTCAGTCACGTGGCAATACAGCCACCTGGGCATAACGTTCAATTGCACATTAAAAACTGTAATTTGTTAATTTTCATATCACCATTCCTCTAGTTTCAGTCACGTGGCAGCACTGTCTCTTGAGCATAACGTTCAATTGCACATTAGAACAGTGATTTGTTAACGTTCATATCACCATTCCTCTAGTTTCAGTCACACGACAGCACTGCCACTTGGGCATAACGTTCAATTGCACATTAAAAACAGTGATTTGTTAACGTTCATATCACCATTCCTCTAGTTTCAGTCACTTGTCAGCACTGTCACTTGGGCATAACGTTCAATTGCACATTAAAACAGTGATTTGTTAACGTTCACATCACCACTCCTCTAGTTTCAGTCACGTGGCAGCACAGCCACTTGGGCATAATGTTCAATTGCACATTAAAAACAGTGATTTGTTAACGTTCATATCACCATTCCTCTAGTTTCAGTCACGTGGCAGCACTGTCACTTGAGCATAACGTTCAATTGCACATTAAAAACTATGATTTGTTAACGTTCATATCACCATTCCTCTAGTTTGAGTCACGTGGCAGCACTGCCACTTGGGCATAACGTTCAATTGCACATTAAAGACAGTGAATTGTTAACGTTCATATCACCACTCCTCTAGTTTCAGTCACTTGGCAGCACTGTCCCTTGGGCATAACGTTCAATTGCACATTAAAAACAGTCATTTGTTAACGTTCATATCACCATTCCTCTAGTTTCAGTCACGTGGCAGCACAGCCACCTGGGCATAACGTTCAATTGCACATTAAAAACTGTGATTTGTTAATGTTCATATCACCATTCCTCTAGGTTCAGTCACGTGGCTGAACTGTCTCTTGTGCATAACGTTCAATTGGACATTATAACAGTGATTTGTAAACATTCATATCACCATTCTTCTAGTTTCTGTCACGTGGCAGCACTCACACTTGAGCATAACGTTCAAGTGCACTTAAAAACAGTGATTTGTTAACGTTCATATCACCATTCCTCTAGTTTCACTCACGTGGCAGCACTGTCACTTGACCATAACGTTCAATTGCACATTAAAACAGTGATTTTTTAAGGTTCATATCACCATTCCTCCAGTTTCAGTCACGTGGCAGCACTGTCACTTGAGCATAACGTTCAATTGCACATTTAAAACAGTGATTTGTTAACGTTCATATCACCATTCCTCTAGTTTCAGTCACGTGGCAGCACTGTCACTTCAGCATAACGTTCAATTGCACATTAAAAACAGTGATTTGTTAACGTTCATATCACCATTTCTCTAGCTTCAGTCACGTGTCAGTACTGTCACTTGAGCATAACGTTCAATTGCACTTTAAAAACAGTGATTTGTTAACGTTCATATCACCATTCCTCTAGTTTCAGTCACGTGGCAGCACTGTCACTTGGGAATAACGTTCAATTGCACATTAAAAACAGTGATTTGTTAACGTTCATATCACCACTCCTCTAGTTTCAGTGATGTGGCAGCACTGCCACTTGTGCATAACGTTCAATTGCACATTAAAAACAGTGATTTGTTAACGTTCATATCACCATTCGTCTAGTTTCAGTCACGTGGCAGCACTGTCGTTTGGGCATAACGTTCAATTGCACATTAAAAACAGTGAATTGTTAACGTTCATATCACCACTCCTCTAGTTTCACTCACGTGGCAGCTCTGTCACTTGGGCATAACGTTCAATTGCACATTAAAACAGTGATTTGTTAACGTTCAAATCACCATTCCTCTAGTTTCAGTCACGTGGCGACACTGCTACTTGGGCATAACGTTCAACTGAACATTTAAACAGTGATTTGTTAACTTTCATATCACCATTCCTCTAGTTTCAATCACGTGGCAGCTCTGTCACTTAGGCATAACGTTCAATTGCACATTAAAACAGTGATTCGTTAACGTTCAAATCACCATTCCTCTAGTTTCAGTGACGTGGCAGCACTGTCACTTGAGCATAACGTACAATTGCACATTGTAAACAGTGATTTGTTAACGTTCATATCACCACTCCTCTAGTTTCGGTCACGTGGCAGCTCTGTCACTTGGGCATAACGTTCAATTGCACATTAAAAACAGTGAATTGTTAACGTTCAAAACACCATTCCTCAAGTTTCAGTCTCGTAGCGGCACTGGTATTTGGTCATAACGTTCAATTGCACATTTAAAAGAGTGATTTGTTAACGTTCATATCACCACTCCTCTAGTTTCAGTCACGTGGCAGCTCTGTCACTTGGGCATAACGTTCAATTGCACATTAAAAACAGTGATTTGTTAACGTTCATATCATCATTCCTCTAGTTTCAGTCACACGACAGCACTGTCACTTGGGCATAACGTTCAATTGCACATTAAAACAGTGATTTGTTAACGTTCACATCACCACTCCTCTAGTTTCAGTCACGTGGCAGCACAGCCACTTGGGCATTACGTTCAATTGCACATTAAAAACAGTGATTTGTTAACGTTCATATCACCATTCCTCTAGTTTCAGTCACGTGGCAGCACTGTCACTTGAGCATAACGTTCAATTGCACATTAAAGACAGTGAATTGTTAACGTTCATATCACCACTCCTCTAGTTTCAGTCACTTGGCAGCACTGTCCCTTGGGCATAACGTTCAATTGCACATTAAAAACAGTCATTTGTTAACGTTCATATCACCATTCCTCTAGTTTCAGTCACGTGGCAGCACAGCCACCTGGGCATAACGTTCAATTGCACATTAAAAACAGTGATTTGTTAATGTTCATATCACCATTCCTCTAGGTTCAGTCACGTGGCTGAACTGTCTCTTGTGCATAACGTTCAATTGCACATTAAAACAGTGATTTGTAAACATTCATATCACCATTCTTCTAGTTTCTGTCACGTGGCAGCACTCACACTTGAGCATAACGTTCAAGTGCACTTAAAAACAGTAATTTGTTAACGTTCATATCACCATTCCTCTAGTTTCACTCACGTGGCAGCACTGTCACTTGACCATAACGTTCAATTGCACATTAAAACAGTGATTTTTTAAGGTTCATATCACCATACCTCCAGTTTCAGTCACGTGGCAGCACTGTCACTTGAGCATAACGTTCAATTGCACATTTAAAACAGTGATTTGTTAACGTTCATATCACCATTCCTCTAGTTTCAGTCACGTGGCAGCACTGTCACTTGAGCATAACGTTCAATTGCACATTTAAAACAGTGATTTGTTAACGTTCATATCACCATTCCTCTAGTTTCAGTCACGTGGCAGCACTGTCTCTTGGGCATAACGTTCAATTGCACATTAAGACAGTGATTTGTTTACGTTCATATCACCATTCCTCTAGTTTCAGTCACGTGGCAGCACTGTCACATGGGCATAACGTTCAATTGCACATTTAAAACAGTGATTTGTTAACGTTCATATCACCATTCCTCTAGTTTCAGTCACGTGGCAGCACTGTCACTTGGGAATAACGTTCAATTGCACATTTAAAACAGTGATTTGTTAACGTTCATATCACCATTCCTCTAGTTTCAGTCACGTGGCAGCACTGTCTCTTGGGCATAACGTTCAATTGCACATTATGACAGTGATTTGTTTACGTTCATATCACCATTCCTCTAGTTTCAGTCACGTGGCAGCACTGTCACATGGGCATAACGTTCAATTGCACATTTAAAACAGTGATTTGTTAACGTTCATATCACCATTCCTCTAGTTTCAGTCACGTGGCAGCACTGTCTCTTGGGCATAACGTTCAATTGCACATTATGACAGTGATTTGTTTACGTTCATATCACCATTCCTCTAGTTTCAGTCACGTGGCAGCACTGTCTCTTGGGCATAACGTTCAATTGCACATTATGACAGTGATTTGTTAACGTTCATATCACCATTCCTCTAGTTTCAGTCACGTGGCAGCACTGTCACTTGAGCATAACGTTCAATTGCACATTTAAAACAGTGATTTGTTAACGTTCATATCACCATTCCTCTAGTTTCAGTCACGTGGCAGCACTGTCTCTTGGGCATAACGTTCAATTGCACATTATGACAGTGATTTGTTTACGTTCATATCACCATTCCTCTATTTTCAGTCACGTGGCCGCACTGTCACATGGGCATAACGTTCAATTGCACATTAAAAACAGTGATTTGTTAACGTTCATATCGCCATTCCTCTAGTTTCAGTCACGTGGCAGCACTGTCGTTTGGGCATAACGTTCAATTGCACATT
Organism: Meconema thalassinum; assembly: GCA_946902985.2. Classification (NCBI taxonomy): domain Eukaryota; kingdom Metazoa; phylum Arthropoda; class Insecta; order Orthoptera; family Tettigoniidae; genus Meconema; species Meconema thalassinum. Next base: position 53,233,498 of record OX336388.2, on the reverse strand, counting down.
AAAACCAGTGATTTGTTAACGTTCATATCACCATTCCTCTAGTTTCAGTCACATGACAGCACTGCCACTTAGGCATAACGTTCAATTGCACATTAAAAACAGTGATTTGTTAACGTTCATATCACCATTCCTCTAGTTTCAGTCACTTGGCAGCACTGTCACTTGGGCATAACGTTCAATTGCACATTAAAACAGTGATTTGTTAACGTTCACATCACCACTCCTCTAGTTTCAGTCACGTGGCAGCACAGCCACTTGGGCATAACGTTCAATTGCACATTAAAAACAGTGATTTGTTAACGTTCATATCACCATTCCTCTAGTTTCAGTCACGTGGCAGCACTGTCACTTGAGCATAACGTTCAATTGCACATTAAAAACTATGATTTGTTAACGTTCATATCACCATTCCTCTAGTTTCAGTCACACGACAGCACTGCCACTTAGGCATAACGTTCAATTGCACATTAAAAACAGTGATTTGTTAACGTTCATATCACCATTCCTCTAGTTTCAGTCACTTGGCAGCACTGTCACTTGGGCATAACGTTCAATTGCACATTAAAACAGTGATTTGTTAACGTTCACATCACCACTCCTCTAGTTTCAGTCACGTGGCAGCACAGCCACTTGGGCATAACGTTCAATTGCACATTAAAGACAGTGAATTGTTAACGTTCATATCACCACTCCTCTAGTTTCAGTCACTTGGCAGCACTGTCCCTTGGGCATAACGTTCAATTGCACATTAAAAACAGTCATTTGTTAACGTTCATATCACCATTCCTCTAGTTTCAGTCACGTGGCAGCACAGCCACCTGGGCATAACGTTCAATAGCACATTAAAAACAGTGATTTGTTAATGTTCATATCACCATTCCTCTAGGTTCAGTCACGTGGCTGAACTGTCTCTTGTGCATAACGTTCAATTGCACATTAAAACAGTGATTTGTAAACATTCATATCACCATTCTTCTAGTTTCTGTCACGTGGCAGCACTCACACTTGAGCATAACGTTCAAGTGCACTTAAAAACAGTGATTTGTTAACGTTCATATCACCATTCCTCTAGTTTCACTCACGTGGCAGCACTGTCACTTGACCATAACGTTCAATTGCACATTAAAACAGTGATTTTTTAAGGTTCATATCACCATTCCACCAGTTTCAGTCACGTGGTAGCACTGTCACTTGAGCATAACGTTCAATTGCACATTTAAAACAGTGATTTGTTAACGTTCATATCAGCATTCCTCTAGTTTCAGTCACGTGGCAGCACTGTCACTTGAGCATAACGTTCAATTGCACATTTAAAACAGTGATTTGTTAACGTTCATATCACCATTCCTCTAGATTCAGTCACGTGGCAGCACTGTCTCTTGGGCATAACGTTCAATTGCACATTATGACAGTGATTTGTTTACGTTCATATCACCATTCCTCTAGTTTCAGTCACGTGGCAGCACTGTCACATGGGCATAACGTTCAATTGCACATTTAAAACAGTGATTTGTTAACGTTCATATCACCATTCCTCTAGTTTCAGTCACGTGGCAGCACTGTCACTTGGGAATAACGTTCAATTGCACATTTAAAACAGTGATTTGTTAACGTTCATATCACCATTCCTCTAGTTTCAGTCACGTGGCAGCACTGTCTCTTGGGCATAACGTTCAATTGCACATTATGACAGTGATTTGTTAACGTTCATATCACCATTCCTCTAGTTTCAGTCACGTGGCAGCACTGTCACATGGGCATAACGTTCAATTGCACATTTAAGACAGTGATTTGTTAACGTTCATATCACCATTCCTCTAGTTTCAGTCACGTGGCAGCACTGTCTCTTGGGCATAACGTTCAATTGCACATTATGACAGTGATTTGTTTACGTTCATATCACCATTCCTCTAGTTTCAGTCACGTGGCAGCACTGTCTCTTGGGCATAACGTTCAATTGCACATTATGACAGTGATTTGTTAACGTTCATATCACCATTCCTCTAGTTTCAGTCACGTGGCAGCACTGTCACTTGAGCATAACGTTCAATTGCACATTTAAAACAGTGATTTGTTAACGTTCATATCACCATTCCTCTAGTTTCAGTCACGTGGCAGCACTGTCTCTTGGGCATAACGTTCAATTGCACATTATGACAGTGATTTGTTTACGTTCATATCACCATTCCTCTATTTTCAGTCACGTGGCCGCACTATCACATGGGCATAACGTTCAATTGCACATTAAAAACAGTGATTTGTTAACGTTCATATCACCATTCCTCTAGTTTCAGTCACGTGGCAGCACTGTCACTTGAGCATAACGTTCAATTGCACATTTAAAACAGTGATTTGTTAACGTTCATATCACCATTCCTCTAGTTTCAGTCACGTGGCAGCACTGTCTCTTGGGCATAACGTTCAATTGCACATTATGACAGTGATTTGTTTACGTTCATATCACCATTCCTCTAGTTTCAGTCACGTGGCAGCACAGCCACCTGGGCATAACGTTCAATTGCACATTAAAAACTGTAATTTGTTAATTTTCATATCACCATTCCTCTAGTTTCAGTCACGTGGCAGCACTGTCTCTTGAGCATAACGTTCAATTGCACATTAGAACAGTGATTTGTTAACGTTCATATCACCATTCCTCTAGTTTCAGTCACACGACAGCACTGCCACTTGGGCATAACGTTCAATTGCACATTAAAAACAGTGATTTGTTAACGTTCATATCACCATTCCTCTAGTTTCAGTCACTTGGCAGCACTGTCACTTGGGCATAACGTTCAATTGCACATTAAAACAGTGATTTGTTAACGTTCACATCACCACTCCTCTAGTTTCAGTCACGTGGCAGCACAGCCACTTGGGCATAATGTTCAATTGCACATTAAAAACAGTGATTTGTTAACGTTCATATCACCATTCCTCTAGTTTCAGTCACGTGGCAGCACTGTCACTTGAGCATAACGTTCAATTGCACATTAAAAACTATGATTTGTTAACGTTCATATCACCATTCCTCTAGTTTGAGTCACGTGGCAGCACTGCCACTTGGGCATAACGTTCAATTGCACATTAAAGACAGTGAATTGTTAACGTTCATATCACCACTCCTCTAGTTTCAGTCACTTGGCAGCACTGTCCCTTGGGCATAACGTTCAATTGCACATTAAAAACAGTCATTTGTTAACGTTCATATCACCATTCCTCTAGTTTCAGTCACGTGGCAGCACAGCCACCTGGGCATAAAGTTCAATTGCACATTAAAAACTGTGATTTGTTAATGTTCATATCACCATTCCTCTAGGTTCAGTCACGTGGCTGAACTGTCTCTTGTGCATAACGTTCAATTGGACATTAAAACAGTGATTTGTAAACATTCATATCACCATTCTTCTAGTTTCTGTCACGTGGCAGCACTCACACTTGAGCATAACGTTCAAGTGCACTTAAAAACAGTGATTTGTTAACGTTCATATCACCATTCCTCTAGTTTCACTCACGTGGCAGCACTGTCACTTGACCATAACGTTCAATTGCACATTAAAACAGTGATTTTTTAAGGTTCATATCACCATTCCTCCAGTTTCAGTCACGTGGCAGCACTGTCACTTGAGCATAACGTTCAATTGCACATTTAAAACAGTGATTTGTTAACGTTCATATCACCATTCCTCTAGTTTCAGTCACGTGGCAGCACTGTCACTTCAGCATAACGTTCAATTGCACATTAAAAACAGTGATTTGTTAACGTTCATATCACCATTTCTCTAGCTTCAGTCACGTGTCAGCACTGTCACTTGAGCATAACGTTCAATTGCACTTTAAAAACAGTGATTTGTTAACGTTCATATCACCATTCCTCTAGTTTCAGTCACGTGGCAGCACTGTCACTTGGGAATAACGTTCAATTGCACATTAAAAACAGTGATTTGTTAACGTTCATATCACCACTCCTCTAGTTTCAGTGATGTGGCAGCACTGCCCCTTGTGCATAACGTTCAATTGCACATTAAAAACATTGATTTGTTAACGTTCATATCACCATTCGTCTAGTTTCAGTCACGTGGCAGCACTGTCGTTTGGGCATAACGTTCAATTGCACATTAAAAACAGTGAATTGTTAACGTTCATATCACCACTCCTCTAGTTTCAGTCACGTGGCAGCTCTGTCACTTGGGCATAACGTTCAATTGCACATTAAAACAGTGATTTGTTAACGTTCAAATCACCATTCCTCTAGTTTCAGTCACGTGGCGACACTGCTACTTGGGCATAACGTTCAACTGAACATTTAAACAGTGATTTGTTAACTTTCATATCACCATTCCTCTAGTTTCAATCACGTGGCAGCTCTGTCACTTAGGCATAACGTTCAATTGCACATTAAAACAGTGATTCGTTAACGTTCAAATCACCATTCCTCTAGTTTCAGTGACGTGGCAGCACTGTCACTTGAGCATAACGTACAATTGCACATTGTAAACAGTGATTTGTTTACGTTCATATCACCACTCCTCTAGTTTCGGTCACGTGGCAGCTCTGTCACTTGGGCATAACGTTCAATTGCACATTAAAAACAGTGAATTGTTAACGTTCAAAACACCATTCCTCAAGTTTCAGTCTCGTAGCGGCACTGCTATTTGGTCATAACGTTCAATTGCACATTTAAAAGAGTGATTTGTTAACGTTCATATCACCACTCCTCTAGTTTCAGTCACGTGGCAGCTCTGTCACTTGGGCATAATGTTCATTTGCACATTAAAACAGTGATTTGTTAACGTTCAAATCACCAATCCTCTAGTTTCAGTCACGTGGCAGCACTGTCACTTGAGCATAAAGTTCAATTGCACATTAAAAACAGTGATTTGTTAACGTTCATATCACCAATCCTCGAAATTCAGTCACATGGCAGCACTGTCACTTGGGCATAACGTTCAATTGTACATTAAAAACAGTGATTTGTTAACGTTCATATCACCACTCCTCTAGTTTTAGTCACGTGGCAGCACTGTCACTTGAGCATAACGTTCAATTGCACATTTAAAACAGTGATTTTTTAAGGTTCATATCACCATACCTCCAGTTTCAGTCACGTGGCAGCACTGTCACTTGAGCATAACGTTCAATTGCACATTAAAAACAGTGAATTTTTAACGTTCAAAACACCATTCCTCAAGTTTCAGTCTCGTAGCGGCACTGCTATTTGGTCATAACGTTCAATTGCACATTTAAAAGAGTGATTTGTTAACGTCCATATCACCACTCCTCTAGTTTCAGTCACGTGGCAGCTCTGTCACTTGGGCATAACGTTCATTTGCACATTAAAACAGTGATTTGTTAACGTTCAAATCACCATTCCTCTAGGTTCAGTCACGTGGCTGAACTGTCTCTTGTGCATAACGTTCAATTGCACATTAAAACAGTGATTTGTAAACATTCATATCACCATTCTTCTAGTTTCTGTCACGTGGCAGCACTCACACTTGAGCATAACGTTCAAGTGCACTTAAAAACAGTAATTTGTTAACGTTCATATCACCATTCCTCTAGTTTCACTCACGTGGCAGCACTGTCACTTGACCATAACGTTCAATTGCACATTAAAACAGTGATTTTTTAAGGTTCATATCACCATACCTCCAGTTTCAGTCACGTGGCAGCACTGTCACTTGAGCATAACGTTCAATTGCACATTTAAAACAGTGATTTGTTAACGTTCATATCACCATTCCTCTAGTTTCAGTCACGTGGCAGCACTGTCACTTGAGCATAACGTTCAATTGCACATTTAAAACAGTGATTTGTTAACGTTCATATCACCATTCCTCTAGTTTCAGTCACGTGGCAGCACTGTCTCTTGGGCATAACGTTCAATTGCACATTAAGACAGTGATTTGTTTACGTTCATATCACCATTCCTCTAGTTTCAGTCACGTGGCAGCACTGTCACATGGGCATAACGTTCAATTGCACATTTAAAACAGTGATTTGTTAACGTTCATATCACCATTCCTCTAGTTTCAGTCACGTGGCAGCACTGTCACTTGGGAATAACGTTCAATTGCACATTTAAAACAGTGATTTGTTAACGTTCATATCACCATTCCTCTAGTTTCAGTCACGTGGCAGCACTGTCTCTTGGGCATAACGTTCAATTGCACATTATGACAGTGATTTGTTTACGTTCATATCACCATTCCTCTAGTTTCAGTCACGTGGCAGCACTGTCACATGGGCATAACGTTCAATTGCACATTTAAAACAGTGATTTGTTAACGTTCATATCACCATTCCTCTAGTTTCAGACACGTGGCAGAACTGTCTCTTGGGCATAACGTTCAATTGCACATTATGACAGTGATTTGTTTACGTTCATATCACCATTCCTCTAGTTTCAGTCACGTGGCAGCACTGTCTCTTGGGCATAACGTTCAATTGCACATTATGACAGTGATTTGTTAACGTTCATATCACCATTCCTCTAGTTTCAGTCACGTGGCAGCACTGTCACTTGAGCATAACGTTCAATTGCACATTTAAAACAGTGATTTGTTAACGTTCATATCACCATTCCTCTAGTTTCAGTCACGTGGCAGCACTGTCTCTTGGGCATAACGTTCAATTGCACATTATGACAGTGATTTGTTTACGTTTATATCACCATTCCTCTATTTTCAGTCACGTGGCCGCACTGTCACATGGGCATAACGTTCAATTGCACATTAAAAACAGTGATTTGTTAACGTTCATATCGCCATTCCTCTAGTTTCAGTCACGTGGCAGCACTGTCATTTGGGCATAACGTTCAATTGCACATTAAAACCAGTGATTTGTTAACGTTCATATCACCATTCCTCTAGTTTCAGTCACACGACAGCACTGCCACTTGGGCATAACGTTCAATTGCACATTAAAAACAGTGATTTGTTAACGTTCATATCACCATTCCTCTAGTTTCAGTCACTTGGCAGCACTGTCACTTGGGCATAACGTTCAATTGCACATTAAAACAGTGATTTGTTAACGTTCACATCACCACTCCTCTAGTTTCAGTCACGTGGCAGCACAGCCACTTGGGCATAACGTTCAATTGCACATTAAAAACAGTGATTTGTTAACGTTCATATCACCATTCCTCTAGTTTCAGTCACGTGGCAGCACTGTCACTTGAGCATAACGTTCAATTGCACATTAAAAACTATGATTTGTTAACGTTCATATCACCATTCCTCTAGTTTGAGTCACGTGGCAGCACTGCCACTTGGGCATAACGTTCAATTGCACATTAAAGACAGTGAATTGTTAACGTTCATATCACCACTCCTCTAGTTTCAGTCACTTGGCAGCACTGTCCCTTGGGCATAACGTTCAATTGCACATTAAAAACAGTCATTTGTTAACGTTCATATCACCATTCCTCTAGTTTCAGTCACGTGGCAACACAGCCACCTGGGCATAACGTTCAATAGCACATTAAAAACAGTGATTTGTTAATGTTCATATCACCATTCCTCTAGGTTCAGTCACGTGGCTGAACTGTCTCTTGTGCATAACGTTCAATTGCACATTAAAACAGTGATTTGTAAACATTCATATCACCATTCTTCTAGTTTCTGTCACGTGGCAGCACTCACACTTGAGCATAACGTTCAAGTGCACTTAAAAACAGTGATTTGTTAACGTTCATATCACCATTCCTCTAGTTTCACTCACGTGGCAGCACTGTCACTTGACCATAACGTTCAATTGCACATTAAAACAGTGATTTTTTAAGGTTCATATCACCATTCCTCCAGTTTCAGTCACGTGGTAGCACTGTCACTTGAGCATAACGTTCAATTGCACATTTAAAACAGTGATTTGTTAACGTTCATATCACCATTCCTCTAGTTTCAGTCACGTGGCAGCACTGTCACTTGAGCATAACGTTCAATTGCACATTTAAAACAGTGATTTGTTAACGTTCATATCACAATTCCTCTAGTTTCAGTCACGTGGCAGCACTGTCACTTGGGAATAACGTTCAATTGCACATTTAAAACAGTGATTTGTTAACGTTCATATCACCATTCCTCTAGTTTCACTCACGTGGCAGCACTGTCACTTGACCATAACGTTCAATTGCACATTAAAACAGTGATTTTTTAAGGTTCATATCACCATTCCTCTAGATTCAGTCACGTGGCAGCACTGTCTCTTGGGCATAACGTTCAATTGCACATTATGACAGTGATTTGTTTACGTTCATATCACCATTCCTCTAGTTTCAGTCACGTGGCAGCACTGTCACATGGGCATAACGTTCAATTGCACATTTAAAACAGTGATTTGTTAACGTTCATATCACCATTCCTCTAGTTTCAGTCACGTGGCAGCACTGTCACTTGGGAATAACGTTCAATTGCACATTTAAAACAGTGATTTGTTAACGTTCATATCACCATTCCTCTAGTTTCAGTCACGTGGCAGCACTGTCTCTTGGGCATAACGTTCAATTGCACATTATGACAGTGATTTGTTTACGTTCATATCACCATTCCTCTAGTTTCAGTCACGTGGCAGCTCTGTCACATGGGCATAACGTTCAATTGCACATTTAAAACAGTGATTTGTTAACGTTCATATCACCATTCCTCTAGTTTCAGTCACGTGGCAGCACTGTCTCTTGGGCATAACGTTCAATTGCACATTATGACAGTGATTTGTTTACGTTCATATCACCATTCCTCTAGTTTCAGTCACGTGGCAGCACTGTCTCTTGGGCATAACGTTCAATTGCACATTATGACAGTGATTTGTTAACGTTCATATCACCATTCCTCTAGTTTCAGTCACGTGGCAGCACTGTCACTTGAGCATAACGTTCAATTGCACATTTAAAAAAGTGATTTGTTAACGTTCATATCACCATTCCTCTAGTTTCAGTCACGTGGCAGCACTGTCTCTTGGGCATAACGTTCAATTGCACATTATGACAGTGATTTGTTTACGTTCATATCACCATTCCTCTATTTTCAGTCACGTGGCCGCACTGTCACATGGGCATAACGTTCAATTGCACATTAAAAACAGTGATTTGTTAACGTTCATATCACCATTCCTCTAGTTTCAGTCACTTGGCAGCACTGTCACTTGAGCATAACGTTCAATTGCACATTTAAAACAGTGATTTGTTAACGTTCATATCACCATTCCTCTAGTTTCAGTCACGTGGCAGCACTGTCTCTTGGGCATAACGTTCAATTGCACATTATGACAGTGATTTGTTTACGTTCATATCACCATTCCTCTAGTTTCAGTCACGTGGCAGCACAGCCACCTGGGCATAACGTTCAATTGCACATTAAAAACTGTAATTTGTTAATTTTCATATCACCTTTCCTCTAGTTTCAGTCACGTGGCAGCACTGTCCCTTGAGCATAACGTTCAATTGCACATTAGAACAGTGATTTGTTAACGTTCATATCACCATTCCTCTAGTTTCAGTCACACGACAGCACTGCCACTTGGGCATAACGTTCAATTGCACATTAAAAACAGTGATTTGTTGACGTTCATATCACCATTCCTCTAGTTTCAGTCACTTGGCAGCACTGTCACTTGGGCATAACGTTCAATTGCACATTAAAACAGTGATTTGTTAACGTTCACATCACCACTCCTCTAGTTTCAGTCACGTGGCAGCACAGCCACTTGGGCATAATGTTCAATTGCACATTAAAAACAGTGATTTGTTAACGTTCATATCACCATTCCTCTAGTTTCAGTCACGTGGCAGCACTGTCACTTGAGCATAACGTTAAATTGCACATTAAAAACTATGATTTGTTAACGTTCATATCACCATTCCTCTAGTTTGAGTCACGTGGCAGCACTGCCACTTGGGCATAACGTTCAATTGCACATTAAAGACAGTGAATTGTTAACGTTCATATCACCACTCCTCTAGTTTCAGTCACTTGGCAGCACTGTCCCTTGGGCATAACGTTCAATTGCACATTAAAAACAGTCATTTGTTAACGTTCATATCACCATTCCTCTAGTTTCAGTCACGTGGCAGCACAGCCACCTGGGCATAACGTTCAATTGCACATTAAAAACTGTGATTTGTTAATGTTCATATCACCATTCCTCTAGGTTCAGTCACGTGGCTGAACTGTCTCTTGTGCATAACGTTCAATTGGACATTAAAACAGTGATTTGTAAACATTCATATCACCATTCTTCTAGTTTCTGTCACGTGGCAGCACTCACACTTGAGCATAACGTTCAAGTGCACTTAAAAACAGTGATTTGTTAACGTTCATATCACCATTCCTCTAGTTTCACTCACGTGGCAGCACTGTCACTTGACCATAACGTTCAATTGCACATTAAAACAGTGATTTTTTAAGGTTCATATCACCATTCCTCCAGTTTCAGTCACGTGGCAGCACTGTCACTTGAGCATAACGTTCAATTGCACATTTAAAACAGTGATTTGTTAACGTTCATATCACCATTCCTCTAGTTTCAGTCACGTGGCAGCACTGTCACTTCAGCATAACGTTCAATTGCACATTAAAAACAGTGATTTGTTAACGTTCATATCACCATTTCTCTAGCTTCAGTCACGTGTCAGCACTGTCACTTGAGCATAACGTTCAATTGCACTTTAAAAACAGTGATTTGTTAACGTTCATATCACCATTCCTCTAGTTTCAGTCACGTGGCAGCACTGTCACTTGGGAATAACGTTCAATTGCACATTAAAAACAGTGATTTGTTAACGTTCATATCACCACTCCTCTAGTTTCAGTGATGTGGCAGCACTGCCACTTGTGCATAACGTTCAATTGCACATTAAAAACAGTGATTTGTTAACGTTCATATCACCATTCGTCTAGTTTCAGTCACGTGGCAGCACTGTCGTTTGGGCATAACGTTCAATTGCACATTAAAAACAGTGAATTGTTAACGTTCATATCACCACTCCTCTAGTTTCAGTCACGTGGCAGCTCTGTCACTTGGGCATAACGTTCAATTGCACATTAAAACAGTGATTTGTTAACGTTCAAATCACCATTCCTCTAGTTTCAGTCACGTGGCGACACTGCTACTTGGGCATAACGTTCAACTGAACATTTAAACAGTGATTTGTTAACTTTCATATCACCATTCCTCTAGTTTCAATCACGTGGCAGCTCTGTCACTTAGGCATAACGTTCAATTGCACATTAAAACAGTGATTCGTTAACGTTCAAATCACCATTCCTCTAGTTTCAGTGACGTGGCAGCACTGTCACTTGAGCATAACGTACAATTGCACATTGTAAACAGTGATTTGTTAACGTTCATATCACCACTCCTCTAGTTTCGGTCAGGTGGCAGCTCTGTCACTTGGGCATAACGTTCAATTGCACATTAAAAACAGTGAATTGTTAACGTTCAAAACACCATTCCTCAAGTTTCAGTCTCGTAGCGGCACTGCTATTTGGTCATAACGTTCAATTGCACATTTAAAAGAGTGATTTGTTAACGTTCATATCACCACTCCTCTAGTTTCAGTCACGTGGCAGCTCTGTCACTTGGGCATAACGTTCATTTGCACATTAAAACAGTGATTTGTTAACGTTCAAATCACCAATCCTCTAGTTTCAGTCACGTGGCAGCACTGTCACTTGAGCATAAAGTTCAATTGCACATTAAAAACAGTGATTTGTTAACGTTCATATCACCAATCCTCTAGTTTCAGTCACGTGGCAGCACTGTCACTTGGGCATAACGTTCAATTGTACATTAAAACAGTGATTTGTTAACGTTCATATCACCACTCCTCTAGTTTTAGTCACGTGGCAGCACTGTCACTTGAGCATAACGTTCAATTGCACATTAAAAACAGTGATTTGTTAACGTTCATATCACCATTCCTCTAGTTTCAGTCAAGTGGCAGCACTGTCTCTTGAGCATAACGTTCAATTGCACATTAAAACAGTGATTGTTAACGTTCATATCACCATTCCTGTAGTTTCAGTCAAGTGGCAGCACTGTCACTTGGGAATAACGTTCAATTGCACATTAAAACAGTGATTTGTTAACGTTCAAATCACCAATCCTCTAGTTTCAGTCACGTGGCAGCACTGTCACTTGAGCATAAAGTTCAATTGCACATTAAAAACAGTGATTTGTTAACGTTCATATCACCAATCCTCTAGTTTCAGTCACGTGGCAGCACTGTCACTTGGGCATAACGTTCAATTGTACATTAAAACAGTGATTTGTTAACGTTCATATCACCACTCCTCTAGTTTCAGTCACGTGGCAGCTCTGTCACTTGGGCATAACGTTCATTTGCACATTAAAACAGTGATTTGTTAACGTTCAAATCACCAATCCTCTAGTTTCAGTCACGTGGCAGCACTGTCACTTGAGCATAAAGTTCAATTGCACATTAAAAACAGTGATTTGTTAACGTTCATATCACCATTCCTCTAGTTTCAGTCAAGTGGCAGCACTGTCTCTTGAGCATAACGTTCAATTGCACATTAAAACAGTGATTTGTTAACGTTCATATCACCATTCCTCTAGTTTCAGTCACGTGGCAGCACTGTCGTTTGGGCATAACGTTCAATTGCACATTAAAAACAGTGATTTGTTAACGTTCATATCACCATTCCTCTAGTTTCAGACACACGACAGCACTGCCACTTGGGCATAACGTTCAAATGTACATTAAAAACAGTGATTTGTTAACGATCATATCACCATTCCTGTAGTTTCAGTCAAGTGACAGCACTGCCACTTGGGCATAACGTTCAATTAGACATTAAAAACAGTGATTTGTTAACGTTCATATCACCATTCCTCTAGTTTGAGTCACGTGGCAGCACTGCCACTTGGGCATAACGTTCAATTGCACATTAAAGACAGTGAATTGTTAACGTTCATATCACCACTCCTCTAGTTTCAGTCACTTGGCAGCACTGTCCCTTGGGCATAACGTTCAATTGCACATTAAAAACAGTCATTTGTTAACGTTCATATCACCACTCCTCTAGTTTCAGTCACTTGGCAGCACTGTCCCTTGGGCATAACGTTCAATTGCACATTAAAAACAGTCATTTGTTAACGTTCATATCACCATTCCTCTAGTTTCAGTCACGTGGCAGCACAGCCACCTGGGCATAACGTTCAATTGCACATTAAAAACAGTGATTTGTTAACGTTCATATCACCATTCCTCTAGTTTCAGTCACACGACAGCACTGCCACTTGGGCATAACGTTCAATTGCACATTAAAAACAGTGATTTGTTAAGGATCATATCACCATTCCTGTAGTTTCAGTCAAGTGGCAGCACTGTCACTTGGGAATAACGTTCAATTGCACACTTAAAACAGTGATTTGTTAACGTTCATATCACCATTCCTCTAGTTTCAGTCACGTGGCAGCAATGTCACTTGAGCATAACGTCAAATTGGACATTAAAAACAGTGATTTGTTAACGTTAATATCACCATTCCTCTAGTTTCAGTCACACGACAGCACTGCCACTTGGGCATAACGTTCAATTGCACATTAAAAACAGTGATTTGTTAAGGATCATATCACCATTCCTGTAGTTTCAGTCAAGTGAGAGCACTGCCACTTGGGCATAACGTTCAATTGCACATTAAAACAGTGATTTGTTAACGTTCATATCACCATTCCGCCATTTTCAGTCACGTGGCAGCACTGTCACTTGAGCATAACATTCAATTGCACCTTAAAAACAGTGATTTGTTAACGTTCATATCGCCATTCCTCTAGTTTCAGTCACGTGGCAGCACTGTCGTTTGGGCATAACGTTCAATTGCACATTAAAACCAGTGATTTGTTAACGTTCATATCACCATTCCTCTAGTTTCAGTCACACGACAGCACTGCCACTTGGGCATAACGTTCAATTGCACATTAAAAACAGTGATTTGTTAACGTTCATATCACCATTCCTCTAGTTTCAGTCACTTGGCAGCAGTGTCACTTGGGCATAACGTTCAATTGCACATTAAAACAGTGATTTGTTAACGTTCACATCACCACTTCTCTAGTTTCAGTCACGTGGCAGCACAGCCACTTGGGCATTACGTTCAATTGCACATTAAAAACAGTGATTTGTTAACGTTCATATCACCATTCCTCTAGTTTCAGTCACGTGGCAGCACTGTCACTTGAGCATAACGTTCAACTGCACATTAAAAACTATGATTTGTTAACGTTCATATCACCATTCCTCTAGTTTGAGTCACGTGGCAGCACTGCCACTTGGGCATAACGTTCAATTGCACATTAAAGACAGTGAATTGTTAACGTTCATATCACCACTCCTCTAGTTTCAGTCACTTGGCAGCACTGTCCCTTGGGCATAACGTTCAATTGCACATTAAAAACAGTCATTTGTTAACGTTCATATCACCATTCCTCTAGTTTCAGTCACGTGGCAGCACAGCCACCTGGGCATAACGTTCAATTGCACATTAAAAACAGTGATTTGTTAATGTTCATATCACCATTCCTCTAGGTTCAGTCACGTGGCTGAACTGTCTCTTGTGCATAACGTTCAATTGCACATCAAAACAGTGATTTGTTAACATTCATATCACCATTCTTCTAGTTTCTGTCACGTGGCACCACTCACACTTGAGCATAACGTTCAAGTGCACTTAAAAACAGTAATTTGTTAACGTTCATATCACCATTCCTCTAGTTTCACTCACGTGGCAGCACTGTCACTTGACCATAACGTTCAATTGCACATTAAAACAGTGATTTTTTAAGGTTCATATCACCATTCCTCCAGTTTCAGTCACGTGGCAGCACTGTCACTTGAGCATAACGTTCAATTGCACATTTAAAACAGTGATTTGTTAACGTTCATATCACCATTCCTCTAGTTTCAGTCACGTGGCAGCACTGTCACTTGAGCATAACGTTCAATTGCACATTTAAAACAGTGATTTGTTAACGTTCATATCACCATTCCTCTAGTTTCAGTCACGTGGCAGCACTGTCTCTTGGGCATAACGTTCAATTGCACATTAAGACAGTGATTTGTTTACGTTCATATCACCATTCCTCTAGTTTCAGTCACGTGGCAGCACTGTCACATGGGCATAACGTTCAATTGCACATTTAAAACAGTGATTTGTTAACGTTCATATCACCATTCCTCTAGTTTCAGTCACGTGGCAGCACTGTCACTTGGGAATAACGTTCAATTGCACATTTAAAACAGTGATTTGTTAACGTTCATATCACCATTCCTCTAGTTTCAGTCACGTGGCAGCACTGTCTCTTGGGCATAACGTTCAATTGCACATTATGACAGTGATTTGTTTACGTTCATATCACCATTCCTCTAGTTTCAGTCACGTGGCAGCACTGTCACATGGGCATAACGTTCAATTGCACATTTAAAACAGTGATTTGTTAACGTTCATATCACCATTCCTCTAGTTTCAATCACGTGGCAGCACTGTCTCTTGGGCATAACGTTCAATTGCACATTATGACAGTGATTTGTTTACGTTCATATCACCATTCCTCTAGTTTCAGTCACGTGGCAGCACTGTCTCTTGGGCATAACGTTCAATTGCACATTATGACAGTGATTTGTTAACGTTCATATCACCATTCCTCTAGTTTCAGTCACGTGGCAGCACTGTCACTTGAGCATAACGTTCAATTGCATATTTAAAACAGTGATTTGTTAACGTTCATATCACCATTCCTCTAGTTTCAGTCACGTGGCAGCACTGTCTCTTGGGCATAACGTTCAATTGCACATTATGACAGTGATTTGTTTACGTTCATATCACCATTCCACTATTTTCAGTCACGTGGCCGCACTGTCACATGGGCATAACGTTCAATTGCACATTAAAAACAGTGATTTGTTAACGTTCATATCACCATTCCTGTAGTTTCAGTCACGTGGCAGCACTGTCACTTGAGCATAACGTTCAATTGCACATTTAAAACAGTGATTTGTTAACGTTCATATCACCATTCCTCTAGTTTGTCACGTGGCAGCACTGTCTCTTGGGCATAACGTTCAATTGCACATTATGACAGTGATTTGTTTACGTTCATATCACCATTCCTCTAGTTTCAGTCACGTGGCAGCACAGCCACCTGGGCATAACGTTCAATTGCACATTAAAAACAGTAATTTGTTAATTTTCATATCACCATTCCTCTAGTTTCAGTCACGTGGCAGCACTGTCTCTTGAGCATAACGTTCAATTGCACATTAGAACAGTGATTTGTTAACGTTCATATCACCATTCCTTTAGATTCAGTCACGTGGCAAAACTGTCACTTGAGCATAACGTTCAAGTGCACTTAAAAACAGTGATTTGTTAACGTTCATATCACCATTCCTCAAGTTTCACTCACGTGGCAGCACTGTCACTTGGGCATAACGTTCAAGTGCACTTAAAAACAGTGATTTGTTAACGTTCATATCACCATTTCTCTAGTTTCACTCACGTGGCAGCATTGTCACTTGAGCATAACGTTCAATTGCACATTAAAACAGTGATTTGTTAACGTTCATATCACCATTCCTCTAGTTTGAGTCACGTGGCAGCACTGTCACTTGAGCATAACGTTCAATTGCACATTAAAAACAGTGTTTTGTTAACGTTCACATCACCAATCCTCTAGTTTCAGTCGCGTGGCAACACTGTCACTTGAGCATAACGTTCAATTGCACATTAAAAACAGTGATTTGTTAACGTTCATATCACCAATCCTCTAGTTTCAGTCACGTGGCAGCACTGTCACTTGGGCATAACGTTCAATTGTACATTAAAAACAGTGATTTGTTAACGTTCATATCACCATTCCTCTAGTTTCAGTCACGTGTCAGCACTGTCACTTGAGCATAACGTTCAATTGCACATTAAAAACAGTGATTTGTTAACGTTCATATCACCATTACTCTAGCTTCAGTCACGTGTCACCACTGTCACTTGAGCATAACGTTCAATTGCACTTTAAAAACAGTGATTTGTTAACGTTCATATCACCATTCCTCTAGTTTCAGTCACGTGGCAGCACAGTCACTTGGGAATAACGTTCAATTGCACATTAAAAACAGTGATTTGTTAACGTTCATATCACCACTCTTCTAGTTTCAGTGACGTGGCAGCACTGCCACTTGTGCATAACGTTCAATTGCACATTAAAAACAGTGATTTGTTAACGTTCAAATCACCATTCGTCTAGTTTCAGTCACGTGGCAGCACTGTCGTTTGGGCATAACGGTCAATTGCACAGTAAAAACAGTGATTTGTTAACGTTCATATCACCATTCCTCGAGTTTCAGTCACGCGACCGCACTGCCACTTGGGCATAACGTTCAATTGCCCATTAAAAACAGTTATCTGTTAACGTTCATATCACCATTCCTCTAGTTTCAGTCACGTGGCAGCACTGTCACTTGAGCATAACGTTCAATTGCACATTAAAAACAGTGATTTGTTGACGTTCATATCACCACTCCTCTAGTCTCAGTGAAGTGGCAGCACTGCCACTTGGGCATAACGTTCAATTGCACATTGAAAACAGTGATTTTTTAACGTTCATATCACCACTCCTCTAGTTTCAGTGACGTGGCAGCACTGCCACTTGGGCATAACGTTCAATTGCACATTAAAAACAGTGATTTGTTAACGTTAATATCACCATTCCTCTAGTTTCAGTCACACGACAGCACTGCCACTTGGGAATAACGTTCAATTGCACATTAGAAACAGTGATTTGTTAACGTTCATATCACCATTCCTCTAGTTTCAGTCACGTGGCAGCACTGTCACTTGAGCATAAACTTCAAATGCACATTAAAAACAGCGATTTGTTAACGTTCATATCATCATTCCTCTAGTTTCAGTCACGTGGCAGCACTACACTTGAGCATAACGTTCAATTGCACATTAAAAACATTGATTTGTTAACGTTCACATCACCATTCCTCTAGTTTCAGTCACGCGACAGCACTGTCACTTGGGAATAACGTTCAATTGCACATTAAAAACAGTGATTTGTTAACGTTCCTATCACCATTCCTCTAGTTTCAGTCACGTGGCAGCACTGTCACTTGAGCATAACGTTCAATTGCACATTAAAGACAGTGATTTGTTAACGTTCATATCACCACTCTTCTAGTTTCAGTCACGTGGCAGCACTGTCGTTTGGGCATAACGTTCAATTGCACATTAAAACAGTGATTTGTTAACGTTCATATCATCATTCCTCTAGTTTCAGTGACGTGGCAGCACTGCCACTTGGGCATAACGTTCAATTGCACATTAAAAACAGTGATTTGTTTACTTTCACATCACCATTCCTCTAGTTTCAGTCACGTGGCAGCACTGTCGTTTTGGCATAACGTTCAATTGCTCATGAAAAACAGTGATTTGTTAACTTTCATATCAGCATTCCCCTAGTTTCAATCACACGACAGCACTGTCACTTGGGCATAACGTTCAATTGCACATTAAAAACAGTGATTTGTAAATGTTCACATCACCACTCCTCTAGATTCAGTCACGTGGCAGCACCGCCACTTGGGCATAACGTTCAATTGCACATTAAAAACAGTGATTTGTAACGTTCATATCACCATTCCTCAAGTTTCAGTCACGTGGCAGCACCGCCACTTGGGCATAACGTTCAATTGCACATTAAAACAGTGATTTGTTAACGTTCATATCACCATTCCTCTAGTTTCAGTGACGTGGCAGCAGTGCCACTTGGGCATAACGTTCAATTGCACATATAAAAAAAAAGATTTGTTAACGTTTATATCACCACTCCTCTAGTTTCAGTCACGTAGCAGCACTATCACTTGAGCATAACGTTCAATTGCACATTAAGAACAGTGATTTTTTAACGTTCATATCACCATTCCTCTAGTTTCAGTCACTTGGCAGCATTGTCACTTGAGCGTAACGTTCAATTGCACATTAAAACAGTGATTTGTTAACGTTAATATCACCATTCCTGTAGTTTCAGTCACGTGGAAGCACTGACACTTGGGAATAACGTTCAATTGCACATTTAAAACAGTGATTTGTTAACGTTAATATCACCATTCCTCTAGGTTCAGTCACGTGGCAGCACTGTCACTTGAGCATAAAATTCAATTTCACATTAAAAACAGTGATTTGTTAACGTTCATATCAGGGGCAGATGACCTCGTAGTTCCGCCCCTTAAAACATCAATAACTAACTAACTACCTAACGTTCATATCACCATTCCTCTAGTTTCAGTCACGTGGCAGCACTGTCGTTTGGGCATAACGTTCAATTGCACATTAAAAACATTGATTTGTTAACGTTTATATCACCATTCCTGTAGATTCAGTCACACGACAGCACTGCCACTTGGGCATAACGTTCAATTGCACATTAAAAACAGTGATTTGTTAACGTTCATATCACCATTACTCTAGTTTCAGTCACGCGACAGCACTGTCACTTGGGCATAACGTTCAATTGCACATTAAAGACAGTGATTTGTTGACGTTCATATCACCACTCCTCTAGTTTTAGTCACTTGGCAGCACTGTCCCTTGGGCATAACGTTCAATTGCACATTAAAAACAGTGATTTGTTAACGTTCATATCACCATTCCTCTAGTTTCAGTCACGAGGCAGCACAGCCACTTGGGCATAATGTTCAATTGCAAATTAAAACAGTGATTTGTTAACGTTCATATCACCATTCCTCTAGTTTCAGTCACGTGGCCGCACTGTCACATGTGCATAACGTTCAATTGCACATTAAAAACAGTGATTTGTTAACGTTCATATCACCATTCCTCTAGTTTCAGTCACGTGGCAGCACTGTCACTTGAGCATAACGTTCAATTGCACATTAAAAACAGTGATTTGTTAACGTTCATATCACCATTCCTCTAGTTTCAGTCACGTGGCAGCACTGTCTCTTGGGCATAACGTTCAAGTGCACTTAAAAACAGTGATTTGTTAACGTTCATATCACCATTCCTCTAGTTTCAGTCACGTGGCAGCACTGTCACTTGAGCATAAAGTTCAATTGCACATTAAAGACAGTGATTTGTTAACGTTCATATCACCACTCTTCTAGTTTCAGTCACGTGGCAGCACTGTCGTTTGGGCATAACGTTCAATTGCACATTAAAACAGTGATTTGTCAACGTTCATATCATCATTCCTCTAGTTTCAGTGACGTGGCAGCACTGCCACTTGGGCAAAACGTTCAATTGCACATTAAAAACAGTGATTTGTTGACGTTCACATCACCATTCCTCTAGTTTCAGTCACGTCGCAGCACTGTCGTTTGGGCATAACGTTCAATTGCTCATGAAAAACAGTGATTTGTTAACGTTCATATCAGCATTCCCCTAGTTTCAATCACACGACAGCACTGTCGTTTGGGCATAACGTTCAATTGCACATTAAAAACATTGATTTGTTAACGTTCACATCACCATTCCTCTAGTTTCAGTCACGTGGCAGCACTGTCACTTGAGCATAACGTTCAATTGCACATTAAAAACATTGATTTGTTAACGTTCACATCACCATTCCTCTAGTTTTAGTCACGAGACAGCACTGTCACTTGGGCATAACGTTCAATTGCACATTAAAAACAGTGATTTGTTAATGTTCACATCACCACTCCTCTAGATTCAGTCACGTGGCAGCACCGTCACTTGGGCATAACGTTCAATTGCACATTAAAAACAGTGATTTGTTAACGTTCATATCACCATTCCTCAAGTTTCAGTCACGTGGCAGCACCGCCACTTGGGCATAACGTTAAATTGCACATTAAAACAGTGATTTGTTAACGTTCATATCACCATTCCTCTAGTTTCAGTGACGTGGCAGCACTTCCACTTGGGCATAACGTTCAATTGCACATATAAAAAAAAAGATTTGTTAACGTTCATATCACCACTCCTCTAGTTTCAGTCACGTAGCAGAACTGTCACTTGCGCATAACGTCCAATTGCACATTAAAAACAGTGATTTGTTTACGTTCATATCACCATTCCTCTAGTTTCAGTCACTTGGCAGCAATGTCACTTGAGCGTAACGTTCAATTGCACATTAAAACAGTGATTTGTTAGAGTTCATATCACCATTCCTGTAGTTTCAGTCACGTGGAAGCACTGACACTTGGGAATAATTTTCAATTGCACATTTAAAACAGTGATTTGTTAACGTTAATATCACCATTCCTCTAGTTTCAGTCACGTGGCAGCACTCTCACATGAGCATAAAGTTCAATTTCACATTAAAAACAGGGATTTGTTAACGTTCATATCAGGGGCAGATGCCCTCGTAGTTCCGCCCCTTAAAACAACAATAACTAACTAACTACCTAACGTTCATATCACCATTCCTCTAGTTTCAGTCACGTGGCAGCACTGTCGTTTGGGCATAACGTTCATTTGCACATTAAAAACATTGATTTGTTAATGTTTATATCACCATTCCTGTAGATTCAGTCACACGACAGCACTGCCACTTGGGCATAACTTTCAATTGCACATTAAAAACAGTGATTTGTTAACGTTCAAATCACCATTCCTCTAGTTTCAGTCACTTGGCAGCACTGTCACTTGGGCATAACGTTCAATTGCACATTACAAAACAGTGATTTGTTAACGTTCATATCACCACTCCTCTAGTTTCAGTCACGTGGCAGCACAGCCACTAGGGCATAACGTTCAATTGCACATTAAAAACAGTGATTTGTTAACGTTCATATCACCATTACTCTAGTTTCAGTCACGCGACAGCACTGTCACTTGGGCATAACGTTCAATTGCACATTAAAGACAGTGATTTGTTGACGTTCATATCACCACTCCTCTAGTTTCAGTCACTTGGCAGCACTGTCCCTTGGGCATAACGTTCAATTGCACATTAAAAACACTGATTTGTTAACGTCCATATCACCATTCCTCTAGTTTCAGTCACGTGGCAGCACAGCCACCTGGGCATAACGTTCAATTGCACATTAAAACAGTGATTTGTTAACGTTCATATCACCATTCCTCTAGTTTCAGTCACGTGGCCGCACTGTCACATGTGCATAACGTTCAATTGCACATTAAAAACAGTGATTTGTTAACGTTCATATCACCATTCCTCTAGTTTCAGTCACGTGGCAGCACTGTCACTTGAGCATAACGTTCAATTGCACATTAAAAACAGTGATTTGTTAACGTTCATATAACCATTCCTCTAGTTTCAGTCACGTGGCAGCACTGTCTCTTGGGCATAACGTTCAATTGCACATTAAAACAGTGATTTGTTTACGTTCATATCACCATTCCTCTAGTTTCAGTCACGTGGCAGCACAGCCACCTGGGCATTACGTTCAATTGCACATTAAAAACAGTAATTTGTTAATTTTCATATCACCATTCCTCTAGATTCAGTCACGTGGCAGCACTGTCTCTTGTGCATAACGTTCAATTGCACATTAAAACAGTGATTTGTTAACGTTCATATCACCATTCCTCTAGTTTCAGTCACGTGGCAGCACTGTCTCTTGAGCATAACGTTCAAGTGCACTTAAAAACAGTGATTTGTTAACGGTCATATCACCACTCGTCTGGTTTCAGTCACTTGGCTGCACTGTGACTTGGGCATAACGTTCAATTGCACATTAAACACAGTGATTTGTTAAGGTTCATATCACCGTTCCTCTAGATTCAGTTATGTGGCAGCACTGTCACTTGGGCATATCGTTCAATTGCACATTTAAAACAGTGATTTGTTAACGTTCATATCACCATTCCTCTAGTTTCAGTCACGTGGCAGCACTGTCACTTGAGCATAACGTTCAATTGCACACTAAAAACAGTGATTTGTTAACGTTCATATCACCATTCCTCTAGTTTCAGTCACGTGGCAGCTCTGTCACTTGAGCATAACGTTCAATTGCACATTAAAAACAGTGATTTGTTAACGTTCATATCACCAATCCTCTAGTTTCAGTCACGTGGCAGCACTGCCACTTGGGCAAAACGTTCAATTGCACATTAAAAACAGTGATTTGTTGACGTTCACATCACCATTCCTCTAGTTTCAGTCACGTCGCAGCACTGTCGTTTGGGCATAACGTTCAATTGCTCATGAAAAACAGTGATTTGTTAACGTTCATATCAGCATTCCCCTAGTTTCAATCACACGACAGCACTGTCGTTTGGGCATAACGTTCAATTGCACATTAAAAACATTGATTTGTTAACGTTCACATCACCATTCCTCTAGTTTCAGTCACGTGGCAGCACTGTCACTTGAGCATAACGTTCAATTGCACATTAAAAACATTGATTTGTTAACGTTCACATCACCATTCCTCTAGTTTTAGTCACGAGACAGCACTGTCACTTGGGCATAACGTTCAGTTGCACATTAAAAACAGTGATTTGTTAATGTTCACATCACCACTCCTCTAGATTCAGTCACGTGGCAGCACCGTCACTTGGGCATAACGTTCAATTGCACATTAAAAACAGTGATTTGTTAACGTTCATATCACCATTCCTCAAGTTTCAGTCACGTGGCAGCACCGCCACTTGGGCATAACGTTAAATTGCACATTAAAACAGTGATTTGTTAACGTTCATATCACCATTCCTCTAGTTTCAGTGACGTGGCAGCACTTCCACTTGGGCATAACGTTCAATTGCACATATAAAAAAAAAGATTTGTTAACGTTCATATCACCACTCCTCTAGTTTCAGTCACGTAGCAGAACTGTCACTTGCGCATAACGTCCAATTGCACATTAAAAACAGTGATTTGTTTACGTTCATATCACCATTCCTCTAGTTTCAGTCACTTGGCAGCAATGTCACTTGAGCGTAACGTTCAATTGCACATTAAAACAGTGATTTGTTAGAGTTCATATCACCATTCCTGTAGTTTCAGTCACGTGGAAGCACTGACACTTGGGAATAATTTTCAATTGCACATTTAAAACAGTGATTTGTTAACGTTAATATCACCATTCCTCTAGTTTCAGTCACGTGGCAGCACTCTCACATGAGCATAATTTAATTTAATTTAATTCCCAAGTCATGTGTAAATGTAGAAATAGAGGCTACAAATGGAAAAATTCATAAAATTTGTAAGTGTTTTCCAAATGTCCAAATTGTAGATGTAAGTAAATTAGACAGGAAGTTCCACACTCGGCATGGCCTACACTTAAATAGATTAGGAAAAGAGTATCTTAGTGATGAAATCTGCAAAATTGTAAATTCAAATGGTAAGAATAATTCAACAGTAATATCATTAGAGTGGAAGCAGGGAAACTGGTAGAAGAAGCCAAACGTGAGGTTTGGCATTCACATCTTTTGAAGTCAAATTTAACGGAGTGCAACAATGGTATTTCGGATTTGTCTAGCAACAATAATAATAACAATTATGATAATAATAATGTAAATAAATCACCAACACAAGCTTGCAAAAGTAACAAATTTAAAATTTACCACCAGAATGTCCAGTCTCTTTATAATAAAATTGATTACATAAATCTAATGCTTAAAAATGAACTTAAAGACATCTCAGCACTATGTATTTCAGAACATTGGCTGAAAGAGGAACAACTCGAATTAATTCAATTCCCAGGGTTTATACAAGCTAGTAAATACTCTAGATCTAATATTAGCCATGGTGGTACTTGCATCTTCTTAAGAAATAATTTAGATCATGAACAGATAACAGCTTATGATTATCTAATTATGGAACAGGATTTTGAATTCTCTGCCGTAAAAATTCAGCAGTTTAAGTTAATAATTGTATGCGTATACCGTTCTCCGTCAGGAAAGTTTCCTCTATTTATAGATAAACTAGAATTGTTACTCAATAACATGAGCAAAGTAAATTTCGATATAATAATTTGTGGGGATGTAAATGTGGATTTCTTAAAACTTGATAGAAATTGTGAATTATTAAACCAGTTACTAATTTCCTATGGACTGAAACCTACAGTAAATACACCAACAAGAATAACAAAATTTAGTAAAACCACTCCTGATCAAATTTTTATAAATACAGATAAATATCACCATTCAATAGAAGTCTATTGTCCGGGTTTTAGTGACCACCATGGACAAATACTGAGTTTTGAAGTATCCGAAGTAATCAATAATAATGATAATGGAGTAAAATCAAAGTGCAGGTCATTCACTGAATCAAATGTTACATATTTCAATGACTTATTAAATAAGGAAACATGGTCAGAAATTTATGAACTAGAAAATGTAAATGATAAATTTAATGCATTTAACAGTACCCTAAAACACTATTTTGAAATAGCATTCCCCTTTAAACGAAGAACTGTTCAAAATAACAAAACTAGCAATTGGATAACAACAGGGATTATAAATTCATGTCAAAGAAAGAAATTTCTACACAAATTATATAAACAATACCACACAACACCTGAATTCAATTTATACTACAAAAAATACACTAGCATATTAAATAAGGTAATAAGACTAGCAAAGAAAATGCATAATGATAATTTTATTTCCCAATCATCTAATAAAAACAGGGCTATGTGGTCTGTAATAAAGAAAGAAACTGGAAAATCTGCTAAAATACAAAGGAACATTACACTGACCAGAAATAATAAAGTGATTAATAATCCAGAGGAAATATCAAACACTTTTAATGACTATTTTCTGGAAATTCCGCAAAAATTATTAAATAAATCACAGGTAAATACACTAAATTCTAATAATAAAATAAATATATGCAGTGATTCTTTATTTATAAATCATGTCACAAGTGAAGAGGTAAGAATAGTTATAAAAGAGCTAAAAAATAAATTCTGTGCTGGCATTGATGGCATCCCTGATGCAATTTTAAAGAAATGTGCAGAAAATATAATAAATCCACTTACGCACTTAATAAACAGTTCAATTCTCTCAGGAACTTACCCGGATATTTTGAAGTTATCAAAAGTAATTCCAGTGCACAAAAATGGTTCAAAAGATGAATTAGATAACTATCGTCCTATTACCTTACCAACTGGTATTGCAAAAATTGTGGAAAAAATTATGTATAAGAGACTGATAAGTTTCATAGAAAAAAATAAAATATTATCAAACTCACAACATGGATTTAGAACGGAAAAATCTACACAGACAGCAATTTACGAATGTAGTAATAGTATACTGAAATTAATTGACAATAAGGAACATGTAACTGGCCTATTCTTGGATTTATCGAAAGCATTTGATGTAGTTGACCATAAAATCCTCCTTACCAAACTAAATCAATATGGTGTTAGAGGTCTAGCTAATAAATGGATAGAGTCTTACTTAACAAGGCGTAAACAAATAGTAAGCTTGAGACACAAGGATGATGGAACCAAATTACTTAATGAAACATTGTCCAATGAGGGAATTATTGAATTTGGAGTACCCCAGGGATCGGTTTTGGGCCCACTACTCTTTCTTCTATATATCAATGATATAACACAGAACGTTCATTCACATAAGGAAATTTTGTTTGCGGACGATACAACACTCGTAATAAAAGGTGAAACTAAACAGGTCATACAGCAGTCTGCTGACTCCGTTACAGGAGAGTTAACCAAATGGTCACAAGATAATCGCCTCATAATAAACTATAAAAAGACAGTATGTCTAAATTTCCACACTATACAGAATAGGAATCCTGCGATGCCCAATATAACATTAAATGGTCATCAAATAGAAAATAAATCAGAAACAAAGTTTTTAGGACTATGGATACAACAAGACTTGAAATGGAATAAACATATACAATATCTGAATACTAAACTGAACTCGATGTGCTTTGCGTTACGTATTTTGAAAACCTGCACTAGCATGCACACATTAAGAAATACTTATTTTGCTTATTTCCATTCATACTTAAGATATGGGATCATATTTTGGGGTATGTCGCCAGATGTACTAAGCACGTTTAGGATACAAAAGAGAGCGATTAGAATTATGGCAAATGTACACTCTAGAGAATCATGTAGACCTCTGTTTAAAGATTTAAACATTCTCCCACTGCCCTGCATATATATCTTTGAAAGTATTATGTTTTTTAAAAAGAATTTAATGAATAAAGATGTTTTTCTTAAAACAAACAATGATGTTCATAGGCATAACACAAGACAAAATCAAAACATTCATATTTCACACACACACACAAGCATATATCAAAAAGGAACTTTTCACACTGGAGTTAAATTATACAATAAACTACCCCAGTATATAAAACTGGCCCCAAAAATAAAAACCTTTGATAGAATGTTGAAAGCTTATCTGCAGTGCCATTGTTTTTACTCAGTAGTTGAATATTTTAGCGTATAGGAGTGATGGAATCTATAACTATATTTTACTTTTTTAATTTAATTTTAATACCTAGCTGTATGTTGTTGTATTTATAGAATTAAGTTTTCATATTATGATAATAGAGTGAGGTGTAAATAGTTGTGCAATAAGATTGTATCTATTAAGATTTGCTATTATAATAAGTTATAAATAGTTTTAATCTTAGTAATATATACCTGTTAGTTCTTTTATTTTATGCATGTAAATTCTGACGTGTCCTATATCAAAAATGTATTGAATGCATGTATTTGATCAAATGGAATTAATAAAAATCTATCTATCTATCTATCTATCATAAAGTTCAATTTCACATTAAAAACAGGGATTTGTTAACGTTCATATCAGGGGCAGATGCCCTCGTAGTTCCGCCCCTTAAAACAACAATAACTAACTAACTACCTAACGTTCATATCACCATTCCTCTAGTTTCAGTCACGTGGCAGCACTGTCGTTTGGGCATAACGTTCATTTGCACATTAAAAACATTGATTTGTTAATGTTTATATCACCATTCCTGTAGATTCAGTCACACGACAGCACTGCCACTTGGGCATAACTTTCAATTGCACATTAAAAACAGTGATTTGTTAACGTTCAAATCACCATTCCTCTAGTTTCAGTCACTTGGCAGCACTGTCACTTGGGCATAACGTTCAATTGCACATTACAAAACAGTGATTTGTTAACGTTCATATCACCACTCCTCTAGTTTCAGTCACGTGGCAGCACAGCCACTAGGGCATAACGTTCAATTGCACATTAAAAACAGTGATTTGTTAACGTTCATATCACCATTACTCTAGTTTCAGTCACGCGACAGCACTGTCACTTGGGCATAACGTTCAATTGCACATTAAAGACAGTGATTTGTTGACGTTCATATCACCACTCCTCTAGTTTCAGTCACTTGGCAGCACTGTCCCTTGGGCATAACGTTCAATTGCACATTAAAAACACTGATTTGTTAACGTCCATATCACCATTCCTCTAGTTTCAGTCACGTGGCAGCACAGCCACCTGGGCATAACGTTCAATTGCACATTAAAACAGTGATTTGTTAACGTTCATATCACCATTCCTCTAGTTTCAGTCACGTGGCCGCACTGTCACATGTGCATAACGTTCAATTGCACATTAAAAACAGTGATTTGTTAACGTTCATATCACCATTCCTCTAGTTTCAGTCACGTGGCAGCACTGTCACTTGAGCATAACGTTCAATTGCACATTAAAAACAGTGATTTGTTAACGTTCATATAACCATTCCTCTAGTTTCAGTCACGTGGCAGCACTGTCTCTTGGGCATAACGTTCAATTGCACATTAAAACAGTGATTTGTTTACGTTCATATCACCATTCCTCTAGTTTCAGTCACGTGGCAGCACAGCCACCTGGGCATAACGTTCAATTGCACATTAAAAACAGTAATTTGTTAATTTTCATATCACCATTCCTCTAGATTCAGTCACGTGGCAGCACTGTCTCTTGTGCATAACGTTCAATTGCACATTAAAACAGTGATTTGTTAACGTTCATATCACCATTCCTCTAGTTTCAGTCACGTGGCAGCACTGTCTCTTGAGCATAACGTTCAAGTGCACTTAAAAACAGTGATTTGTTAACGGTCATATCACCACTCGTCTGGTTTCAGTCACTTGGCTGCACTGTGACTTGGGCATAACGTTCAATTGCACATTAAACACAGTGATTTGTTAAGGTTCATATCACCGTTCCTCTAGATTCAGTTACGTGGCAGCACTGTCACTTGGGCATATCGTTCAATTGCACATTTAAAACAGTGATTTGTTAACGTTCATATCACCATTCCTCTAGTTTCAGTCACGTGGCAGCACTGTCACTTGAGCATAACGTTCAATTGCACACTAAAAACAGTGATTTGTTAACGTTCATATCACCATTCCTCTAGTTTCAGTCACGTGGCAGCTCTGTCACTTGAGCATAACGTTCAATTGCACATTAAAAACAGTGATTTGTTAACGTTCATATCACCAATCCTCTAGTTTCAGTCACGTGGCAGCACTGTCACTTGGGCATAACGTTCAATTGCACATTAAAAACAGTGATTTGTTAACGTTCATATCACCATTCCTCTAGTTTCAGTCACGTGGCAGCACTGTCACTTGAGCATAACGTTCAATTGCACATTAAAAACAGTGATTTGTTAATGTTCATATCACCATTCCTCTAGTTTCAGTCACGTGGCAGCACTGTCACTTGGGAATAACGTTCAATTGCACATTAAAAACAGTGATTTGTTAACGTTCATATCACCACTCCTCTAGTTTCAGTGACGTGGCAGCACTGCCACTTGGGCATAACGTTCAATTGCACATTAAAAACAGTGATTTGTTAACGTTCATATCACCACTCCTCTAGTTTCAGTGACGTGGCAGCACTGCCACTTGGGCATAACGTTCAATTGCACATTTAAAACAGTGATTTGTTAACGTTCATATCACCATTCCTCTAGTTTCAGTCACACGACAGCACTGCCACTTGGGCATAACGTTCAATTGCACATTAAAAACAGTGATTTGTTAACGTTCATATCACCATTCCTCTAGTTTCAGTCACGTGGCAGCACTGTCACTTGAGCATAACGTTCAATTGCACATTAAAAACAGTGATTTGTTAACGTTCATATCACCATTCCTCTAGTTTCAGTCACGTGGCAGCACTGTCACTTGAGCATAACTTTCAATTGCACATTAAAAACATTGATTTGTTAACGTTCACATCACCATTCCTCTAGTTTCAGTCACGTGACAGCACTGTCACTTGGGAATAACGTTCAATTGCACATTAAAAACAGTGATTTGTTAACATTCATATCACCATTCCTCTAGTTTCAGTCACGTGGCAGCACTGTCACTTGAGCATTACGTTCAATTGCACATTAAAGACAGTGATTTGTTAACGTTCATATCACCACTCCTCTAGTTTCAGTCACGTGGCAGCACTGTCGTTTGGGCATAACGTTCAATTGCACATTAAAACAGTGATTTGTTAACGTTCATATCACCATTCCTCTAGTTTCAGTCACACGACAGCACTGCCACTTGGGCATAACGTTCAATTGCACATTAACCCTAGAACTGCGGACCGTCTTCCAGGAAGACGGTGTGGTGTTTAATCAAGTGCGACCGTCTCTCTGAAAGACGGTCTCGGTATTCAAATATAGTACTACTGTTAGCCATCAGATGGCACTAATTTCAAGTCATGCTGGTTCCCGATGCTTTTATCTGTCGTTGTGTTCCTCTTTGGCAAACAAATGACAATAAGCAGGCTATTATTTGGCTGCAGAAGTGGAAGTACTTTCATGTTGACATTGAAGTTGCATTGAGCAAAATGGCAGGAACAAGCCTATGTAGATGATTCATAATTTGAGCGCTTTTTTAGTAAATAACAGGAATTATTTAAAACTGGTTCCTGAAATAGTAACAAAAAACTGTGAACTTTTCATATATGATGTGTCTGACAAACATTTAACTTGGCAATATGGTTTTCTAGAGCAGAAACATCAATTTTATTCCTTATATTTGGTAAAATACTTTTTATGATTAATTCAAACTGATGAGTCTGAATGATTCACCTTTATAAAAATAATATAGAACATTCTTTCAGCTTTCTATTGATATATGATAAGTTATAGGCTTATTCATGAACACAGTTTGCTTACCGAAAAGGCAGAAGGTGAATTTCTCATATAGGCTATGTGCATAATGGAGAAATGTCATATTGTAAAAATACTTTTTTTTTGTAAATAACAGGAATTATTTAAAACTGGTTCTTGAAATAGTACCAAAAAACTGTGAACTTTTCATTTATGATGTGTCTGACAAAAAATTAACTTGGCAATATGGTTTCCTAGAGCAGAAAATCAATTTTTTATTTTTTTATTTTTATGAAATACTTTTTATGATTAATTCAAACTGATGAGTCTGAATGATTCACCACTATAATAATAATATAGAACAGACTTTCACCTTTCTATTGATGTATGATAAGTTATAGGCCTATTCATGAGCACGGTTTGCTTACAGAAAAGGCAGAAGGTGAATTTCTCATATACCGGTATGTGCATAATGGAGAAATGTCATATAGTAAAAATAACTTTCTTTTTTTTTAGTAAATAACAGGAATTATTCAAAACTGGTTCCTGGAATAGTAACAAAAAACTGTGAACTTTTCATTTATGATGTGTCTGACATACATTTAACTTGGCAATATGGTTTCCTAGAGCAGAAAATCAATTTTTTATTTTTTTACTTTTATGAAATACATTTTATGATTAATTCAAACTGATGAGTCTGAATGATTGACCACTATAATAATAATATAGAACAGTCTTTCACCTTTCTATTGATGTATGATAAGTTATAGGCCTATTCATGAACACAGTTTGCTTACAGAAAAGGCAGAAGGTGAATTTCTCATATAGGTTATGAGCATAATGGAGAAATGTCATATTGTAAAAATATTTTTTTTTAGTAAATAACAGGAATTATTTAAAACTGGTTCTTGAAATAGTAACAAAAAACTGTGAAATTTTCATTTATGATGTGTCTGACAAACATTTAAATTGGCAATAAGGTTTTCTAGAGCAGAAAAGTCAATTTTATTTTTTATTTTTTATAAAATACATTTTATGATTAATTCAAACTAATGAGTCTGAACGATGCACCTCTTTAAAAATAATATAGAACAGTCTTTCAGATTTCTACTGATGTATGATAAGTTATAGGCCTATTCATGAACGCAGTTAGCTTACAGAAGAGGCAGAAGGTGAATTTCTCATATATGTGCATAATGGAGAAATGTCATATTGTACAAATAATTTTCTTTTTTAGTAAATAACAGGATTTATTTATAACTGGTTCTTGAAATAGTAACAAAAAACTGTGAACTTTTCATTTATGATGTGTCTGACAGAATAGGGAGATCATGGCGTCAGTTGACAGTGCAAGTAAGCGGTGCGAGGCGAAAAGCGAATGTATTAGGAGTTTACTGTGTCGAAAGTGTAAAGTAAACTACCCTAAAGTTGTGATTTGTGGTGGTTGTGAGTTAAAAGTGAAGAATACGGAAGGATGACGACACGACTATCTACAAAGGCCATTAAAGCGGGCCTCATGGAGTGCAACAGTGTAGGCCTAGAGGTTATGAAGTGCCAGAAATGTTTGGTCTTAGTTGAGGAGGTGAGCAGCAAAGACGAGATAATTAGATTGCTCCGGCTAGAGCTAGAAGCTGTAATTAAAGATTTGGAGAGGGCCAAGGAGGAAAACAAGACCATGGAGGAAAATTTTTCAAACTTGGAGGTTGGTATTTTAAGTTCGGGGATTGGCGGGCAGATGGCAGCAGATGGCGGGATCAACAGTGACCGGAAGTCAAGGAGATCCAAGCGCTCAGATATGACTGACGGACGGTTGGCGGAGGAAAGACTGGAGCTGGGCACCGTCGAGGGCGATCGAGTGGAGCCGGTATGTGATGAAATAAGGGAAATGTCGGTCAACGGAAGAAGAGAAGAGGAAGTGTGCCGGTCCTTGGTTATTGGGGACTCAATAACTAGGCGCTTGGGAACAGGGCTTCAGGAAACAAATACTGAAGTGAAATGTTTTCCTGGTATAAGGACTGAACAATTGAGAAGAAAAGTGATGTTAATGGGAGGGGGTGGAGAACTTAAGTCAGTTCTAGTACACGTTGGGACAAATGACCTAAGGAGCTCTCCTACTCCAGACAATATAGGAAATGACATTAAAAACCTGATAAGAGCATGCAGGGAGAAGTATAGAAATGCTTCTATTGCAGTGAGTGGGATTTTATATCGGCGGGACGTAGATTGCAGGTATGTGGATGCAGTAAATGGTGTACTGGACTGGATTTGTGGTGAAGAGGAAGTTCTATATATTAACTCTGGACTGTGGATAGAAGACTATGATTTGGGGTGGGATGGTCTCCACTTAAATAGGCGAGGTTCGGCCAAACTGGGACAACTCTATGGAAGGGTCATTAAAAGTTTGTCAAAAAACCCACCAAGTGTTTAAGAGATGATTCATCCCAAACCAGTAAAGGGGATAGTAAACGGAGCAAGATAGTTGCTAGTCTTGGGTACAAAGGGCATTATCAGGGCTTCAAGTGTCTTCTGGTAAACTGTCGTAGTGTAGTTAGAAAGGGCATAACATTTGGAACCATGGTAGAACTATATGATCCAGATGTTATTATCGGGACTGAGTCATGGCTAGTTGAAAATGTTGTGGAAGGGGAGGTATTTCCTATGGGTTATAGGGTATACAGGAGGGACAGGGGAAGCACGGGAGGTGGGGGTATTTATACTAGTTAAGGATATATTTAGGAGTCATCTAGTGTTTACAGATGAAGTAAATGAGATTCTGGGGGTTAGGGTTGGTTCTAAAGATATGGTAGACATTTTGGGTGTATATAGAGCAGGGAGGGGTGAACGGGATGTAAATCTAGGAACAACGTTAGTAAATTATGCTATGGAGGCTGACCGGGCAGGAAGAAATTTAATTGTAGGGGGTGATTTTAATATGCCAAGAGTGGACTGGGAAGGTAGGGCAGATTCTCAGGAACATTATCAATTGCTGGCTAACAAAATAATATGGAAGGGGGGCTTTGTTCAAGTTATCGAGGGAAGCACTAGGGGGAACAGCTTATTAGACGTGTTTTTGATCAAGCCTGAGGATATTTGGGTCAAATCAGAGATCATTGAAGGGATATGTGACCACAAGGCTGTTGTAGTAGAGGTTAAGTTGGGTATTGAGAGGCAGGTTAAGAGGGAGACAAGATTGGTAAAGCAGTATTACAAAGCTTATAAAGAAAAGATTGGGAGTTACCTAGCTGAAAATTTCAATCAGTGGATAGAGGGGGGACAAAATGTAGATAAACTGTGGGCTGGTTTGAAAGCCATAATTCTAGATTGTGAAATATTACATGTGCCATTTAAAAATGTAGGGGCGACTCCTGATCCACCTTATTACAATAATGAGGTAAGAAGATTAAAGAAGAAATGTAGATTAGTAAGCAATAGGCTCAGGAAGGGGATAGGCCACCGAATAGAATTAAATAGGTTAAGGAGGGAACTGGACAGGGCTAAGATAGTAGCTAAGAAACATTTTATGGGTAGGCTGGTTGGCGGGGGGATGCCTTTCAAGGAACGGTGGAGAAATATGTATGTCTATTTAAGGGGAGTGAGAGGAGTTCAAGGCCGAATACCTGATATCGAGGGGGAAGATGGAACGTTGCTGGTGGAAGATGGGGAGAAGGCTGAAGCATTTAATAAGGTTATGGTAAGGTGGTGGGGATTGTTGGGGAGGGAAATGTAGATCAGAAAGTAGAGCAGGGTATTGAGGACGGGAAGCAATTTAGATATGTAAATAAGGATATCTGTAATGCAATACGGGGACTGGGGTCAAGAAAAGCAGCTGGGGTAGATGAGATAAATGGGGAATTGTTAAAGATTATGGGATGGAACATTGTACCCTATTTAAGGTTTCTGTTTGATTTTTGTATAAATAATGGGGTAGTTGCTGATGACTGGAAACAAGCTCTGGTAGTTCCGGTATATAAAGGGAGAGGGGAAAGGGGGGATAGTGATAGCTACAGACCTGTCAGCCTAACATGTATTATATGCAAAATTTTTGAAGAAATTATAAATGTTTACATAAGGGAATGCTTAGGGAATAGTAGGTGGTTGGCAAATGAACAGCATGGTTTCAGAGAGGGATTTTCTTGTGAATCACAACTATCAGGCTTTCAGCAAGATATCAGTGAGGCCTTGGATAATAGAGGTCAAGTTGACTGTATTGCAATTGATCTTTCAAAGGCTTTCGATAGGGTCAATCATGATATCCTATTAAGGAAAATGGAGGTTGTGGGATTGTACAGGAGAGTAGTACGATGGGTGAGATCCTTTTTAAAGGGGAGAAGTCAAAGGGTAAGGATTGGAGGGTCAGTGTCAGAACAGTTAAGGGTGGGAAGGGGGGTACCTCAGGGAAGTAAATTGGGACCTTTGCTATTTCTCATGTATGTAAATGACATAGGAGTTGAAATATCATCCCAGATAAGATTATTTGCTGATGATATAGTAGTATACAGGAGGATAAATCATCTGGACGACTGCGGAATTTTGCAGAGGGACCTAACTGTCATACAAAGCTGGGCAGATGAAAGTGATATGTTGATAAATTCAAAGAAATGTCAGGCAGTGCGATTTGTTAATCAAAGGAATCATATTGTTTTTGAATATTCAGTAGGGGAAAATAAAGTTGTATTTGGGGACGAATGTAGGTATTTAGGTGTAACTCTGGGGAGTGGGAATTTTCACTGGGGTAAGCACATAGGGGAAATAGTGAAGAAAGCATACAAGTCACTACATATGGTTATGCGTGTGTTTAAAGGGGCTGGCAGAGAGATTAGGGAAAGGGCATACATGTCCCTAGTAAGTCCTCTGCTGGAATATGCTGGGGGAGTGTGGGATCCATACCAAATGTATTTAATAAAGGAATTGGAAGGAGTACAAAGGAAGGCCGCCAGGTATGTAATGGAGGACCACAGATCGACGAGTAGTGTAAGTAGGATGATTCAGAATTTGGGATGGGAAAGTCTGGCTAGTAGACGTTCAAGAGCAAGACTAGGGGGTATTTTCTTAGCTTACAAGGGGGAAATTGCTTGGGAAGACATTAATGAGGGATTGGGAAAGGGAGGTACTTATATGGGCAGATACAGTCATTCGTGTAAATTAAAATTAAGTCAGTGGAATAGTAACTGGGGCAAATATTCTTTCATTGGGAGGGGGGAAGTAGAAACAGTTTGCCACAGGACATTTTCAGCCCTTCGCCTTCTAATGTTGGAAAATTTGAGGAGTTGGCGAGAAAGCACCAGATCAGGAGCCAGTGACATGACATGGATGAAGAATAGTGTAAATTATCGTTATTCGTAATTTATATTTGTTTCTATTATTATTATTTTCTTATACCAATTATTCCTTGTATCTAAAATGTAATCTTTTAGTTGTATGAATAATTTATTTTGCTTAGTGTTTTTGTTGTTGTAATTTGCCACCATGGACAGCGTCCACATCTGCAAATAAATATATGTATATGTATGTAACATTTAGCTTGGCAATATAGTTTTCTAGAGCAGAAAAGTAAATTTTATATAGCCTATATATATATATATATTTATTTTATAAAACTCTTTTTATGATTAATTCAAACTGATGAGACTGAACGATTCACCTCTATAAGAATAATATAGAACAGTCTTTCAGCTTTCTATTGATGTATGATAAGTTATATTCATGAACACAGTTTGCTTACAGATACTAAATTCCCATAGTGTGTATTTTATAGGAATGTACTGCAGCATTTGACGGATAAACCTGCAGCAGTTCTAGGGTTAAAAACAGTGATTTGTTAACGTTCATATCACGATTCCTGTAGTTTCAGTCACGTGGCAGCACTCTCACATGGGCATAACGTTCAACTGCACATTAAAATCAGTGATTTGTTAACGTTCATATCACCATTCCTCTAGTTTCAGTCACGCGACAGCACTGCCACTTGGGCATAACGTTCAATTGCACATTAAAACAGTGATTTGTTAACGTTCATATCACCATTCCTCTAGTTTCAGTCACGCGACAGCACTGTCACTTGAGCATAACGTTCAATTGCACATTAAAAACAGTGATTTGTTAACGTTCTTATCACCACTCCTCTAGTTTCAGTCATTTGGCAGCACTGTCACTTAAGCATAACATTCAATTGCACATTAAAAACAGTGATTTGTTAACGTTCACAACACCATTCCTCTAGTTTCAGTCACGTGGCAGCACTGTCACTTGAGCATAACGTTCAATTGCACTTAAAAACGGTGATTTGTTAAAGTTCATATCACCATTCCTCTAGTTTCAGACAGCACTGTCACTTGGGCATAACGTTCAATTGCACATTAAAAACAGTGATTTGTTAACGTTCATATCACCATTCCTCTAGTTCAGTCACGTGGCAGCACTGTCACTTGAGCATAACGTTCAATTGCACATTAAAAACAGTCATTTTTTTAACGTTCATATCACCATTCCTCTAGTTTCATTCTCGTGGCAGCACTGTCATTTGGGCATAACGTTCAATTGCACATTAAAAACAGTGATTTGTTTACATTCATATCACCATTCCTCTAGTTTCAGTCACGTGGCAACACTGCCACTTGGGCATAACGTTCAATTGCACATTAAAACAGTGATTTGTTAATGTTCATATCACCATTCCTCTAGTTTCAGTCACGTGGCAGCACTATCACTTGAGCATAACGTTCAAGTGCACTTAAAAACAGTGATTTGTTAACGTTCATATCACCATTCCTCTAGTTTCAGTCACTCGACAACAGTGTCACTTGTGCATAACGTTCAATTGCACATTAAAAACAGTGATTTGTTAACGTTCATATCACCATTCCTCTAGTTTCAGTCACGCGACAGCACTGTCACTTGAGCATAACGTTCAATTGCACATTAAAAACAGTGATTTGTTAACGTTCTTATCACCACTCCTCTAGTTTCAGTCATTTGGCAGCACTGTCACTTAAGCATAACATTCAATTGCACATTAAAAACAGTGATTTGTTAACGTTCACAACACCATTCCTCTAGTTTCAGTCACGTGGCAGCACTGTCACTTGAGCATAACGTTCAATTGCACTTAAAAACGGTGATTTGTTAAAGTTCATATCACCATTCCTCTAGTTTCAGACAGCACTGTCACTTGGGCATAACGTTCAATTGCACATTAAAAACAGTGATTTGTTAACGTTCATATCACCATTCCTCTAGTTCAGTCACGTGGCAGCACTGTCACTTGAGCATAACGTTCAATTGCACATTAAAAACAGTGATTTGTTAACGTTCATATCACCATTCCTCAAGTTTCAGTCACGTGGCAGCACTGTCACTTGAGCATAACGTTCAATTGCACATTAAAACAGTGATTTGTTAACGTTCATATCACCATTCCTGTAGTTTCAGTCAAGTAGCAGCACTGTCACTTGGGCATAACGTTCAATTGCACATTTAAAACAGTGATTTGTTAACGTTCATGTCACCATTCCTCTAGTTTCAGTCACGTGGCAGCACTGTCACTTGAGCATAACGTTCAATTGCACATTAAAAACAGTGATTTGTTAACGTTCATATCACCATTCCTCTAGTTTCAGTCACACGACTGCACTGTCACTTGGGCATAACGTTCAATTGCACATTAAAAACAGTGATTTGTTAATGTTCATTTCACCATTCCTCTAGTTTCAGTCACGCGACAGCACTGTCACTTGGGCATAAAGTTCAATTGCACATTAAATAAAGTGACTTGTTAACGTTCATATCACCATTCCTCTAGTTTCAGTCACGTGGCATCACTGTCGTTTGGGCATAACGTTCAATTGCACATTAGAAACAGTGATTTATTAACGTTCATATCACCATTCCTCTAGTTTCAGTCACACGACAGCACTGCCACTTGGGCATAAAGTTCAATTGCACATTAAAAACAGTGATTTGTTAACGTTCATATCACCATTCCTCTAGTTTCATTCACATGGCAGCACTGCCACTTGGGCATAACGTTCAATTGCACATTAAAAACAGTGATTTGTTAACGTTCATATCACCACTCCTCTAGTTTCAGTCACGCGGCAGCACTGTCACTTGGGCATAACGTTCAATTGCACATTAAAAACAGTGATTTCTTAAGTTTCATATCACAATTCCTCTAGTTTCAGTCACACGACAGCACTGCCACTTGGGCATAACGTTCAATTGCACATTAAAAACAGTGATTTGTTAAAGTTCATATCACCATTCCTCTAGTTTCAGTCACACGACAGCACTGCCACTTGGGCATAACGTTCAATTGCACATTAAAAACAGTGATTTGTTGACGTTCATATCACCATACCTCTAGTTTCAGTCACGTGGCAGCACTGTCATTTGGGCATAACGTTCAATTGCACATTAAAAACAGTGATTTTTTAACGTTCATATCACCATTCCTCTAGTTTCATTCTCGTGGCAGCACTGTCATTTGGGCATAACGTTCAATTGCACATTATAAACAGTGATTTGTTTACGTTCATATCACCATTCCTCTAGTTTCACTCACGTGGCAGCACTGCCACTTGGGCATAACGTTCAATTGCACATTAAAAAACAGTGATTTGTAACGTTCATATCACCATTCCTCTAGTTTCAGTCACGTGGCAGCACTGTCACTTGAGCATAACGTTCAAGTGCACTTAAAAACAGTGATTTGTTAACGTTCATATCACTATTCCTCTAGTTTCAGTCACACGACAGCACTGCCACTTGGTCATAACGTTCAGTTGCACATTAAAAACAGTGATTTGTTAACGTTCATTTCACCATACTTCTAGTTTCAGTCACGTGGCAGCACTATCACTTGGGCATAACGTTTAATTGCAGATTAAAAACAGTGATATGTTAACGTTCATATCACCATTCCTGTAGTTCCAGTCACGTTGCAGCGCTGTCACTTGGGCATAACGTTCAATTGCACATTAAAACAGTGATTTGTTGACTTTCATATCACCACTCCTCTAGTTTCAGTCACGTGGCAGCACTGTCTCTTGGGCATAACGTTCAATTGCACATTAAAACAGTGATTTGTTGACGTTCATATCACCATACCTCTAGTTTCTGTCACGTGGCAGCACTGTCATTTGGGCATAACGTTCAATTGCACATTAAAAACAGTCATTTTTTTAACGTTCATATCACCATTCCTCTAGTTTCATTCTCGTGGCAGCACTGTCATTTGGGCATAACGTTCAATTGCACATTAAAAACAGTGATTTGTTTACGTTCATATCACCATTCCTCTAGTTTCAGTCACGTGGCAACACTGCCACTTGGGCATAACGTTCAATTGCACATTAAAACAGTGATTTGTTAATGTTCATATCACCATTCCTCTAGTTTCAGTCACGTGGCAGCACTATCACTTGAGCATAACGTTCAAGTGCACTTAAAAACAGTGATTTGTTAACGTTCATATCACCATTCCTCTAGTTTCAGTCACTGGACAACACTGTCACTTGTGCATAACGTTCAATTGCACATAAAAAACAGTGATTTGTTAACGTTCATATCACCATTCCTCTAGTTTCAGTCACGCGACAGCACTGTCACTTGAGCATAACGTTCAATTGCACATTAAAAACAGTGATTTGTTAACGTTCCTATCACCACTCCTCTAGTTTCAGTCATTTGGCAGCACTGTCACTTAAGCATAACATTCAATTGCACATTAAAAACAGTGATTTGTTAACGTTCACAACACCATTCCTCTAGTTTCAGTCACGTGGCAGCACTGTCACTTGAGCATAACGTTCAATTGCACTTAAAAACGGTGATTTGTTAAAGTTCATATCACCATTCCTCTAGTTTCAGACAGCACTGTCACTTGGGCATAACGTTCAATTGCACATTAAAAACAGTGATTTGTTAACGTTCATATCACCATTCCTCTAGTTCAGTCACGTGGCAGCACTGTCACTTGAGCATAACGTTCAATTGCACATTAAAAACAGTGATTTGTTAACGTTCATATCACCATTCCTCAAGTTTCAGTCACGTGGCAGCACTGTCACTTGAGCATAACGTTCAATTGCACATTAAAACAGTGATTTGTTAACGTTCATATCACCATTCCTGTAGTTTCAGTCAAGTAGCAGCACTGTCACTTGGGCATAACGTTCAATTGCACATTTAAAACAGTGATTTGTTAACGTTCATGTCACCATTCCTCTAGTTTCAGTCACGTGGCAGCACTGTCACTTGAGCATAACGTTCAATTGCACATTAAAAACAGTGATTTGTTAACGTTCATATCACCATTCCTCTAGTTTCAGTCACACGACTGCACTGTCACTTGGGCATAACGTTCAATTGCACATTAAAAACAGTGATTTGTTAATGTTCATTTCACCATTCCTCTAGTTTCAGTCACGCGACAGCACTGTCACTTGGGCATAAAGTTCAATTGCACATTAAATAAAGTGACTTGTTAACGTTCATATCACCATTCCTCTAGTTTCAGTCACGTGGCATCACTGTCGTTTGGGCATAACGTTCAATTGCACATTAGAAACAGTGATTTATTAACGTTCATATCACCATTCCTCTAGCTTCAGTCACCCGACAGCACTGCCACTTGGGCATAAAGTTCAATTGCACATTAAAAACAGTGATTTGTTAACGTTCATATCACCATTCCTCTAGTTTCATTCACATGGCAGCACTGCCACTTGGGCATAACGTTCAATTGCACATTAAAAACAGTGATTTGTTAACGTTCATATCACCACTCCTCTAGTTTCAGTCACGCGGCAGCACTGTCACTTGGGCATAACGTTCAATTGCACATTAAAAACAGTGATTTCTTAAGTTTCATATCACAATTCCTCTAGTTTCAGTCACACGACAGCACTGCCACTTGGGCATAACGTTCAATTGCACATTAAAAACAGTGATTTGTTAAAGTTCATATCACCATTCCTCTAGTTTCAGTCACACGACAGCACTGCCACTTGGGCATAACGTTCAATTGCACATTAAAAACAGTGATTTGTTGACGTTCATATCACCATACCTCTAGTTTCAGTCACGTGGCAGCACTGTCATTGGGCATAACGTTCAATTGCACATTAAAAACAGTGATTTTTTAACGTTCATATCACCATTCCTCTAGTTTCATTCTCGTGGCAGCACTGTCATTTGGGCATAACGTTCAATTGCACATTATAAACAGTGATTTGTTTACGTTCATATCACCATTCCTCTAGTTTCACTCACGTGGCAGCACTGCCACTTGGGCATAACGTTCAATTGCACATTAAAAAACAGTGATTTGTAACGTTCATATCACCATTCCTCTAGTTTCAGTCACGTGGCAGCACTGTCGCTTGAGCATAACGTTCAAGTGCACTTAAAAACAGTGATTTGTTAACGTTCATATCACCATTCCTCTAGTTTCAGTCACACGACAGCACTGCCACTTGGTCATAACGTTCAGTTGCACATTAAAAACAGTGATTTGTTAACGTTCATTTCACCATACTTCTAGTTTCAGTCACGTGGCAGCACTATCACTTGGGCATAACGTTTAATTGCACATTAAAAACAGTGATATGTTAACGTTCATATCACCATTCCTGTAGTTCCAGTCACGTTGCAGCGCTGTCACTTGGGCATAACGTTCAATTGCACATTAAAAACAGTGATTTGTTGACTTTCATATCACCACTCCTCTAGTTTCAGTCACGTGGCAGCACTGTCTCTTGGGCATAACGTTCAATTGCACATTAAAACAGTGATTTGTTGACGTTCATATCACCATACCTCTAGTTTCTGTCACGAGGCAGCACTGTCATTTGGGCATAACGTTCAATTGCACATTAAAACAGTCATTTTTTTAACGTTCATATCACCATTCCTCTAGTTTCATTCTCGTGGCAGCACTGTCATTTGGGCATAACGTTCAATTGCACATTAAAAACAGTGATTTGTTTACGTTCATATCACCATTCCTCTAGTTTCAGTCACGTGGCAACACTGCCACTTGGGTATAACGTTCAATTGCACATTAAAACAGTGATTTGATAATGTTCATATCACCATTCCTCTAGTTTCAGTCACGTGGCAGCACTATCACTTGAGCATAACGTTCAAGTGCACTTAAAAACAGTGATTTGTTAACGTTCTTATCACCATTCCTCTAGTTTCAGTCACTCGACAACACTGTCACTTGTGCATAACGTTCAATTGCACATTAAAAACAGTGATTTGTTAACGTTCATATCACCATTCCTCTAGTTTCAGTCACGTGGCAGCACTGTCACTTGAGCATAACGTTCAAGTGCACTTAAAAACAGTGATTTGTTAACGTTCATATCACCATTCCTCTAGTTTCAGTCACGCGACAGCACTGTCACTTGGGCATAACGTTCAATTGCACATTAAAAACAGTGATTTGTTAACGTTCATATCACCATTCCTCTAGTTTCAGTCACGTGGCAGCACTGCCACATGGGCATTACATTCTATTGCACATTAAAAACAGTGATTTGTTGACGTTCATATCACCATTCCTATAGTTTCAGTCACGTAGCAGCACTGTCACTTGAGCATAACGTTCAAGTGCACTTAAAAACAGTGATTTGTTAACGTTCGTATCACCATTCCTCTAGTTTCAGTCACGCGACAGCACTGTCACTTGGGCATAACGTTCAATTGCACATTAAAAACAGTGATTTGTTAACGTTCATATCACCATTCCTGTAGTTTCAGTCACGTGGCAGCACCGCCACTTGACCATAACGTTTAATTGCACATTAAAAACAGTGATTTGTTAACGTTCATATCACCATTTCTCTAGTTTCAATCACGTGGCAGCACTGTCACTTGAGCATAACGTTCAATTGCACATTAAAAACAGTGATTTGTTAACCTTCATATCACCATTCCTCTAGTGTCAGTCACGTGACAGCACCGCCACTTGAGCAAAACGTTCAATTGCACATTAAAGCAGTGATTTGTTAACGTTCATATCACCACTCCTCTAGTTTCAGTCACGTGGCAGCACTGTCGTTTGGGCATAACGTTCAATTGCAATATTAAAAACAGTGATTTGTTAATGTTCATATCACCATTCCTCTAGTTTCAGTCACGTGGCAGCACTGTCACTTGGGCATAACATTCAATTGCACATAAAAAATAGTGATTTGTTAACGTTCATACCACCATTCCTCTAGTTTCAGTCACGTGGCAGCACTGTCTCTTGAGCATAACGTTCAATTGCACATTAAAAACAGTGATTTGTTAACGTTCATATCACCATTCCTCTAGTTTCAGTCACGTGGCAGCACTGTCACTTGAGCATAACGTTCAATTGCACATTAAAACAGTGATTTGTTAACGTTCATATCACCATTCCTGTAGTTTCAGTCAAGTGGCAGCACTGTCACTTGAGCATAACGTCAATTGCACATTAAACACAGTGATTTGTTAACGTTC
The DNA here is from genome assembly GCA_946902985.2 of Meconema thalassinum. Lineage (NCBI taxonomy): Eukaryota > Metazoa > Arthropoda > Insecta > Orthoptera > Tettigoniidae > Meconema > Meconema thalassinum. The sequence continues at coordinate 53,188,948 of OX336388.2, read as the reverse complement.
ATATCACCATTCCTCTAGTTTCAGTCACGCGACAGCAACGCC